>OX451740.1:41193483-41793483 GCA_948472305.1 Vicia faba
TATGTAAAAAAGACAAAGAAACCGAAATTTTATTACCTTATTGATATGAGCAGGAAAAAATTGTTATATACTTCAATTTTTCTTTGCATTGAAAAAACCTAAGTAGTTTAAATTATAGTTACGGATATGTAATCAATGTCATTCCACTCTTTATACGAAAGAGTAGTTTGAAACGATATTAAAACTAAAGTATATATATATTATATATATATATATATATATATATATATATATATATATATATATATATATATTAAATATATATATATAAATATATATATTATATATATATATATATAACCATTTAATTACTATTTAAATTAAAGAATATTTAAAATTTAGATAATATATAATATATTTATCTATTCTATTTAAGAATATATTTCTCTACTAATTAGAGAATATTTCTAATCTAATATCGATTATTTAATTCATTTTATACAAATTTTGAAAATATTTTTATTTTGATTATTCTCTCTCTCTCTCTCTCTCTCTCTCTCTCTCTCTCTCTCTCTCTCTATATATATATATATATATATATATATATATATATATAATATATATATATATATATATATATATATATATATATATTCTATATATATATATATTATATATATATAATATATATATATATATATATATATATATATTATATATATATATATATATATATATATATATATATATATATCTATATATATATATATATATATATATATTCTTTTTTATTAAGAATTATATTTTATTAAAATATAAAAAATTCTCTTATTGACATTGGTAAATGACCCAAAGCAATTTGATTATAATTCAATTCATGGTGATCATAAGTTGAAAGTCATATTCTTTAGTCATTCATAAACAATTTATTGTAAAGTATAAGATTCATTAAGGGTTTGTTATAAAATATTTAGCAAGGTCCATCTTGCAAGGCTAAATACTCCCTGGGTGAAGGACAATAAAGTAGTACCGGTGAGAAAAAGGTGAAAAGAACCCCCCGTCGAGGAGTGAAATAGAACATGAAATCGTAAGCTCTCAAGTAGTAGGAGGAGCTGGGGGCTCTGACCGCGTGCCTGTTAAAGAATGAGCTATTGACTCATAGGTCGTGGCTTGGTTAAGGGAAACCATCGGAGCCCGTAGCGAAAGCGAGTCTTCATATGGCTATTGTCACTGCTTATGGACCCCGACCCGGGGTGATCTATCCATGACCAGGATGGAGCTTAGGTGAAACTAAGTGAAGGTCCGAACCTACCAATGTTGAAATATCAATGAATGAGTTGTGGTTAGGAGTGAAATGCCAATCGAACCTAGAGCTAGCTGGTTCTCCCCAAAATGCATTGAGGTGTAGTAGTTAATTGGACATCTAGGGGTAAAGCATTGTTTCGACGTGGGCCGCAAGAGTGATACCAAATCGAGGCAAACTCTAAATACTAGATATGACCCTTGAGGGTCAAGGTCGGCCAGTGAGACGATGAGGGGATAAGCTTCATCTTCGAGAGGGAAACAACCCAGATCACCAACTAAGGCCCCTAAATGATCGCTCAGTGATAAATGAGGTAAGAGTGTAGAGACAACCATGAGGTTTCCCTAGAAGCAACCAACCTTCAAATAGTGTGTAATAACTCACTGATCGAGCACTCTTGCGTCGAAGATGAAAGGGGCTAAGTGATATGACAAAGTAGTGGGATGTAAAAATGAATCGGTAGGGGAGTGTCTCGCCTTAGAAAGAAGTACCCACGCGAGTTGGGTTGGACGAAGCAGAAGAGAGAATGTCGGCTTGAGTAACAAAGAAATTGGTTATAATCCAATGCCCTAAAAACCTAAGGATTCCTCCGCAAGGTTCGTCCATGGAGGGTAAGTTAGGGCCTAAAATTTGGCCGAAAGGCGTAGTCGATGACAACAGGTTAATATTCTTGTACTGCCCCTTGTTGGTCCCGAGGGACAGAGGAGGTTGGGTTAGCTGAAAGATGGTTATCAGTTCAAGAATATAAGGTGACTATTAGACGATGTGATCGATCTAGAAGGGGGGGTTAAATAGATCATTTAAAATAATTTATGCTTTTTAAAATTGTTTTTCAGAAAAATATGTGAAAGCTTCCCGGAATCTTCAATCGTCTAAACGATCCTCTATTGAAAAGATCGGATATGCGTAATTGTATAGGATATAATGATAAAGTAAGAATCAATGCATTTTACTCAATTGATCAATCACTTATACACCCTCAATGAATATTAATTACTTCCAATGAGTTGAATGAGATAAAGCTAAACACAATGAATAATTTGTGAATTAGTCAATTTGTCAAACACCTTATGAGAAAAGCACCTTAGGTTTGATTTTACTAAATTGTAGTGGTGAGTTTTCTTGGGTATCAATCAAAAGTATTGTTACCAATGTTTTGAAATGATCTCAACACACCACAATTTCAGTACATGCAAATTTGACAAATTAATTTTCACAAAGTATAGTAACCAAGTATGGAGATAAAGTAAAAGAAGAAGAACACACGTTAAGGCAGTTCCCCTTGTCGTCCTCATGTAGGGTACGTCTGCCCCCAATTCTAGAATCTAGAATGAGATACTTGACATTAAGTTGCAAATGTTACAAAAGAAGAGATAGTTCACAATACAAATAAACCAACATTGCTGATGTAACCGTCTTCTTCCCTTTCCTTGGTTTGAGCAAAACCAAGTGTCAAATTATTCGAACAAACCTCCGGTTACCGCTACTTGATTAAGCAAACCCACGGTTTCTTTATTCTTTCACTCGACTGATTTTGATCGCAAGCAATTTGACCCCAAATCTATCTTTACAATCCTCCGATTACCGCTACTTGATTAAGCAAACCCACCGTTTCTTAATCCTTTCACTCAGCTAAATTTTATGAAGCAAATACTTGTGCAACCCCCCCCCCCCCCCCCCCCCCCCCCCGCACCAATAGAAATCTTGGAGGAGAAAATCCAAATGATTTTATTCAAGAACACCCCACAATTTCTCAACCCAAATCTGAATTGAATCCTTGATTTAAACGTTATCACCATAACACTTTTCTTGAATCAACAACCACGATTATGTGTAGATGTTGATTTTTAAGAAGAGAGGATCAAGATGATGAGCACTATGTGTATCTTTAACTAGTTCTTGTTGACTTCAAATGATGATGCATAATGAATATATATGTTACCTAATAGTCAAGACCCACAATCATAGCAGAAAAACAAATGAAGGCAACAAGCGGTCGACTTAAACAGAAAGGGGGGTCGGTGCAACACAACCCACAGATGAAGGGAAAATGTTTTAAAGTCTAATGAGTCGACCGCTTCAGGACTTACGTCAACACAAACTTTGAATATCTTGACTCCCAGGTTGAGTCGACCGGAAGGGTCGACGTGACACCTCCAACAGTTTGAGGAAAATCCATTTTGAAGTATAGTGCGTCGACCGCTACAGGGCTTACATCGATGCAATATTTTAATATTTTGATTCCCAGGTTGAGTCGACCGGAAGGGTTGACCTGAAACATCCAGGGCTTGGTTGAAGGTGATGAGTCAACCGCACATATCTTTGAGTTGACACATAGATTGAATTTTCTCAAAAATAAGTGTTTCTGGAGATGTTCATTCCAACCATTCCACAACAAGATTGTTCATAAGACCAACCCAAATTGAGAGTGAGTAATAATCATTTTGACATCATTAAAATACTTGTAGAGGGACCTTGCCCTCACATACTCCCCTTTTTTATGATGGTAAAATAATGCTCAAATATGCTCCCCATAAGTTTGTGCATTCTGTAAAGCACTGCTTGCAAGCTACATATAGTCTTCAAAGCTACATATAATATTCTGTATGTTCACTTCTCCTCCTTTGACAGAATCAAAAGGAGAAAAAGCACAAGGTCAAGAGTAACAACATTTTTCAAATGCAAAATCATCTATTTGCAACTTAATACACTAACAATCGTTCATATAAAATGAGATTAGTGCGGATAATAAAGTGCAATAATTAGACAAATGTATGTAGAATATTACAAACCAATTAATATAGATAAGTGCATAAGCTTAACAAAATAAAGGCAACATAAGGACTAAAATAGAATTACATATAGGCATGAATCAATTATCTAGGTTGTCGTTGTCATGGTTTTCTGGAGCATCCAGTGAAAGGTTTGGAAAATGTTGAAGGAAGGTGGATTGAAAGGAGGCAAGGTTTTCAGCTTGTGATTAGAGCATGCTGTAATGCGGTGGGAGAACTGACTTGGGATATTTTGCGTTTAATTGCAATTGTTGCGGATATCAAGAGTCGCCACTGACTTTTTTTTATCCAATAAGGAAAGGCTGAAAAGAACAGGAAAGACCTTTCGAGATTATTTCTTGAGTTCGGGGGGTAGATTATGAAAAGGGAAGGTGTTAGAACCTTTTCCATCCATAGTTATCTATGGGCTCTTAGTTTCTTGCTAGATCACTTGATTTTGTTTGAAAGTGTGCTTTGTGGTGTAGTTTTGAAAGTATTTCGAAAACGTGCCTTTGTAATGATTCTCGTCTCTATAAGAATGCATACAAAGTGTTGTTTGGAAAATAGTTAAAAGAAGTGTTTGTTTTTGAAAGTGATTTTGAAAAGGTGTCTTTGTAATGGTTCTCGTCTCTATAAGAATGCATACAAAGTGTTGTCTTTTGAAAATGTTTCAAAATGAAAGTGTTGGTGTGTAAAATGTTTTTGTTGTGAGTAAGCGAGCAACTAGGAGCAATCTACCTACTCAAAAGGTCTTAAACGTTCTTTTCCTCCTCCTTTAGATGTTGTTATCTTACCATTTATTTGGTAAGAAGATCCATCATTGGATGTGAAAGGACGGACGTGGGACGTTTGTATAGTCATAGAAGGCAACCTATGAGACGTTTTATTAATGTCGTTTAGGGACTAGATCATTTACCAAAGGAAACATTGAGGGTCATCGAGGGACTACGATCTTTTATCGAGGGTCTTTGCTAAAACGCCCATATTCGAGGGATATGACTATTTTTCTGAGGCAACAAGTGAGATTACCCTAGAGGTGCATGTGTGTAACGCGTGTTTGATTTCATGCCTTCATTTTTTGATTAGGGGCGGTCTACTTGTTGTTTTTATCTTGCCATACATTCCCTATTTTACTAGCAAGCATACAAAAGCAATAAAATTCAGAAAGATAAAATCCTGCACTATTACAACCATATTGAATTACATGAAAATCTAAAGGCAAAAAATAAAATAAAAAGCAACAAAAATGAGGGTCTTTCGATTAAGGCAGAAGATCCTTCGATTCTGCATTTTCTGACTTCCTTCTATTTGGCCTGAAAGGGGTGAGGGTGTGGCTTTCGACTGAGGCATGGGGGTCAGCATGTTATGCCTTTCGATTGGTCTTGGAACCAGTGCAAGATGCCATCTGCCTTTTTGCCTCCTTCGACTGGGGGTTGAGAGCAGTGAGGGAGTGCCTTTCGACTGGGCCTGGAAGTCAACATGGTGTGACTTCTGGTTGCTTATTTTGTTTGACCTGGAGGTTAGTATGGAAGCCAGAGGCTTTGTTTCCTACTTCTTGTTTCCTGTTTATTTCATTTGAACTCTTAAATAGCAACATGGCCTAAGGCCATGCTAGCATTGCCTTACAACCAGTTTAATACTTAATGCATGTTTAGGTAAACAAGAAGCAAAGCGAAATGGTTAGCTCTGAAAACATATTAAAAGGGTGGAAACGAAAAGAATAATGGTATGTACATGCTTGAAACGAAAGAAAAACTTATTTACATGTTATACAAGAAACGAAAAGCTCAAGGTTTGGAACAACTTACCTTGCTGGAGGCTGGAACCTGTGTTGGGCCTTTAGGTGGTTTCCTTGAATTCTGTTGGATTTAAAGGAAGGGACCAAAGATTAGGCCTTTGATGCTGGATTCAAAAGAGGAGAACAAGCGTGAGGTTCTTCCTGCTGGATTCGAAGGGAGGGACCAGAGATTAGGCCTTTGATGCTGGATTCGAAAGAGGAGAACAAGCACGAGGTTCTTCCCGCTGGATTCAAAGGGGAACAAGGTACATGGAATTTTCAGAATCGAAAGAGGTAAATGTTAGATTCTGGGTTTTTGTTTTCACAAGTGTTTAAGTGTTTGAGAACTTATTGTGTTTGAGAGCTTTATTATGATTGAGAAAATTTTGAGATTCGTTCCTCTGACCAAAAAAAGTCCTCTCTTGAGCTTGCAATTGCTTCTCTATTTATAGAGAAAAGAAATAACATGTTTGAAGTAACCTGGTTTGTGTGATGACAAACCATGGTTTGGTTAAAGGTGAAACAAGTCAGTCCCTTTTCGTTGTTCCCACGTTTCTAGTACAAGTGGGGGCCTGCTGGCAGAAGATTGGACTTGTACTTCTGATTTTGACTTTGCTTGTGCTCAGACAAAATAAGGTTGGAAGCTGCTTTTATGATAAAATTACTCTCTATGAAAAAAGAGTATGTAGCTTTTTCTATTTTAACCAAGAATAGTATTATCCAATAGGCAAAGCTTCTATCCTTTGTACAAGCTTCCGATTATGTAAAGATTTGGAAGCAAAATATCCTGACAAGTAGGGTAAGGCTATGAGATTTGTTCAAACTTGCTTCGAAAGATCCGAAGTTGGGTTCGAAAGATGCTTGATTCGAAGGAAACTATGATACAGTGGAAGAACTGACTTGAAGGTTTTACATTTGATTGTAAATGTTGCGGTTAGCAAGAGTCGCCACCGACGTTTCTTTTATCCAAAAGGAAAGGTGAAAAAGCACAGGAAATACCTTTGAGATTATTTCTTGAGTTCGGGGGGTAGATTATGAAAAGGGAAGGTATTAGCACCCTTTTCATCCATGGTTTTCCATGGACTCTTAGTTACTTTCTAGATCACTTGCTTTTGTTTGAAGTTGTGCTTTGTGTGGTTTTTTGAAAGTATTTTGTAAAGAGGCCATTGTTTAGGCAATCTTTGTAATGATTCTCGTTCGTAAGAATGTATACAAAGATGTTGATCTTTTGAAAATGTTTTCAATTTTGTAAGATGTTTAAAAGTTTATGTGTTTGTTTTGAAAATAGCAAGGATGTTTTGTTTTGAAATTGAGCAAGTAATTAGGAGCATTCTACCTACTCAAAAAGTCTTTCTTGTTCATTTTCTTTTCCTTTGACATTGTTATCTTACCATTAATTTGGTAAGTAACCCTATCTTTGGATTTAAACGGGACGGGCGTGGGTCATCGTATAACCATGATTAGCAATGTTGCAAGGTATCTTAGCATTCTCTTTTAGGGACTAAGATCATTTAAAAGGCAACTTAGATAGCGTCATCGGGGGACTATGATCTTGTATTTGCTTATTTTTGCTAAGATACCTTACATGCATAATATGGCCATTTTGTATAAGGAAACCAAGTGGAATAACCCTAGGGGTGCTTGTGTGCAAGTGTATTTTTTTCATGCTTGTTTTTGTCTTGAATTAGTGTTTTCTAAGTATTGGTTTTAGTCTTTCCATACAAACCCTAATTATTAACATGTTATATATAAAGCGATAAATTACGGAATTTAAAGTTACTAAGCTATTACAACATTTGCGGGGAGGGGGTGTATAAATTGAATGGGGATTGCAAGAATTTAAAGCCTAATTAGTATATTACAATCATATTAAATTGATATCAATGTACAAGGAAATAAATAAATACAAAGTACAAAATGAACAAATGTGCAAAAAATACAAAATGTAAAGAAAAGGTATCTTTGTTTGATTTTCATGAAAAAGGGATTTTGTCTTAACCTAATTAAATAAAGAAAATAATTAATTAAATTTGAATTTTATTAAGAAAAGGTTTTAAATAAAACCCTAGTTCTATTAATTAATCAAAAGAAAATAAGTTTAAGAAAAGTATTTTTTGGTATTTTTATCTTAAAAATATTCATAGCATTATAAAATATTTTTAGTCTTTTTTATATAAAAAATAATGTATTTAAATTAGTATGAAAGAAAATAACTAATAACCTAATTTTAAATATATTTACAAGATAATAAGTAAAAAAATAAATAAAGTATAGTTGATAAAAATACTTTTTTGTGAGAAAAATAAAATAAACTAAGTCAAAATATAAATCTATCATTTTTTGTATTATATAATTTTTCAGTATTTAGAAAATATATTTAAGAAAATAAAAATGAAAATAAAAAAAGAAAATAAAAAATCTTGGGCCAAGGGTGCCAATAGCCTGCAGGGAGGTTGGTTAGCAAAAATAAAAACAAGTCAGGCCCAAAGAGGCCCAGCGCCTGCCAAAAAGCCAAAAATCAGAAAAGTGAAAATGTGAAAAATGAAAAGGGTACCACTGGGGCTTGAATCCAGGTCTCATAGGTTACAGGCGTGCGCTTCTACCACTGGAGTGACTATGCACCTGTTAACATAAGCAAAACAATAAATATACAAGGCAAAACGCGCCCTGAAGACTTCATCTTCAACCTCCAGCCAGACCAACTGTAACTTGCTCGTTTCTCATCAAAAATAAAAACTGTAAACATGAAACTTGTAGAAAATTTTCTCACGGTTTCAGAAATGTAAATCATTAAAACTATAGATCAAAGATAAACATGATTTTTAATGGCCCTAATCTGAACCCTAAAAATCTAAGAATTTTCAGTTTCAAAATTCTCTAAGCTCAAGCAAAATTAATGGAAACTATGAACATGGTTAGCTTCAGGGAAATGATATCTACATGTTTTGTTCACAAATAAACTATTGATGATGCCTGTATGAAGAGTTCCAAGTTGAGAAAACTTACCTAAAAACTGAAAATTGTGTTTGGAGTTTGAGCTTGTTTCAAGTGATGGTGATGATCAAGTTAGCTTCCTTGAGGTCCTAGGAAGCTAATGCAATGGTTTGCTTGAGTTGAGAGTGGCTGAAATGACTTAGAGAAGTCAAGTTGCAGACTCTATTTTTTGGTTATGGAGGTTATGATAAATGGTGTTACCGTTTTGGAATAAGGATGGGGATGAGTTGTATTTGAGGTAAGGAAGCTTTAGGAATAAATTTGAGGGAAAACGCGCGAGGGAAATGAGAGATACAAGTTTAAGGTCAGAACTGTGTATCAATGGAGTTTTTTGTGCAATTTCTGGCTAGAGGGAATTTGGGAGTGTTTCAGGGTGCTTCAACACGTGTCCTAGCTCACAAATAGTGATTATATTTATAAGCAACAAGTTTGGAGACTTGTCCTTGATCAGAATTCAAAAATCATATGCTATGGCTCTTTTCTTGTTTTTGAAACAAGCTTGACACACATTGTCCCAATGCAAAGTACAAGGCTGTCTAGAGTGGTTGCAAACTTTAAACATGTTTATCTTACTTTGTATAATGAGTGTGTGCGGAACAAACAAGTTAGAGGATCAAGAAGAGTGGACTTTATGCATAAAGCCACTTTTCCAAAATGGCAATGTTGCCTTTCTTCCTAAAATGGTATTAAGCATGGGAAATGAATTGAATGCTTGGATTAAAGCTTCTAGAAGCTATATAAAACATTAATTATGGAGTGAAAACAATTTTGAGGCCTGCACAGCAAAGATCATGCACCCTAGCATGGATTTGGTTCATGTGTTCATCAAAAATGACTTGTAATTCAAGTGATAAAACCCTAACTTCATCTCTTCGATTCTCCCTACTCAAGAATGGTCTCAAGGAGTTCTTGGACATTCTGGAAAGCTTTCAATGTCCTCTTCAACCAATATTTGAATTGATTTTGAATATTACCCTTGGAACTATATTAAAAAGTGTCATGAAGTTAGGTCAAAATCCTGGCCAAATTAGGGCAAAATTTCACGACCATATATTCATAAAATTATAACTTGAGATCCAATTACTTTTGGAAGGAGTTTTGTAAATAAAAGTTGTAGATTTCATGGAGATCTACAACTTTCATGTTGGAAGTTTCTCTTGGATCATCTTGCATCATGGTGAAAAAATTGTTCAAAGTTGTGAAAAAATATAAAATTTCCAATACTTAGAAAAATTTCTAAGTTTAGAAATTTTGACTTTCCAAAATGAAATCTTAAAATTTTGATTTCTTGATGAATAAGTTTCATATTTTGACATGTTTTGAAGAATTGTGATCATTGGCACCAAAAAGTCAATGTTTGACTTTTCAGTATACAGTTGACTTTTGATCAATTAACTGAAAAATTCATATGTCAACCCAATGGACTTGCAATGTTTTAAACCATGTCATTAGGTCAAAACGATGCAATTGGACTCTTGAGATCACGCCTTAAACCAATTTACCATTTGCTAGGTCAAAAATCAGAAATTGCCCTTTCTCAGTCAAAACCCTAATTTTGACCATTTTGCCCTTTTGGAGATTTGATCAAATTTCTTGAGGAGTTGTGGTCCAAACTTAATCAAATGATACTGTGATACGGTGGGAGAATTGACTTGAAGGTTTTGCGTTTGATCGCAAATGTTGCAGCTAGCAAGAGTCGCCACCGACTTTTCTTTTGATCAATTAACTGAAAAATTCATATGTCAACCCAATGGACTTGCAATGTTTTAAACCATGTCATTAGGTCAAAACGATGCAATTGGACTCTTGAGATCACGCCTTAAACCAATTTACCATTTGCTAGGTCAAAAACCAGAAATTGCCCTTTCTCAGTCAAAACCCTAATTTTGACCATTTTGCCCTTTTGGAGATTTGATCAAATTTCTTGAGGAGTTGTGGTCCAAACTTAATCAAATGATACTGTGATACGGTGGGAGAATTGACTTGAAGGTTTTGCGTTTGATCGCAAATGTTGCGGCTAGCAAGAGTCGCCACCGACTTTTCTTTTATCCTAAAGGGAAGGTGAAAAAGCACAGGAAAGACCTTTGAGATTATTTCTTGAGTTCGGGGGGTAGATTATGAAAAGGGAAGGTATTAGCATCCTTTTCATCCATGGTTTTCCATGGGCTCTTAGTTACTTGCTAGATCACTTGCTTTTTTGTTTGAAAATTGTGCTTGATGTGGTTTTTGAAAGTATTTTATAAAAGAGGCCATTGTTTAGGAAATCTTTGTAATGATTCTTGTTCGTAAGAATGTATACAAAGATGTTGATCTTTTGAAAATGTTTTCAATTTTGTAAGATGTTTTGAAAGTGTAGGTGTTTTTTTTTAAAATAGCAAGGATGTTTGTTTTGGAACGGAGCAAGTAATTATGAGCAATCTACCTACTCAAATGTGTTTCTTGTTCATTTTCTTTTTCCTTGACATTGTTGTCTTACCATTGATTTGGTAAGAAACCCTATGTTTGGATGTAAACGGGACGGGCGTGGGTCATCGTATAACGATGATTAGCAATGTTGCAAGGTATCTTAGCATTCTTTTTGAGGAACTAAGATCATTTGTAAGGCAACTTAGATAGCGTCATCGGGGGACCATGATCTTGTATTTGCTTGTTTATGCTAAGATACCTTACATGCGTAATACGACCATTTTGTATAAGGCAACCAAGTGGGATAACCCTAGGGGTGCTTGTGTGCAAGTGTATCATTTTCATGCTTGTTTTTGTCTTGAATTAGGATTTTCTAAGTATTGGTTTTAGTCTTTCCATATAAACCCTAATTACTAGCATGTTATATAAAAGCGATAAATTGCGAAATTTAAAGTTAGTACGCTATTACAACATTTGTGGGGAGGGGGTGTACAAATTTACAAATGGGGATTGCAAGAAAATTAAACCTAATTGTCTATTACAATCATATTGAATATTGTGCAAGAATTAAATAAATAATGTACAAATGTAAAATGAAAAAGAAATGATTTTTTTTGTTATTATGAAATGGTTTTATCTTGACCTAAATAAAGGGGATGGTTAATTAAAATTAAATAAAATTAAATAAAACTATTTAAGAAAAGAAATTAATTTGAAAAAGGATTTTTAGGGTTTTTTATGAAAATATTTTAAATTAATGAAAATAAAATGAAGATTAATTAATTAAAATAGATCTAAGTTCTAAATTAATTTTAACTAAGAAAATAAAATAATACACTAATTTATCCTAAGTCTAAAAATTAATTATTTAAGAAAAGAAAGGAAATTTATTTATTTTAAGAAAAATGTTTTTTTTAATCTTTTTGTTTTATGAAAAATAAAATACATGAGTACAAAAAATAAATAAAAATAAAATTTGATTTTTTTTATTATTTTATGAAAGTAATAATAATAATAATAATAATAATAATAATAATAATAATAATAATAATAATAATAATAAAAATATTAATAATAATAATAATAATAATAATAATAATGAAGAAAAATAAAATAAAAATAAAAATATAAAGAAAAATCCAGGGGGGTTAATCAGCAAGGCAAGGAGTATTATGAGAAAAAAGACTAAGCTCACATGAAGAGCCCGAATGCTGCCAAAAAAACACAAAAAGTCAGAAAATTGTGAAAAAATAGCAAAAGGTCACGTTGGGGCTTGAACCCGGGACCTAAGGGTGAACAGGCGCGCGCTTTACCACTGGGGTGGCTATACATCCGTTAATATAACTGAAACAATAAATACATAACACAAAACGCGCCCTGATTATACTTCATCTTCAACCTCCAGCCAAAGGACCTGTATCTTCTTCATTTCTCAACAAAAATGAAAAGTTCAAACATGAAAGTTGTGGCATTTCTTCCCACAAATCCAACCATATAAATAACTTAAGCTAACAGTCAAAGATGAATGAGAATTTTTTTGGCCCTAATTTAAACCCTAAATTTTTTAGAAAACTTCAACTCTAAAATTCTCTAAGCTCAGGCCATATAAATGAAAATTATGGATACGTACTGCTTCGTGGCAATGTTATCTACACTTTATCTTCACAAATCAAAGCTTAACAATGCCTAAATATGAAGATAGAAGTTCAAGAAAAATACCTCAAAACTGGAAATCGTGAAATGGATTTGAGCTTGTTTCAGGCAGTGGTGATGATCAGGTTAGCTTCCTTGGACCTCTATGAAGCTAATGCAATGCTTAGCTTGAGTTAAGGGTGGCTGAAATGGCCTGGAGAAGTCCAACTGCAATGCTCTGTTTTTGGCTATGGAAGTTGAGGAAGATGATGTTACAGTTTGCAAACAGGGACAGGGATGGTTTGTATTTGATATGAGGAAGCTTTTGAGACAAAAAGGCCAAGAAACGCACGAGGGAAATGTGAGTTTGATGTTCAAGGTCAAAAACTGTGCAACAATGGAGTTTTTGGGCAATTTATGATTTGAGAGAGTTTTGGTGTATTTCAGGGTGTTCAAGCTCGCCATCTAGCTCAAAAATAGTGACTCTATTTATAAGCAACAAGTTTGGAGTGCTCTAGTTGATCAGAATTCAAATTTACATGTTTAAGCTAAACATGTGATTTTTTGACAAAATAAGTTTCCATGCCTTGTACTTGCTAAGATAGAGTGGTTATGCTTTAAACAAGCTTGCTTCTGACTTTGTGGATGGAGTGTGATCAGAGGGAACAAGTTAGAGGCTCAAGAATGAACTTTATGCAAAAAGCTTGCTTTACAAGAATGGCAATGTTAACTTTGTGCCATTAATGGAAATGCAACTTGGATAATAGCTTAATTGCTTGGATCAAAGCCCTAACAGCTGTGTAAACATTTAATTATGGAGTGACAAACAAGTTTGAGGCCTGCAAAGAAAATATTATGCATCCTAGCATGGATTTGGTTCATGTGTTCATAAAAAATGACTTGAATTTCAAGTGACAAAACCCTAACTTCATCTCTTCGATTCTCCTTACTCAAGAATGATCTCAAGGAGTTCGTGGATATTTTGGAAAGCTTGCAATGTGCCCTACAACCCATATTTGAATTGATTTTGAAGATTCCCATTGGAACTATATGAAAAAGTTCCATGAAGTTAGGTCAAAATCCTGACCAAATTAAGGCAACATTTCACTAAGTGTTTTAGTTTCATGACCACATGTTCATAAAATTATAACTTGAGATCCAAGAATTTTTGGAAGGAGTTGTCTAAAGAAAATTTGTAGATTTCATATAGATCTACAACTTTCATGTTAGAAGTTTCTCTTGAATCATCTTCCATCATGGTGAAAATTTTGTTCAAAGTTATGAAAAAACATGAAATTTCCAACACTTAGAAAAATTTCTAAGTTTAGAAATTTTGAATTTTCAAAATGAAATCTTGAATTTTTGATTTCTTGATGAATAAGTTTCATATTTTGACATGTTTTTAGAATTATGATCTTTGGCACTTGAATTTGACCAAAAAGTCAAAGTTTGACTTTTCAGTATACAATTGACTTTTGATTAGTTGACTGAAAAATTCATCTGTCAATCCAATGGACTTGCAAATGTTTTGAACCATGCCATTAGGTCAAAATGATGCAATTGGACTCTTGAGATCATTTCTTAAACCAAATGATCATTTGCTAGGTCAAAAATCAGAAATTGCCCTTTCCCAATCAAAACCCTAATTTTGACCATTTTGCCCTTTTGGAGATTTGATCAAATTCTTGAGGAATTATGGTCCAAACTTGATCAAATGATACATATGAGTTTATAATATTGATGTGGATAAAAAATTATGAAGTTTTACTCTAAATTGGCCAAAGTTGGCTTTTTCCCCAATACAGCTGATATTTAGGTCAACTGCATAATTGACTGAGCAAAAGTGTGATTCAAGGCTTGAAACTTGACATGAGTAATCTTGGGGGTCTATAATGATCCATGAAAGTCATATGGGGCATTAGAAGTTCAAAAATCCTTGTGCAATCTCAAACCCTAATTTTGGTCATCAGTGCTTAAGGAGGTGTCTTGAGCTGATCAAACCCTAGTGCAGTCTTGGGTCAAGGGAGATCTTATGAGAAAATTCTTGATAAGTGAGAGGGAAAATTTTGGGGTACAACAGCTTCCCCTATTCAATCTTCTTAAGCCTGAAGAGTTAGATTGACATGTTTTTCCATTCGTGACTCGAAGATGGAAGATGATTGGACACTAGAGTGCCCAGAAATTTGCACTCGGCGATGTGATGGTAGAGGAAATGGGCTTAAAGATGTTGTATCTGAACTGTATCTGAAAGCTGAATCTGAATGAGTATCAGGACGACATCCGTATCTGGAGCGTATCTGAACTGTATCTGAAATCTGAATCTGAATGAGTATCAGGATGACATCCGTATCTGGAGCGTGTCTTAATTGTATCTGAAATCTAAATCTGAATGAGTATCAGGATGGCATCCGTATCTGGAGTGTATCTGAATCTGAATTAGTATCAGGATGGCATCCGTATCTGGAGCGTATCAGAACTGTATCTGAAATCTGAACATTGTTAATGGTATTTGCTTGATTAATCTTATCCTAAAAAAGGTAAAATGTTAGCTAATATGCAATGTTATGTTGTATGAAATGCATAGTATAATGCATTCGCGTTATCAATGTTTATGATATATGGATGTGATGTATGCGTATGTGAGCTAATCTGTTGCACTGCTGCTGGATTTGGGGAAAATAAATCCCTGACTGCTGCTTAGGATATGGAGTATAAGTCTCCATGTTGTGGAGTTGAAGTGCTGATGAATTTCCCTTTAGAGAAATAAACTCTGTTGTAAGGGGAATGTCGTGTACTGTTTAAAAAATCCTGGTTGGGGAAATCGTAGAAATTTGGCGACTTCTATTGAGGATTGATAAACTGGAAGCTTTGTTCTGCTGGGGATTAAACTGCACACTGTGGGGAACTTTATGGAGATAAACTTAGAGAGATTTCCCTATCTCTTAAAGCCATCAGCGATTATCTTTTATTTTGTTTATTTGTAAACAGTAATTATGTTCAAATGCATATGTTCAATAATGAATCATTGGACGTTTTTGTAAACAAAACACAAGCGTAAAGAAAAACAGATAGTTTTTGCACTTTCAAAGGAATATCTTTGTATTGACTTTGAGTAATTATTTTGTATAATGAGACGAACATTCTAGTAAGAGAATGTCGTCGTAAAAAATGAAAATTTTGATACAAAGAAAAGATAGCTATGTGCAATAATCTCATGGGGGTCCCATTCTGCTATAGCCTTCGTATCTCCGAGCATCTTGTCTATTTGTTGCCTCGTCCGAAGATGATTGAATTGATCAGAACCTCTGAGTTTGTTAGTTAAAGAAGATAAGTAGCAAGATAAACTTGTTTCATGTATGGTGAGGGCTTATGCTTTCTTGGGTGGCTTTTATTGGCAAGATGTTGTGGTCTTATGCCCTGTTTCTGCCCTATATGACATTATGTTGCGGGTTTATGCCCTTTTGGTACCACATGCATTGAATTAACGTCGGTTGCATTGCATTGCACTATCTTGATTTGATGTGGTGTTAAGTGAATCATGAATATGTTGCGAAGTATTTGAGTAAAATATGAGTTATTTGAATTGTGTGATATTACTACTCCTTAACATGTGATATTCACCGTTATTTATTGAATGTAATTCTCACCCATTTTCTGTTGTTGTGTTTGTGCTCCTCTGGAGTTACAGATAATCAGTTACTTGAGTAGTGCTTGGAGTATGAGTTTCCCGATCGAGTCTTAGAAGTCGCTCTGATACGTAACACAGGATATTATGAGAATTTTTTTATGTTTTGTAGTTGTCGTATTTGTTACGTATCTTAACTTCAAATTTATGTTGAAGCACGAGTTTTATGGAGAATGTTATTATTTAAGCTGTAGTGCGATTGGAATGAATAATTGGATACTTTTGCTGTGTAAATAATTCTTTTATGAGGAATGAAGTAAAAAAATAATTTTAAATTTTATGAGTTTTTAAAAGATGTGACATCCTACTTGTGTACTGTATTCTGATGTATTTTCGTATATTATATTATAATTATATTTGTGGGGGAAGTGGAGTGTTATAGAGTCCGTAATCTTTTATATATTATTATCAAATTAATTTTTATTTAATATAATTAAATATAACAATAATAAACATATATAAAATATTTTAAATATATATATGTAAAATTAAAGATAAGATCAAAATGCATTCAACTCATACATGTAAATTTTGACGGCAAACAACATACGACGAAGTAGGAGAAGACAACAATATCAAGCAAGAGATAAATTGGCGGAGAATAATAATGGAGGAAGGTGGAGTCAAAATGACGAACAAGAGAATAAAGGAAGCATTGCAATAAAATATTTAAGATTTTTTTTAAATACAAAATTTAGGCTCTATTTTGATAAGATATGTTTTGAGCTTATAGCTTATAAGTTTATATGACGATAAAAATCTATTCAGTAACAATCTTTTCATCATAAATTTATAATTTATTTGATTAGCTTAAAGTTTATTTTCAGACGCTAATTCAAATAGTGTTTTACTTTATAATTTACGGTTTATTATTTTTTTCTTTTTTCTTTATCCTTATTATTTTAAATAAAACTCACTATTATACTTTATAATTTATTTTGATTTAAAATAAAACTATTATATATTAAGTATTTTTTATGTAATTTTAATTTATCAAGTAATTGATCCGTTAATTTTATCAAATACTTCAATTAATTTATCAACTATAAGTTAGCAACCATCATCTACAAACTATAAACAATCAATTATCAATTATTAGTCATAAGCTATAAACTACAACTAACTTATCAAACAACCACTATTTTTTATCAAACAAAATATTAACTATTTTTTTATACTTGCAATTAAAAAATTAATTAATTTTAAATTATAATAAACTACAAAAGAGAATCAATGAGTTTTAAAGTAGGAATGAACAACAATAGAGAATGAAGTTGGAATCAACGAAAAAAGAGAATAGAGAAAGATGAAATAGAAATGACCAAAAAAAAAAAGAATGAAGACAAACTGTAATAAAAATTCATATTTAAGACATAAATTTTGACTTTTTTATTCATGTATTTAAAATATGATTATTTTATTTTTAATTATAAAAGATAAAAATGAGTTTTCAGTAAAATAATAAGAAAAAAAAAAGAAGAATAAAAGATAGTTAAAAGTTATAAGTTCAAAAACTAATTTAAATAGCTTTTGAAAACAAATATATACTCGTAAAAAAATTATAAATTGTTACTAAAAAATAGTTATAAAACAATATTTTTTAATAACGTAAGCTGAAAAGGTAAAAATTAGACTTTTGATCTTATCAAATAGGCTTATCAAATAGGTCTCGCCAATCCTCAAATCACTTAGGTCTACCTAACTTCCTCACCGACCTCAAATGATCAAGACATAACATAGGCAGACCTCACCGAAAATCCTCTAGAAGGAACCAAAATCTACTCCTAGATATCTACCTGATCTTTCTTAACTAACCCAACAAGAGAACTAAATAACTCCACCGAAAGCTCTTCGTCCCAAACAATAAGGAAACATTCTCCACCTAAAATTCCAAACACAACTTTCCTACCTAGATCCTCATCAGTCCTACAATTAGAGACTTTTGCTCAGGGATGAGAAACAATCTCTCAAAAGAAACACTCACCAGGGACTGCCCCACCCAAACATCATTCTAGAAATTTCCATTCAAACCATCTTCTACAATTTTGGAGCATGAAAAGGAAAACCAATCAGACTGTTGATCTGAAAAGGAACCAAGAAGAGAGATTCCTCTCAACCATATGGAAGCCTTCATAAGACCGAACGTTCTACCACTTACAGAAAAACCACACATTTGAGCATCATATCTAGACAAAACAATATTCTTCCACATAAATTGCCTAACCCCAAGAATCCTCCACCTGCACTTGCTAAGGAACGCTAAACTCACAAGTCGAAGATCCTTAACCCCTAAATCACCAACGTTGTTAGCACACATTCCCTCATTTCACCCACGCAGTCTTAGACCCTCCTTTCAAACCATTCAAAAGAAATCTTCTTTACAACCCAACTAACTTCTTTCCGTCTTTAACATGCATCTTCAAGAAAGAAAGGTAGAAAATAGAAATCCAATTCAAAACTAATCTCAAAAGGACAACCCTCTTCTTATTGAGACTCATTAACCTACTCCTTCAAGAAGTAAGTCTCATGCATACAATCTTCACCAGAGGGTCCCATATACCTTCCTTCTAAAATTATCTCTCATCGGATCCCAAAACACTTAAAAGAAAGTCTAGTAAAAAAAAGTTAAAAGCTCGTATTAAAAAATTGTTACCCGACCAAATTTTTACTAGTGACTTAAAAAGTTAAAATTTAGTTTATTGATATTGCCAAACTGAAACATTGAATTACTATCAACAAGCAGCAACTACAAATAAATATTCACTTCAAATCAATTATATGCAAAATTTCATACTTCAAACTCTACATTAACTAGATTAAGACCCACGCGATGTACGGTTATTAATTATTTTTTAATATTTTGTATTGAATTTTATTATTTTAAGACTTTTTCTTCATAAATGTGATCAATAAATTATATTTAATAATTTATTATGAATTATAATTGAGACTATAATGAATACATCGATTTGGCCAATAGAGAGTGTTGAAACTTTATGTTCTCTCTCTTTTCTCCTTCTTCAACCTAGCTGTCACCTTTTCTTTCTCCCCCCAAATTCATACTTTCGGTGTCACCATGTAATATTTCTTCTTGGTGGTGTGATAAGTTCCTTCTCCCGCACCACCCTTTTGCTAAGTTGAATTTTCTTTATTTATCCTTATTGATTTTATTTTTATTTAATCTACTTGTATTTTATTTATAAAAAAACCGAGACTACAATTTAGAATGATATTTACAATTTTAAAAATATAGTGATTGAATGAATTCACACATCTCTTTTAAAATTGGGTGAATATACTTAATTAGAGTGATTATTGTGTTAGAATTTTAGCTCAAAACGAGTCTTGAATGTATCTTTTTCAATTTATTTCTTAGAATAAGGATGAATTGTTGTAAAAGATTAAATCTCGAACATGTTATTGATATATAAGAAAATGATATACATATTTATTATATTTGAGTTTTTGCAAAGTAGTTTTAAAATCAATAAAACTAACAATGAACTTGTTATAAGAATATTATTTATTGTAAATAGTACGATGAAAAATTACTATAACATTTAATTTTTTTAAATAGAAAGAATCTAAAATTATTTTAGAGATATTATATTGAAAAAATATATAAAAATTTGTGATAAAAAATAATTGGAAGAAAAATAAAAATATTATTTTTTAAGTCTTAAGAAAATATGTGAGTAATTGTTAGATTAATATGTTTTTGAAATTTTTAGAATTCGAACCCGTGACTTCAAATATAGTTTCAACATGTGATTTTAACTTTTAAAAAATGAAGATGAATTTTGAGAAATGCCACATTATAATATAAATGAGTGGCGTAAATTGAGATGAAATGGTACAAATTGAGATGAAGTATCGTTGTAATATTTGATGCATTAATTTTAATAGACATAAATAGATATATAAATATTAGGTAATTATATATGATTATCTTTTTTGAATATAATTAAAAAGATATTATATTTCTCCAGTTAACTATATTAATAATTTGTTCCATAATCAAGATAAGAGGGAGTATGATTAATATAATAGTAATTAATAACATATAGAATGTTTATAATAGTATAACGGTTTAATACCATATAGAGTGTTTATAGAATGTGTTTAATTACCAACTTGCAAGGTTTCACATATTTCATCTTTGAATTAAATTAACCGTAAATTTGCACAATACTGCTTCCTTCACATAAAATAAAAAATACACATAAGAAATAGAATATATTGGGATTCCAAATGGTGCTTCCCTTTGGGAAGATTGACAATATAAGACAAACAAAAAAGGACAAATTTAAAATATTGCTTAATTTAAGAAAAATAAATCAATGAAGATAATTACATCAACCAAACTAATTACCTTGCCATGGTTTTTGAGTTTGGTTTGGTTGATTATGGGAATTTGAAGAGTCCATGCAGTTTCCCATACCAGTAATACTGAGAATATCACTATCAGATAAAGGTCTTAAACCCAAGAAATCTCTTGTAAATGCATCATTTCCTCCGGCGACGGTAACGGCGCCACGGTCATCCATGGTGGTTGTTGTTCCATGAAAGCCAGAAGAAGAGAAAGAGTTGTTAATCATTTGGTTTTCACATGAGGACAAATTCAAACCAAAATGACCATTTGAGTTTAACATGTTGCTGTTGGTGGAAGAGTCATCAAGAGACACGTGACCGTGTTGGTGGGTCCCACTTATCATGATCATGGATTGTTGTTGGGATGAGCTGGTTGAACCCATCTGAGCTGCTTTCTGTAACAATGCTGTAGCTGACATGTGAGGTGAAACTGCAGAAGATGGTTGGTAGGATGGAAGTGTAGTAGGACCATTTCTAGGGTTAGGGTTTTCATGAAGGTTTAGATCTTGTTCTAATTCAAGCCATGATGGTGTTTGAATTTCTGGCTTTAGAAAACTGAAATTTTGATGCTCTTTCTTTAATGTGAAACCTTGTATTTCTTGAGTTTGGTGATTGATCATGTTGTGAGAGCTTGGTTGATGAATTACAGCTCTTGAACTCTCTTCTGCTAATGCATCACAGAAGGCTCTGTGAGTTATGAAACTGTCCCTCCTAAAAATATCATATAGAAACAAAAATTATCAACGCGGCAATATCATGTCTAATGTTCACACAAAAGTGTCGTGTGTCTGGTGTTTGTATCGTGTTCGTATCTATGCTTCATAGTTCAGTATATTAATATCAATATAAAACAAAAACTTATCAACGTTGTGTCTGGTATTCGTGTATGGTGTTTGTCTCTATATATGCTTCATAGTTCAGTATATTAATATCTGATATAAAACCAAAACTTATCGACGTGTCGATGTTAGTGCTGTGTCTGGTGTTCGTGTCTCTGGTCGATAATTCATTAGATTGATATCAACTTGATAAAGAATGTGGTAATTATTTTTCTAATGATATAGTTTAGGTTAGTTTATATAACATTTAAGCTACCTTGTGAAGAGGGTTCCACAGTCACATCTATATTCCCTTGTACCACAGGTTTTGGAGTGAGCTTTCCAATCTGATTGAACAGCATACTTCTTAGAGCACTTATCACATTTCCACTTTTTCTCACCGTGCTTTCTGCAAAAGTGCTTTTTTATACCAGTTAAATCCCCTAAGGCTCTTGATGGTTCATGGTGCACACAAGTTGGTTCTGGACATACATATACTTTCTTCCTTATCATCTCATTCCCCGTTCTTTGCTTCAACTTCCATGGTAAATTGTGTCCTCTTTTATGAAGTTGAAGATTCTGATCTCTTTGAAATCCTTTGTTGCAGATCTCACATATGAATCTATTTGTCGCCATAAGTGTCTTCGGTGATAAAGCTATAACTTCAGCTTCCAGGTCTAAAATGAATATTATCAAATCAAATAAAAAAATCTAACAAACACAATTACAATTACGGCCGCAATATTATGGTTCGTAGCGTAACCATAATCGCGGCCGAAAACAAAAGATGCTAGAAATTAAGATAATAATTAAACC
Source organism: Vicia faba (assembly GCA_948472305.1). NCBI lineage: Eukaryota > Viridiplantae > Streptophyta > Magnoliopsida > Fabales > Fabaceae > Vicia > Vicia faba. Next base: position 41,215,997 of record OX451740.1, read on the forward strand.
TGGCTTGCCAGGAGGGTTTCTCCTTTTCTTCGCCGGAGTCTCGTCATGAGTTTGAGTTTGTGAAGGAGAAAAATATTGTTGAGGATAACTGGTAGTAGCACTAGCTTCACCAGATGCAGAAGTCAAATTAGACATGTTTTCCTCAACAATCAAAACCTTGGATCATGTTTTTTTCTCTTATGTTTCAAGTCTCTTGAGTTCTAATAACATGTTCATGTTTCATGGATCTGTTTATGCTTTTTCTGGGATCTGCAAACAAGTCTTACCCAAAACAGAAAAGGAGTAAAAAAGTGAACTTTAACACAGACATAACTATTAGGTAGTGACAGAATGAACAGAATAAATTAAAGAAAGCAAAACTGATATGAAACTCATGAATAGTCTTTGAAATAATTGTTCCAGCAAATAAAACAAAGATGAAAAACACAAGAGAGAGAGAGAGATGAAGAGGATTCTTGATGTGTTTGAGTATGTCCAAAAGAACAATAGTGGAAACCAGAAAGGCAAAAGGAACCCTACGGTTTAAGACTGACGTTGGTGTTTTTGTCTTTTTTCTCTATTCTCTTTCTTAACATCAAGAATAAATGTTTCTTTTTCTATTGTATTTTTTTTGCTTTTATGGTGATAACTCAAATTTTTGGTTATTATAAACTTTTGTTTAGAATACACATAGTTTTTCTTTCCTTTATGTTGTAAAGTAGTAAACAGAAAAAAGGGAAGAAAAATCAGACATGTAAAAAGAAGGTATCATTTGTGTATGCAGATAGATAGATATGTAGATCCATAGGTATATTGAAAGAGAGAATCATAGGTTTACTTTATGTATTATTAGTACTTATTATTTAACATCATGATTTATAGTAACATGATTGATCCATTGATTAACCTATGATTTAATTCTTTCTTACTCTTCTTCATCATCATTATGGAGTAGTAATTATTTTCCATGCTTCATTCATTTTGTTATCATTGTTGCTATTGACTAGTACTAAAGAAATGGTTGAATTTTGACATTTTTGCATGGTTGCATTACGTTACATGAATTAAAGGCTTAACACTGCACTTTGTTATTTTATTATGGATCTAAACTTGGCTACTTAGCCCACATATGTTCTCTTTCTATCTCTCCCACCATCGCTCCACAGGGTATTTTCTTTTATATGTAAGACCTTGTTTAATATTTTGAATTTTTTTTTTGTATTTCTTTCTTAGGCTTGTATATTTTTTTTAAGGTTTAGTTAGGTATTCAAGACTCTAGACTTTGTCAAAAATAAAGTAGAATTAAAAATTAAATTTTATAATCACATTCTTTATTTGTAGTGTATTTTAAAGAAAACGAGAATGATGAAACCACAAGTTAAGGGACTCCCACGTATCCCACCCGTGAAGAGAAGAATCATGCATTAACAATGTAAATAGTTGAATGAGACAATATTTTCTATAAGCCACGATGCTATGATAAGTATGATAGTATCTTCTATAAATGTCACACTATGTAAATTTCAACACATATTCAATCAACCAATCAAGTTATTTATGCATTTTATCGTCTTTATCTTTATTATTATTTTTATGTATTTTTTTATTAGTTCAACGTCTAACCGTCTATACTTAACATTCTTTGGATTGGTTAAAGAATCCATAATTTAGAGATAAAGTTTCTCTTTCAGCGTAATCGCTTGAAGAAAAAAAGAAATAATTATTGAGAGTTATTAGTTGATTATTGGCTAACTTCACAGTTCGACAACAAATTTGACACACCTGATAAGATACTACAACCAATATCACTAGAAATTTTCAATCACCTAGTTACGACTACGCTTGGCGTATGGAAATACATGTCGTATAAAACCACATCAATATGGACAACCATCACCATCATCCATAAAAAAGTCAGATTAACATACCTATATGAGCCTTCACATCCAGTGGGCATGCCAATAACTAGGCCTCTCCCACTGTTTCTAGAGAGAAGGTTGTTCCACCTAAGAAATCAATGATAACAGTTAAATCTTTCATCAGACAACAACTAAATATGGGGATACATGACATCATGTATCAATTATTTCAAAAATTTGTTGACATTGTGCGATCTATGGTTTATATTGACACTACTACAAAAAACACATCTTATCTCGGACGCAAAATGAATTTTATCTCGGTTACACAAGCGAGGTAATAAAGGGTGACATGAAAATGTGCCACTTTACCCGTCAATTTTTTAATAATCGAGGGGATAGTTGAAATTACCTTGGGTTCATCCTCAGAGAGATCCTTTTTAAAATTTTCAAATGGCGAAAAAATATATCCCCTCGATTTTGAAATCTAAACGACGAGTAAAACAAGTTTGAGTTTATTATATCTAATGTGGATTGCTTGTATCATTTAGCTATAACTGAACGTATAACTTTTCAAATTGGTTTACAAAATAATTATATCAACACTTATATTTGAAGAACACATTATGCTAATTAATGATTTTCAAACATCATGTAGCTCATCATTCATCTCTTGTTCTTTAATGGTTAAAATCTCTCTAATGCTTCTAGTTTTTGTTCAACTTTCTTCCATACTTGTTCATTCAACAAGTGTGGAAGAAAGTTGAACAAAAACTAGAAGTATTAGAGAGATTTTAACCATTAAAGAACGTGAGATGAATGATGAGTTGTAAAATGCTCGAAAATTTTTAATTAGTGTAAGATGTTTTTCGAACACAACATAATTTTTCATATTATTATTTTCGAAAATAATTTAATAGGTTATATGTTCAAAGAGAGGTTAGTGAAATGAACAATCAACATTAGATATAATAAACTAAACTGTATTTTTCGGTCACTATAATGTCCTCTTAACATGTTCAGACGAACAAGATGAGAGCTACACAAAGAATCACAAAAAATATAATCTTAGTTTCAAAGTCAAACTCAATAACAACAACTAAACCCTAAATATATAGATTTCAAAACTTTGCTAAGTATAAGAACTAGACAACAACTACAATAACATCAACAACAACAAAAAACCATAAGTATCAACAACATTAACATTACCTAAATCTAAACAATAACTAAATTTAAATAACAACTGAAATTCTATCACGTACAATATCAAAAGTCAAGACAAATGTCTCAACAACACACAATGTCATAACATATATTATGACATCTGCTGACAGAACAACCACAAGATAGCAACAAAGCAGAATTATAACTTGCAGAAAGTAAAAGAACATGCAGAATTGTTAACCCAGTTCGGTGCAAACTCACTTACTCTGGAGGCTACCAAGCCAGGAAGAAAATATACTATCAGTAGTATTAATTCAGAGCTAAATAATATCATTTTATTCCCCTCACTTAATCCCTATCCAGTGCAACTTCTGCCTAGGCACCTCCTAGATATGAGAACCCCTCTAACTTCCAATCATCGCAATGATATAAAAAAATCCAAGTCCCAGGAAATTTCTCAAGAAACTAAAATGGAAGAACACACACTTCCAAATTACAAAGTACTTAGTTTGTTTAAAAGCTTCACTAAGAACAATACTCAACTCTTGCTTAAAAGCTTCGAGGAGAACAATAACTTGATGAATAAGTAACAATCAGTCAACTCAAATGCATCAAAAGATACATGAGGACATACAAAGAAAACATAAACTCCCTTGAAGAACCCTCAGACCCGAAGACTGAGAAAATACAACTTCCCCTTATTTTCTAAAGTTATTGAAGATATTAGGTCTATGTAGTTTCTTTAAATACTTCTCAGCCATCCTTGGGTCTTGCATTTGTGCCCAAATATTCCTTATTGTCCATGCTAAGGGCTGCACTAATCTGTGTAGTAAAATCTTCTTGAATCTTGGAACAAAAATACAAGGTTTCCTAATTTGTCTCAATCAACCAATTATAGAAACCTGTGTACAGTTGGAGATAAATTATTGTTCCAGATTTTAATATCCTCGACCTGTGAAAAATCAGTGAGATAAAACCAAAAGGAATCTCACATAATCAATTTAAATCTGTCAAGAATATGCCAAACAACAACACTTGATGTACCAGACCAAGATGCCATGACACTGTCTTCGACACCTGGCTGACAAACACATAACAGTAAACCTTCTATGTCAAACCATATTTTTCCAAAATTTAGCCAATCAAAAACCATGATATTAACAATCTCCCCCTTTAGCAAATTTTAGCTAAAATACTCTTAGCACAAAAGATCCAGGAGAGAGGAATAAGACCACAACAAACAAGCTACATCACAAATATATATATATATATATATATATATATATATATATATATATATATATATATATATATATATATATATATATATATATATATATATATATATATATATATATATATATATATATATATATATATATATATATATATATATATATATATATATATATATATATATATATATATATATATATATATATATATATATATATATATATATATATATATATATATATATATATATATATATATATATATATATATATATATATATATATATATATATATATATATATATATATATATATATATATATATATATATATATATATATATATATATATATATATATATATATATATATATATATATATATATATATCAGAGTTATAACAGCTACACATATAAACATGTTAGCACTCCCCCTGTCACACATAATAGGTTCTCCGCCTCAAGGAGAAAACCACACCAGAAGAGAAATTCAAGTGATTCTTAACACACACCAGACATGATGTTGGAACATCTGTTAAGACATCCTCATCCTGCATAAACTGGCTACATTGGTAGCAGTAGCAGAAACACACACACACACTCACACACACACACACACACACACTAAGGCAACAGTATGAAACATCACGCTCCTCCTAAATAGTTGCATTAGTGAAGAAACCACAAATAACACAACACTTTACTCCCCTTTTTTAGCCAAAATATTGACAAAAAGAGAATATAGTAAATGGTCAGATTGCAAGAGCACATATTGCACACAAACAATGAAAGCACAAATAAGAGCACAAGTGGAAACAAACATAAACACATGTACAGTCAAAGGAAACACTCAACCAAAGATGGAAACAAATAAAACTAGGTGGAAGCACACATGTAGAAATCAAACAAAGTTATTAATTGGAAACACGGGAGATTTTTAGGAATTACACCATAATGGCGTACAGTGCCTTACAAAAAAGTTCATAAGCCTTTAAACAAGTTGTTATCAAAACAGACAGACACTCATAACAGAACATGACAGCTCAACCCTTGGTGTTATGACTGATTGTTCCTCTTCATTGCTTCCTTCTGTTGTATCATTATCTTCTTCAACTTCTTGTTCTTCTTCCTCCACATCACCCTTATCCATCCCTGCCTTCAAAGACTTGATGGGATTTTCTAGTTCATTTTTCCTTTCAGAGCAACTCTTGATTGTCTCACCCAATTCCTTACACGTGTCCTTGATTGCAAAAATTGTGTCTGCTTTTGAAACTGGACCACCATTGCCCCGGACATGTGACCCTGTAAATAGCTTATAGTGAAAGGATAAAGGTGACCCTCTCTTGCATATCTCATATGAATATTTTAAGATTCCAGGATGTTGACTTAGAATTATACCACAAATGAGGGTAGGAAAAGCAATTGGCATTTTCACAACATAGGAAAGTGCATGTTTGATGGTTTGATCAAATACATAGTTACCAAAATCAAATTTGGTCTTTGTCCCAACTATATAAATGAAATCCCCTAACCCCGTTGTTATAGAGAATATATGATTCGTAGGAACCTAGTTGGAAGCTCCTATCCTATTTAACACATCATACTTAACCCTTAGCTTGCTAACAGAGAGCTTCTCCTTCCTTGGCCAATGAGTCACTTGTTTTGCAGTGATTTCTTTACACGCAGTATCATCAGTGACCTCCACTTCTCCCTTCTCACTTTCATCTCTTCTCACATACCTATTGATAATCTTAGGTGAGAACTCCACACAGTGTCCTCTAACAAACACTTTTATGTACTCACAACTGCTTATATTGTCACAATCTCTAAGAATGTTTACTATAAACTCTTTTACTAGTGTCTCATAGAACTCTCCAAATCCAGTTACAGTCTCCATCAAGCTTGTTTCCTAAATGAGACTAATCACTTCCTTGGTAATAAAGCACATCATCCTGTCAAAAGGTGATCCTAGGGGAAAATGGACTCCTACCTACGAAGGGCCATTTGTGATCAAGAAGATATTTTCGGGCGGTGCTATGATACTTACTACCATGGACGGGGAAGATCTTCCACACCCTGTGAACGCGGATATAGTTAAAAAATACTATGCATGAAGACGACCTGCTAGGTTGACTGGCCTAGGAAAAAATAAGGGCATCCCGATGAACCAAAAGGGTTCAGGCAAAAATCAGGGATATATATATATATATATATATATATATATATATATATATATATATATATATATATATATATATATATATATATATATATATATATATATATATATATATATATATATATATATATATATATATATAAGACTGTACACCCAGCAAGTCGAAAACCTGAAAAGGCGGCTTGGGAAAAAAATGGTATCCCGGTGGACTGAAAACCCGAAAGGGCGATCCAGACAAAAGTTAGGGATTAAAGCGTACGACTATTTCCCGTTGGATCAATCACAACTAGCTTTATTACCAATGGCAAGTTCAAATGGTACAGATCAATTCAATCAACTTCTTCTGACAACAAGGGATGATATGCTCAAAGACATAGAGGCAATAGAAGAGTTGAAACCTGACGAGATCATTTACACATAGCTATATATTTTGTACTCTCTTCATTTCACGGAGATTTCCTCTTACTAGGATCTATGTCTCTTTGTACAACATTCGCATGTTTATAGGAAAACTATCAATGTAAACACAATTTCAAAATTCAAAGTATGTTTTACTTTTTTTTGTTTTGTTTGCAAAAACGTCCAATGATTAAATTGGATGAACATATTGTTTCCAGTGATTTCTGGTAAACAACCGCTAGTCTTCCAAACTATCGAATAAACTTACTGACTGTTATTCAATTTCTTTGGTAACTCACAGGATCGACTAGATTGATCCTAGGATTCCTTGGTCATTAGGGTAACTCTCATGATCGAACAAATATTCATGGTTGATATTTGAGTGTTGTATAGGTGTTTGGCTTATTTCGATTTCTCTCTTAAAGGTCTAAAGATGTAATCAAAATGTGCGTGTACGAAACTAAGTTGCATGAATAAATGTTAATTGTAAAGGCATGTAAAATTGCATAAAAGGGAAGTAAATGGCTTCGAATTATAAAAACAGTTAATATAAAGGATGTTCTGGAACGTAAAATATTTGAAATATGAAGAAAGCGTTTAATGCAAGAAATCTGTAAATGACTTTAAGTAAAAATAGGCGTTCGAAGGATAAAGCTTGAAGATAAATGCATGGGAAGTATGACAGTTTTCTGAAATGTAAAGTGCTTGAAATGTAAAGAAAGCATTGAAATGTAAAGCTTTAATGAAGAGATTTCGAAATAGAAAGACTTTGAATGAGAAAACTTGTAAATGTTATTTGGCAGAAAGATAAAGGAAAGTGTTGGAAATGATAAAAGGTTTTCATTAAATCATAAATATGTGGTGCTATCATACGTACATTGCTCTTGCATTTGTTTCCCTTGCCATGTGGTAGTTTGAATGTTACTGAGTATTTAGTACAATAGATATGACACCCGAAATCCTAATACTAAGACTTCTATTTATACTAATTCGACCATAACGGTCTTGCTATAGGATTACGCCACGTTCAGAACATGCAGAACAACGCCTCTCTCTTCTTTCCACGTGTCTCCAAATGCTCCAGCATATAAATTTCAAACTTCGAATGTCCCGCTTCCATTTGAATTTCAAATGCTTCGGTACTTCTCCGTTTCGAACGCACTTCTCAGACACAGCCTTGTTGTTATTTCGAGACTTCTTTAGATATGTTCCCATAATTGCCTTTCGAAGCTTCAAGCTTTGATATGCTTATTCGAAACACTGCTTCTGCTACTTCGAAACATGATGCTTTGTTTCATTTCGATCGAAACGTTCAATTCACTTGGCTTCTAATAATATTATCAAAATCTTCAGCCAACAAATTGCCCCTTTAAAATATGTATTTCGATCTCTCTGAGAAATACCTATTTTAAACATCTACACAAGATTTTGATGTGACCTTCAAATCATCGTAACATTTAATGCATTTGACTCCAGTCACGTCAATCAATAGCACTTTTTGGATTCCTTAACCGCCTGGAGCCACTTCACAGTATGGTGCAGTTACAAACAATGATTATCTTTAAATCACGCCTATTACCCATGTCAACTTTACGCCACCTATTCATCACACCAACCCATGATTTCCACGTATCACACCCTTATTCAGTGGATGCTTAAACTTCCACATTATAAAACATCATCCACTTAGTCTTTTTCTTTTCTTTTCATACTCTGAATCTTTTACCCTCCTTCTCTCGCCAAAAAACCCTAAGCTTTCAACATCCTTCAAAAATGTCTTCTTCTACTTCATCCCAACTCAAAAAGGTTTCCAAGAAGAAAGGAAAAACTGCAGGCACTACAATGGAAAGTAAGATTATCACTCACCAAGGCCAATCCGTTCTTGCTCCTCAGATGATTTCAAAGGAAAAAGAAATGTCGTATGCATCACAGGTACTCATTCCTACCACCATTGCTGGTAAGAGGTTAGCTTTAAATGGCCCTCTTACGGTTTTTGAAATTTTAAAAGATACCAGGACGATTTTCCCAGTTTGCTATAGTTTTAAACCCTTATTTAACAAAATGGACGCCCCTAAGGCAATAGAATCTTCTGACTCAAACACCATAGAAAATCCAACTGTTCCTCCTAAGGACCCCTTTGTTTTGGACTATGTAAAAAGTAATTTTAAGCCGTTTCGATTTTGCCCCACCTCCGATACTGCTTATCAAAATTGGTTCAAGAAAGTAGAAGCTAAGAAATCCCAGCAATGGGAAGAATTAGGTATCTATAATTTGATTAAGCTATCGAAGCCTGGTTTCACTTACAGCCACCCTCTGCTATTCGCATCCCTCTATTTATGGGACAGTACCTATAATACTTTCCATCTCCCAGGTGGAATGATCACCCCCACCTTCTTCAACATAACGGCCATCACTGGGCTATCGCCAGTAGGAGAAACTTATATCCCCGACAACGAAGAACATTCAAGCATAATTGACTTAGAAGTCAAGCTAGCAAGTTTTTCCAAGTTTATCAGTCATTACCATGCTGAGGGAGACAATGTGTCTGACGTAGAACATATTGCTTTCCTAACCCTATGGCTGTCAAGATATGTTTTCTGCAGTAGATCCCTACAGGTAGCCAGTAGGTTCATTCCTCTAGCTAGGGACTTGCATGAAAATCGAAAAGTGTGCTTAAGTGAACTGCTCTTAGTTGACCTTTATGAAAGCCTGAGGTCAGCTGTTTCGAGCCTCAAATCCCATACCCCCAAGAATATCCTGTTGGCTGGCCCTTTTTGGTTACTTCAGCTATGGCTAAACGCCATGTTCGAACCCTCCTTGTCAACTGCCAACACCATTGATGAACAAGATCCTGAGATAATTGATAGGATAGTCGAAGGCATGAGGCTTCGAAGATTAACTCCAAATGATGACAAAGATGACTTCAAAGTCCTATTCTCGAAGTACATCATGATATTCTCCAAAAGGCACAAGTTTGAAGAGAGCATGGCGCCCTTTGCTTCGAGGGCTCATGGACCTTCCTGGTTCACCATGGCTCTCTCAGAAGCTATCAAGAGCAAGGAGATTCAGGATGTATGGAGAGCTTTTTTGCTACCTAGACTCATTTCTTCAAGAATAACTCCAGCCAAGAACCAGATTTTTCTTTTCGCTTACCAGCCAACTTTTGTTTCGAGACAGTTTGGCTTATGCCAACTGATTCCTGGACCTTTATTTCAAACTGAGAGTGCCATTACTTCTGGGCGAACTTTTAAGGCACGGGAAGCCAAAATACAGCAAGATCAATATCAAGGCTTTGCCCAGTTTGAGCTGATAACCTTCGAACCTACCCATCTCACAGCTAAAGGGTTTCTGGAATGGTGGACCAAGTTTTATCAAACTTATATGTTCGATACACTTACAATTCAACAGAAACTAATTGATGCCTTCGATGTGCAGGTACCATCAAAGAAAGGTATGTTTACTCATGCCAAAGAGATTAAAGCTTTCCAAAATTATTTTGAAACTACTTATGACCCCACGCGCTTGGACTCCACTGTGCATCAAGCGGCTGAGACCTTGAAGGAAAAATTTAAACAAAAAGTTTCTAAGTTAAAACTTCCTTCAGGGTTGTCACCTGAGGATAGGTATAGGTTGGCATTCGAAATGCATCCACCTAAATTTCCCAGATTACCTACCTCAGAACTGGCTCTGGCTTGGTTTCCCCCATATCCTTGGTGGTTCACTTGCAAAGAGATGTTCAAACATCTTCAAAGGAAACCAAAGCCATCTGAGATTGTGACATGGGCTCGACACTGGCTTCATGATTTCCCAGGACACCTTCGATACGACCTTTCTGCCATGTCAATTAAATCTGATCAAGGCACAGGTGCGAATACTTGGGAAAATCCCAAACGTCTTTCATTTTCCATATCTTTAACCTTTGCTTTAATTATTTCGATTCTCAGCCATCAGGATAAAGACAGCTGCCTCGAAGTCGAAAGAATGGAGTGCCTCTCAAGCCTCCATCAAAACTAGTGACAAAGTGACTCCACCCGAAACAACCACTATTGCTGCAACCACAACAACAACAACAATACCAACAACAACCAGTGTTCCAACTCCAACGGTAATCACTTAGCCTTGATGTTTAGAATTCACTCATGTTTTATGGTTTGCATCTAACTCTTTGTTTAAATCTTTTCAGACCAACAAGCTTCCTCCTACTACTCCCAAGAAGCAGAAATCAAGCACCACTGGGGAAGACCCCGGGGCTGGAGGAAACTTAACAACTGCTTCGAAGAAGAAGCCAAAGAAAGATATTTCGAAAAATACCGTTCCAACTAGTGTCTCTGGACTAGATTCCAGGGATGCTGCTCCCTCACCCAAATCCAAAATTCCACCTTCGACCTCCAACACAATGTTGGAACGCATAGCTAGTAACCTCTCCTCCGAGAGTCCACAGGTAAATTGAACTTTTAAATCTTTTTGACAATAATAACTTCTTATTACCTTGGTGCATGTTTTTAACATTCTGTTGCTCCTTGCAGAACATCTTGAATCCAGCTTCCACTACTTCGAACTCACCATCCAAAGCTGCAGCTCCACTTAATTCCTCTCCTCAAGGAGATTCCAGCAACCTTGTACAGAATAAAGGTTCCTCCAATATGGCGGTTCTGGCTGGAACTTCTGAGCAGCAGGATGATCAAGGTACCTCCATTCCTCTGAAAGAGACAAACGAAACACCACTTCAAACATCTGCAGAGGATTTGCAAAGAGCTTCTCTTCAAAAGTCTCCTCTTGAAACTCTTCAAGAGGATCCAAAGGACACTCAAACTGAAGGAGAGAAAGCTGATTCTGGCCAAAGAGACGAAGAATCTGCAGACGAAGAGTCTGAGGAGGAGGATTCTAATGATGGTTCGACTGCTGGGACGGAGTCTAATGCAAATAGCAGTGAAAAGGAAGGCATCGAAGTGGTAGACTTGGATGATGATGAAGAAGGTCATGAGCACGAAACGAATGAAGGGGATGGTGATGCAACCAACGAACCCATGGAGGTTGAAATGGACGTGGCTCCCCTACGTGTGGAACTCCCTCAATCCTCTTTGTCTCGAATGACTGACGAGGAGCTTGCACTTCTGAGACGAAATGACCCTATTGGGTACATGAAGGCAAAGCTGGCTCAAAGGGACGTCCCACTTACTAGGGCTGGCACAAGTTCGACCAGCTATCCTCTTCCCACAGATGAAAGAATTGTACTTCTTAATAAGATTAGGAAAACAATTCTCAATGTGGATATATTCGAAGTGCTCAAGCAAGATAGTACTGCTTGCTATACTATGAAGGAGTTGCTTACAAAGGTCAATCTTTCTACCTGCTCCTTGCCAGTTAGTACTCTCTTGTTCGATCTTCAGGCTTTGCTGGACAACGTAACTGGTTACCTTCTCCAAGACGAATCTGCTGCCAAGAAGGTTCAAGAGAAACGTATTGCCATGGATGCCGCTTATGAACAAGCTTCGAAACTCTCTCAAGAAGCTGAGGATCAAGCTATGCATCTAAAGCAGGCGAAAACTGATTATGAGGCTCGAGCTGAGTCCATACTTCTTTGGGAAAGGCAGATTCTGGAACTTCAACAGAAAGTTAAGGAGGCTAAAGAACAACAAATAGCCTTCGAAACCAATACTGCTGGTAACCAATTCGAAGAGCTTCTCAACCAGGGGCTTGCAGAAATGGAAATTGCAGAACAACTTAAAGGAGAAGTGGCAACCTTGGAAGGAGCCAGGCGTTTCGCTCAGTAGAAACTTGAATCATTTCGAAGCACTTTCAACCGATTGAAAAATAACTCTTATTTCTAAATTTTGATGTTTATTTGACTACAATTTTGGTTTCTTATGTGTAATATTCGAACAACGCCATTTTGGCATTTTATCTTGCCATTTTGGCCTTTTATAATATCCTGGTTACGTTGTTACTATTCGAATCTCCTGCAGGCGTGGCTTATATTTCTTTAAATATTTCCCATTAACCTTTAGGATACGTTTATCATCCACCAGTTCTTCAATTTCGTATGCATTGTTTGAGAATACTTTTAATATTCGAAAAGGTCCTTCCCAATGAGGTGACCATTTACCTAATGCTTTATTTTTCTTGTCCATGGGCAATATGACTTTCCAAACTAAGTCATTAATAATGAATACTTTTTTCTTCACCCTTTTGTTGTATGTTCTGGCCACTCTTTCTTTTTGTCTCATCAAAATTTCCAATGCATGTAATCTAATTTCGTCCAACTCAACTAATTCATTCATCATCATTTCCCAATATAATGCAGCTGGGATTTCGTTTTGTCTCTGAATTCGAACTGATTGTAGATGAATTTCTACTGGCAACACTGCATCATGACCAAATGTGAGTTGGAAAGGCGTAGTGTTAGTAGCTTCCTTAGGAGATGTTCTACAAGCCCATAATATTTGGTCCAAAGTTTTGTGCCAGTTTCTTGGCTTTTTGCCAATATGCTTCTTGATTAATCCTATTATTACTTTATTGGCTACTTCGACTTGACTGTTTGCTTGAGCATAATATGGTGTTGACGTTAGCAATCTAAACCCCATTTCTTGGGCAAATTCTTGCATCTTTCTACCAGTAAACACAGAGCCTTGGTCTGTGGTTATGCTCTCTGGCAATCCGAACCTATAGATAATGTGCTTTTGTATAAACTCAATAATAGCTTCTTGATCAGCAACTATTAGTGGTATAGCTTCGATCCACTTGGTAAAATAATATATTCCTACCAAGATATATTTCTGTCCTTTGGACGAAGCAGGATTTATTTCTCCTATCAAATCCAATGCCCATCCTCTAAATGGCCATGGTTTGATGATCGAATGCAACTCGCTTGCAGGGGCATGTTGAATCCCTGCATGTTTCTGACATTCCTCACATCCTTTAGCAAAGTCTATGCAATCTTTGAGCATGCTAGGCCAATACAAGCCGTATCGAAATAACAGCCATTTCATTTTATGGCCTGCTTGATGTGCCCCACATGCCCCATTGTGGACTTCTGACAACGCTAAGTATGCCTCACTTTCTCCTAGGCATTTCAATAATACACCCTCTTGGGTCTTTTTAAACAATTCGTTCCCCATGAGGAGATATGACAATGCTCTGTATTTTGTCTTTCTATCCACGTTCAGAGTTGGGTCTGCTAAATAACTCTTCAGTGGACTTCGCCAATCTACATCTGACAAAGTATTTATGGCTAATATTTCGAATCCCTGTTTCTCAGTGTATCCCAATTTCATACTTTCCAGATCTGATGGTGTGAATCTAGTAGCCATAACTCTACCCCTTAATTCAACTAAATCCTTAAAGTTCCTGGTAGAAACTTTATAACCTGAAGCCAACTGCGCTAAGTCATTTGCTTCTTGGTTCTCTATTCTTGGTATGTGTTGAATATCCATGTATTCAAATTTCCTCAATAGCCTATTGACTATGACGAAGTATACCATTAAGTTTTCGTTTATGCACTTATATTCCTTTGTAATTTGTTTGACCACTAGTTCTGAGTCTCCTTTAATTTCGACTCTAGTTGCCCCCAATTCCAACAAAGCTTCAAGTCCAACAATGAGCGCTTCATACTCAGCTTCGTTGTTCGAGCAACGAGGACCGTCTAATTTATACTTGAATTTTGTTGGAATTCCTTCAGGAGAAATTAGAAGGACTCCAACGCCACTTCCATTCCTGTGGGTTGAACCATCAAAGTACAATTTCCATGGTTGTATTTCGACGTAACTCATGGCAGTCTGCTCAACCAAAGAATGGTCCACAATGAAGTCAGAAATCACTTGACCTTTCATAGCTTTTAAAGGCATGAAAGTCAAAGAATATTCTGTTAAGGCTAAAGCTCATTTACCAACTCTGCTATGCATTATTAGTTTTGAAAGCATATGTTTAATGACATCGAAATGAGATGAAACATAAACATCAACAGGATTTATATAATACTTGAGTTTCATACAAGAGAAATACAAACAGAGACATAGCTTTTCTAGATTGCTATATCTGGTCTCTGCATCATTTAGTACTCTACTTAAATAGTATATGGCTCTTTCGATACCATTGCCATCTTCTTGTGCTAACATACTACCTATACTAACTTCAGAGGCAGATATGTACAATCTCATGGGCTTCCCCCATGAAGGTGGAGACAAAATAGGAGGCTGAGAGAGGTATCTTTTTATCCTGTCAAATGCCTCCTGGTGGGCTTCGTTCCATTCGAAGGCTTGGCCTTGCTTTAGACGAAGTAACGGAGAGAAAGCTTGGGTTCTTCCACTCAGGTTCGAAATGAATCTTCTGAGGAAGTTAATTTTCCCTAGCAGAGATTGCAACTCCCTTTTTGATGTAGGTGCTTTCGTCTCCATTATGGCCTTGGTTTTGTTCTGGTTGATTTCAATCCCTTTCTTGTGAACCACAAAACCAAGAAAATCTCCAGCCTGCACAAAAAATGCACATTTAAGGGGATTCATCTTTAAGCCATGTTTTCGCATTCGCTCGAATGATTGGCTCAAATGATGCAAATGTGTTTCTGCAGATATAGATTTGATGAATATATCATCAATATACACCTGCATGAAGGTTTCAATTAAATCATGAAAAATTGAATTCATTGCCCTTTGATAAGTTGCCCCAGCGTTCTTTAAACCAAAAGGCATCACCACCCATTCGTAGGTGCCTAAGGCTCCTGGGCAACGAAATGCTGTCTTTGCAACATCTTCTTCAGCAATGAAAATCTGATTATACCTAGAGTATCCATCTAACATACTCAAGTATTCGAACCCTGCAGCAGAATCTACTAGCATTTCTGCCACAGGCATGGAATATTCATCTTTAGGGGTTGCAGTGTTTAAATCCCTAAAATCTATGCAAATTCTTAAAGAACCATTTTTCTTAATAACAGGTACTATGTTTGCTAACCATTCGACGTACCTTGTTGTTCTGATGAATTTGCAACGCAGCAACCTTTCGATCTCAGCTTTAATTTTTGTGAGAACCGCTGGTGCGAATCTTCTGGGAGTTTGTTTGATGGGCTTCTTGCCATCTTTGATTGGCAGTCTGTGTTCGACCAACTCCCTCTTTAAACCAGGCATTTCGTCATAATCCCATGCGAAGCAATCTTTGTTTTCCTTGAGGACTTCGATTACTTCTTTCTTGAGGCCTGGGCTAAGTTTTGCACTTATGTAGGTTATTCTTTTCGTTTTTTCATCCCCTAAGTTGACTTCTTCGAGTGGATCTTGTGCCAACATTTTGGCACTTGAGTTTATGGGATCCCTTTCGAAGCCTAAGGGTTCTTTATCGTAGATGGCATCCAACCTTTGATCCATCTCCAATTCTCTGAAGGGTGAGCGTTTCGAGCCATCCCCACTTTCTTCGTTCATCTTTATAGTTAATTTATGTATTTCAGCCTCTAAGGCCGCTTTTGATTCGTTCTCAGCCATATAGGCCGAAATCCTTTCGAAAAAGGTGGACTCAGTCATGGATAAGGTTGTCGAAGTCCCAGCCTGCTGGCCATTTTTGTATAGTGCTTTCGACTCCCTCTTCTTCACTGATTATTGTTCTATCCCAGTAAAGGCCATCATGGCGAAGGGTCATGTAGTAGTGGGCGTTTCTAGTTTCGTTAATCTCATCATTTGGAACGCACGGAGCAATCTTTGCCAGATTTTTATCATAATCCCTCTTGTCAACTAAGTTAACTGTTGACATAAAGTAACTCTGGTATGCTTCGATGTTTTCCACGATTCCATCATCTCTCCACAGAACTAGTCGCTGATGCATTGACGAAGGAACTGCCCCCACGCCATGGATCCACTCCCTTCCCAGCAATAAGTTATAGTTGGCCTTGGCTTCGATCACCATAAACATGGTGGGCCTACAGCTTGAGCCTATTGTCAATTCCAACTGGACCACTCCCAGTGTTTTGCCCACTTTTCCCTCATAATTGGACAGAACCATATTATAGGGCTTGATGTCTCCTTCGCGGATCTCTAATCTTTTCAGCATCAAATGGGGTATCAAATTGACTGCAGCACCCCCATCTACTAGAACCTTGTTCACACCATGGACGCCAACTTTTGCCCGAATAAAAAGTGTTTTAAGATGGTTCTTCATAGCAGGTTCTGGACGTTCGAAGAACGCATTTTGTTCCTCAATAGCCCCATTGTCCATCACATAGTAGCACACAGGCCTATGTTTCATCAGATCTGTGGTATCTTCTTCCTCATATTCATCAATTTCGGTTTCCTGCCCAAATTCACAGGGAAGCACAGACACCACGTCACAGTTTAGGTTGAATGAAGACTCCCCCTCCGATTCGAAGTTATCTGTTATCATATCTTCGTCCTCTTCTGGGCCTGGAGTGTATTCCTTTGGTTCATCCCGTTGTACTTCAGAGAAAAGCCTCCTATTGACTGAAGGTTTGTTTTCAGTTTGATTTTTTGGTTTGTTGGTGCTAGATTCACCTTGGTTCTTTGTTGAAGTGACCCCTTTGTTTGCCACAGCTTCCCTTTCAGCCTTTCGAATCCTTTGTTGCCTGCGCCACTGGGATCTTGACATGGGGTTCCTTCCTTTGTAATTTTCTAATCTTACCTCCTCCCTTTTTGCTGTGTTGAATTGCCTTCTGTATGTCACAGCATGGCGTGCATTTCGTTCGGTGCTTCTCCATCTATCTTTGCCTTTGTCATTTCTGACTTGTAACCATCTGTCGGTTGGCACTTCAGCAGGGAGTTTGAAAGTCACTCTTCGAGCAGCCTTGGGGTGAGGGCTATCAGGCCTTCGTTGTTTGTGTCTGCTGTCGAAACGTGGGCCCATCTGGACAGTTTCTTGATGGTTCCAGCAAGGGGCGAAGGGAATCATTTCGAAGGCTCTGGCCATGCTTTAGTCATACACAGCAGAACACCTTGGGCAAATCAAGCACTTGGTTGCCCCTTTGTAGCAGCGAAACACAAATTCCAGCAAACTTTCTCCAGCCTTGGGATAACACCTAAAAAGCTGGTTATCCTGGCGCCAATTGTTGCCAGTTCGAGTCCTCTGTACCCTTTCGAAATTCGCAGTGATTCTCTGATTGCAGAGGATGCTGCACCTAGGGCACAGTATTATGCCTGAATCTCCTTTGTGGAATGTCATGAGGTAATCCTTGAGACTAGCATCTCCAGTGTGATTATCCTCCATTCTATACTTCTCTTTTTCTAAGTATTTTTCTACTTCCTCCATCTCAGAGCGAGGCCTTTCCATATCCACCATATTTATCTCAACATCTTCCCCCTTAGCTTCATCATCGCCCCATCCTGTGGGCTTTATATCCTCAATTTGAACCTTTGAACTCTCTGGGGCAGAATATTTGACCAAATAGTCAAATTTTCCACTGGGTTCCCCTAGAGTGTCCCATATTTCCTTCTGAGGGGATGTTGGCTTCGTGATTTGGACTTTTTCCAATTCCAGCCTCAAGCCTTCAGTGACCTGTGTTAGTTCTTGGTTTTGATTTCCCTGGCCTTCAGTAGCCTGGGTTTCTCTTGCAACAGCTACAGGTGCTGCTTCAATCGAAGTCTCTGGCATCATCTGGATGTCTTCAGTGACCTCCTTATCGACTTCGACCATCACCCAGTTTTCAGTTTCAGTACCCTTCTCTCCTGTTAGGGCGTCGCTTTGGTCAGTTTCCACCATGTTAATCTCTCCAATGCATGCAGGCTCGGAGTAGTTGGTGTCTGCGACGTCCAAGGGATCTTCGTCCACTTTCATCTTTACCTTATCAGCAAACTTTAGTCTGCCATCTTTGATTGCATTTTGAATTAGGTCCCTGAAAAGAAAACATTGTGAGGTTTTGTGGCCTAGGAAACTATGATATTTGCAAAACCCTCTCTTCTTTCTCTGATCTAAAGTAGGTATTTTGACATTTGATGGCACAATGAGTTGGCCATCTTTGACAAGTAAATCGAAAATCTCGTCACATTTGGTGACATCGAAGGTATAAACCTTCTTTGGGAATTTGTCACTTTTCTCATTTTCAACAATCTCTTTCCCTTTTGTGGGAACCAATAATTTGCAGGAATAAGGTGGAGCCTGTTTTAATTCAGCGAGGTCGATTTCGACCTCTTCGAATTCGAATTCAGGATATTCTTCTGCTTCCTCAGTTCCAACATAGGAAATCCTTTCTTTCTTGCTATTCTTAAAGACTCTGGCTTTTTCGGCCTTTAGCCTTTCGACCTGTCGAACCCTATCGGCTAACTGAGCCATATCCCTCAAATATTGAGTGTCTAGTTTCTTTCGAATAGAGTAATCCAAACCACCAGTGACCATTTCGACTAACTCATGTTCAGGCACTACTGTGTAACATCTGGATTTCAAAAGCCTAAATCTATTCAGATAATCATCTATGGGTTCGGTGAACTTTCTCTTGACACTGGCTAATTCCTTCAAACTTATTTTCGACTGTCCCATGTAAAATTGTTCATGGAATAATCTCTCCAAGAGAGCCCAAGTGTCAATGGACCCAGGAGGCAAAGTGGTAAACCATGTGAAGGCGTTTTTAGTCAAGGAACTTGGGAAGTATTTGATCCTGAGATCTTCATTATTGGCTATATCTCCCGCTTCGGTTAGATATCTCGCTATGTGTTCGACTGTTGACTCATTGGTATCCCCAGCGAACTTTGTAAATTTAGGGACTTTATATCCCCTTGGTAAATATGTATGCATTATGCAATCCAATATAGGAGAAGCATAATTTGGCCTTCTCATTCCTGTGTTGAGGCCATTCTGGGCCATGACTCTCTCTATCATGGTGGTTAGATTATTTTCTGCCAAGATATTATCGTTTCGAATTCTATGAACGACAGCATCGGCATCTTGATTTCGACCAACCAGGACAACTCCCCTAGGTTGTTCTTCTCGAAACTCTAGGGCTTCTAGCCTTTCGACCCTTGCCCCTGGTTCCATAATTTCTCTTTGTGGGCCTGGGATTATTGGGGCTTCTAACCTTGGTGCCCTGGCCCCTAAGTTAACTTCTTCTCTGGGTGGTCTATAAATTGGGTCGTTAGCAATTTGTTCTATAACAGGCATGTTTGCTCGAAATCCCGCCTGATTCTGCCTACGCCTTTCTGGGGGAGCAAAGAAATCTGCTATTCGACTCATGTTGTCAGCGTTTTCCCTGTTCATCACAGTCACATTTTGAACTATTGGGGCAAATATTTCCTGCATAGTTTGTGCTAACACCCCTATCATATTATGGTTACTGTCATCCATTAATTGCCTAAAAGCCAACTGGTTTTCTATGGTTAAAATAGGAATTGTGCTATAACCCACTGACCCTTGGTTGTTTGTCATAAACTGATTCGCCCCAGACCCAGACCCTAATTGTGGTGATGAATTTGATGTGGAATTGTGTAAACCTGCCATAAAAGATGTGGGCATTCCATAAGTGGAATTTCTAGTTCTATTTCCATCGAAATCGGGTGGTCTAGTTAATGGAGTGGCGAAATGGGATTGTGTCCCTGATGGTGGAACGAATCCCCCAGGGTAACCAATGGTTCTAGTATTTCCTAAGATCGAACTATTAGTTGATATGCCATTTACTCCATTGGTGGCTATATTACTGGTTGAAGATGCAACAGACTGTGCATTCGAAGGGATCACATTAGATGTTCCCATCGAAGTGGACACATTAGTGCCTGTTGTATGTGGGGCATTTTGTTCCCCTTGTTGATTGTCAGAATTAGACATTTTGGCCAAACGTTTTCTTCTGGATAAAGGTTGGTTGTTGTTGGTTATTTTACCACTTCTCAGGTTCATAAAACAGCAAACTTCTTAGGTTCCAACGTTTTTATAATGGTTATGCCTCAACAATCTTTATTTCTAATATCCAATTATTGGTCCCACCAGGTGTGCCAATTTGTTTCCAGTGATTTCTGGTAAACAACCGCTAGTCTTCCAAACTATCGAATAAACTTACTGACTGTTATTCAATTTCTTTGGTAACTCACAGGATCGACTAGATTGATCCTAGGATTCCTTGGTCATTAGGGTAACTCTCATGATCGAACAAATATTCATGGTTGATATTTGAGTGTTGTATAGGTGTTTGGCTTATTTCGATTTCTCTCTTAAAGGTCTAAAGATGTAATCAAAATGTGCGTGCACGAAACTAAGTTGCATGAATAAATGTTAATTGTAAAGGCATGTAAAATTGCATAAAAGGGAAGTAAATGGCTTCGAATTATAAAAACAGTTAATATAAAGGATGTTCTGGAACGTAAAAGATTTGAAATATGAAGAAAGCGTTTAATGCAAGAAATCTGTAAATGACTTTAAGTAAAAATAGGCGTTCGAAGGATAAAGCTTGAAGATAAATGCATGGGAAGTATGACAGTTTTCTGAAATGTAAAGTGCTTGAAATGTAAAGAAAGCATTGAAATGTAAAGCTTTAATGAAGAGATTTCGAAATAGAAAGACTTTGAATGAGAAAACTTGTAAATGTTATTTGGCAGAAAGATAAAGGAAAGTGCTGGAAATGATAAAAGGTTTTCATTAAATCATAAATATGTGGTGCTATCATACGTACATTGCTCTTGCATTCGTTTCCCTTGCCATGTGGTAGTTTGAATGTTACTGAGTATTTAGTACAATAGATATGACACCCGAAATCCTAATACTAAGACTTCTATTTATACTAATTCGACCATAATGGTCTTGCTATAGGATTACACCACGTTCAGAACATGCAGAACAACGCCTCTCTCTTCTTTCCACGTGTCTCCAAATGCTCCAGCACATAAATTTCAAACTTCGAATGTCCCGCTTCCATTTGAATTTCAAATGCTTCGGTACTTCTCCGTTTTGAACGCACTTCTCAGACACAGCCTTGTTGTTATTTCGAGACTTCTTTAGATATGTTCCCATAATTGCCTTTCGAAGCTTCAAGCTTTGATATGCTTATTCGAAACATTGCTTCTGCTACTTCGAAACATGACGCTTTGTTTCATTTCGATCAAAACGTTCAATTCACTTGGCTTCTAATAATATTATCAAAATCTTCAGCCAACACATATGCACATGAATACGATTACTGTTAACAAATATATCCATAAAAACATGAATAAGCATTTACTCAAGACTCTAGGAGTTGGGATAACGTTCAAGTCGTCCACAAAATTCCCATAGAACAATCCCCATTGAAGTCACCCCACAGGGCAGTTTCCATAAGATTATCCCCCACGGAATCAGCTTCACAAGCTCATCTTCAACAAAGATACATTCCCCCCAAGTATGAAATACCTTAATCATACTCACCAGCAGGTTCCCCTAGAAGACAAAGGAGTCTAATATTTTCCCCAACAATGTCGTCAATCTATGGAGTCCCAATACTCGTCAGAGAGTATATCATCCACATAGTTCACATAAATTATCTCCCCTAGATGAGCTTATTTCTCCAACACGGTAAAATTCCTCAGAAGAGCATATTCCTCAACAAAGTGTTTCTCCAGCAAGGTTTATTTCCCCAACAAGGTTTATTTTCCCAACAATGTTCATTTTCCCAGCAGAATTCAATCTCCCCAGCTTGAGTCTATCCCTCTGACTACTACAAATCACCGGAAAAACTTCTCTCTCCAGCAAAGGGTAGTCCAGATCACTATCCACAGAGAGTTGTTAGGAAATCTGAAACTGGACCAGATATCAGTTAATCTTATCATCCCCAAACGAGTCGATATCCATATCGAAAACTCGGCCAGATAGCACCTCAGAAGGTTATCCATCTCTTTTATCCCCAGTCAGAGTATATAAGAATTAAACTCCCCAGTAGAGCAGTAAACAACCAATGTTCTTGAACTCTTCTCCCCATACAGAAATCAACATGCCCAAACGGAGTTTCCTCAAACAGCAAGCAGGAGTCCCCAGCAGAGACATTATAAACAAGATTGAAGAATTATTGTCGTCATCCCTAGCAGTAGTCTGAGATTTATTTTTCCGATCAAAAATGTTATACAAAGCTACGGATACACTTCAACAACATCTCACATTCATACATCATTTTTCATAGCATATGCATACGAAGCACATATAGCATGCTCTCATTTCCTTTAAAAACATCATTATGCAATGCACTACATACATCATGACATTGCATAAATATTAAATCTATCTTTTCAGGTAAAGTTCACAAACAGACGAACATCATCAATAACTTTCTAATAGGTCGCAAGTAATCCCTGAAACAGGATGGGGCGACTATCTACGTGACCAGACAATCTCCTTCAGAAACTGAATTCTGACAAGCATTTCCCTCAGAGACTAAATCTGACAAGTAGCTACTTAAGCACTTTCCCCGGAGAGTCATTCTGAAAAATATCTCTTCTAGATGAAGTCGGGCGTAGACATCTTCTAGTTATGGTGAAATCAATTGTAGATTTATTCTGATATTCTTTTTGGACAAAGTCAGATGTAGACTCATTCTAAACATATCTTCTAGAAAAAGTCAAGTGTAGACTCATTCTAGTATATCATTAAGATGAAATCAAGCGTAGATTCCTTCTGAAACTCTTTTAAACAAAGTCGGGCGTAGACTCATTCCAAACATATCTTCTAGATAAAGTCGAGCGTAGACTCATTCTAGTGCATCATTCGGATAAAATCAAGTGTAGATTTATTCTGATATTTCATTTTGGACAAAGTCGAACGTAGACTCATTCCAAACATATATTCTAGACAAAGTCGAGGGTAGACTCATTATAGTACATCATTCAGATATAATCAAGCGTAGATTCACTCTGATATTCTTTTGGACAAGGTCGGACATAGACTTATTCCAAATACATCTTCTAAGACAAATTCAGGCGTATACTTATTCTGATATACCTATCAACAGTTAATCTATGGAATTTATGAGCCCATCTCCGATGACTCTCTTTCACCTCTCCAAATGGCATCTTTAAGCCTGTTCCCGGTATAATCAACCAACAGTGTTACTTCGTGCACATGCGAGTGCAAATTTCTGGGCACTTACGTGTTCAATCATCTTCTACCTTCAAGTCACGAATAGAGGACATGCCAATCTAACTCTTCAGGTTTAAGAAGATTGAACAGGGGAAGTTGTTGTACCCCAAAAATTTCCCTCCCATTTTTCTTCAAGGCATTCTCAAAAGGTCCTCAAATGTTCAAAGTGGCTCAAGAATTGATCAGACAAATTCTTCTTCCAAGCAATGGGTCCACAACTAGGGTTTGGTTCCTCTCAAGGAAGATTCGGTTTCCAAGGTCTCAATTGGTTTTCATGGTTCCTCATATACTTCAAATAATGTTCATACCAATTTTCAAGCCTTTCATCACAAAATTGCTCAGTCAATTGCTCAGATGACTGAAAATCAACTATATTGGGTAAAAAGTCAATTATGGTCAACATACAATCAAACTTCAAGATTTTTGGTCAAAATCAACATTTTGAAGTCATATACATCATTTGATCAAGGGTTGATTATGATTTCTTAAGAAAATCCCTCAAATCATCAAAAGTCAAAAGTTGCCAAATTATGGTTTCCTTAGGAGAAGTCAACTGAACTTTGACCAAGCATAACTTTCACATGCTTCATCAGATTTTCCCCAACCAATGCCCATTTTGAATAAATTCAATTCTATACAACTTTGAATCTCTAAGCTTAAGTCCAAAAAATGCATCATTTGAGAGATATAAGCCAATACATTACATGTAATTTCAAAAGTCAACAAAAAGATACTTTTTGTCAAGGAAATTTACATCAAGATAAGGTATTTAAAAGCAAAAATGATCAACATATAGTTTGTAGAGGACATTTTGAGCTTTCCAAAAAGTTAAAGATGACCTTAAAAATATAAAAATTGAGTGAGTTATGACCATAGCAAGTTAGAAAATTTTGAGCAAATGTGTGATCGGTGGATCTGGAACTGACTGTTTAAAGCTGGTTCGCGAAATGTCGCGGAAGCAAGAGTCGCCACCGTCTTTTATTTTCTCCAAATGGAAAGGACAAAAGCACAGAAAAATTCCTTATATAGATTGCTCTCGGTTCGGGAGGTAGATTTATAGAAAGGGAAGGTGTTAGCACCCTTTCTATCCATGGTTATCCATGGGCTCTTAGATACTCGCTCATTGTGTTTTCAAAATGGTTTGTTTGCTTTTCAACTGTGGGTTTTAAAAAAAGTTTCTTTGAAAATTTCAGTTCGACTCTTGTATCAGTCCTCAAGAGTGTTTGAAAAGTTGTTTTCGAAAGCTTTTTGAAAAGGTGTCGGTGTGAAAAGTATTTTTGATTTGTTTTTGAAATTAGAGCAAGTATCTAGAGTCGTCTACCTACCCTAAGGAATTCGTCTGTGTAAATGTCCTTAAAGTAGTGCCATCCCACCATTGAGAGGTAGGTAGCACCACCGTTGGAGGTGTTCGGGTCAATTCGAGGGTTCGGGACATGGTGATCACCAGAGCAAGGGGAAGACACCTTAGAAGCTACCCTCATGCCATGTTCATGGACATGAGGACTTACTAAAACGTCCTCTACTCGATGATCACCTTTCGAGGGGCAAGGAAACAGTGAGGCGTACCCTAGGGGTGGTGTGTGATTTGTGTGTCGTTTTCATTTATGTTTATCTTGTCATGCATTGGTGATCTACGCGTTGCTTTTATTTTTGCATTCATTCTTTCATGTAAATTATTAACAGTTAAAAGGTGCGAGAATTAAAAGTCCTACGCTATTACAAAGGCGCGGGTCTACATCGCCAAATTAGTCCAAGACCCGATTGAAATAAAATAAAGCGGAGAAATATAAATGTCTAATTAAGCTATTACATGGCTTTGGGAGAATTACATGAATATTCACAAAAAGAAGAAAATGCGAAGAGAATTAAAATCGGGAATGCGAGGGGCGTTGGACCCTTTTAAGGAAATTAAATTATAATTATGAAATTAATTAATTTTAATGAGAAAAAGAAATTATTTTTTTGAGTTTTTTGTATTTATGAATTTTAGTAAGAAAATTAAATTGGAATTAAAAAGAAAAGTCAATTAACCCTAATTCTAAATTGTTTTTAATTTATTAAGAAATATATTTAAATAAAACCTAGTTTAAACTAATTATTTACATGGCAAATTTTATTTACAAAAAATAATAATTAATAATTATGAATAATGGTAAAAGAAAAGAAAAAAGGATAAAAGTGTTTAAAACCCTAATTCTACATTTTTTAATTTATTAAGAAAAAACATTTAAAGTTAAACCTAGAATTAAAAACTAAATTAATTATTAAACTTATTTACAAAAAATGTTTAAATAAAATATATTTTTATTTTGTGACTTTCTGATTTTTTTATTATTTTTTATGTTGAGGAAATATTAATTTGAAGAATTAAAAGGAAACAATCAAATTAAAACAAATAAATAAATAAATAAAAATATAGAAAAAGAAAGCAAACATGGGGGGGTATTCAGGCCCCTTTGGAGGTTGATTTGAAGGACTTTGGCCCATGGAACGCATGCCTGTTTGACTTTCAACGCTCATGTGTGTAAGGTTGACTGAGGGTGTTCTCTGGATCTTGGATCTTGGCCAGTGGATTGATCTCAGTGGGCGCGTGGCAAGCAAAGGCAAGGAGACGCATGGTAGGCCTGGGGGTTGAAACTGCATGGAATAATGCTGAAACAAAATATATGAAGAAAGTAAGGGGACTTGGGAATCGAACCCAGGTCCCAGAGTTTACCAATGCTATCCTCCACCAACTGAACCATTCACGCGTGTTGTACATAGAATAACAAATAAATAATATAAGGGAAAATTGTCGTTAGTGCCATAGAAATAAAAACGCGCGCTGGAATTCAAACTGTCCAACCATATCATGCCACATGATCTTCTTCTCCACTCGTTTGCATTTTTACCTGAAAAAACAAACTAAATAGCGGGGGTTTTAAACCCCCACAATCTGAAATATGAAAAATAGCGAATAGGAATTAAGCAAATATAAAAAGGGCGTGACTAGTGATTCTGGATTGTCTAAGCGTGCTGAGTTCAATGGTGTAGGTCTCATGTCTCAATTTTTCCAGAACAAGGAAGCCCCAATTCGTGACCTCTGAAAACCTAGAAAGCTTCAATGGTGATTTGGCATATAGGGCACGAAAATCCAATTAAATAACATCATTAGCTTTAGAATGGTTAGATTAGTATAAATCAGTAGAAAGAATGCAATGAAGATGCTTAAAAATTGAAACACGAATATGTACAAAACTGGAAACAGGACCACTTGATTCTACCGTTTCTTGATGTTAGAGGTTATGATTTTGATTCAGGAAGATTCCTGGAGGTGTCAGGAGTGCAATGGAATTGTTGTTTTGCCTTGAAACCTGCTGAAAATAGGGAAACAGTTTTGAAATTTTCTTCAAAAAATACAAAGTTTGTTTATGGCTTGAGCGCAGCTTCCAGGGTTGTGAGCTTTAGGGTTTGCATCAGACTTATATGAGGGATGGATTAGGGTAAAGATTTGAGTCAAAAGATCAATGCATTAATGTATGAGATATTTGATTTTCCATGAATATTTTTTCAAATCTTTTCATGTGTTTTTTATTCCAATCATGGCCAATCTTTACAATTTTGGATGTGCACGAATCTTCAATGGCCAATGAGAGCAAATGCTGCATAAAAAAAATTCAAATGCATTGGTTTAGTATTTTTTTCATATTTTATTTAATTAAATGAATTAATGGTGATTAAAAATTCAAATAAATAATAAAAAATGATGAAATAATTCCCCTTTGGGCCAAATGGTCGTGCATAGCCTTTGGATGATGAATCTTGGAAGAAAATGTGGCCCATTAGCAAATTTGAGGCATTTGAAGTAAAGTTGACTTTTCAAAATTCCCAAAAATTTCCCAACTTCCACAAGGCATATCTTGCTCAATTTTTAAGTTTTGATCATGTTCTTTGACATTTTGGAAATGTCTTGAAGTCCTCTAACCAATGCCTTTGGTTCCATGTCATTTTGATTTACCAATCTCAAGTAATGGTCTTTGACTTAAAGTCCCTTTTTGTTGACTTTTGAAAATGACCTATAATGTTGAAATTGATAACTTTTTGTGAGAGCATTTCTTGGACTTGAAGTGTGAAGAGGAGTTGTAGGAAATGTCTTTATCTTCAAAATGAGCTTTGGATGGAATTTTTCTGATAAACCATGTGGAAGTTATGCCTTGGTCAAGTTACAGTTGACTTTTTCAACTGTCCAAATATGGAAACTTTTGCATCTTGAGACTTTTTGAGCCATGCCTTGAAAATCATGATCAAGAATTGATCAAATGATGTTTGTGGATTAAAAATAAGATGTTGACCAAAAATTTGAACTTTTGACTGTCAAATGACCATTTTGCCCCTACAGTTGACTGTTGAGCAATTAGGGTTTTTGACTGTGCAATTTTGTGCTGTAAGTCTTGAAACTTGACATGAGGATACTTGACAATGTTTATAGGCATGTGGGACTTGATTGGACCCTTGGAAACTTCAATTTCTTTGTCAGAACCAAAACCCTAGTTTTTGACTGTTAGGAGGCTCTTGAGCTGTGCAACCCTTGGGGAGATTTTAAAGCATGCTCTTTGCAAATCTTGAAGAATATGGGAGGGAAAATTTTAGGGTACAACAGTTGCCCCTGTTCAATCTTCTTAGACCTGAGGATACAGATTGGCTGACGTGCCTTTCGTAATCCGAAGGTGGAAGATGATTGAACACTAGAGTGCCCAGAAATTTGCGCTCACATAGTAGTGTGATGGGGGAATGGGCTTACAAATGCCATTTGGAGATTGATGGATAGGATGATGGGCTTATAAACGCCATTCTAAGAGGTGATGGAAAGTGGATGGGCTTATAGATGCCATCTGGGTGTCGATCGCGTAAGAGATTCCTTAGCGAAGAATTGCGTACTTGAAAAAAAAGAAAATGATCACCTGACCTGTTACAGGAGCTGGTCTTCAAACTCTTTGTATAGTTGTGTCCTGATTGGTTACAGGAATTGGGTCTGGAGCTTCAAACAGTGATGAATGAACCAGAGATGGTTACTACCTCAACAGGAACGGTGAGAGAACCTTGGACGATTACTACCTCAACAGGAACGCTGAGAGAACCTTGGACGATTACTACCTCAACAGGAACGCTGAGAGAATCTGGGGACGATTACTACCTCAACAGTAATGCTGAGAGAATCTGGGGACGATTACTACCTCAACAGTAACGCTGAGAGAATCTTGGGCGACTTCAACCTCAACAGTAACGCTGAGAGAATCTTGGGCGACTTCAACCTCAACAGTAACACTGAGAGAATCTTGGATGTCTTCTACTGAGTCTTTATCAGGAAAATCTTTTAGGGATCGATTTAACTGGACTAGAGAAGGCCTTTGACTGGATAAGAAACAGGAAAATCTTAGGGTCGATTTAACTGAACCGGTCTAGGTCTTGAAATCTTCAACTGGATAAGAAACAGGGAGATCTTAGGGTCGATCTGACTGAACCAGAGAAGGCCTTTGACTGGATAAGAAACAGGAAAATCTTAGGGTCGATTTAACTGAACCGGTCAAGGTCTTGAAATCTTCAACTGGATAAGAAACAGGGAGATCTTAGGGTCGATCTGACTGAACCAGAGAAGGCCTTTGACTGGATAAGAAACAGAAAAATCTTAGGGTCGATTTAACTGAACCGGTCAAGGTCTTGAAATCTTCAACTGGATAAGAAACAGGGAGATCTTAGGGTCGATCTGACTGAACCAGAGAAGGCCTTTGACTGGATAAGAAACAGAAAAATCTTACGGTCGATTTAACTGAACCGGTCAAGGTCTTGAATATAGCTGAGAACTTAACTGGATCTTTCCTGAAAGGTAAAGGTCAGTCATATGCAATGCATGATATGGATCAAGCAATGATGTTCTCAACATAAATGAGATTTGTAAGATATGATGCGTATATGCATGCTACAATGTGTGGAAGTGCGATGTTTATGAATGTATCTTTTTGTCTTAGGAAAATAAATCCTTGACGGATGCCGGGAAGTCACTCCTGGACTGATGTTTAAGAATAGATTTTTGCTTCCGCTGGGGATGATAGTTGCAAGAATACCAGTAGGAGAAGATGACTCCGTTGGGGAATAAACTTGGCAAATGGATTACTCTGCGGGGAGAAAATTACTCTAGCGATCTTGCTGGGGAGCAATACTCTGTGGGGAGAGAGGTACTTTGCTGAAATGTTGATGGTAACTTCGCCGGGGATACCATTGTTGTGTTGGAAGTGTTAATAGACTTCGCTGGGGATAAGAAGACTTCGCTGAGGACAATCTTTCCGTGGATTTTGGCTGAGGATAACCCAGTTATATCCTGGTAGGGAAATAACTCTTTGAATAAAGCCGGGAGATGCGTTCGTGCTCTGCGAGGATAAGCTTCCAGAATCTACTGGGGATAAGCTTACTGCTTGGGAGAGGAATTCCAACTTTCCTGGGGAAACTGGATTGGACTCTCCTGGGGAAATTTTGAGATGTACTGGAAGTAACTCCACTGAATGTTTGATATACCGTCGGGGAACAATCTTTAGGTCAAGACTGCCGGGGATGCTTGTTAAGAATGTCTGTATGATGTGCTGGGGAATGTTGAGATCTGCTGGAGGATACACAACTTCCTTAAGGTTGACAGTAGCTTTGCTTGAGGAGAGTACACCGACTTGCTGACTCACTCTCTGGGGACTTAAGATATCTTGGTTGTTCTTCAGCCGAACCTATCTTAGTACCTTGGTGGACAGAGCCATTAGATCGTTTGGACAACTCATCATTGCCCCTGTTTCTAAGGTGGGAGAGGAAGACCTGTGAGGTGCTGATAGTTGTTGATGGACGAACCTTCTTCTGGTAGGCAAGTGACGAGATACCGGGACATAGTCGTACGCTTTGATCCCTAATTTTTGCTTGGGCCGCCCTTTCGGGTTTTCAGTCCACCGGGATACCCATTTTTGCCCAAGCCGCCTTTTCAGGTTTTCGACTTGTCGGGTGTACAGATTTTCATTTCATCCCTTATTTTTGCCCGAACCCTTTTGGTTCGCCGGGAAACCCTTATTTTTGCCTAGGTGTGTCGACCTAGCGGGTCTTTGATTTTGCGTAGTATTTTTTTGACTATGTCCACGTTCTCTGGATGTAGGGAGGTGCCCCTGTTGGAAGTGTTTTGTCATGCCACCAGAAGGTGTTTGATCAGGCAAGATTCGTTGTTGGAATGCCCCAAGTGACTCAAGCGGAGATTTGCCCCAGGCTATTTGGCCTTTGAGAGATTCTCTGAATCTTGATTGGATTGCCCCAGATAATAGGCACTGGCCATGTCTGCCCCTTGATTGGAAGTGCTTTCGTTCATTAGGTATTCTTCGTGCGAATTTCTATGTTGTTCAAACAAATAGTCATATGCAAACAAAGTTATGTTAAAAATGCAAAGCTTATGTCTGTCTTGAAGATTTTGAAAATGCATTCTTTTTCATAAAACAAGTGATTGTTTGTAAAACGTGATGTCAACTCCGTGTTTTACCGTGAGCCTTAAGGAGTCAGGATACCTTTTGTTGTACCCCAAAATTTTCCCTCCCATTTCCTCAACATTTTCTCATCACAAGACCTTTGAAGATCAAGATCCAATTAGGGTTTCCTCTGCTCAAGACTTCTCCTTGCACTGTGGACTCAAATTAGGGTTTGTGTTTGCCCAAGGATGTTTTGACCTAAAATGCCTAAGATGACTTTCATGCTTCATATTGGACTCCCAAGTTTACCTATACCAAGTTTCAAGTCTTGATTCCAAGTTTTGCCCAGTCAATTGGACAGTTGACCTAGAAATCAGCTGTATTAGAAAAAGTCAACTGTGGCCAATTGACAGTCAAACCTCATGAAATTTGATCCACATCAACATTATGAACTCACATGAACCATTTGATCAAGTTTGGATCACAATTCCACAAGAAATTTGATCAGATCACCAAAAGGGCAAAATGGTCATTTTTAGGGTTTTGACTGCACAAAGGCAATTTTTGACTGTTTGACCTAGCCAATGGCAAACCAAGCTCACATATAGCCTAAAGGACTCAATGAAATGGTCTTGACACATTCATCAAGCTCAAAAGATCCCAAGTACACAAGATTGACAGTTGAATTTCCCAGTCAATTGATCAATTTTGACTGTACATTGAAAAGTCAAACTTTGACTTTTTGGTCAAAATCAAGAGTCAAGATTCATTTTTCATCAAAACATGCCAAATCATGAAACTTGTTCACCAAGAAATCACAAAATGCAAATTAGGGTTTGAAAATGGAATTTTTCATAACTTAGAATTTTTCTAAGTTATGAAAAACCCTAATTTTTCCCCAACTTTGCCCCATCTTTTCACCAAGATCCATTTGGATTTAAACAAAAGTCAAAACATGAAAGTTGTAGCTTGTTGCATAATCTACAACTTTGATTCACAAAGTTTTCTCATTTGAAGCTTGTATCTCAAGTTACATTTTTTTGAATAAGGGCACTAAACCATTTTTAACTTAGTGAAATTTTAACCTATTTTGACAAGGTTTTCTACCCCACTTCAAGGCCACTTTTCATACCCTTCCACTTAGAATTTCAACTTGCATTTCAAAGATGGATTGTAGTACACATTCCAAGCTTTCCAAAATGTCCAAGAACTCATCAAACAACCTCATAACTTGAGAGATTCGAATTTCACAAGTTGGCAAAAATCCACTTTTGAATGGTTCATGAACATGTTCATAACTTTGCAAATCTGAACTTAGCTTGCTTTATGCTTGATTACAGGTCCTTGAACCATTCCATACTCAATAATTTAATGCATATTCAATGTGTTAAGACCATGTTCTTTGTGTTCTAACATTGCATAGTGGATTAATCCTAAACTAGATAAAGTGAACTTTCCATTTTTGAAAAAGATTAACTTTATGTCAAATTGAAATCCAAGAAGGTACAAGCAAAATCCCTTTGGCACAAGATTATGGGCAAATTGCTCTGATCAAGAGAGGCTTATGCAGCAGGATTAGAGGCCCCTACTGACCTAAAACACAAAGTGACCATTGCTTGCTTCATTTTCAAGTAACATTGCATAACTTGTGCCATATCTCATCTCAGCTTAGGAACACAAGAGAGAGGTTATCAAACATATTCAGAAGAACATATCCAAGCTAACACACGAGCCCTTTCCATCTAAAACACCCCCATTGCCCTAATCACCTTGAAACTGCACAAACAGGGGAACCCCTGCAGATTGAGTGCTATCTCTCAATCCCTTCGAGCATTCTTGTCCAAACCTGTTCCTCTACCTTCCTTACAACATATGCAAGCTAACCATGTCCTGAAACCTGACATGTAACACCTCCAAGCCACTTCACCATTTTTAATTTTCTGTTTTGCAGTTGGAGTTCACTAGCTCGATTCAGGGAGTTTCAAGACAAAGTAGGGCTTGGAAAAGCATCCTTACACTTCAAGGAATCTATACCAATCATCATTTTACTCTGAAACATACTACATTGCAAAGCACGATTCCAACTGAACAGGTACATTCATGGAGTTCTATCTCTCTTGTTAGGCATTGTTAGCTTTAGGTTTGTGAAGAAAATATGTCACAATCATAGCCCTGAACATGCTCATATGTTTAGATTTCATTTATATTTTGTGTGCTTAGAGAATTTTATGTCTGAACATGGTTAAAAAATTAGGTCAGGATTTGGGAGAGAAGAAATTCTCTCTCATTTCTGAGAGTTAGCTTGACTTCTTTATATGTCTAGAACCGTGGTTTCAAGCTCTATAGGTTTCATGTTGGGAGATTTGGCAAAAGATCAAGGAATGAGGAGTTAGAAAACGCGTGTTTTTGAACAAGGAAGTGTTCTGAGGTTGAAGATGAAGCTACATGGGCTGGGCCTGTGTGGTTTCTTCTTTTTGCACCATATTTCCATTTTCTCACCCCCCTGAGCCCATTTGTTCATTTTTTAACATTTTTGACTTTTTCTTTTTTGTTTGACTTGTTTATTTTTTTTCCAGCACATTAAAATTTTGAAAATATTTTTTCCATCATTTTTTGTATTTATTGCATATTTATTTGATTTATTCCTTTGTTTATACCTAAATACATATATATATTATTGTCTAGAAAAAATAGAAAAAATATGTAAAAGCACTTCTATTTTTATTTTTATTTTATATTATCCTCTGAAAATATTTCACATAAAAAATACTATTTTCCAAAAAATTTAATTATTATTATTATTTGTATATAATACATATTTAAGATAATATAAATATACATATATATATATATATATATATTAATATACTTAGAGTAAAAATACCAAAATATATATATTTTATTATTTTTAATATTTGATACAAAATACTTTTTTTTCATAATATACTTCATTTTATTTTTTATTTTTGTAAATAATAAATAAATGTTTATATTAAATCAATTAATATCCATTTTCATTAAAATTAGGGTTTTTGCCCTAAAAGTTAAAAATACTCAAAATAATACCTTTTTATTTTTTTTATTTTATTTTACATAAACCATACTTTTCTCATACATATAAAAATTTTCTTTTTTGCATTTCACATATTTATTTAATTTACATTTAATTATGCAATTTATTTACCTTGCAAATATTCAAAATGATGTAATAATTTAGATTTAAATTCTTGTCAATATCCCCATTTTAACATTTGTACCCCCCTTCCCATATTTGGTTTTGTAATAGCTTAGTAATTTTAATTTCGCACTTTATTGTTTTCTAATGATAACATGTTAGAATTAGGGTTTGTATGCGAAAAAATGATAAAAAATAGTTTGACCTAATACAAGATAAATGAGCATGAAAATAAACAACACATCTCACACTTGCACCCCCTAGGGTATTCCACTTGTTGCCTTCAAATAAATGGGCCATATTGTATGTTGAACTTCTTTGGGCAAAGCAAACAATTTGAATGATCATAGTCCATCGATAAAACTTTTCAAAAACAAACAAAAACAAATGATCAAGTCCCTTAAAGAAAATTGCCCAAAGACATTTAACGCCGTTGCAATCATGGTCTAAACGATGACCCGCGCCTGTCCCTTTCACATCCTAACATAAGGCTGTCCACCAAATACAATGGTGGAACAAACTTATTAAAAGGGTTAAAACATAGCAATAAACTTTGGGAAATTTAGGAGTAGATAACCTCTTAGTTACTTGAATCAACCTTGCAAACAAAACACTTGCCTGATTTCAAAACCACACAACACTACACTTTCTAAACAAACTTTCAAAAAACAAATGAAAACCTTTTCAAAAGACATACATCTTTGTATACATCCCCACATGGATCATTACAAAGGTTTCCACCACATTGGCATCTTTTCAAAACATTTTCAAAACCCACACACAAAGCCCCATTTCAAACAAATTGAAAACAAAAGGCAAGTGATCTAAGCAAGTAACTAAGAGCCCATGGATAACCATGGATAGAAAGGGTGCTAATACCTTCCCTTTCTATAATCTACTCCCCGAACCCAAGAAAACATCTCAAAAGGTTTTTGCTGTGCTTTTTAACCTTTCCTTAGGATAAAATAAAAAGTCGGTGGCGACTCTTGCTAACCGCAACATTTGCGAATACAAACGCAAAACCTCAAGTCAGTTCTCCCACCGTATCACACCTTTCGTACAATATGCTTTCGAACTAACCCATGCTTCAGCTAGGACTTTTAAGGGTTATAACGTGGCCTGGTTCACGGTTTAAGAAACAAAGGATAAAGGCTCAAATTTTATTTGTACCCACCCGTTCTTCGTGATGTTCTCCAAACCTAAACTCAGTTGATCGTGCGTTAGACCTTATTTGAGTCTTTTCCTTGATTTTCCGGTGATGATTCGGATGTCGATAACTTATTTTGAATAGGCAGTCATTCCTTTTTGTTATTGAGGGTTTGTGGGACCTCTTTCTTTTTGATTTTGTTATCCCTGTTTTTTGCCTGAACTGTTTCTTTTGTGATTACAGTCAGCGGGATGCCCCAGTTTTGTAAGTCTCCTTCATAGGTTTTGACTTAATGGGTTTTTATTTTGAAAGATATAATGACTGCCTGTCCTTATGATTATTCAGAATCATCACTGTCTTTCTTTGTTTTGGTAAGGACCTCTTTGGTGCCATTCGTTATGCATTTGGATCAACTGAGAGAACTACCCTGCCCCAGGTTATGATTAAGGGTTTTAATTTTCGAAAAGAAAAACTCCTACTTCTTTGGCTCAGAGGGGTTGACGAGGGATTATCTTCCTTATAACTCCAGTGTTTAGGGATTGAAACAATGCCTGTACCTCATCAGTGGGGTCTGTTCAAAAGCATACTGTAAGGATCGTGGTATCGTTTTCGTCATCCTCCCTCAAGAGGCTTAGAATTATTAATTGAGAGTTGACATCAGAAAAAAATATGAAAATAATTCGCATATAGTGAATACGAATATATTGCTTCAAAACAGACATATGCGATGCATTAATGAAATAACAACGTTTAACATGAGTAAATGTTTGAACAAAAGAAAATTACAACTTGAAAATCCTAATGAACAAAAGTCTTTTCATCTTCAGGGCTTGTTACTTCCAATGGTGAGCCTTGGAGGGATGGTAGAAATACTCAGCCTGACCATCCTGTGTGAACTCCAATGCTCCTTCATCAATCAGGTCCTGGATCTTGTTCTTCAGAGCCCAACACTCATTTGTATCATGTCCTGGACTGGCAGAGTGGTAGGCACACCTTTTATTGGGATCATAAATAGGAGATGCTGTGTTGGGGTTCCGGGGATGAGCCCTTAATGTGATCAGATTCAACCTCAACAGGCGTTGTAAAGCTTGAAACAGCGACATGTTGAGCTGGGTGAATTGCCTCCTGGGCTTGTCTGGCTGAAGCTGGTGAGGTTGATGCTGAATTTGTGACACTGGAGCCATTTGAGGAGCTCTCCCCTTATCTCCTTGTCTTAAAGATGGTTGAATGATGACTGGCTCTTTACCCTTAGACGTTTGCCCCAGTTGGTCACCCTGAAGCAGTTGGTTGATGAGAACTCCGAGCTCTTCTTGTCTTTGAGCTAAACCTTGAATGGCAGTCACCTGCCCCAGCATCTGGGCTTTCATTGCATCCACTTCAGCTTGCAGACGTTTCAGCCGTTCGTCCTCAGCGCTGTTCCTGACCAAAGTCCCCATGAGAAGTGTTCTCAGCTCCTCCTGCCCCTTGGATAGATTCAGGAGGATTTCCTCGAACCGAGTCTCTTGAGCAAGAAGGTCCTGGTTGTATTGTTGGGAAGCCATTGCTAAAATAAACAGCGGAGATGGTAAGTGACCTGTCCAAAGGGTACCTGTTATGCAATGATATGTATGATATGCATGCAATGTTTTCAAGGACCTCGCGGGGTAAACAAGAAATTTATTAGAGCTTGAATCCGGTGGCTTGATTGAAGGAACTTCATGTTATTGAGAGTCCTTCTTCAAAGGGTCAAAGGCTCACCATATCCAGTGGGTCATAGCCCCTGACAACTTTGGCTCGGGGAACTTTCTTCAAGTGTCAAAGCTCACCATATCAAGTGGGTCATAGCCCCTGACAACCTTGTCTAGAGGAAAATAAACCCTCTTTGCCCTTTGCTGGGATAGTTGATTCATCATGACCTGCATCACAAGCCCTTGAGATCCTTGAAACGGATTAGTCCTTATGCGGGATGTATGCAATGGTATGATGTTATGCTATGCATGGGGTAATGTAGGTAAACCCTGTTATGAGCTCCCAATTAAGGACTATAAACAAAACCTGCAAGAAACTCAGTAAACCCTGTTATGAGCCCCAATTAAGGACTATAAACAAAACTTGCAAGAAACTCAGTAAACCCTGTTATGAGCCCCAATTAAGGACTATAAACAAAACTTGCAAGAAACTCAGTAAACCCTGTTATGAGTCCCAATTAAGGACTATAAACAAAACCTGCAAGAAACTCAAGTGTCAGATAACAAGCATGCAAGTAGTCAAGTTGGAAGACACACAAGTCACACAAAAGAGCCCTTAGAGTTTAGGCCAGCATGAGGTCTAGGTATTACCCTCTTTCAGTTTGTTGGTTCTTACCTGTCCTATCAAAAGTAACCGGGTTCTTAGAGGATCCCAATATCATTGACTACCCTCAATCGATCATAACTCCAGCATCACAATCTTTTCTTGCGGCCAGAACCATCACGAGAGTTTAGCCTCAATGGGCGTAGCATACTACTACTGTTCTAATGGCCAAGTTGTGTCATTTAAGGTTCTAAGGTCTGTTGGTGCTTAATGACTCCTCAGAAGACCCATATTCTCCTCGTTGCAACACAAGGGATATCGGTACAGACCGAGGTGCCACACCAACGTAGCCACTGCTTCACCCATGTCGGTCTACGCCGGACAGGTCTCTCACAGCTTATGCTACCTAAACAGGGTATCCCCAGATCCGGGTTAGGATCTATGTAACTCCCATGCAACCCACAATTTAAAGCAAGCAAGTCAATACAATTGAAAACACAGTTATGAACTATCCTAAGGTACACCTCACTTTATAAATATCCCCAGCAGAGTCGCCAGTTCTGTGATCGGTGGATCTGGAACTGACTGTTTAAAGCTGGTTCGCGAAATGTCGCGGAAGCAAGAGTCACCACCGTCTTTTATTTTCTCCAAATGGAAAGGACAAAAGCACAGAAAAATTCCTTATAGAGATTGCTCTCGGTTCGGGAGGTAGATTTATAGAAAGGGAAGGTGTTAGCACCCTTTCTATCCATGGTTATCCATGGGCTCTTAGATACTCGCTCATTGTGT
Source organism: Vicia faba (assembly GCA_948472305.1). Taxonomy (NCBI): domain Eukaryota; kingdom Viridiplantae; phylum Streptophyta; class Magnoliopsida; order Fabales; family Fabaceae; genus Vicia; species Vicia faba. Next base: position 41,254,665 of record OX451740.1, read on the forward strand.
TTTCAAAATGGTTTGTTTGCTTTTCAACTGTGGGTTTTAAAAAAAGTTTCTTTGAAAATTTCAGTTCGACTCTTGTATCAGTCCTCAAGAGTGTTTGAAAAGTTGCTTTAGAAAGATTTTTGAAAAGGTGTCGGTGTGAAAAGTATTTTTGATTTGTTTTTGAAATTAGAGCAAGTATCTAGAGTCGTCTACCTACCCTAAGGAATTCGTCTGTGTAAATGTCCTTAAAGTAGTGCCATCCCACCATTGAGAGGTAGGTAGCACCACCGTTGGAGGTGTTCGGGTCAATTCGAGGGTTCGGGACATGGTGATCACTAGAGCAAGGGGAAGACACCTTAGAAGCTACCCTCATGCCATGTTCATGGACATGAGGACTTACTAAAACGTCCTCTACTCGACGATCACCTTTCGAGGGGCAAGGAAACAGTGAGGCGTACCCTAGGGGTGGTGTGTGATTTGTGTGTCGTTTTCATTTATGTTTATCTTGTCATGCATTGGTGATCTACGCGTTGCTTTTATTTTTGCATTCATTCTTTCATGTAAATTATTAACAGTTAAAAGGTGCGAGAATTAAAAGTCCTACGCTATTACAAAGGCGCGGGTCTACATCGCCAAATTAGTCCAAGACCCGATTGAAATAAAATAAAGCGGAGAAATATAAATGTCTAATTAAGCTATTACATGGCTTTGGGAGAATTACATGAATATTCACAAAAAGAAAAAAAATGCGAAGAGAATTAAAATCGGGAATGCGAGGGGCGTTGGACCCTTTTAAGGAAATTAAATTATAATTATGAAATTAATTAATTTTAATGAGAAAAAGAAATTATTTTTTTGAGTTTTTTGTATTTATGAATTTTAGTAAGAAAATTAAATTGGAATTAAAAAGAAAAGTCAATGAACCCTAATTCTAAATTGTTTTTAATTTATTAAGAAATATATTTAAATTAAACCAAGTTTAAACTAATTATTTACATGGCAAATTTTATTTACAAAAAATAATAATTAATAATTATGAATAATGGTAAAAGAAAAGAAAAAAGGATAAAAGTGTTTAAAACCCTAATTCTATATTTTTTAATTTATTAAGAAAAAACATTTAAAGTTAAACCTAGAATTAAAAACTAAATTAATTATTAAACTTATTTACAAAAAATGTTTAAATAAAATATATTTTTATTTTGTGACTTTCTGATTTTTTTATTATTTTTTATGTTGAGGAAATATTAATTTGAAGAATTAAAAGGAAACAATCAAATTAAAACAAATAAATAAATAAATAAAAATATAGAAAAAGAAAGCAAACATGGGGGGGTATTCAGGCCCCTTTGGAGGTTGATTTGAAGGACTTTGGCCCATGGAACGCAGGCCTGTTTGACTTTCAACGCTCATGTGTGCAAGGTTGACTGAGGGTGTTCTCTGGATCTTGGATCTTGGCCAGTGGATTGATCTCAGTGGGCGCGTGGCAAGCAAAGGCAAGGAGACGCATGGTAGGCCTGGGGGTTGAAACTGCATGGAATTATGCTGAAACAAAATATATGAAGAAAGTAAGGGGACCTGGGAATCGAACCCAGGTCCCAGAGTTTACCAATGCTATCCTCCACCAACTGAACCATTCACGCGCGTTGTACATAGAATAACAAATAAATAATATAAGGGAAAATTGTCGTTAGTGCCATAGAAATAAAAACGCGCGCTGGAATTCAAACTGTCCAACCATATCATGCCACATGATCTTCTTCTCCACTCGTTTGCATTTTTACCTGAAAAAACAAACTAAATAGCGGGGGTTTTAAACCCCCACAATCTGAAATATGAAAAATAGCGAATAGGAATTAAGAAAATATAAAAAGGGCGCGACTAGTGATTCTGGATTGTCTAAGCGTGCTGAGTTTAATGGTGTAGGTCTCATGTCTCAATTTTTCCAGAACAAGGAAGCCCCAATTCGTGACCTCTGAAAACCTAGAAAGCTTCAATGGTGATTTGGCATATAGGGAACGAAAATCCAATTAAATAACATCATTAGCTTTAGAATGGTTAGATTAGTATAAATCATTAGAAAGAATGCAATGAAGATGCTTAAAAATTGAAACACGAATATGTACAAAACTGGAAACAGGACCACTTGATTCTACCGTTTCTTGATGTTAGAGGTTATGATTTTGATTCAGGAAGATTCCTGGAGGTGTCAGGAGTGCAATGGAATTGTTGTTTTGCCTTGAAACCTGCTGAAAATAGGAAAACAGTTTTGAAATTTTCTTCAAAAAATACAAAGTTTGTTTATGGCTTGAGCGCAGCTTCCAGGGTTGTGAGCTTTAGGGTTTGCATCAGACTTATATGAGGGATGGATTAGGGTAAAGATTTGAGTCAAAAGATCAATGCATTGATGTATGAGATATTTGATTTTCCATGAATATTTTTTCAAATCTTTTCATGTGTTTTTGATTCCAATCATGGCCAATCTTTCCAATTTGGGATGTGCACGAATCTTCAATGGCCAATGAGAGCAAATGCTGCATAAAAAAAATTCAAATGCATTGGTTTAGTATTTTTTCATATTTTATTTAATTAAATGAATTAATGGTGATTAAAAATTCAAATAAATAATAAAAAATGATGAAATAATTCCCCTTTGGGCCAAATGGTCGTGCATAGCCTTTGGATGATGAATCTTGGAAGAAAATGTGACCCATTAGCAAATTTGAGGCATTTGAAGTAAAGTTGACTTTTCAAAATTCCCAAAAATTTCCCAACTTCCACAAGGCATATCTTGCTCAATTTTTAAGCTTTGATCATGTTCTTGGACATTTTGGAAAGTTCTTGAAGTCCTATAACCAATGCCTTTGGTCCCATGTCATTTTGATTTACCAATCTCAAGTTATGGTCTTTGACTTAAAGTCCCTTTTTGTTGACTTTTGAAAATGACCTATAATGTTGAAATTTATAAATTTTTGTGAGAGCATTTCTTGGACTTGAAGTGTGAAGAGGAGTTGTAGGAAATGTCTTTATCTTCAAAATGAGCTTTGGATGGAATTTTTCTGATAAACCATGTGGAAGTTATGCCTTGGTCAAGTTACAGTTGACTTTTTCAACTGTCCAAATATGGATTCTTTTGCATCTTGAGACTTTTTGAGCCATGCCTTGAAAATCATGATCAAGAATTGATCAAATGATGTTTGTGGCTTAAAAATAAGATGTTGACCAAAAATTTGAACTTTTGACTGTCAAATGACCATTTTGCCCCTACAGTTGACTGTTGAGCAATTAGGGTTTTTGACTGTGCAATTTTGTGCTGTAAGTCTTGAAACTTGACATGAGGATACTTGACAATGTTTATAGGCATGTGGGACTTGATTGGACCCTTGGAAACTTCAATTTCTTTGTCAGAACCAAAACCCTAGTTTTTGACTGTTAGGAGGCCCTTGAACTGTGCAACCCTTGGGGAGATTTTGAAGCATGCTCTTTGCAAATCTTGAAGAATATGGGAGGGAAAATTCTGGGGTACAACAAAATGCATGAAGTCCAAGTTGAGCAAGCTTGATATTTTGGGCTAATGGGCCATTGTTTACGATTCCAAACATGCTATATACTCTATATACACCTTAGAACTCATTCATACACCCCTTGGTTTTTATTTTATTTATTTTTCATTTTTATTAATTTAAAGTCAAAATAAAATAAGATAAAAAATCATATTTTATTACAAGAGTCCAAGCCCATCATATCTTTGCCCTAATTTTCTCTATATATTCATATCAATTCAGAAATCAAAGAGGGAACCCTTAGGCACAAAACCTTTTCTCATAATGTTTGCAAAAATATCAAACTTTTTCAAGAACCCTAGAATCTCAAAGTCCTTATTACATTGCCTTTCACCACTAACTTACAATCCCAAGCAATTCCATTCACTCCTAGGGTAAGATTGGATTGTTTACAATGATCCAAATGGCCAGAAAACACTCATGCAAGCATCACAATTTCATCCTTGTTTGAATTTTGTATTTTCATGTTTTACTGCATTCTAACTGTAAGTGTTTGTTTGTTGGCATTAATTTTTGGTAAAACCAGATTTGCGAATGTCATGACTGATGTCATAACATTCTGGGATAAAGGTAAATTCTGCAGAAGGAATGTTCTACAGGAACAACTCAGTATGAGTGAATATCATGATGATTAAGCTATGATCATATGTACTGAATTCTACCAAAATCAGTGAGCAGGATACATGATGTCATAACCAATGTTAAGACATCTTGTACTGATCAAGTTATTGTGCAGATTTATTGTTCCTGAGAATTTTCAGGAATCTGGTGTGCTACTCTGAGTTGAAGTATATTGTCCAGATCAGATACTCACGTAGATATTAGGTTAACCTTGCTTAACCCTCTGTTATGATGAAAAATCAAGACCAAGTCTTTAGGTTAACTTTGGTTAACCCTAGCTATTTTTATGGAAGCCCTAAATGAAGAATAGACTGCATATATATTTCTCATGAATCCTAATGGTGAGCAGCGCTTTTGACAGAAGATCAATAAGGCATTGTATAGTTGTGATAGTTTTAGTAACTACTGTGAGCCAAGAAATTATCATTTTGATAAGTGACTTGGAGTAGGATTTGGTTGTAAGGGTTGTTTATCACTCAAAGCTTTGAAGCACGAGTGTTGTGTCTCTTGATTAAAGCTTTGAAGCAAAATCAAGTGTGTGTATTGAAGAATGTCTTCATAATCTTATTAATCAGTAGATTAGTATCACTGCTGTGATTGAGGGGGAGTGAGTAGGAACTCAGGTTTAAGTAGGACTTAGATTGAAGTTGCATTGGGTAGGTCTTAAGTGAAGGAGATAAACTGGTTGGTTTATTCCTAAATTAATACCTCTTATTGTGAATTTCCTCCCTGGCTTGGTAGCCCCCAGATGTAGGTGTTGTTATACACTGAACTGGGTTAACAATTGATTGTGTTCTTTACTGTCTTTTAGATTATTGTTTGATTTGTGTACAATTTGTCAGATACGGTGTCATAACATTCACTGTGACATTAAGTATTTGTTGCCAGAATTTCAATTGGCATCAGAGCTGGCACCCTGCCTGTCTTTCTGGGTGAGATCTAGGGATATTATTTTCTGGCGCTATGGACAAGGAAGGAGGATTTGGGAACAGACCACCTATTATGGATGGATCAAACTATGACTACTGGAAACCTCGTATGATTGCCTTCTTGAAGTCACTGGACAAAAAAGCTTGGAGAGCTGTTGACAAAGGATGGAACCATCCCACCATAACTGGGAAAGATGGGACGACTAGTCTGAAACCTGAGGAAGAATGAAGCAAAGAAGAAGATGAGTTAGCCCTGGGTAACTCTAAAGCATTGAATGCCTTGTTCAATGGAATTGATATAAACATATTCAGACTAGTACATCAATGTAAACTGGCAAAGGATGTTTGGGACACTCTCAAAACCACCCATGAGGGTACATCCAAAGTAAAAATGTCAAGACTTCAGATGCTCACTACCAAATTTGAGAATCTAAGGATGATGGAAGATGAGACCATTCATAAGTTTCACATGAACATCTTGGAAATTGCCAACACCTCAGGAGCATTGGGAGAAAAGATGTCAGAAGAAAAGCTGGTGAGAAAGATTCTCAGATCCTTGCCTAAAAGGTTTGGAATGAAAGTGACTGCTATAGAGGAAGCTCGGGATATCTGCAACTTGAAGGTTGATGAACTCATTGGGTCACTTCAGACATTTGAGATGGGGATCAATGACAATGTTGACAAGAAAAACAAGAGCATAGCCCTTGTATCTAATACTGAAGATGAAAGCAAGGAGAGTGATGAAGAGAATATTTCAGAAGCTATAACTATGCTTGGAAGGAAGTTCAACAAACTCATCAAGAGAATGGACCCAAAGTCAAGGTCAAATGTCAAGAACATTTCCTCTGACATTAGCAGATCCTATGACTCCAGCAGAAGAACTAAGTCTGAAGAAAAGGGAAATCAAAGCAGATGAATCCAATGCCATGGATGTGAAGGATATGGGCACATTCGAGCTGAATGTCCTACCTTTCTAAAGAAACAAAAGAAAGGAATGTATGTTACTTGGTCTGATGGTGACTCAGAAAGTAACTCTGAAGAAGAATCTGCTAAACTAGTTACTGCACTATCTGGTATTTGTAACTCTGATAATGATTCCAGTGATAAGGAAGTGACATTTGAAGAACTTGCTGACTCCTACAAGAAGCTATGTATCAGAAGTGCTGAAGTCTGTCAGCAAAATGAGAAACAGAAAAATCTCATAGTGAAGTTGGAGGCTGAGAAGAAGGCAAACACTGCTACTATAAGCCATCTCGAAGGTGAAGTTCTAATGTTGAACTCCAAACTTGATCAGATGACTAAGTCTGTCAAGATGTTAACAAATGGAACTGACAAGTTGGAAGAAATCCTTCAGGCTGGACAAAATGCAGGAAACATGTCTGGTCTAGGATTTGTGGCTGCAAAGAAATTTGTTGTTGACAAGAAGAAGACCAGGCCTGATAAACAAATGTCAAAGCAAATGTCACAACATAGGACTCAACATCAAGAACAGAGAAATATGAAGAAAAAGTATCAAAGGTGGAGATGTCATTATTGTGGAAGGTTTGGTCACATAAATCCATTCTGCTTCAGATTATATGGATATCCTAATCAGACCCCATATGTCAAACCTAAGACTAACAAGGCACCATATACTCAACAGTGGAAGAAAAAGACTGCATCCCTGATAGCTCACACCTCCCTTAGAGTTTCTGCCAAGGAAGACTGGTACTTTGACAGTGGATGCTCTAAACACATGACTGGAATCAAGAATCTGCTGAATGATGTCAAACCTCATACTACTAGTTATGTCACTTTTGGAGATGGTGCTAGAGGAGAAATCAAAGGAGTTGGAAACTTGGATTGCCCTGGAGTTCCAAACCTAAATGAAGTGTTGCTAGTAAATGGTTTGACTGCTAATCTCATAAGTATCAGTCAATTATGTGATCTAGGATTCAAGGTCAACTTCACCAAGTCTGAATGTCTTATAACTAATGAAAAACAAGAAGTTGTAATGAGAGGAGTCAGATCAAAAGACAATTGTTACTTATGGGAGTCTGAGAACACTAACTACTCTTTTGTGTGCTCTATAGCCAAAGAAGAAAAGGAAGTGAAACAGTGGCACCAAAAACTTGGTCATTTACATCTTAGAGGGATGAAAAAGATCATATCCATGGAGGTTGTGAGAGGGATTCCAAGGCTTCAGATTGATGAAGGGAGAGTTTGTGGTGAATGTCAGGTTGGAAAGCAAACTAGAATGTCACATCCAAAGACAAGACATCTGACCACCTCTAAGGTGCTAGAACTTCTACATATGGATCTGATGGGCCCCATGCAGGTGGAAAGTCTTGGTGGAAAGAGATATGCTTATGTTGTTGTGGATGATTTTTCCAGATTCACCTGGATAAACTTCATTAGGGAAAAGTCTGATGTATTTGATGTATTTAAGGAATTGTGCAAAAGAATTCAAAGAGAAAAAGAAGGATGCATTGTCAGAATCAGAAGTGATCATGGTAAGGAATTTGAAAATAGTAAGTTTGATGAGTTCTGTTCCTCAGAAGGAATCAATCATGAGTTCTCTTCACCTATAACTCCTCAACAAAATGGAGTTGTGGAAAGGAAAAACAGGACTATACAGGAATCTGCCAGAGCAATGATACATGCCAAAAAGCTTCCTATTCATTTTTGGGTTGAAGCTATGAATACAGCCTGTTATGTCCATAACAGGGTCACCTTGAGAAAGGGAACATCATCCAACCTTTATGAACTATGGAAAGGAAGAAAGCCTACAGTGAAGTACTTCCATGTCTTTGGGAGCAAATGTTATATTCTGACAGATCGTGAACAAAGGAGAAAGATGGACCCTAAAAGTGATGAAGGAATATTCCTAGGATACTCTACCAACAACAGAGCATATAGGGTGTTCAATTCCAGGACCAAAGTTATGATGGAGTCTATAAATGTCATAGTTGATGATCACCATGAGGAAACAAATGTCCCATATGATGTTGAGACATTCTTTGAGACTTCAACACAAGTGTCTAAAAAGGATGATGTGCCTAATCCTACTCCATCAGAGTCTGAATCAAAGGAAGCTAACAAAGATCCTTCCATCAGAATTCAGAAAGATCATCCTAAGGAACTCATCATAGGAGATCCTAACGGTGGAGTCACTACAAGATCTAGAGAAATCATCACAAACTCTTGCTTTGTGTCTAAGATTGAACCAAAAAATGTTAAAGAGGCTTTGACTGATGAAAACTGGATCGAAGCAATGCAAGATGAATTGAACCAGTTCAAGCAACATGAAGTATGGGAGTTAGTTCCTAGACCAGAAGGAACAAACATCATTGGCACAAAGTGGATCTACAAGAACAAGTCAGATGCTGAAGGAGTTGTCACCAGGAATAAGGCAAGGCTTGTTGCTCAAGGATACACTCAAGTTGAAGGGGTTGATTTTGATGAGAATTTTGCTCCTGTAGCCAGACTGGAATCAATCAGACTTCTATTGGGAGTTGCTTGTCTCCTTAAGTTCAAGCTGTTTCAGATGGACGTGAAGAGTGCCTTCCTAAATGGATACTTAAATGAGGAAGTGTATGTGGAACAACCTAAAGGATTTGTGGATCCAAACTGTCCTGATCATGTCTACAAATTGAGGAAATCATTATATGGTCTGAAACAAGCTCCTGGAGCTTGGTATGACAGGTTGACAAAGTTCCTCACTGACAAAGGATACAAGAAAGGAGGTTTGGATAAAACTCTTTTTGTCAAGGATGAAGGAGGAAATATAATGGTAGCTCAAATATGTTGATGGCATAGTGTTTGGAGGAATGTCAGATAAAATGGTTAAACATTTTGCTAACCAGATGCAAGCTGAATTTGAAATGAGCCTCATGGGAGAATTGACCTACTTTCTTGGACTACAAGTCACACAGATGGAAGACTCAATTTTTCTGTCTCAAAGCAAGTATGCAAAGAATATTGTCAAGAAGTTTGGGATGGAGAATGCCAGTCATAAAAGGACTCCTGCACCTACTCATTTAAAGTTGTCCAAAGACACAAGTGGGGATAATATGGATCAAAGCTTGTACAGAAGCATGATAGGAAGTCTGCTATACTTAACATCCAGCAGACCTGACATTGCCTTTGCAGTTGGAGTATGTGCAAGATACCAGGCTGAACCCAAAGTAAGTCACATCAACCAGGTGAAAAGAATTCTGAAGTATGTGAGTGGAACTTACAATTATGGCATGCTGTACTCCCATGGATGTGAACCAATTCTGTCTGGTTATTGTGATGCTGATTGGGCTGGCAGTGCTGATGATAGAAAGAGCACCTCTGGAGGATGCTTCTTTTGGGGAAGTAATCTTGTTTCTTGGTTCAGCAAGAAACAAAACTGTGTATCTCTATCTACTGCTGAAGCTGAGTACATAGCAGCTGGTAGCAGCTGTTCTCAAATGATCTGGATGAAACAGATGCTGACTGAGTGTAATGTCACACAAGATGTCATGACATTGTACTGTGACAATTTGATTACTATTAACATATCCAAGAATCCTATACAGCACAGCAGGACTAAGCATATTGACATTAGACATCACTTCATCAGAGATCTTGTGGAGGAGAAGGTGATTAAGCTGGAACATGTTGCCACTGAACTACAACTGGATGATATTTTTACCAAGGCACTTGATGCTAGTCAGTTTGAGAATTTAAGGGGCGAGCTGGTTATTTGCCAATATGAAGAGATGTAGCAATTAATTTTGCTTAATACAAGGATTGAAAGAAATATTTTAATCAAGTTTCTTCTGATTGGGATAATCATTTGTTTCCCTCCTTCTTTCCAAAAGTTTAAGAAGAGGAATAGACATATTTATATCTCCCTCTTCTCAGTTTGCTGCATCACTCTCCATTCCCTCAAAAGAAAATTTCACACTCGTTGTCACTTGTATTCTCAATCTCTCAAAATGTCTCAACAATCTGTGTCATCATCTTCATCAAAGGAAACTGCATCTTCCTCACCCTCTGACACCGAACCTAGGGCAATCGTAAACCCCATGGATGTTGATGTCCTTGAGGTAACTCCACTTTGCGCAATGGTAGCTGATCCTACTAAGGTCAAGAAGTTGCGGACCAGACATGCAAGAAGATCACAAGCTTCTCCCTCTGGTAAATCTTCTCAACTATCATCCTCTATTCCTCCAGAGATAGCTAATAGGGAAGGTTCTGCTTATGTTCATCAAGCTATTGCCAGACTAGTCACTAGGATTCTTAATGAGAATCACTCTTTTCCTGGTATATCTGTACCATTGAACCAAGAAACTGCTAGCCCTAATTTAGAAAGTGATCCCAATGTCACTCAGAATGTTTAGACACCTGATGACAACATTGGAAAATCTCCAGAGAAACCTGATGATCACCAGACCACTACTGACAAAGTTGTTGAACCTCTTGTCATTAATGTTGATGAAGAATTTTCTGACAATGATTTAATTGCTAATATCAACCCTAGCATAGCAAGAAGGATGATGAGTAGAAAAGAAAAGCAGAGTTATGCCCAAAGCCCCTCCAAAGAGAAGGCTACTGAAGTTGTTCATGAGAAAGCTAGGCCTGAGAACAAGGCTAGAGAAGAAGCTAAGAAGGATCAAAAGGCTGGAACTTCCAAAGGGAAGGGTAAGGTAAAAGCTAGGGTATCTGTTGGTAGTCTCTCAAAACCCTTGAGACAACCTATAGCCAAGAAAAGAAAGGCTCCTGAACCCTCTGAATCTAATAAGGAATCAGACTTTGATTTTGATGTTGAGAGCAATGTTCCAAACATTTCTCTCAGGAAGAAACCCTCTTCTAGCAAACTGCCTAAGGTTCCTGAGGTTGCCATTGACAACATCTCCTTTCACCATCCAGAAAATGCAAGCAGGTGGAAGTATGTATTTCTGAAAAGGATTGCCTTAGAGAGGGAGCTGAACAGAAGTGTTATTGAGTGTAAGGAAGTCATGGATCTCATCAAGGTTGCTGGCCTGATGAAAACAGTGGTCAAGTTTTCCAACTGCTATGAGATTCTTGTCAAAGAATTCATAGTAAATTTGTCTGGTGGATGTGCTGATGGAAAGTCAGTTGATTTTAAAAGTGTTTATGTAAGAGGAAGGAAGGTAAGTTTCTCTCTTACTGTGATAAACAAATACCTAGGGAGGCCTGATGATGCTCAGCCTGAGCTTGAAGTTACTGACAACCAGGTTTGTCAAACCATCACTGCCAAGCAAGTAAAGCACTGGCCCTTGAAAGGGAAGCTAACTGCAAGCAAGCTGAGTATGAAGTTTGCCATACTGCACAAAATTGGTGCAGCTAACTGGGTTCCCACCAACCACAAATCCACCATTTCCACTGGTTTGGGAAGATTTATCTATGTTGTTGGAACCAGAACAAACTTTGATTATGGCAACTACATCTTTGATCAAACATTGAAACATGCTGAGAGTTGTTCTATTAAAGGCCCTATTGCTTTTCCCTCTCTCCTGTGTGGTGTAATCATTGATCAGTATCCTGATATCCTGGTTGAAAAGGACTCTGTGTGCAAAAGAGCCCCTGCACTTGGTTTTCACTATAAGCTGTTTCAGGGAACACATGTCCCTGACATTGTTATGACATCTGCTGAGACATCAAATGTCAAAGCTCATTCCAAGAATGCTGATGTTATAGCTGTTCTAAAAGAAACCTGTAGAGAGCTTGATGCAAGAAAAAGGACTCTTGAAGAGATGATTGCTAGTCTGGAACAGGAGGAGAATGAAGAACAAATGAGTGAAGAGGATGCTGATGAAGAACAGCATGATGGTTCTGCAAGAAGCTCACCAGAAGATGCTGCTGAAAATAGTGCTTCCTCAAGGGATGACAGTACCTGAAGGTCTGTGTTTGCTGAGTTGAAAAGATTGATGTTGGAACTTGTTGTTGCTATTTGATACCTTATCTCTATCTCTGTGTATTTTGGATTTCCTTTTGATGACTGTATCACTTGAAGTACTAGTACCTTTGGCCTCTTTATGGCTAAAAAGGGAGAGAAGAAATTGTGGTAATTTTGGTAGAATTAGATATTGGTAGTTAGAAATTCTGTTGCATTCTAATCTCTGATTGTTTAGGAGTTTTAGCCAAAAATTTGCCAAAGGGGGATTTTGTAAGTGTTTGTTTGTTGGCATTAATTTTTGGTAAAACCAGATTTGCGAATGTCATGACTGATGTCATAACATTCTGGGATAAAGGTAAATTCTGCAGAAGGAATGTTCTACAGGAACAACTCAGTATGAGTGAATATCATGATGATTAAGCTATGATCATATGTACTGAATTCTACCAAAATCAGTGAGCAGGATACATGATGTCATAACCAATGTTAAGACATCCTGTATTGATCAAGTTGTTGTGCAGATTTATTGTTCCTGAGAATTTTCAGGAATCTGGTGTGCTACTCTGAGTTGAAGTATATTGTCCAGATCAGATGCTCACGTGGATATTAGGTTAACCTTGCTTAACCCTAATCTGTTATGATGAAAACTCAAGACCAAGTCTTTAGGTTAACTTTGGTTAACCCTAGCTATTTTTATGGAAGCCCTAAATGAAGAATAGACTGCATATATATTTCTCATGAATCCTAATGGTGAGCAGCGCTTTTGACAGAAGATCAATAAGGCATTGTATAGTTGTGATAGTTTTAGTATCTACTGTGAGCCAAGCAATTATCATTTTGATAAGTGACTTGGAGTAGGATTTGGTTGTAAGGGTTATTTATCACTCAAAGCTTTGAAGCACGAGTGTTGTGTCTCTTGATTAAAGTTTTGAAGCAAAATCAAGCGTGTGTATTGAAGAATATCTTCATAATCTTATTAATCAGTAGATTAGTATCACTGCTGTGATTGAGGGGGAGTGAGTAGGAACTCAGGTTTAAGTAGGACTTAGATTGAAGTTACATTGGGTAGGTCTTAAGTGAAGGAGATAAACTGGTTGGTTTATTCCTAAATTAATACCTCTTATAGTGAATTTCCTCCCTGGCTTGGTAGCCCCCAGATGTAGGTGTTGTTATACACTAAACTGGGTTAACAATTGATTGTGTTCTTTACTGTCTTTTAGATTACTGTTTGATTGGTGTACAATTTGTCAGATACAGTGTCATAACATTCACCGTGACATTAAGTATCTGTTGCCAGAATTTCACTAATGTTTGCTATGTGTTCATGAGATCCAATAAGGAAGAATAGAGCAATCGTGGAAGTCCCATGCATGCTAAATTGCAAAATGTCATGTTTGCTTCGGTTTGATTTGTCTGCGCCATAAATAAAAAACCAAGCCTTTTCAGTCCAAAACGGTTGCACCATTGAATTCGTCGCCCTCGATTTAGGGGGGTAGGGTATCATTTGCTTTCTAATAATGGTTATTTTGCAGGTTTAAACAAAACAGGTCGCCAGAGAAGACGACTAGAGTTGGGGATCCAGCGCCCCTCCAATCAATGAAATAAAATTTATAATATATATCTATTGTTTCAGTTATATTAATGGATGTATAGCCACCCCAGTGGTACAAATGCATGCGCTAAGTCACTCCTCTCTCAGGTCACCAGTTCGATCCCCGGTTTTGCCATTTTTTTTTTCATATTTCTATTATCTTTGCAGGTTTATCATAAAACACATTGGAGACGTATCCTTGACACAAACAACGCATTGGCTGGGTGATATGCTTGCTGCATGAAATTGCTTGAGGGTGTGGATTCAACACCCACCCCTACTCATTTGGTTATTCTTTTTTTTTTCAATTCTATGTTTCTTACTCTTTTCTTCTTTCTTTTTCTTATTCTTTCACCAAACATTTTTCAAAAAACATTTTTAACACAAACCATGATTTCATTTTTAGGTTTTTAATTTTATTTTAGGTTTTTAATATAATCTTAGATTTCTAATTTAATTTTAGGTTTTAGTTTAATTTTAGGGTTTTAATCAATAAACCGTAATTTAAATTTTTTAGGTTTTCTCAATTAAATCAACTTAGATTTTAGGGTTTCGATTACCTAACTTTTCTTAATTAAATTAAAATCAACTTAGATTTTAGGGTTTCGATTAATTTAAATTACCTAACTTTTTTTTGATAAATTAAACTTTAGGATGATTATCCAAACTTTTTCGTCATGCAATCACCAAAACAATTTTTCCATTTTTCTCTTTTACAATCATCGCATATTTACTTTCACATTAGTTTTTCCCAATTATGTATCTGCTACAGTATGTAATAGTTAATTAGGGTTTATTGTTTTTCCCCCGATTTATGGTTGTGTACCCCCTTCCCCAACGCTTTGTAATATCATAGGACCTTTACTTTCCTGCACTTTATTTCTTTTCCTTATTGCTTTATTGCTTTATTAGTAATTAGGGCATGTATGGCAAGATCTAAAACCAATAGTTAGATAGCCCCAATCAAGATTAAATAATTGAATTAAATCACTTTTCACACACTCACCTCTAGGGTAACCTCACTTGTTGCCTCGGAAAACAGTCATGTTCGTCTAACGTGGGGACGCTTTAGCAAAGTCCCTCAGTTAAAATGATTGTAGTCCCTCGATGACCCTTACGATGCTACCTTCGGTAAATGATCTTAGTCCCTTATGATAAATTGCTAAAGCATCCTTATGAGTTGCCTTTATAACTGTATGATGACTCACGCATGTACCTTCACATCCAACAATAGGGCTTTGTTGTACCCCAAAATTTTCCCTCCCATATTTCTCAAAACATTGCAAGAAAGATCTCCAAATTCTCAAGGTAGTCCAAGGGTTGGCCAGACAAGCTCTCTCCTAAGGTAGTCTACCCCAAATTAGGGTTTCATGTTGCATCAAGATCCTTGAGTCCAAGTGACCCAAAGTTCTCACTAATGTCCTAATATGTTCTCAAGACTATCCATGTCAAATTTCAAGCCTTGTAGAGGAAGTTTTCTCAGTCAATTGCTCAAAGGTCCAAAAATCGACTGTGCTAGGGCAAAAGTCAACTGTGACCCAAATACAGTCAAACTTCAAGATTTTTGGTCAAAATCCTCATTTTGAAGTATATTTCATCATTTGATCAAGGTTTGATCATGACTCATCAAGGATTGCTCACAATTCATCAAGATTCAAAAGTTGCTAAATTAGGGTTTTGTAGGAAAAGTCAACTCAACTTTGACCAAGCATAACTTTCTCATACTTTATGAGAAATGACCCATCCAAAGCTCATTTTGAAGAGGATGCAATTCCCTACAATCCATCTTCAGATCCCAAGTTCAAAAGATTCACTCACAAGAAGTTATGAATTTGGACATTATAGGTCATTTTGAAAAGTCAACAAAAACACCATTTTTGTCAGCTTCTAACTTGAGCATGGAATATCAAAATGAGATGAGACAAAAAGAGTTGATTATAGGACATCTCAATATTTCTAAAAATTCCAATAAAACCTCCAAAGATTCAAAATTGAGGAAGTTATGCATTGTTTAAGTTGACCCTTTTTGCAAAATTGCCAAAAGTCAACTATCCCCAAAACTTCAAATTTTGCCAAATGGGCCCATTCTTTTTAACTTGTTTTGAGTTGGCATTATATCCCACGTGCTATAGCCTTGGCCATTTGTCCATATCATATTTTTATTAATTATTTTGATTTTTATTTGAATTAATTTGATTTAAATCAAAATAAATCAAATAAAATCCAAAGCATTGATAACAAAGGGTCTTTTGATTATTTCAGGCTTCATTATACAGCTATCACCATTCAAATTCGTGCCAAGCCTTAGAGTGCACAAAAAGATTGAGAAAAGGAAATTTTGGAAAGTTGTTCAAAGCAAATCAAATCCATATCAATATCATTGAAAGAAGAAGATTTGGACAGGGCAATCAACCCTAATGCATTGTACAATACATAAGGAGGCGAGGCATATCAAAAACGAGGTTGGAGATAGGCGTGAGAGAATAATCAAAATCTGAAAAATATCAAAGAAAGTGTGAGATCGAAACAGAGGTTAGAGGCATCCTTAAGGCCTGTTACTTGTCTCAATCGCTTCCTGGTATTCTCTAGAAGCTAAAGCAACTCAGAACCGGTCCATTCCAATCCCAGAATACGCTGTAAGTCACTCACGAACTCGCCCTGTTCTTGAATTCGTATTTTGAAATTTAGGCATTGTTGACATGAATTAATGGCATATTCTTAATCTACAAATCATTTGCAAGATTTTGGCATTACTCAATTGCATTTATATGACCTGTAACGAAATCCACCATTGTTAGGGTTTCGGTTTTGTTTTTGGGGTTTTCATTTTCAGGTACAATTGGCCTTAGTAATGGCTATGGTTGTGATCAGAAGAAGGAGACGTATCTAACCATGGTGTTAGAATTCATTTACATGGCCTGTACGAGATTTTAAGGATGCTTGGTTTGTAGTGACAGTCATCTGTCCGTGGGTATAGCCCCTTTGAGTTTTAGCCACGGTGCAGAGGAAGGAGACGATGAAGTGTCATCCCCTTACTGGCTTGTTCAAACGTTGGCGCGTTTTTCTGATAATTAACCATTAATATTTGCTTTCTTATATTATTATTTATTTGTATTATATTAACAAATAGAAACACATGGCGTAGTGGTTACAAGTGGGACGTTCAAGGCGTTAGAGGCTGGAGGTCAGGGGTTCGATCCCTGCCTCCAGCATTTGTTATTTTTCCTAATAATTTCAGGTGATTCAGTGCATGTCTAAGCTGGAGATCTACCATGCACCTTCCTCATCAACACGCCAAATGGCCAGATGGCCAGATCTGGTGGCCATCATCGAAGGCGTACCCTAGACCAAGTCAACGCCAGCGCATGGGATTGCAAAAGTCAATATGGACTTCACAAATGGGCCAGAAAAATTGCTATTGACACCCTCAAAAATCAGGCCCATTCTCACCCCTTTTTTATATATATTTTTGTTTATTTTCATTTAATTATTTATTTATTTAATTACTAACCAAAATTAATTTTTCTTTTTTTTATCAAAAATCACAAAATATTTTATATCCAATTAAATTTCAGAACTTTATTTTTTCATTAATAAATATTAATTAATTTAATTAGGTAGATTAATTAGGTAACTTTAATTTATTTTGCAAATATTAAAAATCAATTAGAATAATTAGGTTTTAATATTAATTTAATTATTTTATTTTATTTCCTAAAATAACAAAAATTCCAAAAATATGCCATTTAATATTTTTCATTAATTAATTTATTTAATAATTAATTTATTTAATAATTAATTTAGCATTTAATTTTAGGATTTGATTTCTTTTCTTAATAATAAAAACAACAAAACATTTTCTTTTAATTAGGAGGGTCAAAATCCTAGTTTCGCATTCGATTTAATTTCTCGTGCGATTTATTTTTCTTTATCCAAATTATTATATTTGCTTCCGGTTTGTAATAAATAATTAGGACATTTATTTATTTTTGTGCTTTTAAATTTCAAAGGGTTTGTCTTTGGCGATGTAAATACCCGACGCCTTGTAATAATTTAGTTTAAATTCCGCACCTTTAATTTCTGCAAATATACAACTGCTAGATGTTTGGTAATAGGGTTTGCATGACAAGAATGAATGTTTAATCTTAAAACGGTTAGATCACCCAAAACATGTGCAAAGATAAAAATAACTGAAACCAACACACCTGCACATGCGCACTCCTAGGGTACACTCCCACTTGGTCGCCTTCGTACACGGTCATTGAGTATAAGTTGTGTGATACGGTGGGAGAACTGACTAGAGTTTTGCGTTTGTTTTCGCAAATGTTTCGGTTGAGCAAGAGTCGCCACCGACTTTTTATTTTATCCTAAGGAAAGGTTTAAAAAGCACAGCGAAAACCTTTGAGATATTTTCTTGGGTTCGGGGAGTAGATTATAGAAAGGGAAGGTATTAGCACCCTTTCTATCCATGGTTATCCATGGGCTCTTAGGTACTTGCTTAGATCAACTTGCCTTGGTTTTCAATTGTTTGAAAATGGTGCTTTGTGTGGTTTTGAAAAATGTTTTGAAAAAGATGCCTTGTCTAGGCTACCCTTGTAACAATTCTTTACTCGAATGTTTTACAAAAGGTGTTTGTCTTTTTGAAAGGATGTTTCAAGGTTTTTTGAAAGTTTGTTTTGAAAGTGTTTGTGAAGTATGGTTTGAAAAATAGGCAAATGTTTTTGTTTTGCAAGTTGACAAGCACTTAAGAGCTATCTACCCTAAAGTTCTCAAAGATTTTTGTTATGTTTTAACCCTTTTAACAATTTTGTTCCACCATTGCATTTGGTGGACAATCTTGTGTTAGGATGTGAAAGGGACGGGCGCGGGTCATCGTTTAGACCATAATTGCAATGGTGCTAAGTATCTTTGGGCAATTTTTTCTTGAAAGGGACTTGATCATTTTAGGCAACTTTTCGAAAGCGTCATCGAGGGACTATGATCATTTGAATTGTTTGTTTTGCCCAAAGAGACCTAACATGCAATATGGCCCATTTATTGAAGGCAACAAGTGGAATACCCTAGGGGTGCAAGTGTGATTAGTGTTGTCCATTTTCATGCTTGATTATCTTGAAATTAGGTCAAACTACTTTTGTTGTTTTTATTTGCATACAAACCCTAGTTCTATCATGGTATATTTAGAAAAACTTTAAAGTGCGAAAATTAAAGTTCCTAAGCTATTACAACACAATATGGGAAGGGGGGTACAAATGTTCAAATGGGGGGTATTTGACAAGGAATTTAAACCTAGCTATTACATCAATTTGGAATTATTTACAAGATACTTAATTGCACAAATTAAATAGAAATAAAATAAATATGCAAGATGCAAAAAGGGTTTTTATATGTATGAAAAAAAAAAGTATTTTTATATGTCAAGTAAACAAAATAAAAAGAATTATTTTTTTGGAGTTTTTTATGTTTAGGGTAAAACCCTAATTTTATTAAGTAAAAGGTATTATTAATATGTACCATATTTATTTATTATATACAAAAATAAAATAAAAATGAAGTATATTATGACAAAGTAATTTTTTGAGGTCAAATATTAATAAAAGAAAAAATGTATTATTTTCATGTTTTTATCCTAAATATTGTAATAAATAAATAAGCATTTATATTATATATCAAATATATTAAATATATACAAAAAAATAAAAATAAAATATTTATTATTTATAAAAAAAAAGTGTATTTTAAGAAAATGTTTTCAAAAGATGAAATAAAATAAAATCAGAAAAATAAATGTATTTACATTATTTTTTAGTATTTTAAAAAAAAGAAGTAATATATTTATTTATGTACAAAATATCCATTTAAACAAATAAATGCTTAATAAATACAAAAATGGTCTGAAAAATATTTTTTATATTTTTAATATTATGAGAAAAAATAAATAAGTCAGAACAAAAAAGAAAAAGTCAAAAAATCATAAAAATAAGCTCAATGGGCCTAGGGGGTGTAAAAGCAAACAAGTGGTGTAAACAGAAATAACAACACAGGCCCAGCCCACGTGGAGCTTCTTCAACCTCCAGCTATTCTTGTTCAAAAAACGCGCGTTTTGTACCCTGATTCAAACATCCTGATTCCTGGCTTTTTAATGAAAACTCACAACATAAAAAATGTTCAGCATCAAACAACGAATCCATACATACCAAAAACTTGATCTAACTCTAAAAAATGAGAGAGAATTTCTCCATTCCCAAATCTTAACCTAATTTTTTATCAATGTTCAGACATCAAATTCTCATGGCACACGTAACATAAATGAAAACTAACTACATGGGCATGTTCAAGGCTATGAGTGTGACATATTTTCTTCACAAACCTAAAGCTAACAATGCCTGGATAGAGAGATACGAGTTCATGAACTTACCTGTTCAGTTGAAGTTGTATCTGGTGATGGAGGTACTTTCAGTGCAAGGTGATGATTGGTACAACTTCCTTGATGTCCAGGGATGCTATTCCAAGTTTTACTTTGCTTTGAAACTAGCTGAATCGAGTTATAGAACTCCACCTGCAAATCAGAAAAATGAAAATGGCCAAACTGATTAGAGGAGTTACAGTCCACTTCTAATGCTTTGGATAGCTTGCATTGATGGTAGGGAAGTTGTTTGAACTGGTTTGGGCAAGAATGCACGATGGAAATGAGTTGTGGGATTCAATCTGCAGCAGGTGCTCTGTTCGGATAGTTTGAGGGTGATTCTGTGAATGAGAGGGTGTTGGGGAGGGTTGGCTCGTGTTCTAGCTCAGTTAGGGTGTTTAGAAAGTGTACAAAGTTTTTGCTTAAGCTTGTTTGTGCTGAGATGAAAGTTGTTGTACAAAATGCTATGTTTCTTCACACTTAAGCAAGAAAAGGTCAAGTAGAGTTCTAGACTGATAGAGGCCCCCCTAATGTGCTGCAAACCCTGGCCTTGATCAGTGTAATTATTCTAATAACTTATGCCAAAGAGATTTGCACTGTTCTTGCTTGGATTGTTAATTGACATAAAGTTCACTTTTGCAAAAATGGTTAAAATGCTTTTTCTACTTTGGGATTAAACCATTATGCAATGCTTGAACACATAGAATATGGTCTTGGCACAAAGAGTTTGCATTAAATTTATGAGTGTAAAAAGGATTTAGGGCCTGTAATCAAGAAATGCATGCTGATTTGAAAATTGCCTAAGTGTATGAACATGGAAATTGGCCATAACAAAAGTGAGTTTTTCCCATATTGCCAAATTCGATTCTCTCTAACCATGAGGTTGTTTGATGAGTTCTTGGACATTTTGGAAATCTTGGAATGTGTACTTCAATCCATCTTTGAAATGCAAATTGAAATTCCAAGTGGAAGTATGTGAAAAATGGTCTTGAAGTTAGGCAAAATTCCTGCCTAAAATAGGTCAAATTTTCTCTAAGTTAAGAATGGTTTGGCACCCTTGTTCCAAAAATTGTAACTTGAGATACAAGCTTCTTTTGGGAAAACTTTGTGAATCAAAGTTGTAGATTTTGTAATAGGCTACAACTTTCATGTTTTGACTTTTTCTTGAATCCAAATGAATCTTGGTGAGAAAGTGGGGCAAAGTTAGGAAAAAATTAGGGTTTTTCATAACTTAGAAAAATTCTAAGTTATGAAAAATCTTCATTTCAAACCCTAATTTACAATTCTTGATTTCTTGATGAACAAGTTTCATGATTTGGCATGTTTTCATGAAAAATGAATCTTGACACTTGATTTTGACCAAAAAGTCAAAGTTTGACTTTTTAGTATACAGTCAAAATTGATCAATTGACTGGGAAATTCAATTGTCAATCTTGTGCATTTGGGATCTTTTGAACTTGTTGAGCATGTCAAGACAATTCCATGGGGTCCTTGAGTCCATAGGTGAGCTTGGTTTGCCATTGGCTAGGTCAAACAGTCAAAAATTGCCTTTGTGTAGTCAAAACCCTAAAAATGACCATTTTGCCCTTTTGATGATCTGATCAAATTTCTTGTGGAATTGTGATCCAAACTTGATCAAATGGTCCATGTGAGTTTATAATGTTGATGTGGGTCAATTTTCATGAGATTTGACTGTCAATTGGCCACAGTTGACTTTTTCCCCAATACAGTTGATTTCTAGGTCAACTGTCCAATTGACTGGGCAAAATTTGGAATCAAGACTTGAAACTTGGTATGGATAAACTTGGGAGTCCAATATGAAGCATGAAAGTCATCTTATGCTTTTTAGGTCAAAACATCTTTGTGCAAACACAAACCCTAATTTGGGTCAACAGTGCAAGGAGAAGTCTTGAGCAGAGGAAACCCTAACTAGATCTTGAGCTTCAAGGGTCTTGTGATGAGAAAATGTTGAGAAAAAGGGAGGGAAAATTTTGGGGTACAACAGTTGCCCCTGTTCAATCTTCTTGAATCCGAAGAGTTAGATTGGCAAGTTTGCCTTTCGTGACTCGAGGGTAAAAGGAGATTGGACACTAGAGTGCCCTTAAATTTGCACTTGTCAAAGCAATGGATGCGGGAATGGGCTTAGAGATGCCATTTGGAGATGGGCTTAACGATGCCATCGGGGGGAGTGACAGAAACTTGTCGGGGATGGGCTTAAAGATGCCATCTGGAATGAGTATCAGAAAGGTGTCCATGTTTAGGACCATCTCTGAACTGGGGTCTGAATAAGCAATAGATTGACATCCGTATCTGGAGGCATCCGTAAACTGTTTTCAAAAGTTTGAGAAGAGTCTGAACAAGCGATAGGTTAACATCCGTTACTTGGAGAACCCGTGAACTGTTTTCAGAAATCTTGAAGTTGAATAAGCAATAGAGCAGCATCCGTTGTCGGGGAGCGTCCGTAAACTGTTTTCAGAAGTTGCATCTGAACAAGCGATATATTAACATCAGTTGTTGGGAAGAATCCATAAACTGTTTTTAGAAGTCTTGAGAAGAAACTGAACAAGCGATAGGTTAGCATCCGTTACTTGGAGAACCCATGAACTGTTTTCAGAAGTCTTGAGGTTAAATAAGCAATAGAGCAGCATCCGTTGTTGGGAAGCGTCCGTAAACTGTTTTCAAAAGTTGCATATGAACAAGTTGATAGATTAACATCCGTTGTTGGGAAGAATCCATAAACTGTTTCAGAAGTCTTGAGAAGAATCTGAACAAGCGATAGGTTAACATCCGTTACTTGGAGAACCCGTGAACTGTTTTCAGAAGTCTTGAGGTTGAATAAGCAATAGAGCATCATCCGTTGTTGGGAAGCGTCCGTAAACTGTTTTCAAAAGTTGCATCTGAATAAGTTGATAGATTAACATCCGTTGTTGGGAAGAATCCATAAACTGTTTTCAGAAGTCTTGAGAAGAATCTGAACAAGCGATAGGTTAACATCCGTTACTTGGAGAACCCGTGAACTGTTTTCAAAAGTCTTGAGGTTGAATAAGCAATAGAGAAGCATCCGTTGTTGGGAAGCGTCCGTAAACTGTTTTCAAAAGTGTCTCGGAAGATAATGATTTTTGTCTGTCGACTGTTCTTACCTGAAAAGGTAAAGAGTTAGTTATATGCAATGTTATGATGCATGATGCAACGTATGTTATATGATATGAATGTAAATGAACGTGCATGTAAGCTGGAGCGCTGTCTTGCGGAGGATAAACGAATCCTAGATGGCTGAAGATAAAAGCATCTTGACTGCTGCCGGGAAGAATAATTCCTGGTTGTTGCTGGGGAATAAGGAGCTTGGGTTGCACACCAACCTTCTGGGTAATTCCTGTCTTGAGGAGATCTTCACTGGAGAATCTTCGAATATACAATGAGGAACTGAAAACTGAAAGTCTTCAAAATTGCTTGGGGAATACCAGACCTTCAATCGTCGAGGGGCCTTAGAACCACTTGCGGGGACTTGGAATTTCCTTGATGACTTGCAGGGTAAAAGAATTTCTGATGATTTCTACTGGGGATTTTAGAACCTGGTAGACTTAAGCTGGGGAGATAAGACTGAGAATCTCCAGTCTAGTGAGAAGCATTTCTGTGGGGAAAAGGTTCACTAGTCTGGCTCCGCTGGGGATTGATAGTTTGAAGTTTTAGCTCTGCTGGGGATACTGAAACTTAAACTCTGAGGGGAATTGAGTTCTGGAGGATTCTCTGGCTGGGGATAACAGAGATAAACTCCTCTGGGGATTGTATTGATAAGTTATGTTGGGGAACTCTGATGAACTCCGCTGGGGATAGGAAGAATATTTGCCGAGTGCGATCTTCCGTGGCAATTAGCTGAGGATAACTCAGTTATAAGCCCTTGTGAGGAATAACTTTGAATAAAGCTCGGGAGATACGTCCGTACTCTGCAGGGGATAAGCTTCCAGAATCTACTGGGGATAAGCTTCAAGACTTGCTGGGGATATGGATTCCAAATCTCCTGGGGGTTTCCTTTGAAAGGGTATCAAGATATCCAACTGCACTTTCGACCTATCAGTAATCCTCTTTCTTAATTCATAAGGAAATGATTATGTTCAAATGCATATGCCTATTTAACAAAACATTGGACGTTTCTCAAAATAAAACAATTAGTGCAAGAGAAAAAGAAAAAGGAAATGACACAAATTTCTGGGAAGAGTATTTGTATTAACTTTCTCTGAGTATATTTGTACAAAGGAGACAATCATCCTAGTAAGAGGATTTTGTCGTAAGTATTGAAAGATTTATACAAAATAAAGATGGCTATGTGAAATAATTCCATGGGATTCCATTCCGCTATAGCCTTCACAACTCTGAATATCTGTCCATCCAATGTTTCGTCTGCCAATGACTGGATTGATCAGAAGCCTGGAACTGGTTGATGAAGAGATTGTCTTTGAAGTGATCCTACGAGACATAGTCATACGCTTTAATTCCCTAACTTTTGCCTGAATCGCCCTTTCGGGTTTTCGATCCACCGGGAAACCCCTTTTTGCCCAAGCCGCCCTTTCAGGTTTTCAACTTGCCGGGTGTACAGATTTTTTTTGTTTTTATCCCTAACTTTTGCCTGAACCGCCCTTTCGGGTTTTCGGTTCACCGGGATGCCCATTTTTGCCCAAGCCGCCCTTTCGGGTTTTCGACTTGTCGGGTTATTTTATGCGTAGTATCTTTTGACTATGTCTGTGTTCGCAGGGTGCGGCAAATCGTCGTCGTCCATGGTGGTCAGAATCATTGCACCACCAGAAAATATGCTCTTGATCACAAATGGTCCTTTATATGTAGGAGTCCATTTGCCCATGGGATCACTTTGCGGCAAGATAATCCGCTTGATTACGAGATCTCCGACTTGATACACCTGACGTCTGACTTTCTTATTAAAGGCCTTGATCATCCGTTTTTGATACGTCTGACCATGGCATATAGCAGCGAGTCGCTTCTCATCGATCAGATTGAGTTGATCAAGTCGGGTCTGAATCCAATCATCTTCATTCAAACCTGTGTCCTTCATAATCCTTAGAGAAGGAATCTGAACCTCCATAGGCAGGACAACTTCCATGCCATATACCAACGAAAATGGGGTTGCCCCGGTTGAAGTACGTGCCGTCGTACGGTATCCATGTAGAGCAAACGGTAACATCTCATGCCAGTCTTTGTAAGTGACTGTCATTTTCTGAATGATTTTCTTAATGTTTTTGTTCGCAGCTTCAACAACACCGTTCATCTTCGGCCGATAGGGAGATGAATTGTGATGATAAATCTTGAACTGCTCGCACAATGCGGTGATCATCGTGTTATTCAGATTTGTACCGTTGTCTGTGATGATCCTGTCTGGAACACCATACCGACATATGAGATTTTGCTTGATGAAGCGGGCAACCACATTTTTAGTAACAGAGGCGAAGGAAGCTGCTTCGACCCATTTGGTGAAATAGTCAATGGCAACTAGGATGAAGCGATGTCCGTTGGAAGCCGTGGGCTTGATCTCTCCAATCATGTCAATGCCCCACATTGCAAATGGCTACGGAGCAGTCAGGACATTGAGAGGAACCGGAGGGATATGAACTTTGTCAGCATAGACTTGACATTTGTGGCAAGTACGGGAATGTTGATGGCAGTCAGCTTCCATGGTAGACCAGTAATAGCCTGCCCTTAGGATCTTCTTAGCCATTGTATGCCCGCTCAAGTGAGTGCCAAATGTGCCGCTGTGTATCTTAGTCATGATCAACTCTGCTTCGGCTTTGTCTATGCATCGGAGTAATACACAATCATGGCTTCGTTTGTAAAGGATGTCGTTGCTCAGGAAGAATTTGGCAGCAAATTTCCTTAAGAACTTCTTGTCATTTACGGAAGCTCCTTCGGGATAATCTCTAGTCTGGAGATACCTTTTGATTTCATGGAACCAGGGTTGTTCCACTACTTCTTCGGTATTAATCTTGTGACAATGTGTCGGTTCATCCATTCGCTCGATGGTGATTTGGGGAGCCTCGTTATCCCAGTTGAGTTTAAACATGGAGGACATTGTAGCTAGAGCATGTGCTAGCTGATTCTCTTCTCGCGGGAAATGCTCGAAGGTAATTTGCTCGAAATGAGGCAACAATGTCAAGACATATTCTTTGTATGGGATAAGATTAGGGTGCTTGGTATCCCACTCTCCTTTGATTTGACTGATAACCAAAGCCGAGTCCCCAAATACGATCAAAGATTTGATCCCCAAGTCTATAGCAGCCTTGAGACCAAAGATGCAAGCTTCATACTCAGCCATGTTGTTTGTGCAGCTAAAGTAAAGTCGGGCCGTGAAAGGTGTGTGACAACCCTCCGGAGAAATGAGTATTGCGCCGATACCGTTTCCAAGTGCATTTGAGGCACCATCAAAGTACAGGGTCCATCGGGATCCCTTTTCGGGTTCGTCATACGGTCTGTTACCTTCAATGTTGTCCAAATTCATGATGTCCTCGTCTGGGAAGTCAAATCTCAATTGGCCACAGTTGACTTTTTCCCTAATACAGTTGATTTCTAGGTCAACTGTCCAATTGACTGGGCAAAATTTGGAATCAAGACTTGAAACTTGGTATGGATAAACTTGGGAGTCCAATATGAAGCATGAAAGTCATCTTAGGCTTTTTAGGTCAAAACATCTTTGTGCAAACACAAACCCTAATTTGGGTCAACAGTGCAAGGAGAAGTCTTATGCAGAGGAAACCCTAACTGGATCTTGAGCTTCAAGGGTCTTGTGATGAGAAAATGTTGAGAAAAAGGGAGGGAAAATTTTGGGGTACAACAAGTTGTTTTAGAGGTCACCCTCTTGTTTAAAAGATCATAGTTGTCTCGAAATGGTTGCTCCGGATATTGTCGCCTCAAACAAATGATCTAAGACATTAGGGTTACCGCTAAGGCATCCTAACATTGCTTTAGTGATCGTACGTCCCTTTCGAATTGACCCTCAAACTCCAACGACGGTGCTACCTACTCACTAATAGTAGGATAACATTGTCTAAAGGAAATTAGCATAGAACGATTCCTTTTTCGAGTAGGTAGATTAGCTCTTAGATACTTGCTCATTCAAAACAAAACCTTTTCACACTTACACTTTTACGAACAAGTTTTCAAAAACACTTCATTACACTCTTGAGGACAGAAGCAAGAGTTAAATCGAAGTTAAAACAAAAAACTTTTCAAAACCCACAAACACAAAGAAAACAATTTTGAAAACAATGAGCAAGTACCTAAGAGCCCGTAGATAACTACAGATAGAAAGGGTGCTAATACCTTCCCTTTCTATAATCTACCCCGTACTCAGAAATATCTCAAAAAAGGAATTTTTATGTGCTTTTTTCCTTTCCTAGTTGGATAAAATAAAAGTTGGTGGCGACTCTTGCTTATCGCGACATTTTGCAAAAATAAACGCAAAACTCAAACTAGCATTCCAAAAACAGTCAGTTCTTCCGACTGTATCACAGAACTGGCAACTCTGTTGGGGAATTAATAAGTGGGGTGTACCTTAGGATTAGTTCATATTGTTTTCAATTGTTTGATCTGTTTGCTTTATTTTTGTGGGCTTGAATCAGAGTTACTATAGATCCTAACCCGGATCTGGGGAACACCTTTTAGGTAAGTAGCAATAGATTGTGAGGGAACTGTACGGCATAGACTGATACGGTTGAAGCAGTAGCTACGTTGGTGTGACACTTTAGTTTGTACCGATATCCCTTGTGGCGCAACGAGGAGAATATTGGTATGTTAAGGGGTCATTAAGAACCAACTGACCTTAGAACCTATAATTGACCAACTTGGCCATAGAAAAGTAGCAGTATGCTACACTCATTGAGACCAAACTCTCGGATGATTCCGGCCGCAAGAAAAGGTTGCTAAACTGGAATTATGACCGATCGAGGGTGGTCAGTGATATTGAGATCCTCTAGAACCCGATTACTATTTCTATGACAGGTTGAACCAACTAAACTGAAAGAGGGTAATACCTAAACTCCATGTCAGCCTGACATCTAAGGGCTACTGTGTGACTTGTTTGCCCTTACCATGTGTTGTACCCCAAAATTTGCCCTCCCATATTCTTCAAGAAATTGCCAAGTCAAGTCACAAAATTCCCCAAGGGTTGCACAGTGCAAAGGTCTCCTATACAGTCAAAACTAGGGTTTGTGTTCTGATCAAGACAAGGAAGTTTTCAAAGGCCCAATCAAATCTCATATGCCTACAAATATGGTCAAGCATCCTCATATCAAGTTTCAAGGCATTCAGCTCAAAATTGCACAGTCAAAACCCTAAATTGCACTACAGTCAACTGTAGGGGCAAAATGGTCATTTGACAGTCAAAAGTTCAAATTTTTTGTCAACATATCATTTTGAAGCCATAAACATCATTTGATCAATGCTTGATCATGATTCTCAAAATTTGGCTCAGAAATCATCAAAGATGCAAAAGTTACTATATTTGGACAGCTAAAAAAGCCAACTGAAATTGACCAAGGCATAACTTTCACATGGATTATCAGAAAAATTCCATCCAAAGCTCATTTTGAAGAGAAAGACATTTACTACAACTCATCTTCATACTTCAAGTCCAAGAAATGCTCTCACAAAAAGTTATCAATTTCAACATTATAGGTCATTTTCAAAAGTCAACAAAAAGGGACTTTAAGTCAAAGGCCATAACTTGAGATTGGTAAATCAAAATGACATGGGACCAAAGGCATTGGTTAGAGGACTCAAATACCTTTCCAAAATGTCCAAGAACATGAGAAAAGATTAAAAATTGAGCACGTTATGCCTTGTGGAAGTTGGGAAATTTTTGGATATTTTGAAAAGTCAACATTACTTCAAATGACCTAAATTTGCTAATGGGCCCATTTTTCTTCCATGATTCATCATTCCAAGCATATGCACGACCACTTGGCCCAAAGGGAAGTATTTTCTCATTTTTTATTTATTTATTTGAATTATTATTCATATTAATTCATTTAAATCATTTAAATATGTGAAAAATATCTAACATTGCCTTAACAAATCTTTTCATGCATGTTTTGCCATCAAGATTTCGTGCACAAGCTAATTAGGAAAGAATTGGATTTATTGGATGCTAATTGGCACAAAAACCATGTGAAAAAGATATGAAACATAATGGTGAAAAATCAAATATTGAAAACTATCAATGCCATGGATTTATTCTACTTTTGTTAACCTAATGCCTTCACTACATAATCAGAAACCTAAACCTAATGCATAGAGACTAAAAGCTGCGCTAGAGACCAATATACAAACTTGGAAATTTGGCTTAAAAACTCAATTCTGAAAGTAAGGTTGGAGGACGATTCAGGCAAAAAGAACCATTCTATCACCTTCCTGGAACATCAAGGAAAGTTTTCAGATCAAGAACACCCACTCTAACGCGTTGAATTGGTATACAGAAGTCTACTTTTCTCTCATATTTTTCAAATTCGTGTTTCCAGATTTAAGCGTTTTCATGGCATTTTGAGTATGCATTTATATTGAATAACGTGTTCTGAAGCTAACTGGATGAATTAATTGTGTTTTTGTGAGCTATACAAGAATATGCCATGGTTATTTTTTTAGGGTTTACAGGACCTTAATTTGGGGCTTTTGAAACGAAGTAAAATCAGAACTCCAGACCACCACCATTCCATTCAGCAGACCTAGACGAAGAAGAAACACTTGTCGCGATCAATTTATGATCCCTACAGCGCTATTCGCTATTTTCCCTAAAGCCCTCTAAACCCACGCGTGGAAAACCGTTGCGTTATGGTCTTGTTTCAGAAAAAATAAAAAAACATGTGAAGAAGATGATGTGTTGTCCAGACGCTATAGGTTGTTTCAAATTTGCGCGCGCTCCAACCCATTAATACCATGTCTTTATTTATTATATTTGTAGGCTATTATATATTAAATGAAATTGACATAGCTCAGTGGCACAAGTGTTGGTTGGTGATGCTAGTGACCTGGGTTCGAACCCCAGGTCTGTGTAATTCCAATATTATTTTTCATTAATAACTCCCATGCAGCGCTTGTCTTGGAAACCATGATGCACGCTCAAAGATCAATAGCCACGCGTCTAGCTGCTGCAGATCAAAGGCTGAGATTGAAGGTCCGTTGTAAGCTCAGGTCAACCATCCCACACGCTACTCACAAAAGTCAAATGGACTCAGGGTTTTGGGCCAGCATTCTAAGGCCTACACCTCACAATTGGGGCCTGAACCCCCCCTGGTTTGTAATTTTCTCTTTTTATTTTCAATTGCTATTTTATTTTCTTTATTATTTTAATTTAATTAATTATGTTAACAAAAATACAAAAAATACATAAAAATTCAGAAGAGATAAAAAATATAATAAATAATATTTATTTTGATATTTTCTTGTAAATAATGCATATAAATAAATTTAGTTTTAAATTAGGTTTGATTTAAATTCTTTTCATAATAAAAATCCAAAAATATAGACTTAGGTTTAATAAATTTTATTCCTTTTAATTTTTTTTCTTTTTCTTTCTAATAATATTATTGATTTATTTTTATAATTAATTGTACATAAAAAATTAGGTTTAATTTAGGTTTCAATTTAATATTTTCTTAATAACTAAAAAAAATAATTAGAACTAGGTTTAACATTTTATTTTAGTTTTAATTAATTCTTTTTCCTATAAAATCTCAAAAATACTAAAACACCAAAAAAACATTTTCTTTTAATATTAATTTTAATTCCATATTAATTTTAGTTTTTTTTGCAAAAGGGTCCAACGCCCATATTCTTAATTGTTTAATTTCGTATGTTTATTTTATATTGCTTAAATAATTATGTATCTCTCCCAAAGCCGTGTAACTTAAACTTCTCGCACTTTGCAATTTATTTAATTTCTTTTCTTTATTTATTTTTCTGTCAAATCGGGTCCGGTTTAATTTTGGCGATGTGGACCCGCGCCATTTGTAATAGTCTTAGATTTACTTTTCCCGCAAATATTTTAACTGTTAACAAAAAGCATGAAAGAATGTATGGCCTTAAAAATAAAATCAAGCGTAGATCACAATTAACATGACAAGACAAATGCAAATGAAAATGACACACAAATTCACACACCACCCCTAGGGTACGCCTCACTGTTGCCTTGCCTCGAAAGGTGATCGTCGAGTAGAGGATGTCTTAGTAAGTCCTCATGATCCGGGAACCTGGCATGAGGGTAGCTTCTAAGGTGTCTTCCCATTACTCTGGTGATCACCATGTCCCGAACCTCGAATTGACCCGAACACCTCCAACGGTGGTGCTACCTACCTCTCAATGGTGGGATGGCACTACTTTAAAGGACATTTACACAGACGAATTCCTTAGGGTAGGTAGGTTCTCGTAGATACTTGCTCTCTCTAAAAACAAAACAAATCAAAATCTTTTCACACCGACACTTTTCAAAAGCTTTCAAAACAATTTTTCAAACACTCTGACGCATGAGTCGATCTGAAACTTTCAAAGAAACTTTTTAAACCCACAGTTGAAAAGCAAACAAACCATTTTTGAAAACACAAATGAGCAAGTATCTAAGAGCCCATGGATAACCATGGATAGAAAGGGTGCTAACACCTTCCCTTTCTATAACCTACCTCCCGAACCGAGAGCAATCTCTTTAAAGAATTTTTCTGTGCTTTTGTCCTTTCCATTTGGAGAAAATAAAAGACGGTGGCGACTCTTGCTTCCACGACATTTCGCGAACCAGCGTTAAACGGTCAGTTCCAGATCCACCGATCACAGAACTGGCGACTCTGCTGGGGATCTAACATAAAGTGAGGTGTACCTTAGGATTAGTTCATAACTGTGTTTTCAATTGTATTGATTTGCTTGCTTTAAATTGTGGGACTGTCTTGGGAGTTCTATAGATCCTAACCCAGATCTGGGGATACCTTCTTAGAAAGTAGCAACAAGGCTGTGAGGGAACTGTGCGGGGTATACCGACATGGTTGAAACAGTCTGCTACATTGATGTGGCACTTTGGTGTGTACCGGTAACCCTTGAGTTCAGTC
Organism: Vicia faba; assembly: GCA_948472305.1. Lineage (NCBI taxonomy): Eukaryota > Viridiplantae > Streptophyta > Magnoliopsida > Fabales > Fabaceae > Vicia > Vicia faba. Next base: position 41,286,711 of record OX451740.1, read on the forward strand.
AAGGAGAGTACGGGGCCTCCGCGTGGTGTCGTGAAGCATCAACAGACCTTAGGAACCTTAATTGAACTATCTTGGCCTCTTTAGGGTAGTGAGATAACTTACTTTGGTGCAGTCCGAGGTTGGTTGATACTCGATACTACACTCAATTGAGGGTTGCTTTCCTGGAATATTTCGGTCGCCAGTTCAGTGGCTAAATCGAAACGATGAACAATGAAAGCAATCCAGTGATATTGGGACCCTTAGAACCCGGTTACTTCTAATAGGACAGGTTGAACCCACCAACTTCAAGAGGGTAATACCTAGACCTCATGCTGGCCTAAACTCTAAGGGCTTCACTTGTGTGACTTGTGTGCCTTCATACTTGAACTACTTGCATGCTTATTATCTGACCCCTGAGTTTCTTGCAGGTTTTGTTTATAGTCCTTAATTGGGACTCATAACAAGGTTTACCGAGTTTCTTGCAGGTTTTGTTTATAGTCCTTAATAGGGACTCATAACAGGGTTACTAAGTCTTGCAGGTTTTGTTTATAGTCCTTAATAGGGGCTCATAACAGGGTTTACTATATCTCTTGCAGGTTTTGTTTATAGTCCTTAATTGGGACTCATAACAAAGTATACTGAATTTCTTGCAGGGTTTGTTTATAGTCCTTAATTGGGACTCATAACATGGTTTACCTACATCACCTCATCCATAGCATGACATCATACCATTGCATACATCCTAACCCATTTCAAAGATCTCAAAGGCTTGTGATGCAGGTCATGGTGAAGTAATTATCCCAGCAAGGGGCAAAGAGGATTTATTTTCCTCTAGACAAAGTTGTCAGGGGCTATGACCCACTGGATATGGTGAGCCTTTGACCCTTGAAGAAGGGCTCTCTACAACAGGAAGTTCCTTCAATCAAGTTGCCAGTTTCCAACTCTAACAAAGTTTCTCTGTTTACCCTGCGAGGTCCTTGAAATCATTGCATGCATGTCATACATCTCATTGCATTGCAGGTGTCCCTTTGACATGTTGCTTACCCTTCTTCGCTGTTTATTTCAGCCGATCATCATGAATCCTGAATCATCAGCTGAGCAGTCCATCAAGGCCCTCCAGGCTCAGAACGCCCAGTTCCAAGGGTTGATCATGAACTTGACCCAGGGGCAACAAGATCTGAAGGCTCTGCTCTTGAAGAAAGAAAAGAAGAAGAGGAGGACTGTTTTGTTCAGCCCTAAACGCAGATCTGGGAATGCACCGCAGATTGAAACTGAGAGGACAACTCCATCTGTGAGGGAAGGTAGTCATCAGGGGGAAAGGGTTCACAGTCCAGTGGTCTCCGACAACGAGACAGATTTCAACGACGAACAATACCCTCCTGCCGAAGACAAGTACAAACAGTTGGAGGATAGGCTGAATGCTATGGAGATCCAACAGGTACCTGGGCTGGATTTTGGTGATCTGGGTTTGTCAACTGGTGTGATTATTCCTCGGAAGTTCAAAGCGCCATCCTTTACCAAGTATGACGGGGCGTCTTGTCCCAAGTTACATCTCAGGTCCTATGTTCGGAAGATTCAACCATATACGGTGGACAAGAATTTGTGGATCCACTTCTTCCAGGAGAGTCTTTCAGGGACTCATCTCGAATGGTTCTATCAGCTAGATGGGACCAAGGTTCGTAACTGGGAGGAGTTGGCTACTGCTTTCTACAAGCAGTATCAATATAATGCCGACCTTGCTCCTACGCATACCCAACTCCAGGGTATGTCGTTAGGATCAAGTGAAGGTTTTAAAGAATATGCGCAGAAATGGAGGGATCTTGCTGGAAGGGTACAACCACCTCTGACTGATCGGGAACTTGTCGATATGTTCTTGGGGACCCTGTCTGGTCCGTTCTACAACCACCTAATTGGGAATTCGTCTGCTGGATTCACAGATCTTATCTTGACTGGAGAGCGAATAGAAGCTGGTATCCGGTCTGGGAAAATTCAAGAGGCTGCACCTTCTGATAAAAAACCTCATCATGGAAAGAAAGAATCCAATGCTGTGCACGGTAAAAAGAGCCGTCATGAGGTAGGGGCAATCCAGATCTCCAATCCTGGACCTGCTCAACAAGGACAGGGGCAGCAGCGCAAGGAGAAACGACAGTATACCAAACTCAACATGTCGCGGGATCAAGCACTACAACAAATGTTGAAGGCAGGGCTGATCACCTTAAGGGCTCCCCTTCGGAATCCGAACACTTCGGCTCCTAACTATCATCCCAACGATAGGTGCGCATATCATTCTGATAGCCCGGGGCATACTACGGACAACTGCTGGCCTCTCAAGAATAAGATTCAAGACATGATCGACGCCGGGGAGATTCAGTTTGAAGTTCCTGAGACTCCGAACATAATCACTGCTCCGTTACCCAATCGTTGAAGATCTTTTGTTTATTTGAATTTCTGAGTTGTGTTTTGCTTTGCTTATATAAACAATTAATGTCATAGCAAACTCTTTTATTCTATTAATGCATCGCATATGTCTGTTTTGAGAATTAATACAATTGTTTTCATTATATTCAAAATTCTTTTCATATTTTTTCTGATGATCAACTCTTGGTTAATGATTCTGAGCCTCTTGAGGGAGGATGACGAAAACGATACCGCTATCTTTACAGTATGCTTTCGAACAGACCCCGCTGATGAGGTACAGGCATTGTTTCAAATCCCAAACACTGGAGTTATAAGGAAGATAATCCCTCGTCAACCCCTCTGAGCCAAAGAAGTAGGAGTTTTATTTTCGAAAATTGAAACCCTTAATCATAACCTGGGGCAGGGTAGGCTTCTCAGTTGATCCAAGTGCACAATGAATGGCACCAAATGAGTCTTTCCAAAAACAAAAGACAGTGATGGTTCAGAACAATCATAAGAACAGGCAGTCATTATCAAAAACAAAATCATAAATGAAAAGCCCAAAAAGTCAAAACCAATAAAGAAGACTTACAAAACTGGGGCATCCCGCTGACTGTAATCCCGAAAAAGGAAACAGTTCAGGCAAAAAAAAAAGAAAGGGATAACGAAATCAAAAAAAGAAAGAGGTCTTACAAACCCTCAACAAAAAAGGAATGACTGCCTATTCAGAATAAATCATCAATATCTGAACCATCATTGGAACATCAGGACAAAAACTCAAAAAAGGTCTAACGCACGATCAACTGAGTTTAGGTTTGGAGAACATCACGAAGAGCGGGTGGGTACAAATAAAATTTGAGCCTTTATCCTTTGTTTCTTAAACCGTGAACCAGGCCACGTTATAACCCTTAAAAGTCCTATATGAAGCATGGGTTAGTCCGAAAGCATACTGTTACGAAAGGTATCCTGACTCCTTAAGGCTTATGGTAAATACGGAGTTGACATCACGTTCTACAAACATTCATTTGTTTTATGAAAAAGAATGCATTTTTAAAATCTTCAAGACAGACATAAGCTTTGCATTTTTAACATAACTTTGTTCGCATATGACTTTTTGTTTGAGCAGCAAGGAAATTTGCACGAGGAATGCCTAATGAACAGAAGTACTTCCAATCCAGGGGCAGACATGATCATGGTCCATTATCTGGGGCAGTCCAACCAAGATTCGGAGAATCTCGCAAAAGCCAAATAGCCTGGGGCAAATCTCCATCTGAGTCACTTGGGGCACTCCAGCAACGAATCTTGCACGATTAGACACCTTCTGGTGGCATGACAAAGCACTTCTAGCAGGGGCAACTACCTGCATTCTAAGAGCGTGGACATAGTCGGAAAATACTATGCAAAATCAAAGACCCGCTAGGTTGACACACCTAGGCAAAAATAAGGGCTTCCCGGCGAACCCAAAAGGGTTCGGGCAAAATGAAGGGATGAAATGAAAAAAATCTGTACACCCGGCAAGTCGAAAACCTGAAAAGGCGGCTTGGGCAAAAATGGGTATCCCGGTGGACTGAAAACCCGAAAGGGCGGTCCAGGCAAAAGTTAGGGATTAAAGCGTACGACTATGTCCTGCCATCTGTCTACCAGAAGAAGGTTTGTCCATCAACAACTATCAGCACCCCACAAGTGCCTCCCCCATAGAAACAGGGGCAATAAAGAATGGTCTAAGCAATCTGATTATTCTATCCTCCAAGGTATCAGGGTAGGTTCCGTTGAAGAACACAACCAGGTATCTTAACTCCCCAGAAGAGTCCAATCCAGTTTCCCCAGGAAAGTTGGAATTCATCTCCCCGAGCAGTAAGCTTATCCCCAGTAGATTCTGGAAGCTTATCCTTCGCAGAGCACGAGCGCGTCGTCCGGCTTTATTCAAAGAGTTATTTCCTCAACAGGATATAACTGGGTTATCCTCAGCCAAAAGCCACGGAAAGGTCGTCGTCAACGTAGTTCTTTCCTATCCCCAGCAAATTATTATCACCACTCAGCAAGGCATCCCTCTTCCCACAGAGTATTGCTTCTCAGCATGGTCACTAGAGTATCTTTTCTCCCCGCAGAATCCGTCATTTTCCAAGTTCATCCCCCAACGGAGTCATCTTCTCCTACCGGTATTCTTGCAGTTATCATCCCCAGTGGAAGCAAAATCTATTCCTCAACATCAGCCCAGGATACGACTTCCCGGCACCCGTCAAGGATTTATTTTCTTAGACAAATATACATCACATCTTCATACATTATAGCATGCATATGCATCATACTACACGAATCTCATTGATTTTGAAGACATACAGTTCATGCATCATGATTTTGCATACAATTATGTTTTGCCTTTTCAGGAAAAAGATCAATACAAAAATGATTACTATCAACTATCGCAATTCTTTCTAGATATAGTTTCGGATATGACCCAGATATGGTGACGTTCTGATACTGCTTCCAGATTTCCTTCTAGATATAGTTTCAGATATGACCCAGAGATGGTGACGTTCTGATACTGCTTCCAGACTTCCTTCTAGATATAGTTTCAGATATGACCCAGATATGGTGACGTTCTGACGCTGCTTCCAGATTTCCTTCTAGATATAGTTTCAGATATGACCCAGATATGGTGACGTTCTGATAGTGCTTCCAGATTTCCTTCTAGATATAGTTTCAGATATGACCCAGAGATGGTGAGGTTCTGATACTGCTTCCAGACTTCCTTCTAGATATAGTTTCAGATATGACCCAGATATGGTGACGTTCTGATGCTGCTTCCAGACTTCCTTCTAGATATAGTTTCAGATGTAAACCAGATATTGGTGACGTTCTGATGCTGCTTCCAGAGTTCCTTCTATATATAGTTTCAGATATGATCCAGAGATGGTGACGTTCTGATACTGCTTCCAGATTTCCTTCTAGATATAGTTTCAGATATGACCCAGAGATGGTGACGTTCTGATACTGCTTCCAGATTTCCTTCCAGATATAGTTTCAGATATGACCCAGATATGGTGACGTTCTGATGCTGCTTCCAGATCTCCTTCCAGATATAGTCCAGATGTAAACCAGATATGGCAACGTTCTGACACTTATTCCAGTTGAAGATATTTCAAGACCTCCTCTAGTCCAGCTAAATAGACTCCCAACAGATTTTTCTAATAAAAACTCAATAGAAGTTATTTCAGATGTTTCCCTCTCCGACGATGAGTGTGAGGTGATAGTCTCTTATGGTTCCCTCTCCGACGGTGTGTGAGGTGGTAAGTCCTTTTCAGATGTTTCCCTCTCCGACGATGAGTGTGAGGTGATAGTCTCTTATGGTTCCCTCTCCAACGGCGAGTGAGGTGGTAAGTCCTTTTTCAGATGTTTCCCTCTCCGACGGTGAGTGTGAGGTGATAGTCTCCTATGGTCCCCTCTCCGACAAGTGTGTGAGGTGGTAATTCCTGCTTCGGATATTTCCCTCTCCGACGGTGAGTGTGAGGTGATAGTCTCCTATGGTCCCCTCTCCAACGACGAGTGAGGTGGTAAGTCCTTTTTCAAATGTTTCCCTCTCCGACGGTGAGTGTGAGGTGATAGTCCCTTATGGTCCCTTCTCCAACGGTGAGTGAGGTGACAATTCCTTTTCCTATGATTCCCTCTCCGACGGCGAGTGAGGTGATTCCCTTTCAGATTATAATAGCCTATGGTTCTCGTTCCGATCCTGCGAAGATGGTATTTCCCACCAAGATTTTTCTCAACAAGCGTTGTTGAAGTGAAAGTCACCCAAGGTTCTCTTACCATTCATGCTAAGGTAGTAACCATCCCCGGTTCATTCATCATCTGCAGAAGCTCCAGATCCAGCTCCTGTAACCAGTCAGGACATATCTATACCAAACATCTAAAATCAGCTCCTGCAACGTGTCAGGTACTCATTTTCTGTTTTGCAGTTATGCAGGTTCTCGCCAAGGAATCAACTACGCGATCAACATCCAGATGGCATCTATAAGCCCATCATCCTATCCAGTAATCTCCAAATGGCATCTATAAGCCCATTCCCATCACACTGCCACCATGTGAGCGCAAATTTCTGGGCACTCTAGTGTCCAATCATCTTCTACCCTCGGATTACGAAAGGCACGTCAGCCAATCTACATCCTCAGGTCTAAGAAGATTGAACAGGGGCAACTGTTGTACCCCAAAATTTGCCCTCCCATATTCTTTAAGAAATTGCCAAGTCAAGTCACAAAATTCCCCAAGGGTTGCACAGTGCAAAGGTCTCCTATACAGTCAAAACTAGGGTTTGTGTTCTGATCAAGACAAGGAAGTTTTCAAAGGCCCAATCAAATCTCATATGCCTACAAATATGGTCAAGCATCCTCATATCAAGTTTCAAGGCATTCAGCTCAAAATTGCACAGTCAAAACCCTAAATTGCACTACAGTCAACTGTAGGGGCAAAATGGTCATTTGACATTCAAAAGTTCAAATTTTTGGTCAACATATCATTTTGAAGCCATAAACATCATTTGATCAATGCTTGATCATGATTCTCAAAATTTGGCTCAGAAATCATCAAAGATGCAAAAGTTACTATATTTGGACAGCTAAAAAAGCCAACTGAAATTGACCAAGGCATAACTTTCACATGGATTATCAGAAAAATTCCATCCAAATCTCATTTTGAAGAGAAAGACATTTCCTACAACTCATATTCATACTTCAAGTCCAAGAAATGCTCTCACAAAAAGTTATCAATTTCAACATTATAGGTCATTTTCAAAAGTCAACAAAAAGGGACTTTAAGTCAAAGGCCATAACTTGAGATTGGTAAATCAAAATGACATGGGACCAAAGGCATTGGTTAGAGGACTCAAATAACTTTCCAAAATGTCCAAGAACATGAGAAAAGATTAAAAATTGAGCAAGTTATGCCTTGTGGAAGTTGGGATATTTTTGGATATTTTGAAAAGTCAACATTACTTCAAATGACCTAAATTTGCTAATGGGCCCATTTTTCTTCCATGATTCATCATTCCAAGCATATGCACGACCACTTGGCCCAAAGGGAAGTATTTTCTCATTTTTTATTTATTTATTTGAATTATTATTCATATTAATTCATTTAAATCATTTAAATATGTGAAAAATATCTAACATTGCCTTAACAAATCTTTTCATGCATGTTTTGCCATCAAGATTTCGTGCACAAGCTAATTAGGAAAGAATTGGATTTATTGGATGCTAATTGGCACAAAAACCATGTGAAAAAGATATGAAACATAATGGTGAAAAATCAAATATTGAAAACTATCAATGCCATGGATTTATTCTACTTTTGTTAACCTAATGCCTTCACTACATAATCAGAAACCTAAACCTAATGCATAGAGACTAAAAGCTGCGCTAGAGACCAATATACAAACTTGGAAATTTGGCTTAAAAACTCAATTCTGAAAGTAAGGTTGGAGGACGATTCAGGCAAAAAGAACCATTTTATCACCTTCCTGGAACATCAAGGAAAGTTTTCAGATCAAGAACACCCACTCTAACGCGTTGAATTGGTATACAGAAGTCTACTTTTCTCTCATATTTTTCAAATTCGTGTTTCCAGATTTAAGCGTTTTCATTGCATTTTGAGTATGCATTTATATTGAATAACGTGTTCTGAAGCTAACTGGATGAATTAATTGTGTTTTTGTGAGCTATACAAGAATATGCCATGGTTATTTTTTTAGGGTTTACAGGACCTTAATTTGGGGCTTTTGAAACGAAGTAAAATCAGGACTCCAGACCACCACCATTCCATTCAGCAGACCTAGACGAAGAAGAAACACTTGTCGCGATCAATTTATGATCCCTACAGCGCTATTCGCTATTTTCCCTAAAGCCCTCTAAACCCACGCGTGGAAAACCATTGCGTTATGGTCTTGTTTCAGAAAAAATAAAAAAACATGTGAAGAAGATGATGTGTTGTCCAGACGCTATAGGCTGTTTCAAATTTGCGCGCGCTCCAACCCATTAATACCATGTCTTTATTTATTATATTTGTAGGCTATTATATATTAAATGAAATTGACATAGCTCAGTGGCACAGGTGTTGGTTGGTGATGCTAGTGACCTGGGTTCGAACCCCAGGTCTGTGTAATTCCAATATTATTTTTCATTAATAACTCCCATGCAGCGCTTGTCTTGGAAACCATGATGCACGCTCAAAGATCAATAGCCACGCGTCTAGCTGCTGCAGATCAAAGGCTGAGATTGAAGGTCCGCTGTAAGCTCAGGTCAACCATCCCACACGCTACTCACAAAAGTCAAATGGACTCAGGGTTTTGGGCCAGCATTCTAAGGCCTACACCTCACAATTGGGGCCTGAACCCCCCCCCCCCTGGTTTGTAATTTTCTCTTTTTATTTTCAATTGCTATTTTATTTTCTTTATTATTTTAATTTAATTAATTATGTTAACAAAAATACAAAAAATACATAAAAATTCAAAAGAGATAAAAAATATAATAAATAATATTTATTTTGATGTTTTCTTGTAAATAATGCATATAAATAAATTTAGTTTTAAATTAGGTTTGATTTAAATTCTTTTCATAATAAAAATCCAAAAATATAGACTTAGGTTTAATAAATTTTATTCCTTTTAATTTTTTTTCTTTTTCTTTCTAATAATATTATTGATTTATTTTTATAATTAATTGTACATAAAAAATTAGGTTTAATTTAGGTTTCAATTTAATATTTTCTTAATAACTAAAAAAAATAATTAGAACTAGGTTTAACATTTTATTTTAGTTTTAATTAATTCTTTTTCCTATAAAATCTCAAAAATACTAAAACACCAAAAAAACATTTTCTTTTAATATTAATTTTAATTCCATATTAATTTTAGTTTTTTTTGCGAAAGGGTCCAACGCCCATATTCTTAATTGTTTAATTTCGTATGTTTATTTTATATTGCTTAAATAATTATGTATCTCTCCCAAAGCCGTGTAACTTAAACTTCTCGCACTTTGCAATTTATTTAATTTCTTTTCTTTATTTATTTTTCCGTCAAATCGGGTCCGGTTTAATTTTGGCGATGTGGACCCGCGCCATTTGTAATAGTCTTAGATTTACTTTTCCCGCAAATATTTTAACTGTTAACAAAAAGCATGAAAGAATGTATGGCCTTAAAAATAAAATCAAGCGTAGATCACAATTAACATGACAAGACAAATGCAAATGAAAACGACACACAAATTCACACACCACCCCTAGGGTACGCCTCACTGTTGCCTTGCCTCGAAAGGTGATCGTCGAGTAGAGGATGTCTTAGTAAGTCCTCATGATCCGGGAACCTGGCATGAGGGTAGCTTCTAAGGTGTCTTCCCATTACTCTGGTGATCACCATGTCCCGAACCTCGAATTGACCCGAACACCTCCAACGGTGGTGCTACCTACCTCTCAATGGTGGGATGGCACTACTTTAAAGGACATTTACACAGACGAATTCCTTAGGGTAGGTAGGTTCTCGTAGATACTTGCTCTCTCTAAAAATAAAACAAATCAAAATCTTTTCACACCGACACTTTTCAAAAGCTTTCAAAACAATTTTTCAAACACTCTGACGCATGAGTCGATCTGAAACTTTCAAAGAAACTTTTTAAACCCACAGTTGAAAAGCAAACAAACCATTTTTGAAAACACAAATGAGCAAGTACCTAAGAGCCCATGGATAACCATGGATAGAAAGGGTGCTAACACCTTCCCTTTCTATAACCTACCTCCCGAACCAAGAGCAATCTCTTTAAGGAATTTTTCTGTGCTTTTGTCCTTTCCATTTGGAGAAAATAAAAGACGGTGGCGACTCTTGCTTCCGCGACATTTCGCAAACCAGCGTTAAACGGTCAGTTCCAGATCCACCGATCACACCATGTTTTCTATCTGTTAATACCTGTGGTGTTTTTCTATCATGACATCATGCATCATGACATTGCATGCATATTGCATTGGACTAACCATTTCAAAGTCCAATGGTGTGATACGGTGGGAGAACTGACTATGAGTTTTGCGTTTGTTTTCACACTTGTTCGGTCGAGCAAGAGTCGCCACTGACTTTTTATTTTATCCTAAAGGAAAGGTTAAAAAAAGCACAGCAAAAACCTTTTGAGATATTTCATGGGTTCGGGGGGTAGATTATGAAAAGGGAAGGTATTAGCACCCTTTTCATCCATGGTTATCCATGGGCTCTTAGTTACTTGGTTTTTAGATCACTTGCCTTGATTTTCGATTGCTTGAAAATGGTGTGCGTGTGTGTGCGTTTTTGAAAGTGTTTTGGAAGAAGATGCCTTGTCTTAGGCTACCCTTGTAACAATTCTTTACTCGAATGTTTTACAAAGGTGTGTATCTTTTCGAAAAGATGTTTCAAATGTTTTTGAGAGTTTGTTTGAAAGTGTTGTGGATTGTGGTTTTTGAAAAGAAGGCAAGTGTTTTTTGCAAGTTTGATCTCAAGTAACTAAGAGTTTTGTCTACCCTATTGTACTCAAAGATTTTCTCTATGTTTTCAACCCTTTTGAACAATTTTGTTCCACCATTGAATTTGGTGGACAATCTTGCGTTTAGGATGTTTAACGGGACGGGCGCGGGTCATCTTATGGACCATGAATGCAATGATGACAAGTGTCTTTGGTAATTCGCTTTGAAGGGACTATGATCATTCCATTTAGGAAACTTTCGAAAGCGTCATCGAGGGACTTATGATCATTTGAATTTGTTTTTCCAAAGATACTCAACGTGCAAGCATGGCCCATTTTGGAAGGCAACATGTGGGATTACCCTAGAGGGTGCAAGTGTGATTGTGTATTGATTTCATGTATTTGTCTTGTATTAGGTTATCTAGCGTTTGGTTTTATGTACATGCAAACCCTAGGTCTAACCATGGTATAATTGAAAGCGGTAAATTGCAAGAATTTAAAGCCTACGCTATTACAAAATAAGTATCCGGGAGTGGGGGTACAAATTTACAAATGGGGATGAGACTTTAGGAATGTAATGTCCAATAGGTTACTGTGATCGGTGGATCTGGAACTGACTGTTTAACGCTGGTTCGCGAAATGTCGCGGTAAGCAAGAGTCGCCACCGTCTTTTATTTTCTCCAAATGGAAAGGACAAAAGCACAGAAAAATTCCTTATAGAGATTGCTCTCGGTTCGGGAGGTAGATTATAGAAAGGGAAGGTGTTAGCACCCTTTCTATCCATGGTTATCCATGGGCTCTTAGGTACTTGCTCATTTGTGTTTTCAAAATGGTTTGTTTGCTTTTCAACTGTGGGTTTTAAAAAAGTTTCTTTGAAAATTTCAGTTCGACTCTTGTATCAGTCCTCAAGAGTGTTTGAAAAGTTGCTTTCGAAAGCTTTTTGAAAAGGTGTCAGTGTGAAAAGTATTTTTGATTTGTTTTTGAAATTAGAGCAAGTATCTAGAGTCGTCTACCTACCCTAAGGAATTCGTCTGTGTAAATGTCCTTAAAGTAGTGCCATCCCACCATTGAGAGGTAGGTAGCACCACCGTTGGAGGTTTTCGGGTCAATTCGAGGGTTCGGGACATGGTGATCACCGGAGCAATAGGAAGACACCTTAGAAGCTACCCTCATGCCAGGTTCCTGGATCATGAGGACTTACTAAAACATCCTCTACTCGACGACCACCTTTCGAGGGGCAAGGAAACAGTGAGGCGTACCCTAGGGGTGGTGTGTGATTTGTGCGTCACGTTCATTGATATTTATCTTGTTCATGGATTGGTGATCTACGCATTGCTTTTATTTTTGACATTCATTCTTGCATGCAATAGTTAACAGTTAAAAGATGTGAGAATTAAAAGTTCTACGCTATTACAAAGGCGCGGGTCCACATCGTCAAATTAATCCAGGACCCGATTTGAAAATAAAGTAAAGCGAAAAGATAAATATCTAATTAAGCTATTACATGGCTTTTGGGCAATTACATTTATATTCACAAAAAGAAATAAAAATGCGAAGAGAATTAAAATCGGGAATGCGAGGGCGTTGGACCCTTTTAAGGAAATTAAATTAAAATTACGAAATTAATTAAATTGATTAAGTTAAAATAAAAAAAGAAAAGATTTTTTTGGAGTTTTTTGTATTTATGGACTTTTAGTAAGAATTAATGGTATTTAAACCTAATTCTAACTATTTTTAATTTATTAAGAAAAATATGTTAAAATTGAATCTAAAATTAACCTAATTAATTAATACAATTTTATTTAAAAAAATAAATAATTAATTATTAATAATGATAAAAGAAAAGAAAAAGATAAAAGTGATTAAAACCTAATTCTACAAAATTTTTAAGTTTATTAAGAAAATATTAAAATTAATCCTAGAATTAACTAAATTAATTGATAACATTTATTTACAAAAATGTTTAAATAAAATATATTTTTTATTTTTGTGACTTTCTGATTTTTATTATTTTTTTTATGTTATGAAAATATTGATTTAAAGAATTAAACTAAAACTAACTAAAACAAATAAAAATAGAAAAATATAAAGAGAATGAAAAAGCAAACCAATGGGGGGTGTTGACCCCAATTTGGAGGTATCTGGCCAGCAATTAGGCCCATTTAACTCCTGGCCTTGTTGACTTCTGGTAATCACGTGTGGATTTGTTGACTGAATCATCCCATAGGCCTTAGATCTGGACCATTGGACTGATGCCATGGGACGTGTGGCACGCTTGGATACAAGGCTGCATGGTAGACTTCAGGAGGCAAGCTACACAGAATTGCGTTAGGAAGAAAAATATGAAACAAAGTAGGGGGACCTGGGGTTCGAACCCAGGTCCCAAGGCTTACCAATACTTTCCTCTACCAAATGTGCCATTAGCGCGCGTTGTACATGTAATAAAGAATAAATAATATAAAAGAAAGATGGCGTTAGTGATATAGAAACGAAAAAACGCGCGCTGGAATTCAAATTGTCCAATCATGTCGTGCCACCTGATCTTCTTCTTCGTTGTCCCTGAAACAAAAAAGAAGTAGCGGGGGGTTTTAAACCCCCCCCAAAATGCAGCCTTTTCCAAAATAGCGATTAGCTTATGAGGCCATATAAATTAGGCGCGATTAGTGCATTGAATTCGTCCAAACGTCCTGATTCTAACCATGGCACTGAGATGTCTTGATTTTACAGTATACATAAACGCCCAATTTGAAACTTGAGAAACCCTAAAACATTCCAATGGCAATTTTCGCTACAAGCATTGTTAGTCAAATTAAAGGTTACCATTAGTCTCAGAACCTTCATATTAGTCTAAATCAACATTCAAAATGTATCAAAAATGTATGCATATTAGAATACGATTATGGAAAAGTTTTGAGAAAGTTTGACACCCATATACCAATTCTGGAGGCGTGGGGACTGGAAAAGTATTCAGTCAGGTTCAGTGATGCCTTAGGAAGCTTTTGGGATGGTTCTTTGGCCTTGAAACGCCTTGGAATGGTGTTTTCAGTTTTGAAAATTTGGACAAAAAAATGCAAACTTTGTTCTTGAGATGAGGCGCAGCTTAGAGCTCTTTTTCATTAGGTCTAGCTTCTGGCTTATGTATGTGATGGATTAGGGTTAAATCTTGAGTCAAAAGATCAATGCATTGATGTATGGAATATTTGATTTTCATGCATATTTTTTCAAATCTTTTTCATGTGATTTTGATTCCAATCATGGCCAATCTTTCCCATTTGGGTTGTGCACGAATCTTGAGTCTTTAAGGAGAGCAAATACTGCATAAAAAGATTCAAATGCATTGGTTGAGTATTTTTTCCATATTTTATTTAATTAAATGAATTAATTGTAATTAAAAATTCAAATAAATAAATAAAAATGATGAAACAAATCCCCTTTGGGCCAAATGGTCGTGCATAGCCTTTGGATGATGAATCTTGGAAGAAAATGTGGCCCATTAGCAATTTTGAGGCATTTGAAGTAAACTTGACTTTTCAAAATTCCCAAAAATTTCCCAACTTCCACAAGGCATATCTTGCTCAATTTTTAAGCTTTGATCATGTTCGTGGACATTTTGGAAAGGTCTTGAAGTCCTCTAACCAATGCCTTTGGTACCATGTCAATTTGATTTACCAATCTCAATTTATGTCCTTTGACTTAAAGTCCCTTTTTGTTGACTTTTGAAAATGACCTATAATGTTGAAATTGATAACTTTTTGTGAGAGCATTTCTTGGACTTGAAGTATGAAGAGGAGTTGTAGGAAATGTCTTTCTCTTCAAAATGAGCTTTGGATGGAATTTTTCTGATAAAACATGTGGAAGTTATGCCGTGGTCAAGTTACAGTTGACTTTTTCAACTGTCCAAATATGGAAACTTTTGCATTTTGAGACTTTTTGAGCCAAGCTTTGAGAATCATGATCAAGAATTGATCAAATGATGTTTGTGGCTTCAAAATAAGATGTTGACCAAAAATTTGAACTTTTGACTGTCAAATGACCATTTTGCCCCTGCAGTTGACTGTAGGGCAATTTGGGTTTTTGACTGTGCAATTTTGTGCTGTGAGTCTTGAAACTTGACATGAGGATGCTTGACCATGTTTGTAGGCATGTGGGACTTGATTGGACCCTTGGAAACTTCAATTACTTTGCCAGAACCAAAACCCTAGTTTTTGACTGTTAGGAGGCCCTTGAACTGTGCAACCCTTGGGGAGATTTTGAAGCATGTTCTTTGTAAATTTTGAAGAATATGGGAGGGTAAATTTTGGGGTACAACAGTTACAACCAAATCGAATTTGCGATCAAATGTAAATGTAACGAATATACAAAATAGGCAAATGCATAATGTATCAAATATAAGTATATTGTGTAAGTGTATGGGTTCATGTATGTAATTATTTACAGGTGCGACAATGTGAATTAATGCGTATTACTTAAGTATTGTTAACTTAAAGAAAGAAATTAAAATATTTGCTTAATTAATCTTTTGTAACCTTGTATATTCTTTGATATGTACAAAAAGTATGTTTTAATTAAATATCAAGAATTAAATTATATATATTAGAAAAAATGTATTTTTATTTATTATGTATTAAAGCATTAAGATATTAATGTAAAAAATATTAAGTTAGAGAAAAATATATTGTCTAAAATTATGTTATATCAAAAGTTTGTGTCAATTTATTAACAAAAATAAAAAATAAAAAAAGGGTTAAGTTGATTCATTAATGAAAAGAAGATAAAATCTGTTTTATATTAGCAAAAGAGAAAAGAAAAAAAAAGGTTAAAATATATAAACAAATAAAAATAAGCAAAATCTTGTTAGTTTGTTTGAATTAAAAGAAAAGAAGAAAAGTAAATGGGCTAAAGGGGGGTGCTATGGCCCAGATAGATGAAAAATGAGGGGGGTACATGAAGGGAAAACAAAAAGGCTTGGGCGCTGGAGAAACATGTTAGGCCCATTTGCTTGAAATAATTTTAGGGTTAGATTATTATTTTCAGTTGGGAATGTTAGGGTTTACAGAAGCGCGCCGTACGTTCGTTTATTCGTTCATCTTCTTCGTCCTTTGGCCATGGTTGTTGAACATCCTTCCCTTTGCTTAAGCCATCAGCGCCTCCGCCTCCTTCGCCCTTCCTTCTTCCTTGGTTTAGTGAAGCGCAAAAAAAGGTAATCCTCTTGCTTTGTTTAGACGCGTTTAGGGTTTGAATCCCTTTTACATGTTATGAATTACTGCCTTTTTTGATTAAGCATTTTGATTTGATTTGCTGTTGTATGCATTTTCATTCATTAACGAGGTCGCAAAAAAAAAGGGATGAGAGGAGAATTTTACTACCTTTCGTTTGAGGAAGGAGGCGAGCGCGGAGGTGCTCGGAGGCTTAGTGGTGAAGGGGGTTGCACGATGAAGCTAGCTTTTTGGTGACCCTGGTTAGGTTTTGTGATGTTTACCCTGAAAACCCTTATATCTTCTTTATCTCTTCTCCTCGTTGGCTTGCCTTTGTTTCCTTTTTGGTTTGCCTGTTGAAATGTGATGCTTTTTTTATGCCCAGTGATGAACTTTCTGAGGGCTTAGGGTTGACCCTGAATGCTTGAGTATGCTTGAATATGCTTCCTTAGCTTCAACCGTCTTGTTGCCTTTTGAATGCTTGTTGAAATGTGATGCTTGAAAATGCTGAGATTGATGCCTTGTTTTGAGTTGCCTTCTGTACACCTGTGTGGCCTTGATGCTTCTTTGACTTGTTAATGCTGCCTTGCTCTGAGTTGCCTCAGTATTCCTTTATTATTGCCTTGAATGTTTGTTTATGGCCCAATGATGAGTATTCCTCAGAGGGTTCTCATGTGGGCTTTTGTGTTTGATGTTGCCTCTGGTTCTTTAGGCTTGGTTATGGCTTTTGATGACTTGTGAGCATTGAGTTTATTTCTTTGGTTATCTGTTGGTATCAGTTTGACAGGGTTTTTAGAGGTTTGAATGTTTTATGGTTAAGGCTGAACATCAGGTTTCTTAGTCTTTGGCCTGGATTATTTGGTACAGGTTTTAGTCTTGACAGGGTTTTGAATGGCTTATGGCTTTTTGAGGTTTCTGTTTGGATGTATTTGGATTAGGCTTGAAGCTGGACAGGTCTTTGATTTTCTGGTTTTCTCGCTTAGTATATTGCAGGTTATGGTTTATGCCTTAACAGATTTTATGCTTAGGCAGGTATGAGGCACAGGTTTTAATGCTTGATGGTTTAAGGCTGGAAGGCCTTTTGACAGGTTTCTGGGGCTTGGCCTTTGTTCAGCAGGTTTTGCCCTTGGTCAGCAGGTTTTGCCCTTTGTTCAGTAGGCTGGAGGGTTTTGACAGTTGGCTATCTCTCCTTGATATCTTTCTGATCTCCTCTCTCTACTGTGTTCAATTTGTTTCTTTTTATCTTTTTCTTCCTGCCTAAAGCCTAAACCTGCTTTCTTTGCTCTCTTTTTCTTCTCTCTCAGTACAGTTTATATATTTAAAATATGCTTATGCTGTACTTTTGTTCTGAAAGGGCCACTTGGGAAATGATGACAATGGGATAGTTTGCTTGCATAACCATTTTTCTCTGCATATTTGTCCCTTCTTTTGACAGCTTCTTGTACTTTGTATCTTTTCAAATCTTCTTCTTTGATAGCTTGGGCAGCCTTGTGACATTTTGACAGCAAGTTTGAATTTTTCAGTTTGGACTTTGTAGTTTGATTTGCACTTTGGAGTTTTGAGATTTGAACTTATGCAGTTTGGACAATTTTTTGAATTGTGCAATTTTGACTTTTCTGCATTCATTTTTAGCAAATAAAAACTCGTCCCTTTTTGTGAACCGGGAGAAATCCCGTGATTTGCAGAGAGGGTTAACTGATCCCAATCAGTGGCCCTTAATGATAAATTTTATATTTGTCTCTTTTATTTATCTGCTATTGACTTTCCTTTTTTTTTCTTTTGCAGATGAATAAGATAAAATGGAGCACTGGAGCAAAGGATAGCAGATGAAGAATTGAAGATTAGAAAAGTGTTTAGGATAGTTTTTATTTAAGTTTAAATTACTGTAAAATTATTGTTGTAAATAAATTGTAAACAATAATTGTACGAATAATTTAAAAATAAATAAAAGTTTTTATTATCCGATTAATTCTTTTTCCTTTATTGTTTATTTATTATTTAAAATTCTTTGAATTAACATAATTGAAAAATAAATTCCAATCACTTAATCTCAGAATAATAAATAATTTAAATAAACAATGCTTTAGCAATTTGATCAGTTAAACCTGGCATTTCCAACATCCAGAGCAAAGCAACAGTTAATCAAAACAACTGATCAGGCGCATTCCCTTATCACTGATTTTTACCCAACACTGCAAATCCAAACTGAATGTATCCTTTGACTGGTTCAAACAAATAAATGTGAATTCAATCCAAATGTATTCTTTTACTGATTAAGTCAAACAAGGCGAATTCAAACCAAATCTCGGGATAACTTGCAAAGCATCGTAGAATTTAAATCCTTCTGAGAACGTGCCCACAAAAACCCTAATTCCTGATTAAATGCCAAAGAGCGTTCGCCTGATCAAAGTTGAGCCAAAATCAACCAAAACCCTAAACCAACTGTTTGAAACATTCCAGAACCTTGAAAAATCAATAAAACCCTAATTGCGTCTGACTGACGAAAAAAGTCCGTTTGACCGATTCTTGAGCCAGTTTGAAAGATCAGAAAAAGCCTGAAGCTGTGATTTCTTGTGGAAAAATGCGAGGGAAAATTTTGGGGTACAACAGTTGCCCCTGTTCAATCTTCTTGGACCTGAAGAGTTAGATTGGCAAGTTTGCCTTTCGCGACTTGAAGGTAAAAGAAGATTGGACACTAAAGTACCCACAAAATTTGCACTCGGTGATGTGATGGTAGAGGTGAATGGGCTTAAAGACGCCATTTGGTGATGGGCTAAAGATGCCATCTGATGCGACAGAATCTTGTCGGGGGGATGGGCTTGAAGATGCCATCGGGAAATGGGCTTAAAGATGCCATTTGGCGGCTGCTGATAGGAGGATGGGCTTAAAGATTCCATCTGGAAATGGGCTTAAAGATTCCATTTGGTGATGTTGAACTGTATGTCATTGGTGAGTATCAGAAAGGCACCCATGTTTTGGAACATCTCTGAATTGGGGGTCCGAATAAGCAATAGACTGACATCCACGTTTTGGAGAATCCGTAAACTGTTTTTAGGAGTTGAGATTGAATAAGCAATAGAGCAGCGTCCGTTGTTGGGAAGCGTCCGTAAACTATTTTTTCAAAAAAATGCATCTGAACAAGTTGATAGATTAACATCCGTTGTTGGGAAGAATCCGTAAACTGTTTTCAGAAGTCTTGAGAAGAATCTGAACAAGCAATAGGTTAACATCCGTTACTGGAGAACCCGTGAACTGTTTTCAGAAGTCTTGAAGTGGAAGAGGAACCGGTGTAGGGCTTCCTGATGATGTGCTCGTATAAAACTGCATCTGGATGGATCTGGAATAAGTTTCAGAATGTTGCCGTGTCCGGGTCACATCTGAACTATTTCTGGATGAATCTTGGGAGATGATCTTTGTCTGTCGACTGATCTTACCTGAAAAGGCAAAGGGTTAGTTATATGCAATGTCATGATGCATGATACAATGTATGTTATATGATATGAACGTAAATGGATGTGCATGTAAGCTGGAGAGCTGTCTTGCAAAGGATAGATGAATCCGAGATGGCTGAAGATAAAAGTATCTTGACTGTTGCCGGGAAGAATAATTCCTGGTTGTTGCTGGAAAATTAGGAGCTTGGGTTGCATACCAATCTTCTGGGGAATTCCTGATGACTTCTACTGGGGAGTTCCAATCTAATAGACTCATGCTGGGGAGGTAAGACTGAGAATCTTCAGTTTGGCGGGAAGTATCTCTGTGGGGAGAAGGTTCACTAGTCTGGCTCCGCTGGGGATTGATAATTAGCAGTTTTAGCTTCACTGGGGATAATGAGACTTGACTCTGAGGGGAGTTAGCCTCTGGAAGGTTCTATGGCTGGGGATTGCGAGAGTCCTCTGATTGCTGCAGGTGAAGGCTTGGAATCTGAACAAACGATAGATTGACATCCGTTACTGGAGAATCTGTAAACTGTTTTCAAAATGTTGAGAAGTGTCTAAACAAGCGATAGGTTAACATCCGCTACTGGAGAACCCGTGAACTGTTTTCAGAAGTTTGAGAAGAGTCTGAACAAGTGATAGGTTAACATCCGTTACTGGAGAACCCGTGAACTGTTTTCAGAAGTCTGAGAAGAGTCTGAACAAGTGATAGGTTAACATCCGTTACTGGAGAACCCGTGAACTGTTTCAGAAGTCTTGAAGTTGAATAAGCAATAGAGCAGCATCCGTTGTTGGGAAGCGTCCGTAAACTGTTTTCAAAAGTTGCATCTGAACAAGCGATAGATTAGCATCCGTTGTTGGGAAGAATCCATAAACTGTTTTCAGAAGTCTTGAGAAGAATCTGAACAAGTGATAGGTTAACATCCGTTACTGGAGAACCCGTGAACTGTTTTCAGAAGTCTTGAAGTTGAATAAGCAATAGAGAAGCATCCGTTGTTGGGAAGCGTCCGTAAACTGTTTTCAAAAGTTGCATCTGAACAAGCGATAGATTAACATCCGTTGTTGGGAAGAATCCATAAACTGTTTTCAGAAGTCTTTAGAAGAATCTGAACAAGTGATAGGTTAACATCCGTTACTAGAGAACCCGTGAACTGTTTTCAGAAGTCTTGAAGTTGAAGGAGGAACCGGTGTAGGGTTTCCTGATGATGAGCTCGTGTAAAACTGCATCTGGATGAATCTGGAATAAGTGTCAGAATGTCGCCGTGTCCGGGTCACATCTGAACTATATCTTGAAAGTCTGAATGAGTTATAGAATGTCGCCATCTCTGGGTCACATCTTGGACTACATCTTGTCTTTTGAGGTGATAAGGAAATTGTTGAACACTTTTGACATTCGAATGCCCCAATTGGTGATGAAGGAGTCTTGAATCAGATTACTCTGCGGATTGAGAGATTTCTTGAAATCTTGACTGGACTGCCCCAGGTTAACTGGATTTTGAAAGATCTGTTGGACCTTGACTGGACTGCCCCAGGTTAAATTGGATGGTGCTATGTCATGCCCCTTGTTGATAGGAGATTTGTGATGGAAGTGTCATCCTCTTGAAGTGATTTTAACTTACTGAGGGAGTTTTCGTTCCTTCGAACATTCGCTGTATGAAATTCTTCGCTGTCAAACAAAAATCCAGATGCAGACAGTGATATTCAAGCAATGCAAAGTTTATGTTTGTCTCGAAGTTTTGAAGAATGCGTTTTTTAGCAGAAAACTTTTTATAAGACAGATCAACACAAGATTTAGAGCAAAGCCTTACAGGAGTCAGGATACCTTTTGTAACAGTATGCTTTCGAACTAACCCATGCTTCAATTAGGACTTTTGAAGGGTTGTAACGTGGCTGGGTTCACGGTTTAAGAAACAAAGGATATAGGCTCAAAGTATATTTTTACCCACCCGCTCTTCGTGATATTCTTCATACCTAAGCTTAGTTAATTGTGCGTCACACTCTGTTTTGAGTTTGGAACGACTTTTGGGCGATGGTTCACCAGTTGAATTTGGGGAGACAGTCATCATCTCCTTTTCTCTTTTTTCAACACTTTTCATGTTATTGAGGATTTTGTAATGACCTCACTATTTTGATTTTGATTTGTTATCCCTAACTTTTGCCTGACTGTTCCCATTTTTTAGATTACAGTCAGCGGGATGCCCCAGCTTTCTCGAGCTTCCTTTACAAGTTTTGGCTCATTGGGCTTTTTCTTTTTTGAGAGATTGACTGTCTATGTGATAGGGAACCACCCTTGTCTTTTGATTCCAAAGGAATGCTTTTCTTTTTTCTTTGACGTCGTTCGTTGTGTTACGAACTGAGAGTTTGCGACTTCAATGCACATTTTCTTTGAATTAACTGAAATACTACCCTGCCCCAGGTTTATATCAAAGGTTTTGATTGTTTGGAACTGAAAACTCCTACTTCTTTGGCCCGAAGGGGTTGACTAGGGATTATCTTCCTTATAACTCCAGTGTTTGGGAATTGAAAGAAATGCCTGTACATCATCAGCAAGGTCTGTTCAAAAGCATACTGTATAAGATCATGGTATTGTTTCGTCATCCTCCCTCTAAAGGCTTGCAGCTTTTTATCAGGAGTCAGATATCATAAAGAAAAGCATAAGAGTAGTGAAACGAATGGATGAATTCAAGACAAACATATGCAATGCATTAATGAAAACGGAGTTTAACATCAACAAATAATTGTTTGACAGCAAAAGAAATTACAACTTTGAAAATTCAAAAAGAAGCAAAAGTCTTTCAGCTTGAGCTTCGTCACTTCAGGTGGAGAACCCTTTAACGGAAGATTTTCATCTCGCCGTCTGGCATGAATTACAGCACTCCAATGTCGATCAGATCTTGAATCTTGTTCTTCAGGGCCCAACAGTCGTTGGTGTCGTGTCCCGAGCTGTAGGAGTGATAAACACAAAATGCATCGGGACGATAGTTAGGAGAGGAGATTTTGAGCTTCTGAGGAGGATCCTTTAAGGTAAGCAAGTTGACCTCCAACAGGCGCTTCAGTATGAAGAATGATGGTATTTCAGTCTCCGTGAACTGTCTTCCCGACGTTTCTTGCTTACGCCGATTACCCCGTGGACGCTGGCGAGGTTGTTGATGGGCCTGTGACCCTGAAGCAAGTGAAGGAGCCTTTCCCTTGTCTTCTTGAGTGGATGGAGGCTGAGCGGTGACTTGCTCTTCAACCTCAGATGTTTGCCCCAATTGGTTGTTTGGAAGCAGTTGGCGGACAAGAACTCTGAGTTCCTCTTGTCTTTGAGATAAGTCTTGGATGAGAGCCATCTGGCCCACCAACTGTCCCATCACTTGGGTCCTCAAGGTTGTCAGATCAAACTGCAGCTCCGCAAGCTGATCACTCCTGGCCTTGTTGGAATTATCCAAGCCCTTTGTGAGGAGAGATTTCATCTCTTCTTGCCCTAGAGACAAGTTCAGGAACATCTTCTGCAGCTGAGCAGTCTGGTCTTGGATGTCTTTGACAGACCTTTCTAGAGCCATCTTTTACTGAAATAAACAGCAGGAGAGTAAGGAAACCTGAAAAAGGAGAGACTGTCAAAATGCAATGCATGATATGTGGATGCATGCTTTCAAGGATCTCTTGGGGTAAACACAAGAAAATGTTAGAGGTTGAACTTTGCTCTTGGATTGGAGATCTTTGCACCGGCGGATGTCTTTCCACTAGAATCAAGCTCACCATGTCGAGTGGGTCATAGCCACTGATTCAAGTTGTTGCACTTGATCTTTGTTTGGAGAACTTTGTATCGGTGGATGTCTTTCCACTAGAATCAAGCTCACCATGTCAAGTGGGTCATAGCCACTGATTCAAGTTGTTGCCACTTGAACTTTGATTGGCCTTGGTTAGAGGAGAAACTTCTTGCCCCTTGCCCCTTGGTAGACGTCTGGTTCAACGTAACCCTGCATCAAAAGAACCCTCGAGATCCTTGAAATGGTTATTGAAAATGCTATGGTATGATGTTATGATGTTATGTACATGTATGCAAAAAGCAAGTGAGTGTATATACAGGCAAACATATTCACATAAAGCAAACAAGTCCTTAGGTTTAGGCTTGCATGGGGTTTAGGTAAGTACCCTCTTGAAGTTAGTTGGCTCATCCTGTCCTAAAATAGAAACCGGGTTCTAAGGAGCTCAATATCATTGGTTGTTTTCTGTGTTCATTGTTTCGGTTTAGCCACTTACTGGCGACCAAAATATTCCAAGAAAACAACCCTCAAATGAGTGTAGTATCGAGTATCTACCAACTTCGGACTGCACCAAAGTCAGTCATCTCACTACCCCTAAAAAGGCTAAGATGGTCAATTAAGGTTCTAAGAGTTCGTTAGTGCTTCACGACATCACTCAGCGGCCCCGTACTCTCCTTGATTGAACTTAAGGGTTACCGATACTCACAAATATGTCACACTAACATAGCTTACTGCTTCAACCGTGTCGGTGTACCCCGCACAGTTCCCTCACAGTTTTTTTTCTATTTACCTAAGAAGGTGCCCCAAATCCGGGTGTAGGATTCACAACAAACCCAAACAAGAACCCAAAAGATAAAGCAATCAAGTCAATCAAAGCAAGAAAGTAAAGGTGATCTAAACCCTAAGGTAACCCCACTTTTAATTCTCCCCAGCAGAGTCGCCAGTTCTGTGATACGGTGGGAGAACTGACTATGAGTTTTGCGTTTGTTTTCGCACTTGTTCGGTCGAGCAAGAGTCGCCACCGAATTTTTATTTTATCCTAAAGGAAAGGTTAAAAAAAGCACAGCAAAAACCTTTTGAGATATTTCATGGGTTCGGGGGGTAGATTATGAAAAGGGAAGGTATTAGCACCCTTTTCATCCATGGTTATCCATGGGCTCTTAGTTACTTGGTTTTTAGATCACTTGCCTTGATTTTCGATTGCTTGAAAATGGTGTGCGTGTGTGTGCGTTTTCGAAAGTGTTTTGGAAGAAGATGCCTTGTCTTAGGCTACCCTTGTAACAATTCTTTACTTGAATGTTTTACAAAGGTGTGTATCTTTTCGAAAAGATGTTTCAAATGTTTTTGAGAGTTTGTTTGAAAGTGTTGTGGATTGTGGTTTTTGAAAAGAAGGCAAGTGTTTTTTGCAAGTTTGATCTCAAGTAACTAAGAGTTTTGTCTACCCTATTGTACTCAAAGGTTTTCTCTATGTTTTCAACCCTTTTGAACAATTTTGTTCCACCATTGAATTTGGTGGACAATCTTGCATTTAGGATGTTTAACGGGACGGGCGCGGGTCATCGTATGGACCATGAATGCAATGATGACAAGTGTCTTTGGTAATTCGCTTTGAAGGGACTATGATCATTCCATTTAGGAAACTTTCGAAAGCGTCATCGAGGGACTTATGATCATTTGAATTTGTTTTGCCAAAGATACTCAACGTGCAAGCATGGCCCATTTTGGAAGGCAACATATGGGATTACCCTAGAGGGTGCAAGTGTGATTGTGTATTGATTTCATGTATTTGTCTTGTATTAGGTTATCTATCGTTTGGTTTTATGTACATGCAAACCCTAGGTCTAACCATGGTATAATTGAAAGCGGTAAATTGCAAGAATTTAAAGCCTACGCTATTACAAAATAAGTATCCGGGAGTGGGGGTACAAATTTACAAATGGGGATGAGACTTTAGGAATGTAATGTCCAATAGGTTACAACCAAATCGAATTTGCGATCAAATGTAAATGTAACGAATATACAAAATAGGCAAATGCATAATGTATCAAATATAAGTATATTGTGTAAGTGTATGGGTTCATGTATGTAATTATTTACAGGTGCGACAATGTGAATTAATGCGTATTACTTAAGTATTGTTAACTTAAAGAAAGAAATTAAAATATTTGCTTAATTAATCTTTTGTAACCTTGTATATTCTTTGATATGTACAAAAAGTATGTTTTAATTAAATATCAAGAATTAAATTATATATATTAGAAAAAATGTATTTTTATTTATTATGTATTAAAGCATTAAGATATTAATGTAAAAAATATTAAGTTAGAGAAAAATATATTGTCTAAAATTATGTTATATCAAAAGTTTGTGTCAATTTATTAACAAAAATAAAAAATAAAAAAAGGGTTAAGTTGATTCATTAATGAAAAGAAGATAAAATCTATTTTATATTAGCAAAAGAGAAAAGAAAAAAAGGTTAAAATATATAAACAAATAAAAATAAGCAAAATCTTGTTAGTTTGTTTGAATTAAAAGAAAAGAAGAAAAGTAAATGGGCTAAAGGGGGGTGCTATGGCCCAGATAGATGAAAAATGAGGGGGATGCATGAAGGGAAAACAAAAAGGCTTGGGCGCTGGAGAAACATGTTAGGCCCATTTGCTTGAAACAATTTTAGGGTTAGATTATTATTTTCAGTTGGGAATGTTAGGGTTTATAGAAGCGCGCCGTACGTTCGTTTTTTCGTTCATCTTCTTTGTCCTTTGGCCATGGCTGTTGAACATCCTTCCCTTTGCTTAAGCCATCAGCGCCTCCTCCTCCTTCGCCCTTCCTTCTTCCTTGTTTCAGTGAAGCGCAAAAAAAGGTAATCC
The DNA here is from genome assembly GCA_948472305.1 of Vicia faba. Taxonomy (NCBI): domain Eukaryota; kingdom Viridiplantae; phylum Streptophyta; class Magnoliopsida; order Fabales; family Fabaceae; genus Vicia; species Vicia faba. Next base: position 41,312,800 of record OX451740.1, read on the forward strand.
TCTTTCTTTGTTTAGACGCGTTTAGGGTTTGAATCCCTTTTACATGTTATGAATTACTGCCTTTTTTTATTAAGCATTTTGATTTGATTTGCTATTGTATGCGTTTTCATTCATTAACGAGGTCGCAAAAAAAAGAAGGGATGAGAGGAGAATTTTACTACCTTTCGTTTGAGGAAGGAGGCGAACGCGGAGGTGCTCGGAGGCTTAGTGGTGAAGGGGGTTGCATGATGAAGCTAGCTTTTTGGTGACCCTGGTTAGGTTTTGTGATGTTTACCCTGAAAACCCTTATATCTTCTTTATCTCTTCTCCTCGTTGGCTTGCCTTTGTTGCCTTTTTGGTTTGCCTGTTGAAATGTGATGCTTTTTTTATGCCCAGTGATGAACTTTCTGAGGGCTTAGGGTTGACCCTGAATGCTTGAGTATGCTTGAATATGTTTCCTTAGCTTCAACCGTCTTGTTGCCTTTTGAATGCTTGTTGAAATGTGATGCTTGAAAATGCTAAGATTGATGCCTTGTTTTGAGTTGCCTTCTGTACACCTGTGTGGCCTTGATGCTTCTTTGACTTGTTAATGCTGCCTTGCTCTGAGTTGCCTCAGTATTCCTTTATTATTGCCTTGAATGTTTGTTTATGGCCCAATGATGAGTATTCCTCTGAGGGTTCTCATGTGGGCTTTTGTGTTTGATGTTGCCTCTGGTTCTTTAGGCTTGGTTATGGCTTTTGATGACTTGTGAGCATTGAGTTTATTTCTTTGGTTATCTGTTGGGATCAGTTTGACAGGGTTTTTAGAGGTTTGAATGTTTTATGGTTAAGGCTGGACATCAGGTTTCTTAGTGTTTGGCCTGGATTATTTGGTACAGGTTTTAGTCTTGACAGGGTTTTGAATGGCTTATGGCTTTTTGAGGTTTCTGTTTGGATGTATTTGGATTAGGCTTGAAGCTGGACAGGTCTTTGATTTTCTGGTTTTCTCGCTTAGTATATTGCAGGTTATGGTTTATGCCTTAACAGATTTTATGCTTAGGCAGGTATGAGGCACATGTTTTAATGCTTGATGGTTTAAGGCTGGAAGGCCTTTTGACAGGTTTCTGGGGCTTGGCCTTTGTTCAGCAGGTTTTGCCCTTGGTCAGCAGGTTTTGCCCTTTGTTCAGTAGGCTAGAGGGTTTTGACAGTTGGCTATCTCTCCTTGATATCTTTCTGATCTCCTCTCTCTACTGTGTTCAGTTTGTTTCTTTTTATCTTTTTCTTCCTGCCTAAAGCCTAAACCTGCTTTCTTTGCTCTCTTTTTCTTCTCTCTCAGTACACTTGGGAAATGATGACAATGGGATAGTTTGCTTGCATAACCATTTTTCTCTGCATATTTGTCCCTTCTTTTGACAGCTTCTTGTACTTTGTATCTTTTCAAATCTTCTTCTTTGATAGCTTGGGCAGCCTTGTGACATTTTGACAGCAAGTTTGAATTTTTTCAGTTTGGACTTTGTAGTTTGATTTGCACTTTGGAGTTTTGAGATTTGAACTTATGCAGTTTGGACAATTTTTTGAATTGTGCAATTTTGACTTTTCTGCATTCATTTTTAGCAAATAAAAACTCGTCCCTTTTTGTGAACCGGGAGAAATCCCGTGATTTGCAGAGAGGGTTAACTGATCCCAATCAGTGGCCCTTAATGATAAATTTTATATCTGTCTCTTTTATTTATCTGCTATTGACTTTCCTTTTTTTTCTTTTGCAGATGAATAAGATAAAATGGAGCACTGGAGCAAAGGATAGCAGATGAAGAATTGAAGATTAGAAAAGTGTTTAGGATAGTTTTTATTTAAGTTTAAATTACTGTAAAATTATTGTTGTAAATAAATTGTAAACAATAATTGTACGAATAATTTAAAAATAAATAAAAGTTTTTATTATCCGATTAATTCTTTTTCCTTTATTGTTTATTTATTATTTAAAATTCTTTGAATTAACATAATTGAAAAATAAATTCCAATCACTTAATCTCAGAATAATAAATAATTTAAATAAACAATGCTTTAGCAATTTGATCAGTTAAACCTGGCATTTCCAACATCCAGAGCAAAGCAACAGTTAATCAAAACAACTGATCAGGCGCATTCCCTTATCACTGATTTTTACCCAACACTGCAAATCCAAACTGAATGTATCCTTTGACTGGTTCAAACAAATAAATGTGAATTCAATCCAAATGTATTCTTTTACTGATTAAGTCAAACAAGGCGAATTCAAACCAAATCTCGGGATAACTTGCAAAGCATCGTAGAATTTAAATCCTTCTGAGAACGTGCCCACAAAAACCCTAATTCCTGATTAAATGCCAAAGAGCGTTCGCCTGATCAAAGTTGAGCCAAAATCAACCAAAACCCTAAACCAACTGTTTGAAACATTCCAGAACCTTGAAAAATCAATAAAACCCTAATTGCGTCTGACTGACGAAAAAAGTCCGTTTGACCGATTCTTGAGCCAGTTTGAAAGATCAGAAAAAGCCTGAAGCTGTGATTTCTTGTGGAAAAATGTGAGGGCAAATTTTGGGGTACAACAAATGGGATTCAACTTTGTTCTGTTTTGCAGATCATGGCATCTATGCGTAGAAACACTATTCGGATCAACTTTGTACAGATTCCTACTAAGCTTAGAGATTTAGTTTCCAAGGTTCCTGACACTTCCTCTTTTGACAGAAGACATGGTCACCTCCTCAGTCTAGTCTCTTCCAAGCTGGATGAACAGATGATGAGTGTCTTATTCCAGTACTTTGATCCATTATACCACTGCTTTACCTTCCCGGACTATCATTTGGTACCTACCTTGGAAGAGTTCTCGGATCTACTCGGCATCTCTATTCTAGAGCAGACCCCTTTTACAGGTTAAGAGATAGCTCTTAAGCCAGAGGATGTTGCTACTGCCCTACATCTGACAAAGGCTGAGGTAATGTCTAATTGGGAAACTCGGAGTGGGAGAAAAGGCTTCTTGGCTAAGTTCTTGGTTGATCAGGCTAATCAGTTCTGGGACAGTTTAGACTTTCAGGCGTTTGAAGACATCCTGGCTCTTCTCATTTATGGTCTGGTTCTGTTCCCCAATTCAGATTCTTTTGTCGATGTGAATGCGGTGAAGATTTTCATGTCCCGTAATCCAGTGCCCAATCTCTTGGGTGATATTCTGCACACTCTTTATGCCTGTACTGCTAGGAAACGGGGAACCCTTATGTGTTGTGCACCATTGCTGGCGAGGTGGTTTATTTCTCACCTCCCCAAATCTGTTTTGAGGAACAAGGAAGGCATGGTTTGGGCCTACAAAATTATGTCCCTTGCTCACATGGACATCATCTGGAGCACTAAAGACATGGAAGAAGTGGTTGTTATTGATCACTATGGGGAATACCCCAATGTTCCACTACTTGGAATTAGAGGAGGGATCACCTATAATCCTTGTTTAGCCTTACGAGTTTGGGCGAGCTAGGAAGGACAGGCCTCATGAGTTGCTACTTCCAAGTATTGTCTTCAGCAGGAGGGTACTGTTCGTCGTTGAAGTCTGTTTCAGTATCAGAGACCACAGGAGTAGGGACCTCCCTCTCTTGGTGACTACCTTCCCCCACAGATGGAGTAGTCCTCTCAGCCTCATTTTGTAAGGTGTTCCCGAGTCTGCGCCCAGTGTTAAATAGCACAGTCCTCTTCTTCTTCTTATTCTTCTTCAGAAGCATAGCTTTCAGCTCTTTTTGACCTTGAGCTAAACCCATGATCAGCTCCTGAAATTGGGCGTTCTGCGCCTGAAGGGCCTTGATAGATGTCTCGGTTGATGATTCAGGGTTCATGATGCTGAAATAAACAGCGAAGAACAGTCAGCAACCTGAAAAGAAGGGTACCTGTGATGCATATGATGCATGGAATGCGTATGATTTATGTTTTCAAAGACAATCGGGAATCAACTTTGTAAACAAAAAGGAACACACTTCATTAAATTCAACTTTGAAACTGAAATTATTCAACAGGTTGCCCTTAGGCGTTACATGAAAGGAGATACTGAAAAGGGAAGTAAAACTGTAAAAAGAACATCCAGAGCTCCTTATTGTTCCCATGGTCTCCTCTTCTCAGTACGGATGTAGGCATTCAGAGCTCGCTCATTCTCCAACTGCTTTGTCAATTTCTGGATCTTCAATTCCTGCTCGTTGAACTTTTCCCGGTAAGAATCCCGTTCTTCTCGCAGTTGCGACCAAGACCTCTTTAATGTCTCATAATCAGTGGGTATCTGAGGAGGAAAGACAGTTGGAGGAACACCATCCTTGTCAGGACACTCAAGAATGACGGGTCTGACGGCTTCGTATGGCATACCTAACTTCTGAGCACGGATGCGAACCCATTTGTAGTAGGCTTCCATAGGTAAAGAAGTCTTTGGCCCTAACTCTTGTGGGTCAGCTTTATGAACTTTGTCCCAAGCCTTGATGAACCTACGACGCAGCTCGTCACTATCCACCTGAAACTCAAAACTGATGTGAGGCACCAACATTTCATGAGGCCCTGCTCTTCTTGCTCTTCCAAACTGACGGAGTGCTAGACATGGATTGTAAGAGATTCCTCCTTGGGTACCAATCAGAGGAATATTAGGGTATTCCCCGCATCGATCAATAATAGCTATTTCATCCAAACCTCTGCAAGTCCAAATGATGTCTTTATCGGTGAGAGACATTAACCTGTGAGCCCAACCTCTTCCTTCTTGGTTCTTCAGTACGAACTTAGGGAGGTGCGAAATAAAACACCTCACCAACAAAGGGATACAACACCATAGGGTTCCTCGTCTTCGGGTAGTACGAGCATGAAGTTGTTGCAAGATGTCACCCAAGACAGTGGGTACGGGATTCTGAGACATAAAGATCCTTATGGCAGTGATATTGATGAAGTTGTCAGGATTAGGAAACAAGACTAACCCATAGATTAGGAGAGCCAAGATGTCTTTATATGCCCTAAAGTCCAGGTCATTCCAGAAACTGTTAGCTTTACCGATCAGAAATTTGGCCAAGAAACCCTTGACTCCGCTTCTAGTCACCCAGTTGTCTGTTACCTCTTGATGGGTCAAAGGAAGAACTGCAGCAACATCCTCAAGCCTGAGGGTCTTTTCCCAACCAGTAAAGGTAGTCTGATCCAAGATAGGGATACCAAGAAAATCAGAGAACTCTTCCAGGGTAGGGACCAACTGGAAGTCTTGAAAGGTGAAACACTGGTACAGAGGGTCATAGAACTGGGTCAGGACGCTCATCAACTGTTGATCCCGCTTTGCAGTGACTAAACTGAGAAGAGAACCATGCCTCTGAATGAAGGAAGTGGTATTTGGAATCCTGCTAACCAACTCTTCAAGCAACTCAGGTGAGTGAACAAAGTTGAACCGGATAGTATTCCTTCGCACATGCATCATGATGTCCTACAAAACAGAGTAAAGGTGAAACCCTCTTGTCTTTGAAATGGCCAGTCCTTATGTAGGATGCATGCAATGCTCATGATGTTATGATGCTATGATAAAGCACACCACAAATAGATACAAAGGCAAACATGGTAAGGCACACAAGTCACACAAAGCAAGCCCTTAAAGTTTAGGCCAGCATGAGGTCTAGGTACTACCCTCTTTCAGTTTGTTGGTTCATAACTGTCCTATCAAAGTAATCGGGTTCTTAGAGGATCCCAATATCATTGACTACCCTCAATCGGTCATAACTCCAGCATCGCAATCTTTTCTTGCGGCCAGAACCATCACGAGAGTTTAGCCTCAATGGGCGTAGCATACTGCTACAATTCTAAAGGCCAAGTTGTGTCAATTAAGGTTCTAAGGTTGTTGGTGCTTAATGACTCCTCAGAAGACCCATATTCTCCTCGTTGCAACACAAGGGATATCGGTACAGACCAAGGTGCCACACCAACGTAGCCACTGCTTCACCCGTGTCGGTCTACGCCGGACAGGTCCCTCATAGCTTATGCTACCTAAACAGGGTATCCCCAGATCTGGGTTAGGACCTATGAAACTCCAAGACAATGCCCACAATAATAAAGCAAGCAAAACAAAACAATTGAAAACACAAGTATGATCTATCCTAAGGTACACCTCACTTTAAGTATCCCCAACAGAGTCGCCAGTTCTGTGATCGGTGGATCTGGAACTGACTGTTTAACGCTGGTTTCGCGAAATGTCGCGGAAGCAAGAGTCGCCACCGTCTTTTATTTTCTCCAACATGGAAAGGACAAAAGCACAGAAAAATTCCTTATTGAGATTAGTTCTCGGTTCGGGAGGTAGATTATAGAAAGGGAAGGTGTTAGCACCCTTTCTATCCATGGTTATCCATGGGCTCTTAGGTACTTGCTCATTTGTGTTTTCAAAATGGTTTGTTTGCTTTTCAAGTGTGAGTGGGTTTTGAAAAAGTTTCGTTTGAAAAATTTCTAAGTAACTCTTGTATCTGTCCTCAAGAGTGTATGAAAAATTTGTTTGAAAACTTTTAGAAAGTGTAGGTGTGAAAAGTATTTTGTTTGTTTTTGAAAAGAGCAAGTATCTATGAGAATCTACCTACCCTGAGGAATTCGTCTGTGTAAATGTCCTTAAAGTAGTGCCATCCCACCATTGAGAGGTAGGTAGCACCACCGTTGGAGGTGTTCGGGTCAATTCGAAGGTTCGGGACATGGTGATCACCGGAGCAATAGGAAGACACCTTAGAAGCTACCCTCATGCCAGGTTCCCGGATCATGAGGACTTACTAAGACATCCTCTACTCGACGATCACCTTTCGAGGCAAGGCAACAGTGAGGCGTACCCTAGGGGTGGTGTGTGAATTGTGTGTCATTTTCAGTTTATTGTTTGTCTTGTCATTTATTGGTGATCTACGCTTTGATTTTATTTTTGGGCATTCATTCTTTCATGTTATTGTTTAACAATTAAAGGTGCGGGAATTTAAAGTGCGGAAAAGATAAAAGGTCCTACGCTATTACAAGGGCGCGGGTCTATAACGCCAAATTAATTCAGACCCGATTTAAAAATAAAGTGCAGAAAATAAATGTCTAATTAACTATTACAGGGCTTTGGAGCAAGTACATGATATTCACAAAAATAAATAAATAAAACGCGCGAAACAAAAATGTAATCGAATGCGAGGGCATTGAACCCTTTGAAGGAATTAAAATAAAATTATTAAAATAATTAAGTTAAATAAAAAGAAAGAATTTATTTTTTATGCTTTTTTTTGTATTTATGACATTAAAGAAAAAATTAAATTGGAATTAAAAGTCAAATAATTCTAGTTCTAACTATTTTTTAATTTATTAAAGAAAATGCATTAAAGTTAAAACCTAGAATTAAAACTAATTAATTATAAAATTTATTTACAAAATTAATGGTTAATGATACTTATAATAAAAATATTTAATTAAAAAAAGATAAAAAGTGCCAAAGGCCTATTTTTTTTGTCATTTTTGGTTATTGAGAAAAAGAATTAAATTAACAACCTAAAATTAAAACTAAATTTATTATGGGATTTATTTACAAAATTAATACTAAAATAAAATATTTATTATCTTTATCTTTTCTGATTTTTTTGTGTTTTGTGTTTTTATTATGAAAATAATTGAATTAATTTGAAATAATAAAAACTAAGTAGAAGAAAAAGAAGAAAGAATGGAAAGAAAAGAAATAAAAATGCAAACTATGGGGGGGTGTATTTGATGAACTCTGGCCCAACAGAAGGAGCCCTTTTGCTGACTTTTTGGATCACATGTGGAGCGTTGACTGGAGCATTCTATGGACCTCCCATTCTGACCTTCAGATGCTTCTTTCAAGACACTTGGCAAGACTTTGTATTGGGTGTATGGTGAACCCTTGGAATGTGCACTGCGTTGGAACAAGTTAAACAAAATAATAGAAGTGAAATAGGGGGACCTGGGATTCGAACCCAGGTCCCAATGATCATTGCCTATACGCCTTAACCAATGGAGCTGCGTGCGTTAGTTGTATATAATATAAGAAATAAATAATATAAAATAAAATGGTCGTTAGTGTTAAAAATAAAAAAAAAAGCGCGCTGGATTCAAACCAGCCATTCACACTGTGCCACGCAGTCATCTTCCTCGTTGTTTTATTTTCCTGAAAATATCAAAACATTGGCAACGGTTTTTACACCGTTTCAGAAAGGGCCTTTACAAAAAATAACGAACAGCACATGGGGGCTCATAAATTGAGCGCGAGGGTGGCACTCTCTTCGTCCAAGCATGCTGGTTTTAATGGTGGTATTCAGGCATCTTAATTTTACCATTTTAAGAAACGCCCAATTTTGACCTCCAAGAACCCTAATCTGCATCCATGGTAGAATCACATATAGTATACAAAAACGCAATTAAAGTAGATGGTTAGCTTCAGAAAGGTTTAATTAGCACGAATCCACAAATAAAATGTTATGTAAATGCATAAATTGTAAAATGCGATTGTGAGAAAAAGTGGAAAGAGTCTGGCTTCTGTACAGTGATTCAAGGGGTTAGGGATTGTGTTCTTGATCCAGGAAGGTTCCTTGATGTCCCAGGAATGTGATAGGATCATTGTTTTGGCTTGAATCAAGCTCTAACCCTGTTTTCAGTTTTGAGAAAAATGGCCAAAAATGTGAATTTGCTTTTTGAGTTTATACGCAGCTTTCGTCTCAATTTCGTTTCTGATCACTTGTATATACCTTAGGCAATGTGTTTGGATGAGAATTATGGCTCCATAATGTATAGCATTCAAGTTCAAAATCCTCCATAAACCTCCATAACCAAACTTCCCTTTTTGGATCATTTTTTTGAATTCTTGCTTCTTTGAGCCTTGGCACGAAAATGGGATATACATAATGGTGCTTCAAGGTTAATCAAAGCCAAATATTCCCTTAAATTAATTTTTTTGAATTTCTCTTGATTTTAAAAAGATTTAAAATTAATTAAATCCAATAAAATCAATAAAAAATGAAAAAATTAATTAAAAAATCTGAAATAAAAGGTGGGACACGTGGGAAGCATGGCCAAGTTAATTCAAGTGAAAAAAGTGGGCCCTTTTTGTCAAAAATGAAATTTCAAGGATAAATGATTTTGGCCATTTCACAAAAATTTCCCAACTTCTCCAATGCATATCTTGCTCAATTTTTAAGCTTTGATCATGTTCTTGGACATTTTGGAAAGGTCTTGAAGTCCTCTAACCAATGTATTTGGTCCCATGTCATTTTGATTTACCAATCTCAAGTTATGGCCTTTGACTTAAAGTCCCTTTTTGTTGACTTTTGAAAATGACCTATAATGTTGAAATTGATAACTTTTTGTGAGAGCATTTCTTGGACTTGAAGTATGAAGAGGAGTTGCAGGAAATGTCTTTATCTTCAAAATGAGCATTGGATGGGATTTTTCTGATGAACCATGAAAAAGTTATGTCTTGGTCAAGTTACAGTTGACTTTTCAGCTATCCAAAAATAGAAACTTTTACATCTTGATGATTTTTGAGCCATACTTTTGAGAATCATGATCAAGCATTGATCAAATGATGTTTGGTGGCTTCAAAATAAGATGTTGACCAAAAATTTGAACTTTTGACTGTCAAATGACCATTTTGCCCCTACAGTTGACTGTAGTGCAATTAGGGTTTTTGACTGTGCAATTTTGTGCTGAAAGTCTTGAAACTTTGTATGAGGATGCTTGACCATATTTGTAGGCATGTGATACTTGATTGGACCCTTGGAAACTCCATTTTCTTGATCAGAACCAAAACCCTAATTTGACTGGCCTTAGGAGAGTGGTTGACTGTGTGGCCCTTGAGTAGACCTTGAAGCATTTGAAGAGGATGTTTGGCAAAACTTTGAAGATTATGGGAGGGCAAATTTTGGGGTACAACAGTTGCCCCTGTTCAATCTTCTTAGACCTGAGGATGCAGATTGGCTGACGTGCCTTTCGTAATCCGAAGGTGGAAGATGATTGAACACTAGAGTGCCCAGAAATTTGCGCTCACATGGTAGCAGTGTGATGGTGGAATGGGCTTATAGATGCCATTTGGAGATTGATGGATAGGATGATGGGCTTATAGATGCCATCTGGATGTTGATCGCGTAAGAGATTCCTTAGCGAGAACTTGTGTTCCTGCAAAAAGAAAAATGAGTACCTGACATGTTGCAGGAGCTGGTCTTCAGATGCTTTGTATAGATGTGTCCTGACTGGTTACAGGAGCTGGATCTGGAGCTTCAAACGGTGATGAATGAACCAGGGATGGTTACTACCTCAAAAGGAAAGGTGAGAGAACCTTGGATAACTTCAGCTTCAACAACAATCGTTAAGCGAAATCTTGGTGGGAATTACCATCTCCGCAGTATTGGGGAGAGAACCATAGGAAATTATAATCTCAATAACATTCATTGAGAAAAACCTGGAATGGAATTATCGTCTCCGCAGGATCGGGGAGAGAACCATAGGAAATTATAATTTCAATAACATTCATTGAGAAAAACCTGGAATGGAATTATCATCTCCGCAGGATCGGGGAGAGAACCATAGGAAATTATAATCTCAAAAGCAAACATTGAGAAAAACCTGGAATGGAATTATCGTCTCCGCAGCATTGGGGAGAGAACCATAGGCAATTATAATCTCAAAAGCAAACATTGAGAAAAACCTGGAGTGGAATTATCGTCTCCGCAGTATTGGGGAGAGAACCATAGGAAATTATAATCTCAATAACATTCATTGAGAAAAACCTGGAATGGAATTATCATCTCCGCAGGATCGGGGAGAGAACCATAGGAAATTATAATCTCAATAACATTCATTGAGAAAAACCTGGAATGGAATTATCATCTCCGCAGGATCGGGGAGAGAACCATAGGCAATTATAATCTCAATAACATTCATTGAGAAAAACCTTTGATAACTTCTACTGAGTCTTCATCAGAAAAATCTGTTTGGGGTTGATTTAGCTGGACTAGAGAAGGCCTTGGACTGGATAAGAAATCTTTGGAGTCGATTAACTGAACCGGTCTAGGTCTTGGAATGTCTTCAACTGGGTCTTTATCAGAAAAATATGTTTGGGGTCGATTTAACTGGACCAGAGAAGGCCTTTGACTGGATAATAACCAGAGAAATCTTTGGAGTCGATTTAACTGAACCAGATAAGGTCTTAGAGTCTTGAAATATGATTGAGAATTTAGCTGAATCTTTCCTGAAAGGTAAAGGTCAATCATATGCAATGCATGATATGGACCAAGCAATGATGTTCTCGACATAAGTGAGATTTGTAAGATATGATGCGTCTATGCATGCTATAATGATGTATGGAAGTGCGATGTTTATGAATGTATTCTTCGTCTAGGAAAATAATCCTTGACGGGTGCCGGGAAGTCACTCCTGGGCTGATGTTGAAGAATAGATTTTGCTTCCGCTGGGGATGATAGTTGCAAGAATACCGGTAGGAGAAGATAACTCCGTTGGGGAATAAACTTGGTGAATGGAAGATTCTGCGGGGAGAAAAGTACTCTAGTGATCTTGCTGGGAAGAAATACTCTGTGGGGATAGAGATACTTTGCTGAGTTGTTGATGACAACTTGTTGGGGATAAGAAAGAACTGTGTTGACGACGACCTTTCCGTGGCTTTTGGCTGAGGATAACCCAGTTATATCCTGGTAAGGAAATAACTCTTTGAATAAAGCCGGACAACGCGTTCGTGCTTTGCGAGGGATAAGCTTCCAGGATCTACTGGGGATAAGCTTACTGCTTGGGGAGAAGTGGATTCCAACTTTCCTGGGGAACTAGATTGGACTCTTCTGGGGAAGTTTGAACTGTACTGGGGAGATGACTTCATTGGATGTTTGTATGCCGTCGGGGAACAATCTTTAGACCAAGACTGCCGGGGATGCTTGTTAAGAATATATGCTGCTGGGGAATGTTGATATCTGCTGGAGGATACTCAACTTTCCTTAAGGTCTGATAACTTTGCTTGAAGAAGAGTGTATTGGCTGCTTACTCTCTGGGGAATTAGGATATCTGGTTATGTTCTTTAGCTGAACCTACCTTGGTACCTTGGAGGATAGAACAATTAGATTGCTTAGACAACTCTTTATTGCCCCTGTTTCTAATGTTACCTGTAATTAATCCTTTGTTTTGTATGCAAATATTTATGAGTTAGCAAATTATTGTCAATGCATATATCACAAATTGAACCTTGGACGTTCTTCGCAAAACAAAACAGAAAAAGAAAAAACAATTGGCACTTTTAACTGAAAAGTATATTTGTATTGATTTTTGAATGGCCTGAAAATAGGCGTTTTGTGTACAAGAGGCTGACGTCCTAGTAAGAGAACGCCGCCGAACAAAAGAGTTTATACAAATTTTGTACAAAAGAGAATAAAACAGCTGTGTGAAATGAATGATCCCACTGGGTTTCAACTCTGCTATTGCCGTTATATCTCTGAGCGTCTCATCACTTGATGACCTAAACGAAGATGAAGCTGACTGATCGATGTCGTCTGAACTTGATGTAGATACCGGATTCTGGATGCAAAGTGATCAATGAGACATAGTATTACGCTTTTATCCCTAATTTTTTCCTGGACCGCCCTTTCGGGTTTTCAGTCCACCGGGATACCCATTTTTTCCCAAGCCGCCTTTTCAGATTTTCGACTTGCCGGGTGTACAGATTTTTTCTATTTCATCCCTTCATTTTGACCGAACCCTTTTGGTTCGCCGGGAAGCCCTAATTTTTGCCTAGGCATGTCAGCCTAGCGGGTCTTTTTTCATGCGTAGTATCTTTTTACTATGTCTGTATTGGCGGGGTGAGGAAGGTCGTCACCATCCATATTGGTTAGAATCATGGCTCCTCCTGAGAACACATGTTTAACCACAAATGGCCCTTCGTACGTAGGGGTCCATTTGCCCCTTGGATCGCTCTGAGGAAGGATGATTCGCTTGATTACCAGATCCCCAACTTGATATTCTTGTGGTCTGACCTTTTTGTTAAATGCCCTGATCATCCGTTTCTGATACGTTTGACCATGACAGATAGCAGCAAGTCTTTTTTCATCAATGAGGTTTAGCTGATCAAGTCGTGTCTGGATCCAATCATCTTCGTTCAGATTTGCATCCTTCATTATCCGGAGAGAGGGTATTTGCACTTCGATTGGTAAGACTGCCTCCATACCATAAACCAAGGAGAAAGGAGTTGCCCCGATTGACGTCCTAGCTGAGGTACGGTACCCATGTAGAGCGAACGGTAACATTTTGTGCCAATCTTTGTAAGTCACTGTCATCTTCTGCACGATTTTCTTGATGTTCTTATTTGCTGCTTCTACAGCCCCATTCATCTTCGGTCTGTAAGGAGAAGAGTTGTGGTGCTGTATTTTGAACCGTTCGCAGAGCTCGGTGATCATCTTATTATTCAGATTGGTACCGTTGTATGTAATAATTCTCTCTGGGACGCCGTACCGGCAGATCAGATTATGCCGAATGAACCGTGCCACAACAGTCTTGGTTACCGTAGCATAGGAAGCTGCTTTGACCCACTTTGTAAAATAATCAATCGCCACTAGGATGAAGCGATGCCCATTAGATGCCGTAGGTTTAATCTCACCGATCATGTCTATGCCCCACATTGCAAATGGCCAAGGCGCAGTCAGAACATTCAGGGGAACTGGAGGAACATGCACCTTGTCTGCGTAAATCTGGAACTTATGGCATGTCCTGGAATGTTGGTAGCAGTCAGCTTCCATTGTGGACCAGTAATATCCTGCCCGAAGGATCTTCTTTGCATAGTGTTCCCACTGGAATGTGTTCCGAAGGTACCCTCATGTAGCTCCGCCATAATCCTTTTTGCTTCAGTTTTATCTACACAACGCAGTAAGGTCGAATCATGGTTTCGTTTGTACAAGATGCCGTTGCTAAGGAAGAACTTTGCCGCGAACCTTCTCAGGAACTTCTTATCATTGACAGATGCACCTTCAGGGTATTCCTGGGCTTCCAAATATCTCTTCACCTCATAGTACCAAGGCTTCTCAGTCACTAATTCAGTCTCAAGATCATAACAGTATGTCGGTTCGTCCAGTTTCCAGATGATGACCCGGGGAGCCTCATTGTCCCACTTGACTTTGAACATGGAAGACATCGTAGCTAACGCGTCCGCTAACTGATTCTCCTCTCTCGGGAAATGTTCAAAGGTTATCTCTGTGAAGTGGGGGATCATTGTCAACACACATTCTTTGTAAGGAATAAGATTCGGATGTTTCGTATCCCACTCTCCTTTGATCTGGTTGATCACGAGAGCGGAATCTCCGAAGACACTCAGAAACTTGATCCTTAAGTCAATTGCAGCTTTGAGTCCCATGATGCATGCCTCATACTCCGCCATGTTGTTGGTGCAGTTGAAACATAGCCGGGCAGTGAGTGGAGTATGAGTGCCTTGAGGGGATATGATCACAGCGCCGATACCATTACCCAAAACGTTGGAGGCTCCGTCAAAGTGCATAGACCATCGGGATCCTTCCTCAGGTCCTTCATTCGGTCCAGGTACTTCACAATCAGTTACTATCATGATGCTTTCATCTGGAAACTCGAAGTTCATCGACTGATAGTCATCTACGGCCTGATGTGCCAAGTGGTCTGCCAATACACTTCCCTTGATGGCTTTCTGGGTTGTGTACTGAATGTCGTATTCCGTCAAGATCATTTGCCATCTTGCAATTCTCCCAGACAGAGCAGGCTTTTCGAATATATACTTTATAGGATCCATCTTTGAGATCAACAAGGTAGTGTGAGTTAGCATATACTGTCTCAGCCGGCGAGCAGCCCATACCAAAGCGCAGCAAGTTTTCTCGAGCAGTGAGTATCGGGTCTCACAGTCGGTAAACTTTTTGCTAAGGTAATAAATGGCATGCTCTTTTCGGCCAGACTCGTCATGCTGCCCCAGCACACACCCTATTGAGTTATCAAGTACTGTCAGGTAAAGTATCAGAGGTCTCCCTTCAACCGGTGGCATAAGAATGGGTGGTTCTTGGAGATACTCTTTGATCCTGTCGAAAGCAGCCTGGCATTCATCATTCCAACGTACTACCTGATCTTTCCTCAGCAGTTTGAAGATTGGCTCACAGGTAGCAGTTAGGTGTGAAATAAACCGAGCAATGTAATTCAGGCGTCCTAAAAAACCTCTGACCTCTTTCTCTGTTTTAGGAACTGGCATCTCTTGAATAGCTTTAACCTTGGCAGGGTCCACTTGAATACCTTTATCACTTACAACGAAGCCTAGCAACTTCCCAGATCTTACCCCGAAGGTGCACTTGTTCGGGTTCAACCTCAGCTTGTACAATTTCAGACGGTCAAACAGTTTCTGCAGATGATCAAGGTGCTCTTCCTCAGTCTGGGACCTTGCGATCATGTCGTCAACATACACTTCTATCTCATGATGGATCATATCATGAAATAAAGCAACCATGGCATGTTGGTAGGTTGCCCCAGCGTTCTTTAATCCGAATGGCATGACCTTGTAACAGAAGGTGCCCCACTGAGTAACAAATGTAGTCTTTTCCATGTCTTCAGGTGCCATCTTGATCTGATTGTAACCTGAAAAGCCATCCATGAAAGAGAACACCTTATGCTGAGCAGTATTATCAACAAGGACATCAATGTGAGGTAGGGGAAGTCATCCTTGGGACTGGCCCTGTTCAGATCCCTGTAATCGACACACATTCTGACCTTTCCATCCTTCTTTGGTACCGGCACCACATTAGCAACCCACTGAGGGTAAGAAGTCACTGCAAGAAACCTGGCATCAAACTGCTTCATAACCTCGGCTTTGATCTTCTCAGACATCTCTGGACGCATACGGCGGACCTTTTGCTTAACCGGAGGGCAGTCTTCCTTAGTAGGCAAGTGATGGACCACAATATCGGTATCCAACCCGGGCATGTCTTCGTAGGACCAGGCAAAGATCTCCATATAATCATGCAGCATCTGAGTTAACCGTTGCTTCACGCTGAGCTCTAGGTTGGAACCAATCTTTACCTCTTTCCTGTCTTCTTCAGTATCCAAGTTTATTATTTCCACTGGCTCTTCATGGGGTTGAATTGCCCTTTCCTCTTGAAGTAACAGTCTTGCAAGCTCGCCAGGTACTTCGCAATCATCTTCACCTTCGTCTTCGGCTAAGTTGATCGGATTTTCGAAGTCATAATTGGCAGTAGCAGAGTCGTTACCAGTGAGATCCAGAGTGGATTGAAACCTGTATGAGTGAGTGTGTGTGTAAATACAGCTGATTTTGCAATTTATGTAAAGAAAGAAGGAAAAGGAGCGCAAGATTTGAAATGTGAAAAACGTCCAATGCTTTTATTTATGATATATGATAGTGACAAACAAAAGCCCTCATAAATAAGACCACGGTGCCCCGGGCAGGACACCGGGCCATACAGTTTCAAATTATTGTTTATTACAGATACCAAAAACATAGGAATTCATTACTTAGTAACAAGAGAAACAGATAGATTGTCCTTTACACTCCAATTATTAAGTCCGCTGTCGGTTGCCGGGTAGATCCAGCTATCAAACTCAGCTTCATCCACTTCGTCTTCGTCCCCGATAGCATTCACTCCATGAGCAGGCAGGGGAGCTGTCACTACATTAGGCTTCTCAGATGCCTCAAACTGTACCTCCTTGGCGTCAATAAGGTCTTGCAGTTTGCTCCTTAATGCCCAACAGTCATCAGTGGAGTGCCCCGGGCTATCAGAGTGGTAAGCACAACGGGCATTCGGGTTGTATTTCGGAGAGGTAGTATTTGGGAACTTCGGAGCCTCTCTGACGGTTACTAAGTTGGTTGAGAGCAGCTGTGGCAAGATCTGTGATAAGGTCATGCTCAAGCGGGTAAACTCTCTCCGGGGTCTTTCAGCCCTTTGAGGATTGGTTGGCCGAGGAGCGGCAGCAGGCTTGGCAATCATTACCGCACTGACAGATTGGTGGCGCTCAGATTTCTCTGGTCTCCGGGAGCCATATACAGCACTAGCCTCCTTTTTGAAGGGTTTCTTTTCAGCATTGGAGGAGGCAACCTTCTGTATCTTCCCCGATTTTATACCGGCCTCGATCCTTTCACCAGTCAGGATCAGATCAGTAAACCCAGCAGAGGAATTACCAATGAGATGATTGAAAAATGGACCAGATAGGGTCCCCAAAAACATATCCACCAGCTCCCGATCCGTCAATGGTGGCTGCACCCTGCCAGCCAGATATCTCCATTTCTGGGCGTACTCCTTAAAACCTTCACCCGACCCTAGCGACATACCCTGGAGTTGGGTACGCGTAGGAGCGAGGTCGGAATTATATTGATACTGCTTGTAAAAATCAGTGGCCAGATCCTCCCAGTTACGAATGTTGGTTCCTTCCAACTGATAGAACCATTCGAGGTGAGTCCCTGAAAGACTCTCCTGGAAGAAGTGGATCCAAAGGTTCCTGTCTGTTGTGTAAGGCTGGATCTTCCTTACATAAGAACGGAGGTGCATCTTGGGACAGGAAGCCCCGTCATACTTCACAAAGGCAGGTGCCTTGAACTTGTGTGGAATCACCACCCCAATAGATAACCCCAAGTCTCCGAAATCCAGTCCAGGCACACGCTGAATTTCCATAGCTTTTAATCTGTCCTCCAGCTGCTTGTACCGGTCTTCAGCAGGAGGGTACTGTTCATCGTTGAAGTTTGTTTCAGTATCAGAGACCACAGGAGTAGGGACCTCCCTCTCTTTGTGACTACCTTCCCCCACAGATGGAGTAGTCCTCTCAGCCTCATTTTGCAAGGTGTTCCCGAGTCTGCGCCCAGTGTTAAATAGCACAGTCCTCTTCTTCTTCTTATTCTTCTTCAGAAGCATAGCTTTCAGCTCTTTTTGACCTTGAGCTAAACCCATGATCAGCTCCTGAAATTGGGCGTTCTGCGCCTGAAGGGCCTTGATAGATGTCTCGGTTGATGATTCAGGGTTCATGATGCTGAAATAAACAGCGAAGAACAGTCAGCAACCTGAAAAGAAGGGTACCTGTGATGCATATGATGCATGGAATGCGTATGATTTATGTTTTCAAAGACAATCGGGAATCAACTTTGTAAACAAAAAGGAACACACTTCATTAAATTCAACTTTGAAACTGAAATTATTCAACAGGTTGCCCTTAGGCGTTACATGAAAGGAGATACTGAAAAGGGAAGTAAAACTGTAAAAAGAACATCCAGAGCTCCTTATTGTTCCCATGGTCTCCTCTTCTCAGTACGGATGTAGGCATTCAGAGCTCGCTCATTCTCCAACTGCTTTGTCAATTTCTGGATCTTCAATTCCTGCTCGTTGAACTTTTCCCGGTAAGAATCCCGTTCTTCTCGCAGTTGCGACCAAGACCTCTTTAATGTCTCATAATCAGTGGGTATCTGAGGAGGAAAGACAGTTGGAGGAACACCATCCTTGTCAGGACACTCAAGAATGACGGGTCTGACGGCTTCGTATGGCATACCTAACTTCTGAGCACGGATGCGAACCCATTTGTAGTAGGCTTCCATAGGTAAAGAAGTCTTTGGCCCTAACTCTTGTGGGTCAGCTTTATGAACTTTGTCCCAAGCCTTGATGAACCTACGACGCAGCTCGTCACTATCCACCTGAAACTCAAAACTGATGTGAGGCACCAACATTTCATGAGGCCCTGCTCTTCTTGCTCTTCCAAACTGACGGAGTGCTAGACATGGATTGTAAGAGATTCCTCCTTGGGTACCAATCAGAGGAACATTAGGGTATTCCCCGCATCGATCAATAATAGCTATTTCATCCAAACCTCTGCAAGTCCAAATGATGTCTTTATCGGTGAGAGACATTAACCTGTGAGCCCAACCTCTTCCTTCTTGGTTCTTCAGTACGAACTTAGGGAGGTGCGAAATAAACCACCTCACCAACAAAGGGATACAACACCATAGGGTTCCTCGTCTTCGGGTAGTACGAGCATGAAGTTGTTGCAAGATGTCACCCAAGAGAGTGGGTACGGGATTCTGAGACATAAAGATCCTTATGGCAGTGATATTGATGAAGTTGTCAGGATTAGGAAACAAGACTAACCCATAGATTAGGAGAGCCAAGATGTCTTCATATGCCCTAAAGTCCAGGTCATTCCAGAAACTGTTAGCTTTACTGATCAGAAATTTGGCCAAGAAACCCTTGACTCCGCTTCTAGTCACCCAGTTGTCTGTTACCTCTTGATGGGTCAAAGGAAGAACTGCAGCAACATCCTCAAGCCTGAGGGTCTTTTCCCAACCAGTAAAGGGAGTCTGATCCAAGATAGGGATACCAAGCAAATCAGAGAACTCTTCCAGGGTAGGGACCAGCTGGAAGTCTTGAAAGGTGAAACACTGGTACAGAGGGTCATAGAACTGGGTCAGGACGCTCATCAACTGTTGATCCCGCTTTGCAGTGACTAAACTGAGAAGAGAACCATGCCTCTGAATGAAGGAAGTGGTATTTGGAATCCTGCTAACCAACTCTTCAAGCAACTCAGGTGAGTGAACAAAGTTGAACCGGATAGTATTCCTTCGTACAGGCATCATGATGTCCTACAAAACAGAGTAAAGGTGAAACCCTCTTGTCTTTGAAATGGCCAGTCCTTATGTAGGATGCATGCAATGCTCATGATGTTATGATGCTATGATAAAGCACACCACAAATAGATACAAAGGCAAACATGGTAAGGCACACAAGTCACACAAAGCAAGCCCTTAAAGTTTAGGCCAGCATGAGGTCTAGGTACTACCCTCTTTCAGTTTGTTGGTTCATACCTGTCCCATCAAAGTAACCGGGTTCTTAGAGGATCCCAATATCATTGACTACCCTCAATCGGTCATAACTCCAGCATCGCAATCTTTTCTTGCGGCCAGAACCATCACGAGAGTTTAGCCTCAATGGGCGTAGCATACTGCTACAATTCTAAAGGCCAAGTTATGTCAATTAAGGTTCTAAGGTTGTTGGTGCTTAATGACTCCTCAGAAGACCCATATTCTCCTCGTTGCAACACAAGGGATATCGGTACAGACCAAGGTGCCACACCAACGTAGCCACTGCTTCACCCGTGTCGGTCTACGCCGGACAGGTCCTCACAGCTTATGCTACCTAAACAGGGTATCCCCAGATCCGGGTTAGGACCTATGAAACTCCAAGACAATGCCCACAATAATAAAGCAAGCAAAACAAAACAATTAAAAACACAAGTATGATCTATCCTAAGGTACACCTCACTTTAAGTATCCCCAGCAGAGTCGCCAGTTCTGTGATCGGTGGATCTGGAACTGACTGTTTAACGCTGGTTTCGCGAAATGTCGCGGAAGCAAGAGTCACCACCGTCTTTTATTTTCTCCAACATGGAAAGGACAAAAGCACAGAAAAATTCCTTATTGAGATTAGTTCTCGGTTCGGGAGGTAGATTATAGAAAGGGAAGGTGTTAGCACCCTTTCTATCCATGGTTATCCATGGGCTCTTAGGTACTTGCTCATTTGTGTTTTCAAAATGGTTTGTTTGCTTTTCAAGTGTGAGTGGGTTTTGAAAAAGTTTCGTTTGAAAAATTTCTAAGTAACTCTTGTATCTGTCCTCAAGAGTGTATGAAAAATTTGTTTGAAAACTTTTAGAAAGTGTAGGTGTGAAAAGTATTTTGTTTGTTTTTGAAAAGAGCAAGTATCTATGAGAATCTACCTACCCTGAGGAATTCGTCTGTGTAAATGTCCTTAAAGTAGTGCCATCCCACCATTGAGAGGTAGGTAGCACCACCGTTGGAGGTGTTCGGGTCAATTCGAAGGTTCGGGACATGGTGATCACCGGAGCAATAGGAAGACACCTTAGAAGCTACCCTCATGCCAGGTTCCCGGATCATGAGGACTTACTAAGACATCCTCTACTCGACGATCACCTTTCGAGGCAAGGCAACAGTGAGGCGTACCCTAGGGGTGGTGTGTGAATTGTGTGTCATTTTCAGTTTATTGTTTGTCTTGTCATGTATTGGTGATCTACGCTTTGATTTTATTTTTGGGCATTCATTCTTTCATGTTATTGTTTAACAATTAAAGGTGCGGGAATTTAAAGTGCGGAAAAGATAAAAGGTCATACGCTATTACAAGGGCGTGGGTCTACAACGCCAAATTAATCCAGACCCGATTTAAAAATAAAGTGCAGAAAATAAATGTCTAATTAACTATTACAGGGCTTTGGAGCAAGTACATGATATTCACAAAAAGAAATAAATAAAACGCGCGAAACAAAAATGTAATCGAATGCGAGGGCATTGAACCCTTTGAAGGAATTAAAATAAAATTATTAAAATAATTAAGTTAAATAAAAAGAAAGAATTTATTTTTTATGTTTTTTTTGTATTTATGACATTAAAGAAAAAATTAAATTGGAATTAAAAGTCAAATAATTCTAGTTCTAACTATTTTTTAATTTATTAAAGAAAATGCATTAAAGTTAAAACCTAGAATTAAAACTAATTAATTATAAAATTTATTTACAAAATTAATGGTTAATGATACTTATAATAAAAATATTTAATTAAAAAAAGATAAAAAGTGCTAAAGGCCTATTTTTTTGTCATTTTTGGTTATTGAGAAAAAGAATTAAATTAACAACCTAAAATTAAAACTAAATTTATTATGGGATTTATTTACAAAATTAATACTAAAATAAAATATTTATTATCTTTATCTTTTCTGATTTTTTTGTGTTTTGTGTTTTTATTATGAAAATAATTGAATTAATTTGAAATAATAAAAACTAAGTAGAAGAAAAAGAAGAAAGAATGGAAAGAAAAGAAATAAAAATGCAAACTATGGGGGGGGTGTATTTGATGAACTCTGGCCCAACAGAAGGAGCCCTTTTGCTGACTTTTTGGATCACATGTGGAGCGTTGACTGGAGCATTCTATGGACCTCCCATTCTGACCTTCAGATGCTTCTTTCAAGACACTTGGCAAGACTTTGTATTGGGTGTATGGTGAACCCTTGGAATGTGCACTGCGTTGGAACAAGTTAAACAAAATAATAGAAGTGAAATAGGGGGACCTGGGATTCGAACCCAGGTCCCAATGATCATTGCCTATACGCCTTAACCAATGGAGCTGCGTGCGTTAGTTGTATATAATATAAGAAATAAATAATATAAAATAAAATGGTCGTTAGTGTTAAAAATAAATAAAAAAAGCGCGCTGGATTCAAACCAGCCATTCACACTGTGCCACGCAGTCATCTTCCTCGTTGTTTTATTTTCCTGAAAATATCAAAACATTGGCAACGGTTTTTACACCGTTTCAGAAAGGGCCTTTACAAAAAATAACGAACAGCACATGGGGGCTCATAAATTGAGCGCGAGGGTGGCACTCTCTTCGTCCAAGCATGCTGGTTCTAATGGTGGTATTCAGGCATCTTAATTTTACCATTTTAAGAAACGCCCAATTTTGACCTCCAAGAACCCTAATCTGCATGCATGGTAGAATCACATATAGTATACAAAAACGCAATTAAAGTAGATGGTTAGCTTCAGAAAGGTTTAATTAGCACGAATCCACAAATAAAATGTTATGTAAATGCATAAATTGTAAAATGCGATTGTGAGAAAAAGTGGAAAGAGTCTGGCTTCTGTACAGTGATTCAAGGGGTTAGGGATTGTGTTCTTGATCCAGGAAGGTTCCTTGATGTCCCAGGAATGTGATAGGATCGTTGTTTTGGCTTGAATCAAGCTCTAACCCTGTTTTCAGTTTTGAAAAAAATGGCCAAAAATGTGAATTTGCTTTTTGAGTTTATGCGCAGCTTTCGTCTCAATTTCGTTTCTGATCACTTGTATATACCTTAGGCAATGTGTTTGGATGAGAATTATGGCTCCATAATGTATAGCATTCAAGTTCAAAATCCTCCATAAACCTCCATAACCAAACTTCCCTTTTTGGATCATTTTTTGAATTCTTGCTTCTTTGAGCCTTGGCACGAAAATGGGATATACATAATGGTGCTTCAAGGTTAATCAAAGCCAAATATTCCCTTAAATTAATTTTTTTGAATTTCTCTTGATTTTAAAAAGATTTAAAATTAATTAAATCCAATAAAATCAATAAAAAATGAAAAAATTAATTAAAAAATCTGAAATAAAAGGTGGGACACGTGGGAAGCATGGCCAAGTTAATTCAAGTGAAAAAAGTGGGCCCTTTTTGTCAAAAATGAAATTTCAAGGATAAATGATTTTGGCCATTTCACAAAAATTTCCCAACTTCTCCAATGCATATCTTGCTCAATTTTTAAGCTTTGATCATGTTCTTGGACATTTTGGAAAGGTCTTGAAGTCCTATAACCAATGTATTTGGTCCCATGTCATTTTGATTTACCAATCTCAAGTTATGGCCTTTGACTTAAAGTCCCTTTTTGTTGACTTTTGAAAATGACCTATAATGTTGAAATTGATAACTTTTTGTGAGAGCATTTCTTGGACTTGAAGTATGAAGAGGAGTTGCAGGAAATGTCTTTATCTTCAAAATGAGCATTGGATGGGATTTTTCTGATGAACCATGAAAAAGTTATGTCTTGGTCAAGTTACAGTTGACTTTTCAGCTGTCCAAAAATAGAAACTTTTGCATCTTGATGATTTTTGAGCCATACTTTTGAGAATCATGATCAAGAATTGATCAAATGATGTTTGGTGGATTCAAAATAAGATGTTGACCAAAAATTTGAACTTTTGACTGTCAAATGACCATTTTGCCCCTACAGTTGACTGTAGTGCAATTAGGGTTTTTGACTGTGCAATTTTGTGCTGAAAGTCTTGAAACTTTGTATGAGGATGCTTGACCATATTTGTAGGCATGTGAGACTTGATTGGACCCTTGGAAACTCCATTTTCTTGATCAGAACCAAAACCCTAATTTGACTGGCCTTAGGAGAGTGGTTGACTGTGTGGCCCTTGAGTAGACCTTGAAGCATTTGAAGAGGATGTTTGGCAAAACTTTGAAGATTATGGGAGGGAAAATTTTGGGGTACAACACAATCATTTAAATTCAGAATAGTAAATAATTAAATAAACATTGTTTCGGTATTGATCAATTAAACTTGGTGCTCCACAAATCCAAATTAATGCACAGTCAATCACAACAACTGCCCAGATCTATTCTTCCTTTTACTGATTTTTACCAGACACTGCAAATTCAATCCAAATGTTTCAATCCACATCTCAGCATAACTTGAAAAACACTGTAGAGTTAAACCTTTCTGAGGAACCGCGCATAAAAAACCCTAATTCCTGGTCAAATGTCAAAGAAACGTTCGCCTGATCAAAGTTGAGCCAAAATCAAACAAACCCTAAACAAACTGCTTGAATTGTTCCAGAGCCATGAAAATCAATGAAAACCCTAATTTTGTCTGACTGATGAGAAAAGTCTGTTTGACCGATTCTTGAGCCAATCTGAAAAATCAGGAAAAGCCTGAAGTTGTGATTTCCTGTGGAAAAAAAATACGAGGGCAAATTTTGGGGTACAACAGTTGCCCCTGTTCAATCTTCTTGAACCTGAAGAGTTAGATTGGCAAGTTTGCCTTTCACGACTCGAAGGTAAAAGGAGATTGGACACTAAAGTGCCCAAAAAATTTGCACTCGGTGACGTGACGGTAGAGGGAATGGGCTTAAAGATGCCATTTGGTGATGGGCTTAAAGATGCCATCTAGTGACTGCTGGTAGGAGGATGGGCTTATAGATGCCATCTGGAAATGGGCTTAAAGATGCCATTTAGAAATGTTTGAGGAGGATGGGCTTATAGATGCCATCTGGAAATGGGCTTAAAGATGCCATTTAGAAATGTAATGGATAGTTGTAGAGATGGGCTTACAGATGCCATCGGGAGGTGTGACGGAACTTTGTCGAGAATGGGCTTATAGATGCCATTTGGAATTATGTGTCGATCGCATAAGAGATTCTTTAGTGAGAACTTGCGTACTTGAGAAAGAAAGATAATTTCCTGGCCTGTTACAAAGGTTGATCTTCAGTCTCTTCATGCAGACATGCCCTGGCTGGATACAGGTATCGAATCTATAATCAAACGTTCACAGATATGCCCTGGATGGATACAGGTATCGAATCTTCAAACTCTTCAGACGTGCCCTGGCTGGATACAGGAATCGAATCTGGAATTAGTCGTCAACAGATATGCCCTGGCTGGATACATGAATCGAATCTTCAAACTCTTCAGACGTGCCCTGGCTGGATACAGGAATCGAATCTGGAATTAGTCGTCAACGGATATGCCCTGGCTGGATACAGGAATCGAATCTTCAAACTCTTCAGACGTGCCCTGGCTGGATACAGGAATCGAATCTGGAATTAGTCGTCAACAGATATGCCCTGGATGGATACAGGAATCGAATCTTCAAACTCTTCAGACGTGCCCTGGCTGGATACAGGAATCGAATTTGGAATTAGTCGTCAACAGATATGCCCTGGCTGGATACAAGAATCGAATCTTCAAACTCTTCAGACGTGCCCTGGCTGGATACAAGAATCGAATCTGGAATTAGTCGTCAACAGATATGCCCTGGCTGGATACAGGAATCGAATCTTCAAACTCTTCAGACGTGCCCTGGCTGGATACAGGAATCGAATCTGGAATTAGTCGTCAACAGATATGCCCTGGCTGGATACAGGAATCGAATCTTCAAACTCTTCAGACGTGCCCTGGCTGGATACAGGAATCGAATCTGGAATTAGTCGTCAACAGATATGCCCTGGCTGGATACAGGAATCGAATCTTCAAACTCTTCAGACGTGCCCTGGCTGGATACAGGAATCAAATCTGGAATTAGTCGTCAACAGATATGCCCTGGCCGGATACAGGAATCGAATCTTCAAACTCTTCAGACGTGCCCTGGCTGGATACAGGAATCGAATCTGGAATTAGTCGTCAACAGATATGCCCTGGCTAGATACAGGAATCGAATCTTCAAACTCTTCAGACGTGCCCTGGTTGGATACAGGAATCGAATCTGGAATTAGTCGTCAACAGATATGCCCTGGCTGGATACAGGAATCGAATCTTCAAACTCTTCAGACGTGCCCTGGCTGGATACAGGAATCGAATCTGGAATTAGTCGTCAACAGATATGCCCTGGCTTGATACAGGAATCGAATCTTCAAACTCTTCAGACGTGCCCTGGTTGGATACAGGAATCGAATCTGGAATTAGTCGTCAACAGATATGCCCTGGCTGGATACAGGAATCGAATCTTCAAACTCTTCAGACGTGCCCTGGCTGGATACAGGAATCGAATATGGAATTAGTCGTCAACAGATATGCCCTGGCTGGATACAGGAATTGAATCTTCAAACTCTTCAGACGTGCCCTGGCTGGATACAGGAATCGAATCTGGAATTAGTCGTCAACAGATATGCCCTGGCTGGATACAGGAATCGAATCTTCAAACTCTTCAGACGTGCCCTAGCTGGATACAGGAATCGAATCTGGAATTAGTCGTCAACAGATATGCCCTGGCTGGATACAGGAATCGAATCTTCAAACTCTTCAGACGTGCCCTGGCTGGATACAGGGATCGAATCTGGAATCAATCACTCACAGATGTTCCCTGGCTAGATACAAGAATCGAATTTGGATCCGTGATATTTGATAGTAGTCATCTTTGGGATTGACCTTTTCCTGAAAAGGCAAAACATCAGTTGTATGCAGTGTCATGATATATGAAATGCGTGATGTTCTCAAAATAAATGAGATTGTATGTTCATGATGCGTATGTGCATGCTATAATGTATGAAGATGTGATGTTTATGAATGTATTTTTGTCTAGGAAAATAAATCCTTGACGAATGTCGGGAAGTTAACTCCTGGGCTGATATTGAAGAGTAGAGCTTTTCGTTTCCACTGGGGATATTGAAACTTGATTCTGAGGGGAATTAGATTCCGGAAGGTTCTCATGCTGGGGATTGCAGAGTAGTCTATTGGAGAAGAGGAGCTGTGGTCCTTTGAATTTGTAGTAGTCTAAGAGGCAACCTCAGGCTGGGGAATCCTGATGTTGTTGGGGAAATAAACCCTGCTGTCGATCTGCTGGAGAGGTGACATCTTCTCGAGGACGCTTGAATTTCTTTTCAGAAATATTTCGGAGAGGTTTCATCACTGCCCCTAGCACCGGGTGCTTTGTGGTATTGCCAAGAAACTTGGACTGTTCGTAACCCTTGAGATTTGACATTCGAATGCCCCAAGTGATGGTGACGGAGACTTGCCCCAAGTTAATCTACAATTGAGAGATTTTGTTGAACTCTTGACTGGACTGCCCCAGGTTAACTGAACTTTGAAAGATTTGTTGAAACCTTGACTGGACTGCCCCAGGTTAACTGGATGGTGAAATGTCGTGCCCCTTGTTGATAGGAGATTTGTCGTTGGAAGTGTCATCCTTTTGAAGTGATTTTGTTCACTGAGAGAGTTTTCGTTCCTCCGAACATTCGCTGTATGAATTTCTTCGATGTCAAACAAATAGTCAAATGCAGACAGTGATATTCAAGCAATGCAAAGTTTATGTTTGTCTCGAAGTTTTGCAAAATGCGTTTTTTTAGCAGAAAACTTTTTATAAGACAAGTTAACACAAGATTTAGAGCAAAGCCTTACAGGAGTCAGGATACCTTTTGGAACAGTATGCTTTCGAACTAACCCATGCTTCAATTAGGACTTTTGAAGGGTTGTAACGTGGCCTGGTTCACGGTCTAAGAAACAAAGGATAAAGGCTCAAAGTATATTTGTACCCACCCGCTCTTTGTGATGTTCTTCAACCCTAAGCTCAGTTAACTGTGTGTCGCACTCTGTTTTGAGTTTGGAACGACCTTTTGGGTGATGGTTCACCAATTGAATTTGGGAGATAGTCATCATCTCCTTTTTTCTTTTGCAACATTTTTCATGTTGTTGAGGATTTGTAATGACCTCTCTATTTTGATTTTGATTTGTTATCCCTAACTTTTGCCTGACTGTTCCCATTTCTGAGATTACAGTCAGCGGGATGCCCCAGCTTTCTTAAGCCTCCTTTATAGGTTTTGGCTTGGTGGGCTTTTCTCTTTTGAGAGATTGACTGCCTATGTGATAGGGAGCCACCCTTGTCTTTTGACTTCCAGAGGAATGCCTTTTTTTTTGACATCGTTCGTTGTGTTACGAACTGAGAGTTTGCGACTTCAATGCGCGTTTTCTTTTGAATTAACTAAGATACTACCCTGCCCCAGGTTTATATCAAAGGTTTTGATCGTTTTAGAATAGAAAACTCCTACTTCTTTGGCTCGAAGGGGTTGACTAGGGATTAACTTCCTTATAACTCCAGTGTTTGGGAATTGAAAGAAATGCCTGTACATCATCAGCGAGGTCTGTTCAAAAGCATACTGTATAAGATTATGGTATTGTTTCGTCATCCTCCCTCTAAAGGCTTGCAGCTTTTTATCAAGAGTCAAATATCATAAAGAAAGCATAAGAGTAGTGAAACGAATGGATGAATTCAAGACAAACATATGCAATGCATTAATGAAACAGAGTTTAACATCAACAGTTAATTGTTTGAATAACAAAAGAAAATTACAACTTTGAAAATTCAAATGAAGCAAAAGTCTCTCAGTTTGAGCTTCGTCACTTCAGGTGGAGAACCCCCTTAACGAAAGATTTTCATCTCGCCGTCTGGCATGAATTCCAGCACTCCAATATCGATCAGATCTTGAATCTTGTTCTTCAAGGCCCAACAGTCGTTGGTGTCGTGTCCCGGGCTGTAGGAGTGGTAAACACAAAATGCATCGGGACGATAGTTAGGAGAGGAGGTATTGAGCTTCCGAGGAGGATCCCTTAAGGTAAGCAGGTTGACCTCCAACAGGCGCTTCAGTATGAAGAATGATGGTATCTCAGTCTCCGTGAACTGTCTTCCCGACGTCTCTTGCTTACGCCGATTACCCCGTTGACACTGGCGAGGTTGTTGATGGGCTTGTGACCCTGAAGCAAGCGAAGGAGCCTTCCCCTTGTCTTCTTGAGTGGATGGAGGCTGAGCGGTGATTTGCTCTTCAACCTCATATGTTTGCCCCAATCGGTTGTTTTGAAGCAGTTGGCGGACGAGAACTCCGAGTTCCTCTTGTCTTTGAGACAGGTCTTGGATGAGAGCCATCTGGCCCACCAACTGCCCCATCACTTGGATCCTCAATGTTGCCAGATCAAACTGCAGCTCCGCAAGCTGATCACTCCTGGCATTGTTTGAATTCTCCAAGCCCTTTGTGAGGAGAGCTTTCATTTCTTCTTGCCCCAGAGACAAGTTCAGGAACATTTCCTGCAGTTGAGCAGTCTGGTCTTGGATGTCTTTGACAGACCTTTCTAGAGCCATCTCTTACTGAAATAAACAGTATGAGAGTAAGGAAACCTGAAAAAGGAAAAACTGTTATGATGCAATGCATGATGTGTGGATGCATGCTTTCAAGGATCTCTTGGGTTAAACACAGGAGAATGTTAGAGGTTGAACTCTGATCTTTGGATTAGAGAACTTTGCACCGGTGGATGTCTTTCCACGAGAATCAAGCTCACCATGTCAAGTGGGTCATAGCCACTGATTCGAGTTGTTGCACTTGATCTTTGATTGGAGAACTTTACACTGGTGGATGTCTTTCCACAAGAATCAAGGTCACCATGTCGAGTGGGTCATAGCCCCCGATTCAAGTTGTTGTATTTGATCTTTGACTGGCATTGGTTAGAGGAGAAACCTCTTACCCCTTGGTAGACGTCTGGTTCAATGTATCCCTGCATCAACAGAACCCTCAAGATTCTTGAAATGGTTATTGAAAATGCTATGGTATGATGTTATGATGTTATGTACATACATGCAAAAAGCAAGTGAGTGTATATACAGACAAACATATTCACACAAAGCAAACAAGTCTTTAGGTTTAGGCTTGCATGAGGTTCAGGTACTACCCTCTTTCAGTTTCGTTGGTTAAGACCTGTCCTATTGAAAGTAAACGGGTTCTAGAGGATCTCAATATCACTGACTACCCTCAATCGGTCATAACTCCAGCATCGCAATCTTTTCTTGCGGCCAGAACCATCGCGAGAGTTTAGCCTCAATGAGTGTAGCATACTGCTACTGTTCTAATGGCCAACTTGGGTCAATTTAGGGTTCTAAGGTCGGTTGGTGCTTAATGACCCCTTAGAAGACCCATATTCTCCTTGTTTCAACACAAGGGATATCGGTACAAACCAAGGTGCCACACCAACGTAGCCACTGCTTCACCCATGTCGGTCTACGCCGGACAGGTCCCTCACAGATTATGCTACCTAAAAGGGTATTTCCCAGATCCGGGTTAGGATCTATGAAACTCCGATGCAAAGCCCACAAATGTAAAAGCAAACAAAGCAATCCATTGAAAACAAAGGTGATCTAAACCCTAAGGTAACCCCACTTTTTATGTATCCCCAGCAGAGTTGCCAGTTCTGTGATACAGTGGGAGAACTGACTTGAGTTTTGCATTTGTATTCGCACTTGTTCGGTTGAGCAAGAGTCGCCACCGACTTTTTATTTTATCCTAAAGGAAAGGTTAAAAAGCACAACAAAAACCTTTTGAGATATTTCGTGGGTTCGGGGGGTAGATTATGAAAAGGGAAGGTGCTAGCACCCTTTTCATCCATGGTTATCCATGGGCTCTTAGTTACTTGGTTTTTTAGATCACTTGCCTTGATTTTCGATTGCTTTGAAATTGTGGTGTGTGTGTGTGTTTTGAAAATGTTTTTGAAGAGATGCCTTGTCTTAGGCAACCAATGTAATTGACTCGTGTTTGAGTGTTTTACAAAAGTGTGTATCTTTTTGAAAAGATGTTTCAAATGTTTTTGAGAGTTTGTTTTGAAAGTGTTTGTGAAGTGTGAGGTCAGTTTAGGCTTGATGACAGGTTGGGCCTTACTGGTTTGATGTGTTTGATAGATTATGGTCTTGGCTTGATGCTTATGTTTCAGCTTGGCATGGTTTGGACATCACAGGTTTTAGGTTTTTGGTTGTGGTTATTCTGTTGGTTTTTTTTTTTGGCTTCAGCAGGTTAATTGATGGTTAAATGGTTTGATAGGTTATTGGCTGGAGGTTTATGCAGGTTGGTTTTTTGGTGGCTTGCTTCAGGCAGGTTATGGCCTTACTGGTTTTTTAGGCTTCAGGCAGGTTGAATGTTTACTGGTTCTTATGCAGGACGTCTTTTCTTTTAGTTTTGACAGGGTTGGCGTTTTGTGAAGCTATGCTTCAGGCTTCAGGCTTATGCTGGTTTTTAGTGAACTGGTTTTAGGCTTGGGAGCTTATGTTCTGAGTTCTCTTTTGGTTTGTGATTTTCTCCCCCCTTCTCTACTGTGTTAGCAGTTTTGTTTTATATTTCTCTTTCTCAAGCCTCAAAGCCAGTAAGCCTGCTCTTTTCCCTCTTCTTCTCTCTCCAGTACAACTTAAAACAATAAAAAAATGTTTGTGTTTGTACCTTTCTCTGAAAAGGCAACACTGGGAAATGATGAAATGAGCTATGCTTGCTTGCATATGTTTACTCTGCATACTTTATGTCTTCTCTTTTCCATACTTTGTGTTGCATCTTGTACCTTTTGATACTTTGATATCTTTGACAGCTTTTTTGGCAGCTTGTGGCAAGTTTGAATTTGAACTCAGTTTGGGACTTTGTGGTTCAATTTGGATTTGGACTTTGTAGTGCTGTCTTGCTTTGAACTATGCAGTTTTGACAATTTTGAAATGTGCAATTTTTGACTTTGTGCATTGATTTTTAGCAAGCATTATTCATCCCTTTTTGTGAACCGGGAGAAATCCCGTGATTTGCAGAAAGGGCTAACTGATTCCAGTCAGTTGCCTTTAATGATGAGTCCAAATTAATTGTCTGTCTCTTATTTATTTATCTGCTTCTGACTTTTCTTTTGTTCTTTGTTTTGCAGATAAAATTCTATGGAGCACTGGAGCAAGGGATAGAAGATGAAGAATTGAAGATTTAGAAAAATATTTAGGATAGTTTTTTTTTTATTTAAATTTAAATAAATGTAATATTATTATTGTAAACATTTTGTAAACAAAAACAATTATACAAATAATTTAAAGATAAATAAAAAGTCCTTTTATTTGATTAATTCTTTTCTTCTCCAATTGTTTATTTATTATTTAAAATTCTTTAAATTATAATAATGGAAAATAAATTCCAATAATTTAAATTCAGAATAGTAAATAATTAAATAAACATTGTTTCGGTATTGATCAATTAAACTTGGTGCTCCACAAATCCAAATTAATGCACAGTCAATCACAACAATTGCCCAGATCTATTCTTCCTTTTACTGATTTTTACCAGACACTGCAAATTCAATCCAAATGTTTCAATCCACATCTCAGCATAACTTGAAAAACACCGTAGAGTTAAACCTTTCTGAGGAACCGCGCATAAAAAACCCCAATTCCTGGTCAAATGTCAAAGAAACGTTCGCCTGATCAAAGTTGAGCCAAAATCAAACAAACCCTAAACAAACTGCTTGAATTGTTCCAGAGCCATGAAAATGAATGAAAACCCTAATTTTGTCTGACTGACGAGAAAAGTCTGTTTGACCGATTCTTGAGCCAATCTGAAAAATCAGGAAAAGCCTGAAGTTGTGATTTCCTGTGGAAAAAAAATACGAGGGCAAATTTCGGGGTACAACAGACTCAACTTGAATGGTTTTACCAACTGGAAGGAGCTAACGTCCGTAGCTGGGAGGACCTTGATGCTGCTTTTTATAAGAAGTACCAGTGCAATTCCGACCTCGCTCCCATGCGTACCCAACTTCAGGGTATGTCTATGGGAGCGAGCAAAGGTTTTAAGGACTATGCTCAGAAATGGAGGGACCTTGCTAGAAGATTACAACCCCCTTTGGCTGATACAGAGTTAGTGGGCATGTTTCTGGGGACCTTGTCTGGTCTGTATTTTAATCATCTGATTGGAAGTTCATCGTCCGAGTTTACTGAGCTGATTATGACTGGGGAAAGAGTTGAAGTCGACATCAAGACTAGCAAGATAAAGAAAGGTGCTTCGTCAAGCACAAAAAATAAGCCTTTTAAGAAGGAATCCAGTGCAGTTTACAGCGTGAAGATCCATAAAAAACCTGGGCGCCGCCAAGCAGTTAATGCGGTGGTTATATCAAGGCCTGTTGTTGCCCCACAATGCAACAATCAGCCAAGAGCAGAGAGGCCGCAAAGATAATTCACTCGGCTCGGTATGACCCTGTCTCAGATTCTGCTGCTGTTATTGAAGACCAACTTGGTGATTCTGAAGGAGGCTCCGAAGAATCCCAATACAACATCACCGTTGTACAATCCGAACGCCCGCTGTGCTTTTCACTCTGATAGCCCGGGGTATGATACGAATAACTGTTGGGTCTTGAAGAATAAAGTGCAGGATTTGATCGATGCTAAGGAGATTGAGTTTGAAGCGCCTGAAAAGCCTAATGTTATGACTGCTCCTATGCCCAAGTATGGAGTGAATGCCGCAGATGATGACTCATTTGTGACTTCCGTCAAAGACATTACTACTCCATTGATGATTGTGAAGAAGAACCTTCTGTTAGCCGGTTTATTTCCGGGCTGTGGCAAAGGTTGCCATCTGTGTTTTGTCCTACCTACTGGTTGCCATCTATTGAAGTCAGGTGTCCAACGCCTGATGGATAACAAAGAAATTATGTTTGAGAAAACTTTGGTTCCATTAATTCCTTTTGAAGATGTTTCTATAATCACCATTTCCGCCAATTCTTCCAAGGCTTCCTCGAGAAAGCCTGTTAGAATTACATCTGTTTCGAGAATCGCTCTGTTGATCATTACCATTCCTGGGCCTATCCCTTACACGTCAGATAAGGTTGTCCCGTGGCACTATGGGGCTGACGTATATTATCACGGGATTAAACAAGACTTCAATGTTGGAGAGGCTGATACTGATGTCAGCAATATTGTTGGATCTAGTAAAGTCACCCGCAGCGGAAGGCTTTTCTCCCCTGAGATCTCTCCACCAACTGTTCGGAAGCCTGTTGTTATTACACCTTCCAGTACATCTGTTGTTGTCCCTGTTCATGTTCCAATCCTTACCCCTGTTGTCAAGTCATCTGACGCTCGGGGCAAAGGGATCAGCGGTGAGCCTGCCCAGGCGGAGGCACCGAAGAATATTACTGTTGAAGCCTTTAGACAGGAGATAGAGGAAATTTTGAAGATCATCAAAAAGAGCGACTACAATGTAGTCGAACAGCTGGGGCAAACCCCGTCAAAGATCTCTATGTTGTTTTTGTTGCTATGCTCAGAAGCCCATGCCAAGGCTCTGATTGCTTTCCTGAAAACTGCACACGTACCGCAAGAAACATCCGCTGATCAGTTCAAAGACTGCGTGGCTAGTTTGATTGCTGATAACGGGTTGGGTTTCTCCAATGCAGACTTGACTGCCAAGGGGAAGAATCACAATGACGCTTTACATGTTTCAATCGAGTGCAGGGGCACTACTCTGGCTCACGTGTTGGTGGATACTGGGTCCTCGTTGAATGTTTTACCCAAGAAAGCATTAGACCGATTGGACTGTGAAGGGTTGGTGCTGAAACCAAGCAACATTGTGGTTAGGTCCTTTGACGGGTCCAAGAGGATGGTACATGAAGAAGTGAATATTCCAGTTAAGGTTGGTTCTCATATTTTCGCATCTACATTCTATGTGATGGACATTCGGCCATCTTATTCTTGTTTACTGGGTCTCCCGTGGATCCACAAAGTTGGGGTAGTACCTTTTACGCTCCACCAGATGCTGAAATACCCAGTGAAGGGGAAAATTGTTACAGTACGAGGGGAAGATGAGTACATGGTGAGCCACCTCAACTCTTTCCGGTATGTGGAAATGGACGGGGAGTTCATTGAAACCCCGTGTCAACATTTTGAAGAAGTCCCCCAAACGCTGGCGTTGACTGAAATTATTACTGAAGATCCTCCAATGAAGATGGCTTCCCTCAAGGATGCCCGGGCTGTTGTTGAGAAAGGTGGGTGTGCACATTGGGGTCAACTCCCTGACTTAGCACATAAGACTAACAAGTTTGGTTTGGGTTTCACTGCAAAAGCTCAAAGGGTTGTTCGGCGTGCATGGATCGGAGGACCTCCCCTATTTATCAGCAATTCAGGAGTGAATGCCATTGAAGATGATGATGAAGAGTCTGAGTTTGACAGTTGGATTTACCCAACTACCGACGGCGGATTAAGCAACTGGACGGCAAAGGACTTCGTCCCAATTTCTTTTATTACCCAGTAATGAGACTTTTGTTTTAAAGTTTGTAATAGACAATTTTTAAACTTTACGGCCCGGTGTCTTACCCGAGGCATCGTGGCTTTGTTTGTGAGGGCTTTATATGTGTCATTACCATATATCATTAATAAAAGCATTGGACGTTTCTTGCATTTCAAATTTTGCACTCCTTGTTTTTCTTTTTCTATCTTGCAAGATAACTATTTTACACACTGTTGTACCCCAAAATTTTCCCTCCCTTTCTTCAGGAAACCATCTTAGATTTTTCAAAGTCCCCTGAAACAAATCCAAGTCCTGGGTTATCCTTTTGCCCAAGCAAGCCACTTACAAGAACAAGATGGTCTCACAAACTCCGGAAACAACGCTTTCATCTTGAGGAAAATCAAATTCTAAGTGCTTCTTTAAAATAAGTGTTTTTAGAAAAATCAGCGCTTCAGAACTTCTGGACCCATTCCAGATGAAGACGGTCAGAAGTTGCAAGCTTGGCTCAGCGTGGTCAGAAGTTGGCTCTTCAGCAGCTACATCAGAAGTTGTAAACGTGGTTCAGAGTGTAAGCCTCAAACAGAACATACCCCTTCAGCAGTTACACAAGCTCAGTCAGAACTTGCTAAAGGAATGCAAGAGAAACAGGAAAGTATGAAGGCTCCTTCAGAACAGGTTGAAATCAGAAGATGAAAGGTCAGAAGGATAGGTGTCACATTGATACAGAATCTCTAAGTCCAGATTGTCCAGAAGTAGATCCAAGGAACGTACCAGAAAACCAGGAGAATCTCCAGAGTTTGCTAAGACAACAGGTAGCCAAGGCCAGAGCATGGTTTACGCTGCTGATTCAACGCTGGTTTCCCTCACCAGAATGTTGGTATTGACAGGTCTTGTCACCATTTAATGCCCATTAATGCTTCCAACCACTCCTGAGCATTCACGTGTGGCTTGGAAAATGCTTTTGCACAGATTCTGGCATGGGTCTTCACGCCACCGCCCACTTCAGAGGTCACTTCCCCCAATCTACGCCTGCTGCTGCTACCTAGGCTGAAAGATAGCTGTTATCACAACTTCCCAGGAATTTCTGTCAAAGAACAAATTCAAACTCTGTTGGCGCCTTAAATGTTCAAGGCATCCACAAGAACTTTGCCTATAAATAGGGAGCTTTCACCACTGCAAAAGACGTTCAAGCAAAAACAGAAAAATTGCTAAGAGAGAAACGAAACTCCTAGCAACATAACATTCTGAAACTC
Source organism: Vicia faba (assembly GCA_948472305.1). Classification (NCBI taxonomy): domain Eukaryota; kingdom Viridiplantae; phylum Streptophyta; class Magnoliopsida; order Fabales; family Fabaceae; genus Vicia; species Vicia faba. The sequence continues at coordinate 41,349,333 of OX451740.1, forward strand.
TGCCAAAATCTCCAGCTTTGTTTCATAACTTTAAGTTTCTTACCTTCAACTTCATCAAACGTCCAGCTCTTTTCTGTAAACCAAAAACGTTCTTTCCAAACTTCTGACCCTATACACGTATACACCTTCACTTCCCCTTTTCCAAATCTGTCCAGAACACCACCAGAACCAAAAGTTAACTTTCACCCACCATTTTCCAGACAGTCAGGTAAGCACCTGCTGACCCTCACCACACTGTTAAGCATCATCAGCTGTGCATATTCAAGTGACATAATGTAAATATTCATGTTATTGTTGTTTATGTTCTGAGGATTCTCATACCTCAGAACGTTCTGAGCCAGTATAGACTTGCCTGTGACCTTGGTGATTCTGACCTCTGAAACATTTTTGCTATTTTGCTGGATCTGTTCCAAATATGTTTCCTGTTTTGTGGAGTAACAACAGGATTGCAGATGTTCTGATTAGTACAGGAAAAAGCCAAGTGCTGACTTTGACGTTAGCACATCCGAAGCCTGTTTTGCTGTCAATGACATCAGAACCTCTGAGAGTTATTGCCTTTTCAGCAGAATCAGAACTTCTGGTTTCTCCACTAACAAACTTCTGTCTTGCAGCGCAGGGAAATCAGAACTTCTGATTTCCCCACTAACAAGGTTCTGTTTTGCAGGTTCTAGAGTCAGAAGTTCTGACTCATCCAGTTTCACCAACAGGTTGATCATCTGACAGCGGATCTGGGTCAGAACTTCTGATGTCCTCCCAACAGCGCGCGGGCTCCCTCTCTCTCTACATATCTTGTTTTTCGCTATTTTCTTTTTTGTCTATTTTTCTCGTTGAACCCCCCATGTACAAATGTGTATCCCCCTCCCCTAATTGTTGTAATAGCGTAGAATTTTACATTTCCGCTTCTTATTGCTAGTAATTAGGACGTGTATGACAAGATAAAATCAATGAAATAGAAAAACCTAATTCAAAGAAAAACTCTTGTATGCAATAAAACACACTTGCACACTAACACCCCTAGGGTTATATCCACTTGTTGCCTTCCAAAATGGACCATGCTTGCACGTCGAGTATCTTTGGCAAAACAAAATCAAATGATCATAAGTCCCTCGATGACGCTTTCGAATGTTGCCTAAAACGGAATGATCATACTTCAAAGAAAATTGCCAAAGACACTTGGCACCATTGCATTCATGGTCTAAACGATGACCCGCGCCCGTCCCTTTCACGTCCTAACACAAGATTGTCCACCAAATACAATGGTGGAACAAAATTGTTAAAAGGGTTAAAAACATAACAAAACCTTTGAGAACTTTAGGGTAGATCGCTCTTAAGTACTTGTCAAACTTGCAAAACAAAACACTTGCCTAATTTCAAAATCACACATCACTACACTTTCAAAACAACTTTCAAAAACAAATGAAAACTTTTTCAAAAGACATACACCTTGGTATACATCCCCACATGGATCATTACAAAGGTTGCCACAACATTGGCCTCTTTTCAAAATATTTTTCAAACCCACACACACAAACACCATTTCGAACAATTGAAAAAGGCAAGTGATCTAAGCAAGTAACTAAGAGCCCATGGATAACCATGGATAGAAAGGGTGCTAATACCTTCCCTTTCTATAATCTACTCCCCGAACCCAAGAAAACATCTCAAAGGTTTTTGCTGTGCTTTTTAAACCTTTCCTTAGGATAAAATAAAAAGTCGGTGGCGACTCTTGCTCAACCGCACATTTGCGAAAACAAACGCAAAACCTCAAGTCAGTTCTCCCACCGTATCACAGAACTGGCGACTCTGCTGGGGACTTTAATTTTAAAAGTGGAGTAACCTTAGGGCTTAGATCACCCTCTTGCATGACTAATTGTTTGATTTGCTTGCTTTATGCTTTGGCTCTATTGTTTGGGTTTACAATCCTCCACCCGGATTTTGGGAAACATTCATAGATAGCAATACGTTGTGGAAACTGTGCGGGGTATACCGACACGATCTAAGCAATAGCTATATTAGTGCGACATATTTGTGAGTACCGGTAACCCTTGAGTTCAATCAAGGAGAGTACGGGGCCGCTGAGTGATGTCACTAAGCACTAATGACCTAGAACCTTACTTGACCATCTTGGCCTTTCATTAGGGGTAGTGAGATAACCGGCTTTGGTGCAGTCCGAAGTTGGTAGATACTCGATACTACACTCATTGAGGGTTGTTTTCTTGGAATATTTTGGTCGCTAGTTAAGTGGCTAAACCGAAACAATGAACATTGAAAACAATCCAATGATATTGAGCTCCTTAGAGCCCGGTTACTATTTATAGGACAGGTTTTTAAGCCAACTACACTCAAGAGGGTACTTACCTATGAAACCCCATGCCAGCCTGAAACTAGGGTTTGGTGTGATTTGCTTGTACATATGTTTTGTGCATACATCATAAACATCATGAAGCATCATATGCATTTACTAACCATTTCAAGGGTTTTGGATCTTCATCTTTGTTCTTGTTTTGCAGGACATGGAGATTCCTCGCAGAAATACCATTCAAGTCAGCCTTGTGAGAATCTCCCCTCAACTCAAGGAGCTCACCTCAAGAATTCCGGAAAATTCATCCTTCAGTGAAAGACATGGTAGACTGCTCAGCCTAGTCAACACCAACATTGAAGAAGACATGATGAAAGTGCTATTCCAGTTCTTTGACCCTCTTCACCACTGTTTCACTTTCCCCGATTATCAGTTGGTACCCACTCTGGAGGAGTTTTCTCAACTCCTGAGAATTCCTATCCTTAATCAACTACCCTTCAACGGTACGGAAAAGGAACCAAAGCCGGAAGATGTTGCTCGAGCATTACATCTACATCCATCCGACATCAAGGGGCATTGGGAAACCAGAAGCGGCGTCAAAGGATTCTTAGCCAAGTTCTTGTTTGAGAAAGCACAAGAATGTTGGAACTCGTTGGACCTACAAGCCTTTGAAGAGATTGTGACACTCCTCATCTATGGGTTGGTCTTGTTCCCAAATCCTGACCAATTGGTAGATGTCAATGCTGTCAAAATCTTCTTATCCAGAAATCCAATACCAACATTGCTTGGGGACATCCTTCACTCATTTTACACACGAACAATGAGAAAGAGGGGTGTTCTCATGTGTTGTACTCCCCTCCTTGCAAGGTGGTTTATTTCGCACCTTCCACAATCTGTCTTGAAGAATGATCAAGGTACAAGGTGGTCCCAACGATTGATGGCTCTTACTCATTCGGATGTGCATTGGTGTTCTCGGTCCAGAGAAAATATCATCATTGTCGATCGTTGCGGAGAATTTCCTAATGTTCCTTTACTTGGAATTAGAGGGGGTATCACCTACAATCCTTGCCTAGCTTTAAGGCAATTTGGATATGCCCGGAGGGATGGCCCTCATGATATGTTGATTCCTAGCTTAGTTTTTGACTTCGACAACGATGCGCAAGGACTTCGCCAAAGATTCATCAGAGCTTGGGGAAAACTCGACAAGGTTGATAGCAGGACTTTGGGACACAAGAACTCCATCCCTCTTGAACCTTATCTCAAATGGGTACGAGCCCGGGCCCAAAGGTTGATGATGCCTTATCCTCATATTCTCCCTGTGATTAAAGAGCCCGTCAATGAAGGAGAGGTTCCCTACACCATCCTACATCCAGACATGCCTACATCGTGGGAGGAGATGCAGAAAAGCTGGATTCAGCTCAAGGAGGAACGTAATACTTTTGAGGCTAGCTTCTACGCCAGTGAGAAGAAGGTCCTAGAGCTTACCCGCCGACTCCATCAGCAAGAGGTCCTCAACACCTACATCGCACCAAAAAGGATGCGCAATGTCTTTCTACCCTGAGAAATTATTTTGTAATTTTTGGCCCATGGGGCATTTATATACTAACAAATCTTTTCTTATGACGTGCGTTATTTTTGTCTACAACAATTGTGAATTTCCAAAACCCTTGAATGCATTGCATAGATAGCATCTCATGCATCATGTGCATAACAGGTACCCATTTTTTTTCTACAGGTTGCTTAATCTTCTTCGCTGTTTATTTGGAACAGTCAGTCATCATGAATCCAGACTCATCCAGTGAGCAAGCAATCAAGGCCCTTCAGGCCCAAAGTGCACAGTTTCAAGAGATGGTCCTAAGCCTAGCCCAGGGTCAGCAAGAGTTGAAGACTCTACTCCTAAAGAAGAAAAAGAAAAAGAGGACTGCATTGTTCAACACCGGACGCAGATTTGGGAACACACTCCATAATGAAGCTGATCCAACTACTTCTTCTGCTGAGAAGAACAGTCCCCAAGGGGGAGGAGCTCCTAGTCCCGCAGTCTCCGACAACGAGACAGACTATAACGCCGAACAATACCCACCTGCTGCTGACAGATACAAGCGATTGGAGGACCGCTTGAGCGCCATGGAAATTCAGAATGTGCCAGGGTTGGATTTCGGAGATTTGGGGTTATCCTCTGGGGTAGTAATTCCACACAAGTTTAAAGCGCCTGCCTTCGCCAAGTATGATGGGATCTCCTGCCCAAAGCTGCATCTGAGGTCGTACGTAAGGAAGATCCAACCTTACACGGCGGATAAGAACCTCTGGATTCACTTCTTCCAAGATAGCCTCTCAGGGTCACAGCTTGAATGGTTCTACCAATTGGATGGAACCAGTATCCGACACTGGGAAGATTTGGCAAGCGCATTCTACAGACAATACCAATACAATTCTGATCTCGCTCCTACGCGTACCCAACTTCAGGGTATGTCCCTAGGGACAGGTGAAGGGTTCAAAGAGTACGCTCAAAAATGGAGAGATTTGGCTGGCAGGGTGCAACCTCCATTGACTGATCGAGAGCTGGTTGATATGTTTCTGGGGACGTTGTCTGGTCCGTTTTTCAATCATTTGGTTGGTAACTCCTCCGCTGGGTTTACAGATTTGATATTGACGGGAGAAAGAATTGAAGCTGGCATCAGGTCAGGCAAGATACAAAAGGCTGCCTCTACGAGTGCTGAGAAGAGGCCGTTTAAAAAAGAAGCAAGTGCCGTCTATGGTCCTAGAAGACAAGTCAAGCCCGAAAATCGCCAAGCCGTCAATGCTTTGGTCATCTCAAAACCTGTTGCTGCTCCTCAGCAATACAATCAACAAAGGAGCGAAAGACCCAAGAGGCAGTATACTCGGCTGAGTATGACCTTATCTCAAATTTTACCCCAACTGTTATCCACCAACCTGGTGACCCTCAAAGAAGCTCCTAAGGTAGTCAACACTGCGTCTCCTAAGTATAACCCAAATGCCCGGTGTGCTTATCATTCTGATAGTCCCGGGCACACTACTGATGATTGCTGGGCCTTGAGAAACAAAGTGCAAGATCTGATCGACGCAAAGGAAATTCAGTTTGAAGCGCCGGAGAGACCAAATGTCGTAACTGCTCCTATGCCCCAGCATAGAGTAAATGCCATTGAGGAAGATTTGTATGTTGTTTCGATAAATGAAGTTGTTACCCCTCTGAAGACTGTCAAGAAGAACCTACTGCGGGCCGGTTTATTTCCGGGTTGCAGTGAAGGTTGCTTGTTCTGTGCGGTTTCCCTATCTGGTTGTCCCTTGCTAAAGTTAGGTATCCAAAGCCTAATGGATAGTAAGGAGATTTTGTTTCAGAAGTCTGTTGTTCAAGTGGTTCCAATAAAAGAAGTTTTCGTGGTTACCATCTTCAATAATCCAATCAAGACTCTCCCGAAGAAGCCTGTTCAGATCATGACTGTTGCACCTGTGGTTATTACTGTTCCGGGGCCTCTCCCCTATGTGTTTGATAAAGCTGTCCCCTGGCATTATGGGGCGGACGTATATGTGAATGGAATCAAACAAGAATTCGATACTGGCGCCAGTATCTGCGATATCACTGGTCCAGCCAAAGTCACCCGCAGTGGCAGGCTCTTCTCCCCTGACATTGCACCGCCCGCTATTCGAAGACCCCTCCTTATAAAACCTACAAGTTTACCTGTTCCTACTGCTGATCAAGTTGTCTCCCCTGCTGCCGAGTCATCAAATGCTCGAGGCAAAGGGATTGAAGAGGAGCCTGCCCGGAGGGAGGCACCAATACCTATAAATGCTGAGGCCTCCCAACAAGAAATGGAGGAAATCCTGAAAATAATAAAGAAGAGTGACTTCAATGTTGTCGAGCAGCTGGGGCATACGCCCTCCAAGATCTCCATGCTCTCTTTATTGCTATGCTCCGAGGCCCATGCTAAGGCCTTGATCTCATTTCTCAAGACGGCCCATGTACCACAGGAGACATTTGCAGTCCAGTTCGCTGATTGCGTAGCAAATCTGACAGCAGACAATGGCTTGGGTTTCTCATATGCTGACCTGACTGCGAAAGGAAGAGACCACAATGATGCCCTGCATGTCTCTATCGAATGCAGGGGCACTACTCTGGCGCATGTATTGGTGGATACTGGTTCTTCCTTGAATGTTCTACCGAAAAAGGCTTTAGATCGTCTGGATTATGAAGGCCTGGAATTGAAACCCAGCAATATCATCGTCAGGGCCTTTGACGGTTCAAAAAGGATGGTTCATGGAGAGATTGACATCCCTATTCGTGTGGGCTCTCAAGTGTTTGACTCTACTTTTTATGTGATGGATATACGTCCATCGTACTCTTGTCTACTGGGTCGACCTTGGATCCATAAAGCTGGGGCAGTGACCTCCACCTTGCACCAGAAACTGAAGTATCCCGTCAGGGGGAAGATCGTCACTGTGCAAGGAGAAGAGGAGTACATGGTGAGCCATCTGAATTCCTTCAGATACATTGATATGGACGGGGAGTTTATTGAAACCCCCTTTCAACATTTCGAGGAAGTACATCCAATTTCAGCAGCAGCAGAGACAGCGGTCGAAGAGAATGTTTCCTTGAAAATGGCTTCCCTAAGGGATGCCCGGGCTGTGGTTCAGAAAGGCGATTGTGCAAACTGGGGTTAGCTTCCTGACTTCACTCAGAAGAACGACAAGTTTGGGCTAGGCTTTACTGCAGAGGCTCAGAGGGTTGTGCGCAAAGAGAAGATCAGAAAGGCTCCGGTGTTTATTTCCAGCTCAAGGGTGAATGCTATCGAGGAGGATGTAGAGGAAGCAGAATTTGACAGTTGGATCTACCCGACCACCAGCGACGGACCAAGCAACTGGACGACAAAGGATTTTACCCCTATCACATTTGTCACGCAGTAATTGATTTCTTTTGATTTCCAAATTTGTAACAAACAATATGTTAAAACTTTGTTGGCTCGGTGTCCTACCCGGGGCATCGTAGCTCCATTTGTGAGGGCTTTTTGTATGACATTTTCATATATCATCAATCAAAGCATTGGACGTCTGTTGCATTTCAAATCTTGTGCTCTTTTCCTTTCTGTGTTATATATACTGCAAAACAGCTATATTTACACACACTCACTTATACAGGTTTCAATCCACTCTGGATCTCACTGGTAACAGCTCTGCTACCGCCAGTTATGACTTCGAAAATCCGATCAACTTGGCCGAAGACGAAGGTGAAGGTGATTGCGAAGTGCCTGGTGAACTCGCAAGACTGCTACTCCAGGAAGAGAGAGCTATTCAACCACATGAAGAGCCGGTGGAGACAATTAACTTGGGTACTGAGACTGATAGGAAAGAGGTCAAGATTGGTGCCAATCTAGAGCTTAGCGTGAAGCAACGATTGATCCAGATGTTACAAGATTACATGGAAATTTTTGCTTGGTCCTATGAAGATATGCCTGGTTTGGATGCCGACATTGTAGTTCACCATCTGCCAACCAAGGAAGATTGCCCTCCGGTAAAGCAAAAAGTCCGACGGATGCGTCCAGAGATGTCTGAAAAGATCAAGGCCGAGGTTATGAAGCAGTTTGATGCCGGGTTCCTCGTAGTGACTTCTTACCCTCAGTGGGTTGCCAATGTGGTGCCAGTACCGAAGAAGGACGGTAAAGTCAGAATGTGTGTTGACTACAGGGATCTGAACAGGGCCAGCCCCAAGGATGACTTCCCCCTACCTCACATTGATGTCCTTGTTGACAATACAGCTCAACACAAGGTGTTCTCCTTCATGGATGGATTTTCAGGGTATAATCAGATCAAGATGGCTCCGGAAGATATGGAGAAGACTACCTTTGTGACTCAGTGGGGCACCTTCTGTTATAAGGTCATGCCATTCGGATTGAAAAATGCTGGGGCAACCTATCAACGTGCCATGATTGCTTTATTTCATGATATGATCCATCATGAGATTGAGGTATACGTTGATGACATGATTGCAAGGTCTCAAACTGAGGAGGAGCACCTTGACCATCTGAGGAAGTTATTTGACCGACTCAAGTTATACAAGCTGAGGTTGAATCCCAACAAATGTACCTTTGGGGTAAGGTCCGGAAAATTGCTAGGTTTCATTGTAAGTGATAAAGGTATTCAGGTGGACCCTGCCAAGGTAAAAGCCATACAAGAGATGCCGACTCCAAGAACAGAGAAAGAAGTCAGAGGTTTCCTGGGACGACTGAATTACATTGCCCGATTCATCTCACATCTGACCGCTACTTGTGAGCCAATCTTCAAATTACTGAAGAAAGATCAAGTAATACGCTGGAATGATGAATGTCAGGCCGCCTTTGAAAAGATAAAGGAATATCTCCAAGAGCCACCCATTCTTATGCCACCGGTGGAAGGAAGACCTCTGATACTATACTTGACAGTGCTTGATAAATCAATGGGGTGTGTGCTGGGGCAGCATGACGAGTCTGGCCGAAAAGAGCACGCTATTTATTACTTGAGCAAAAAGTTTACCGACTGTGAGTCTCGTTACTCACTGCTTGAGAAAACTTGATGCACTCTTGTATGGTCTGCTCGCCGGCTGAGACAGTATATGCTGACTCACACTACTCTATTAATTTCAAAGATGGATCCCATCAAGTACATATTTGAAAAACCTGATCTGTCCGGAAGAATAGCGAGATGGCAAATGATCTTAACAGAATATGACATCCAGTATACAACTCAGAAAGCAATTAAAGGAAGTGTACTGGCCGATCATTTGGCACACCAACCTATGGACAATTACCAATCATTGAACTTCGATTTTCCGGATGAAGATATCATGGTGGTAACTGACTGTGAAGTACCTGGACCGGATGAAGGACCTGAGGAAGGATCCCGATGGTCCATGCATTTTGATGGAGCCTCCAATGCTTTGGGTAACGGCGTCGGCGCTGTAATCATATCTCCCAAAGGAACTCATACTCCTCTCACCGCCCGATTATGTTTCAGCTGCACCAACAATATGGCAGAATATGAGGCATGTATCATGGGTTTACAAGTTGCAATCGACTTAAGGATCAAATTTCTAAGTGTTTTCGGAGATTCCGCTCTCGTGATCAATCAGATCAAAGGCGAGTGGGATACGAAACACCCGAATCTTATTCCTTACAAGGAGTATGTGTTGACCTTGCTTCCCCACTTTGAAGAGATAACTTTCGAACACTTCCCGAGAGAGGAGAATCAGCTAGCGGACGCCCTAGCTACAATGTCTTCAATGTTCAAAGTTAAATGGGACAATGAGGCTCCCCGAATCATTATTTGGAAGTTGGATGAACCGGCATACTGCTGCGAGCTCGAGACTGAGAAGGTTATTGAAAAACCCTGGTATCATGAGGTGAAGAGGTACTTGGAAGCTCAGGAATACCCTGAAGGTGCGTCTGTCAATGATAAGAAGTTCATGAGGAGGTTTGCCGCAAAATTCTTCCTCAGCAACGGCATTCTCTACAAACGGAATCATGATTCAACTCTGCTACGTTGTGTGGATAAGGCTGAAGCAGAGAAAATTATGATGGAATTACATGAAGGCACGTTTGGAACGCATTCCAGTGGACACACCATGGCCAAGAAAATACTTCGGGCCGGATATTTCTGGTCCACAATGGAAGCCGATTGTTACCAACACTCCCGAACTTGTCATAAATGCCAGATCTATGCTGACAAGGTGCATATCCCTCCGGTTCCTTTGAATGTTCTGACTGCACCTTGGCCGTTTGCAATGTGGGGCATCGATATGATCGGTGAGATCCGACCGACAGCATCCAATGGGCATCGCTTCATCTTGGTGGCGATCGATTACTTCACGAAGTGGGTTGAGGCAGCATCCTATGCCACAGTAACCAAGAGCGTCGTGGCACGTTTCATCCGGCATAATCTGATTTGTCGGTACGGTGTCCCGGAAAGAATCATTACGGATAATGGTACCAATCTCAATAACAAAATGATCACTGAACTCTGTGAACAATTCAAAATACAACACCACAATTCTTCTCCCTACCGGCCGAAGATGAATGGGGCTGTAGAGGCAGCCAATAAAAATATCAAGAAAATTGTGCAGAAGATGACAGTGACCTATAAAGATTGGAACGAGATGTTACCATTTGCTCTTTATGGGTACCGCACCTCAGCAAGGACGTCAACCGGGGCAACTCCTTTCTCCTTGGTCTATGGCATGGAGGCCGTCCTGCCAATTGAAATCCAGATACCCTCTCTCCAGATAATGAAGGATGCAGACTTGAATGAAGATGATTGGATCCAGACTCGACTTGATCAATTAAATCTGATTGACGAAAAGAGGCTCACTGCTATCTGTCATGGTCAAACGTATCAAAAACGGATGATTAGGGCATTTAACAAGAAAGTCAGACCGCAAGAGTATCAAGTTGGGGACCTGGTAATCAAACGCATCATCCTTCCTCAAAGTGATCCCCGGGGCAAATGGACCCCTACATACGAAGGGCCATTTATGGTTAAACGTGTGTTCTCAGGAGGAGCCTTGATCCTAACCACCATGGATGGTGACGACCTTCCTCACCCCGCCAATGCAGACATGGTGAAAAAATACTACGCATAAACAAAAGACCCGCTAGGTTGACATACCTAGGCAAAAATAAGGGCTTCCCGGCGAACCAAAAGGGTTCGGGCAAAAATAAGGGATGAAATGAATAAAAATCTGTACACCCGGCAAGTCGAAAACCTGAAAGGGCGGCTTGGGAAAAAATGGGTATCCCGGTGGACTGAAAACCCGAAAGGGCGGTCCAGGCAAAAGTTAGGGATAAAAGCGTAACACTATGTCTCATTGGATCACATCGCATCCAGAATTCGGTATCAACTACCTGGCTCAGACTTCGGCATCGACCAATCAGCTTCATCTTCAACCAGGCAGCAAAGCGATGAGACGCCCGGAGACATAAAGGCAATAGTAGAGTTGGAACCCAGTGGGATCGTTCACATAGCTGTTTTATTTCCTTTTCAAAATTCTATGCTATTTGGCGATATCCTCTTACTAGGATGTCAGCCTCTTGTACAAAAACGCCTATTTACAGGCAAACTCAAAAATCAATACAAATTCACTTGTCCATACAAATGGCCACTGTTTTTCTTTTTTTCTGTTTTGTTTTGCGAAGAACGTCCAATGTTCATTTTTGATATATGCATTTGACATTAAATTGCTAATTCATAAATATTTGCATATGAAACAAGAGATTGATTACAGGTGACACCAGAGACAGGGGAAATCGAAGTTGTCTAATGCATGTCTGGTTGTTTTGTCCGCCAAGGCACCAAGGTAGGTTCAACTGAAGAATGTGGCCAAATCATCTCAACGCCCCGCAGAGTAAAACAAGGTTCAGTAGTGCTTTCCCCAAGCAGAGTTGGTTCCCCGTCGATCCTGAAAGGACACAACATTCCCCGGCAAGTCTTAAAGCTTGTTCCCTGCAGAATACGGACGTCTCTCCCTAACTTTATTCAGAGTCATTCCTCACAAGGGCTTATAACTGGGTTATCCTCAGCTAATCGCCACGGAAGATCGTCCCCAACAAAGTTCTTTCAAATCCCCAGCGGAGTTTATCTTTCAAGTCCCCAGCGGAGTTTATCTTTCAAGTCCTCAGCGGAGTTTATCTTTCAAATCCCCAGCGGAGTTTATCTTTCAAGTCCCCAGCGGAGTTTATCTTTCAAGTCCCCAGCGGAGTTTATCTTTCAAGTCCCCAGCGGAGTTTATCTTTCAAGTCCCCAGCGGAGTTTATCTTTCAAATCCCCAGCGGAGTTTATCTTTCAAGTCCCCAGCGGAGTTTATCTTTCAAGTCCCCAGTGGAGTTTATCTTTCAAGTCCCCAGCGGAGTTTATCTTTCAAGTCCCCAGCGGAGTTTATCTTTCAAGTCCCCAGCGGAGTTTATCTTTCAAATCCCCAGCGGAGTTTATCTTTCAAATCCCCAGCAGATTTTATCTTTGGCATCCCCAGCGGATTTTATCTTTGGCATCCCCAGCGGAGTTTATCTTTCAAGTCCCCAGCGGAGTTTATCTTTCAAGTCCCCAGCGGAGTTTATCTTTCAAGTCCCCAGCGGAGTTTATCTTTCAAATCCCCAGCGGAGTTTATCTTTCAAATCCCCAGCGGATTTTATCTTTGGCATCCCCAGCGGATTTTATCTTTGGCATCCCCAGCGGAGTTTATCTTTCAAGTCCCCAGCGGAGTTTATCTTTCAAATCCCCAGCGGAGTTTATCTTTCAAATCCCCAGCGGATTTTATCTTTGGCATCCCCAGCGGATTTTATCTTTGGCATCCCCAGCAGAGTTTATCACCATTATCCCCAGCGGGATCCATCATTAAAGTCCTCAGCAGGTCTCTCATCAAAACTTCGGCCAAGTATCTCTCCCACAGGGCAACTCCTCGGCCGTTCGTCAAGGATTTATTTTCCTAAGACAAAATTACATTCATAAACATTTTCACATTTTCATACATCTCGCTTACCTACACGATAAAGCGCATACAACACTATCTCATGTTGAACATCATGCATGTCATACATCACGACATTGCATACAACTTATGTTTTTGCCTTTTCAGAAAGAAAAAAAGACGATCCCAAAAACAACTACCTTCAACTATCACAGATTCCGGATTCGATACCTGTATCTAGCCAGGGCATATCTGAGAGTGATCAGTTTCCAGACTCGATTCCTGTATCTAGCCAGGGCACGTCTGAAGAGTTCAAAGATTCGATTCCTGTATCCAGCCAGGGCACATCTATCAACTACAACGTTTCCAGACTCGATTCCTGTATCTAGCCAGGGCACGTCTGAAGAGTTCAAAGATTCGATTCCTGTATCTAGCCAGGGCACATCTATCAACTGTCACGTTTCCAGACTCGATTCCTGTATCTAGCCAGGGCACGTCTGAAGAGTCCGAAGATTCGATTCCTGTATCCAGCCAGGGCACATCTATTAATGACTATTTCCATATTCGACTCCTGTATCCAGCCAGGGCACATCTGTGAGCAACCGATTGTAGATTCGATACCTGTATCTAGCCAGGGCACACCTGCATAAGGAGATTGAAGATCAAACACCTGTAACAAGCCAGGAAAACATCCGTCTTTCTCAAATATACAAGTTTCTCGCTAAGGAATCTCTTATGCGATCGACACTTCCAAATGGCATCTATAAGCACATTCCCGACAAGGTTCTGTCACGTCTCCGGATGGCATCTGTAAGCCCATCTCCCTATCTACCGCCTCTCCAAATGGCATCTGTAAGCCCATTCCCATTGCTGATACTCTACTAGGCGAGTGCAAATTTTCGGGCACTCTGGTGTCCAATCTCCTTTTACCCTCGAGTCGCGAAAGGAAAACTCGCCAATCTAACTCTTCAGGTTCAAGAAGATTGAACAGGGGCAACTGTTGTACCCCAAAATTTGCCCTCCCTTTCTTCAGGAAACCATCTTAGATTTTTCAAAGTCCCCTGAAACAAATCCAAGTCCTGGGTTATCCTTTTGCCCAAGCAAGCCACTTACAAGAACAAGATGGTCTCACAAACTCCGGAAACAACGCTTTCATCTTGAGGAAAATCAAATTCTAAGTGCTTCTTTAAAATAAGTGTTTTTAGAAAAATCAGCGCTTCAGAACTTCTGGACCCATTCCAGATGAAGACGGTCAGAAGTTGCAAGCTTGGCTCAGCGTGGTCAGAAGTTGGCTCTTCAGCAGCTACATCAGAAGTTGTAAACGTGGTTCAGAGTGTAAGCCTCAAACAGAACATACCCCTTCAGCAGTTACACAAGCTCAGTCAGAACTTGCTAAAGGAATGCAAGAGAAACAGGAAAGTATGAAGGCTCCTTCAGAACAGGTTGAAATCAGAAGATGAAAGGTCAGAAGGATAGGTGTCACATTGATACAGAATCTCTAAGTCCAGATTGTCCAGAAGTAGATCCAAGGAACGTACCAGAAAACCAGGAGAATCTCCAGAGTTTGCTAAGACAACAGGTAGCCAAGGCCAGAGCATGGTTTACGCTGCTGATTCAACGCTGGTTTCCCTCACCAGAATGTTGGTATTGACAGGTCTTGTCACCATTTAATGCCCATTAATGCTTCCAACCACTCCTGAGCATTCACGTGTGGCTTGGAAAATGCTTTTGCACAGATTCTGGCATGGGTCTTCACGCCACCGCCCACTTCAGAGGTCACTTCCCCCAATCTACGCCTGCTGCTGCTACCTAGGCTGAAAGATAGCTGTTATCACAACTTCCCAGGAATTTCTGTCAAAGAACAAATTCAAACTCTGTTGGCGCCTTAAATGTTCAAGGCATCCACAAGAACTTTGCCTATAAATAGGGAGCTTTCACCACTGCAAAAGACGTTCAAGCAAAAACAGAAAAATTGCTAAGAGAGAAACGAAACTCCTAGCAACATAACATTCTGAAACTCTGCCAAAATCTCCAGCTTTGTTTCATAACTTTAAGTTTCTTACCTTCAACTTCATCAAACGTCCAGCTCTTTTCTGTAAACCAAAAACGTTCTTTCCAAACTTCTGACCCTATACACGTATACACCTTCACTTCCCCTTTTCCAAATCTGTCCAGAACACCACCAGAACCAAAAGTTAACTTTCACCCACCATTTTCCAGACAGTCGGGTAAGCACCTGCTGACCCTCACCACACTGTTAAGCATCATCAGCTGTGCATATTCAAGTGACATAATGTAAATATTCATGTTATTGCTGTTTATGTTCTGAGGATTCTCATACCTCAGAACGTTCTGAGCCAGTATAGACTTGCCTGTGACCTTGGTGATTCTGACCTCTGAAACATTTTTGCTATTTTGCTGGATCTGTTCCAAATATGTTTCCTGTTTTGTGGAGTAACAACAGGATTGCAGATGTTTTGATTAGTACAGGAAAAAGCCAAGTGCTGACTTTGACGTTAGCACATCCGAAGCCTGTTTTGCTGTCAATGACATCAGAACCTCTGAGAGTTATTGCCTTTTCAGCAGAATCAGAAATTCTGGTTTCTCCACTAACAAACTTCTGTCTTGCAGCGCAGGGAAATCAGAACTTCTGATTTCCCCACTAACAAGGTTCTGTTTTGCAGGTTCTAGAGTCAGAAGTTCTGACTCATCCAGTTTCACCAACAGGTTGATCATCTGACAGCGGATCTGGGTCAGAACTTCTGATGTCCTCCCAACAGCGCGCGGGCTCCCTCTCTCTCTACATATCTTGTTTTTCGCTATTTTCTTTTTTGTCTATTTTTCTCGTTGAACCCCCCATGTACAAATGTGTATCCCCCTCCCCTAATTGTTGTAATAGCATAGAATTTTACATTTCCGCTTCTTATTGCTAGTAATTAGGACGTGTATGACAAGATAAAATCAATGAAATAGAAAAACCTAATTCAAAGAAAAACTCTTGTATGCAATAAAACACACTTGCACAATAACACCCCTAGGGTTATATCCACTTGTTGCCTTCCAAAATGGACCATGCTTGCATGTCGAGTATCTTTGGCAAAACAAAATCAAATGATCATAAGTCCCTCGATGACGCTTTCGAATGTTGCCTAAAACGGAATGATCATACTTCAAAGAAAATTGCCAAAGACACTTGGCACCATTGCATTCATGGTCTAAACGATGACCCGCGCCCGTCCCTTTCACGTCCTAACACAAGATTGTCCACCAAATACAATGGTGGAACAAAATTGTTAAAAGGGTTAAAAACATAACAAAACCTTTGAGAACTTTAGGGTAGATCGCTCTTAAGTACTTGTCAAACTTGCAAAACAAAACACTTGCCTAATTTCAAAATCACACATCACTACACTTTCAAAACAACTTTCAAAAACAAATGAAAACTTTTTCAAAAGACATACACCTTGGTATACATCCCCACATGGATCATTACAAAGGTTGCCACAACATTGGCCTCTTTTCAAAACATTTTTCAAACCCACACACACAAACACCATTTCGAACAATTGAAAAAGGCAAGTGATCTAAGCAAGTAACTAAGAGCCCATGGATAACCATGGATAGAAAGGGTGCTAATACCTTCCCTTTCTATAATCTACTCCCCGAACCCAAGAAAACATCTCAAAGGTTTTTGCTGTGCTTTTTAAACCTTTCCTTAGGATAAAATAAAAAGTCGGTGGCGACTCTTGCTCAACCGCACATTTGCGAAAACAAACGCAAAACCTCAAGTCAGTTCTCCCACCGTATCACACACACACTCACATATACAAGTCTACATCCACTCTGGATCCCACGGATAACAATTCTGCTACTGCCAGTTATGATTTTGAAAGTCCAATAAACTTAGCCGAAGACAAAGGTGAAGATGATTGCGAAGTGCCTGGTGAACTTGCTAGACTGTTACTTCAGGAAGAGAGGGCCATACAGCCGCATGAAGAGCCAGTGGAATCAGTGAATCTGGGTACAGAGGCAGACAAGAAAGAGGTCAAGATTGGTGCAAATCTAGAGCCTAGTATTAAGCAACGGTTGATTCAGATGATGTGTAACTACGTTGAGATCTTTGCCTGGTCTTATGAAGATATGCCTGGGTTAGATACCGATATTGTGGTTCACCGCCTACCTACCAAGGAAGACTGTCCTCCAGTGAAACAGAAGGTCCGCCGAATGCGCCCAGAGATGTTTGAGAAAATCAAGGCGGAAGTGATGAAGCAGTTTGACGCCGGTTTTCTAGCAGCTACTTCTTACCCACAGTGGGTGGCCAACGTGGTTCTTGTGCCGAAGAAGGATGGTAAGGTTCGAATGTGTGTTGACTATAGGGATCTGAATAGGGCAAGCCCCAAAGATGATTTCCCTCTACCTCATATCGACGTTCTGGTTGACAACACCGCACAGTATAAGGTCTTCTCCTTTATGGATGGTTTCTCTGGTTATAATCAGATTAAAATGGCTCCCGAAGACATGGAGAAGACAACCTTTGTTACTCAATGGGGTACCTTTTGCTACAAGGTCATGCCTTTCTGTTTGAAGAATGCTGGGGCAACATATCAGCGCGCCATGGTCGCTTTGTTCCATGACATGATCCATCATGAGATTAAGGTATACGTCGACGACATGATTGCAAGATCCCAGACTGAGGAAGAACATCTTAACCATCTTCAGAAGTTATTTGACAGGTTGAAGTTGTACAAGCTGAGGTTAAACCCGAACAAGTGCACCTTCGGGGTGAGATCTGGTAAGCTGCTGGGTTTCGTCGTAAGTGATAAAGGTATTCAGGTGGATCCTACAAAGGTGAAGGCTATACAGGAGATGCCAGCTCCCCGAACAGAAAAAGAAGTCAGAGGCTTTTTAGGACGTTTGAATTACATTGCTCGATTCATTTCACACCTGACTGCTACTTGTGAGCCAATCTTCAAGCTGCTGAAGAAAGATCAAGTGGTAAAGTGGAATGATGAATGTCAAGCCGCTTTCGAAAGGATCAAGGAATATCTCCAAGAGCCACCCATTCTGATGCCTCCAGTTGAAGGGAGATCTTTGATCTTATACTTGACAGTACTCGACAATTCAATGGGGTGCATGTTAGGGCAGCATGACGAGCCTGGCCGAAAAGAGCATGCTATTTATTACCTTAGCAAAAAGTTTATCGATTGTGAGACCCGATACTCACTGCTCGAGAAAACTTGTTGCACTTTAGCATGGGCTGCTCACCGGCTGAGACAGTATATGCTGACTCACATTACTCTATTGATATCAAAGATGGATCCAATCAAGTATATCTTCGAGAAGCCTGCCTTATCCAGAAGAATAGCAAGATGGCAGATGATCTTGACTAAGTATGACATCCAATACACGACCCAAAAGGCAATCAAAGGAAGTGTGTTGGCAGATCATTTGGCACATCAAGCAGTGGATGATTACCAGTCTATGAACTTCGAGTTCTCGGATGAGAATATCATGATAGTAACTGACTGTGAAGAACCTGGACCGGATGAAGGACCTGAGGAAGGATCCCTATGGTCTATGTACTTTGATGGAGCTTCAAACGCTTTGGGCAATGGCATTGGCACCGTGATCATATCTCCTAAAGGCTCTTATACTCTGTTCACCGCCCGACTATGTTTCAACTGCACCAACAATATGGCAGAATATGAAGCGTGCATCATGGGTCTTCGAGCAACAATTGACCTAAGGATTAAGTTCTTAAGTGTGTTCGGAGATTCCGCTCCCGTGATCAGTCAGATCAAAGGCGAGTGGGATACGAAACACCCGAATCTTATTCCTTACAAGGAGTATGTATTGACGTTGCTTCCCCACTTCGAGGAGATAACCTTTGAACACTTCCCTAGAGAGGAGAATCAGTTAGCGGACGCGCTAGCTACGATGTCTTCAATGTTCAAAGTCAATTGGGACAACGAAGCTCCCAGAATTATCATTGAAAGGTTGGACGAACCTGCACATTGCTGTGACATTGAGACTGAAGAGGTAGCAGATAAACCCTGGTTTCACGAGGTAAGGAGGTATGTCGAGGCTCAGGAGTACCCCGAGGGTGCATCTGTTAATGATAAGAAGTTTCTGAGGAGGTTCGCGGCGAAGTTCTTCATCAGTAATGGTATCCTTTACAAGCGTAACCATGATTCGACCTTACTGCGATGTGTGGATAAGAACGAAGCAGAAAGGATTATGGTAGAGTTACATGAAGGTAATTTCGGAACTCATTCCAGTGGACACACCATGGCAAAGAAAATCCTTCGGGCAGGATATTATTGGTCCATAATGGAAGCTGATTGTTATCAGCATTCTCAGACCTGTCACAAGTGCCAAGTCTATGCTGATAAAGTGCACATATCTCCAGTTCCTCTGAACGTCTTGATGGCTCTGTGGCCTTTTGCAATGTGGGGCATTGACATGATCGATGAGATCAGACCTACAGCATCCAACGGGCATCGTTTCATCCTGGTAGCAATTGATTACTTTACGAAGTGGGTTGAGGCAGCTTCCTTTGCTACTGTAACCAAGAACGTCGTGGAACGTTTCATTCGGCATAATCTGATCTGCCGATACGGTGTACCGGAGAGGATCATTATGGATAATGGTACAAATCTCAACAATAAAATGATCACCGAGCTCTGCAAGAAGTTCAAGATACAACATCAAAACTCTTCTCCCTACCGGCCAAAGATGAATGAGGTTGTTGAAGCGGCTAATAAGAATATCAAGAAGATTGTGCAGAAGATGACAGTGACATACAAATACTGACACGAGATGTTACCATTTGCTCTTCATGGGTACCGTACCTCAACGAGGACGTCAACAGGGGAAACCCCCTATTCCTTGGTATATGGTATGGAGGCCGTATTACCCATTGAAGTTCAGATACCCTCTCTTCGGATCATGAAGGATGCAGGTTTGAGCGAAGATGATTGGATTCAGACTCGGCTTGATCAGTTGAACTTAATCGATGAAAAAAGACTTACTGCTATTTGTCATGGTCAGACGTATCAAAAACGGATGATCAAGGCATTTAACAAGAAAGTTAGACGAAAAGAGTATCAAATCGGGGATCTAGTGATCAAGCGTATCATCCTACCTCAAGGTGATCCCAGGGGAAAATGGACCCCTACTTACGAAGGGCCATTTGTGGTTAAGAACATCTTCTCAGGAGGAGCTATGATTCTAACCACCATGGATGGTGACGACCTTCCTCACCCTGTCAATGAAGACATAGTGAAAAAATACTACGCATAATCAACGACCCGCTAGGTCGACTGGCCTGGGCAAAAATAAGGGTTTCCTGGCGAACCAAAAGGGTTCGGGTAAAAATAAGGGATGAAAATGAAAAAAAAACTGTACACCCGGCAATTCGAAAACCTGAAAAGGCGGCTTGGGCAAAAAAGGGTATCCCGGTGGACTGAAAACCCGAAAGGGCGGTCCAGGTAAAAATTAGGGATCAAAGCGTAACACTATGTCTCATTGGATCACCTTGTAACCAGACTTCGGTATCGACTATCAAGCTCGGACGACACTAATCAATCTGATCTACCTTCAACCAAGTAGAAAAGTGATGAGATGCTCGAGGATATAAAGGCAATAGCAGAGTTGGAACCCAGTGGGATTGTTCACATAGCTGTTTTGTTTAGTTTTACACAAACTGTATAAATTCTATTTGTTCGGTGGCGTTCTCTTACTAGGACGTCAGCCTCTTGTACAAAAACACATATTTACAGGCCAAACTTCAAAATCAATACAAGCCATTTTCACAAATAAATTTTTCTTTTTTCTGTTTTGTTTTGCAAAGAACGTCCAATGTTCATTTTTGATATATGCATTTGACATTAATTGTTGCTCATAAATATTTACATGCGAAACAAAAGACGATTACTTGTAATATTAGAAACAGGGGCAAATAAGATTTGTCCAAGCTTTATAGTTGCTCGGTCCACCAGGTACAAAGGTAGATTTAGATGGAGAATATGACTAAGGTACATTCACTCCCCGCAGAGTAAGAAAAAGAAAATAATGTTAACTCTCCCCAGATGAGACCCACAACCGCGAATGAGTCATCCATATTCTCCCCAAGTAGAATTTATCTACCATCAACACTAAAAAGTCTTAATATCCCCAGCGGAGTATAAAAAATATATATCCCCGGTGGAGTATGGAAAATCTTCCCCATTGGAGTTTGGAGGATCATCCCCAGTAGAGGCTAGAAAATTGTCCCAAGTAGAGCCTAAAAGGTTATCCCCAGTGAAACCGCAACTGAAAGATCATCCCCAGCGGAGTTCATTCCTTTCACAAACAGAAACTCAAATCCCCAACAGGATTCAGTATCACCAGCAACGGTAATTCATCCCCATCTGAATTTATCAGCGAAATCCTCAGTAGATCATCTCTTCCCCACAGAGTAATCTCCTCATCAGTTTATTCCCCAACGGAGTTATCCTCTCCTGCAGATTTATTCTCACAATCATCTTCATTCGCTATCCCCAGCGGAAATGAAGAATTCAACTCTTTTCTCCAGCAGCTATCCGGGATTTATTTTCCCCAGCTACAAACATCACATTTTCATACATCATGACACATGCATATACGCATCATACAATCACAATCTCATTTATTTTGAGAACATCATTGCTTGATACATATCATGCATTACATACAGCTAACCTTTACCTTTCAGGAAAGATACAATCAGATTCTCACAGAATTCAAAGCTATGAAGCTTTTATCTCAGTTGAATTACGGACAAGTTCCTAAATCTCGATGAAGATGTTGAATTACGGACGAGTTCCTAAATCTCAGCAAAGTAGTTGAATTACAGACGAGTTCCTAAATCTCAGCAAAGCAGTTGAATTACGGACGAGCTCCTAAATCTCGACGAAGTAGTTGAATTACGGACGAGTTCCTAAATCTCGACACCTCAGTTGAATTACGGACAAGTTCCTAAATCTCGACACCTCAGTTGAATTATGGACGATTTCCTAAATCTCGACACCTCAGTTGAATTATGGACGAGTTCCTAAATCTCAGCAAAGTAGTTAAATTACGGATGAGTTCCTAAATCTCGACACCTCAGTTGAATTACGAACGAGTTCCTAAATCTCGACACCTCAGTTGAATTACGGACAAGTTCCTAAATCTCGACACCTCAGTTGAATTACGGACGGGTTCCTAAATCTTAGCAGATATGCTTCCTCAGTTGAATTACGGGCGAGTTCCTAAATCTCAGCGAGATGTTTCCTCGGTTGAATTACAGACGAGCACCTAAATCTCAGCAAAAATGATTCCTCAGTTGAGTACGGACAATCGAAGTTCCTAAATATCAACAGAGACGAATCACCAGCAGAATAACGGACGACGAAGCTCCTAAAATTCTACTTCTCTCAACAAATATCAGCATTCCCCAGCAGAATCTTCCCCAACAACAGTTATACAAGCTCTCGCTAAGAAATCTCTTATGCGATCGACACTCCTTCGGATGGCATATTTAAGCCCATTTCCCGTCAGCGATCTCTAAATGGCATCTGTAAGCCCATTCCCGACATCACAAGACAATTACCACTTCATGCGAGTGCAAATTTATGGGCACTCTAGTGTTCAATCATCTTCCACCTTCGGATTACGAAAGGCACGAAAGCCAATCTACATCCTCAGGTTTAAGAAGATTGAACGGGGGCAGCTGTTGTACCCCAAAATTTTCCCTCCCATATTTCTCAAAACATTGCAAGAAAGATCTCCAAATTGCTCAAGGTAGTCCAAGGGTTGGCCAGACAAGCTCTCTCCTAAGGCAGTCTACCCCAAATTAGGGTTTCATGTTGCATCAAGATCCTTGAGTCCAAGTGACCCCAAGTGCTCACCAATGTCTTAATATGTTCTCAATATTATCCATGTCAAATTTCAAGCCTTGCAGAGGAAGTTTGCTCAGTCAATTGCTCAAAGGTCCAAAAATCGACTGTGCTAGGGCAAAAGTCAACTGTGACCCAAATACAGTCAAACTTCAAGATTTTTGGTCAACATCCTCATTTTGAAGTATATTTCATCATTTTATAAAGGGTTGATCATGATTCATCAAGGATTGCTCACAATTCATCAAGATTCAAAAGTTGCTAAATTAGGGTTTTATAGGAAAAGTCAACTCAACTTTGACCAAGCATAACTTTCTCATAATTTATGAGAAATGACCCATCCAAATCTCATTTTTAAGAAGATGAAATTTCCTACAATCCATATTCATCTCCCAAGTTCAAAATATGCACTCACAAGAAGTTATGAATTTGGACATTATAGGTCATTTTGAAAAGTCAACAAAAATACCTTTTTTGTCAAAGCTTCTAACTTGATCATGGAATATCAAAATGAGATGAGACCAAAAGGGTTGATTAGAGGACATCTAAATATTTCTAAAAAGTCCAAGAACACATCCAAATATTCAAAATTGAGGAAGTTATGCATTGTTGAAGTTGACCCTTTTTGCAAAATTGCCAAAAGTCAACTATTCCCAAAACTTCAAATTTTGCCAAATGGGCCCATTCTTTTTCACTTGTTTTGAGTTGGCATTATATCCCACGTGCTCTAGCCTTGTCCATTTGTCCATATCATATTTTTATTAATTATTTTGATTTTGATTTGAATTAATTTTATTTAAATCAAAATAAATCAAATAAAATCCAAAGCATTGAGAACAAAGGATCTTTTGATTATTTCAGGCTTCATTATACAATTATCACCATTCAAATTCGTGCCAAGCCTTAAAGTGCACAAAAAGATTGAGAAAAGGAAATTTTGGAAAGTTGTTCAAAGCAAATCAAATCCATATCAAAATCATTGAAAGAAGAAGATTTGGATAGGGCAATCAACCCTAATGCATTGTACAATACATAAGGAGGCGAGGCATATCAAAAATGAGGTTGGAGATAGGCGTGAGAGAACAAACAAAATCTGAAAAATATCAAAGAAAGTGTGAGATCGAAACAGAGGTTAGAGGCATCCTCAAGGCCTGTTACTTGTCTCAATCGCTTCCTGGCATTCTCTAGAAGCTAAAGCAACTCAGAACTGGTCCATTCCAATCCCAGAATACGCTGTAAGTCACTCACGAACTCGCCCTGTTCTTGAATTCTTATTTTGAAATTTAGGCATTATTGACTTGAATTGATGGCATATTCTTAATCTACAAATCATTTGCAAGCTTTTGGCATTACTTAATTGCATTTATATGACCTATAACGAAATCCACCATTGTTAGGGTTTCGGTTTTGTTTTTGGGGTTTTCCTTTTCAGGTACAATTGGCCTTAGTAATGGCTATGGTTGTGATCAGAAGAAGGAAAGGAGTCTAACCATGGTGTTAGAATTCATTTACATGGCCTGTACGAGATTTTAAGGATGCTTGGTTTGTAGTGATGGTCATCTGTCCGTGGGTATATCCCCTTTGAGTTTTAGCCACGGTGCAGAGGAAGGAGACGATGAAGTGTCATCCCCTTACTGGCTTGTTCAAACGTTGGCGCATTTTTCTGACAATTAACCATTAATATTTGTTTTCTTATATTATTATTGATTTGTATTATATTAACAAATAGAAACACATGGCGTAGTGGTTACAAGTGGGACGTTCAAGGCGTTAGAGGCTGGAGGTCAGGGGTTCGATCCCTGCCTCCAGCATTTGTTATTTTTCCTAACAATTTCAGGTGATTCAGTGCACGCCTAAGTTGGAGATCTACCATGCACCTTCCTCATCAACACGCCAGATGGCCAGATCTGGTGGCCATCATCGAAGGCGTACCCTAGACCAAGTCAACGCCAGCGCATGGGATTGCAAAAGTCAATATGGACTTCACAAATGGGCCAGAAAAATTGCTATTGACACCCTCAAAAATCAGGCCCATTCTCACCTTTTTTTATATATATTTTTGTTTATTTTCATTTAATTATTTATTTATTTAATTACTAACCAAAATTAATTATTCTTTTTTTATCTAAAATCACAGAAAATATTTTATGTCCAATTAAATTTCAGAACTTTATTTTTTCATTAATAAATATTAATTAATTTAATTAGGTAGATTAATTAGGTAACTTTAATTTATTTTGCAAATATTAAAAATCAATTAGAATAATTAGGTTTTAATATTAATTTAATTATTTTATTTTCTTTCCTAAAATAACAAAAATTCCAAAAATATGCCATTTAATATTTTTCATTAATTAATTTATTTAATAATTAATTTAGCATTTAATTTTAGGATTTGATTTCTTTTCTTATTAATAAAAACAACAAAACATTTTCTTTTAATTAGGAGGGTCAAAATCCTAGTTTCGCATTCGATTTAATTTCTCACGCGATTTATTTTTCTTTATCCAAATTATTGTATTTGCTTCCGGTTTGTAATAAATATTAGGACATTTATTTATTTTTCCGCTTTTAAATTTCAAAGGGTTTGTCTTTGGCGATGTAAATACCCGACGCCTTGTAATAATTTAGTTTAAATTCCGCACCTTTAATTTCTGCAAATATACAACCGCTAGATGTTTGGTAATAGGGTTTGCATGACAAGAATGAATGTTTAATCTTAAAACAGTTAGATCACCCAAAACATATGCAAAGATAAAAATAACTGAAACCAACACACCTGCACATGCGCACTCCTAGGGTACACTCCCACTTGGTTGCCTTCGTACACGGCCATTGAGTATAGGTTGTTTTAGAGGTCGTCCTCTTGTTTAAAAGATCATAGTTGCCTCGAAATGGTTGCCTCGGATAGTGTTGCCTCAAACAAATGATCTAAGACATTAGGGTTACCTCTAAGGCATCCTAACATTGCTTTAGTGACCTTACGTCCCTTTCGAATTAACCCTCAAACTCCAACGACGGTGCTACCTACTCACTAATAGTAGGATAGCATTGTCTAAAGGAAATTAGCATATAACGATTCCTTTTTCGAGTAGGTAGATTAGCTCTTAGATACTTGCTCATTCAAAACAAAACCTTTTCACACTTACACTTTTACGAACAAGTTTTCAAAAACACTTCATTACACTCTTGAGGACAGAAGCAAGAGTTAAATAGAAGTTAAAACAAAAAACTTTTCAAAACCCACAAACACAAAGAAAACAATTTTGAAAACAATGAGCAAGTACCTAAGAGCCCGTAGATAACTACGGATAGAAAGGGTGCTAATACCTTCCCTTTCTATAATCTACCCCGTACTCAGAAATATCTCGAAAAAGGAATTTTTCTGTGCTTTTTTCCTTTCCTAGTTGGATAAAATAAAAGTCGGTGGCGACTCTTGCTTATCGCGACATTTTGCAAAAACAAACGCAAAACGCAAACCAGCATTCCAAAAACAGTCAGTTCTTCCCACCGTATCACAGGCTTCCTACTAACTAATGGTAGGATAGCAATATCTAAGGAGAAGGAAAATAACATGAAAGATATTTGAGTAGGTAGATAATTCTTAATCACTTGCTCACACAAAACATCTTTTACACAAAACACTTTTCTCTGAAATATTTTCAAAAATGAACACTTTGTACGTATTCTTAACTGATACGAGAATCATTACAAAGTTTCCACACTTGGGCACTTTTTCAAAATATTTTCACACAAACACATACATAAAGCATTTTAAACAAAATGAGTTAGCGATTAAGAGCCCATAGATAACTACGGATGAAAAGGATGCTAACACCTTTCCTTTTCATAACCTACCCCTTGAACTCAAGAAAATATCGAAGGTCTTTCCTGTTCTTTTCACCCTTTCCTTTTGGATAAAAGAAAAGTCAGTGGCGACACTTGTTATCCGCAACATTGGCGATAAAACACAAACCAAGTCAATTCTCCCACCGTATTATACTACCCTAGAGGTGCGCATGTGCAAGTGTTTTATATTCAGTTATTTTGTCTTGAAGTTAGGCTACCCATCAATTCGTTTTTATCTTTCCATAAAACCCTAATTACTAAGCAGTAATATAGCAAGTATAAAAAAGACAGTAAAGGTGCGGAAAGTAAAAGCAAAAAAGATAAACCTAAACCTATTACACGACTTTGGGGCAGTTACATAATAGAAAGCGAAAAGTAAAAACTCAAAACTATAACAATCCGGAAAACAGTTACATAATAATGAAAAAGGAAAGAGATAAATCTAAGTTATTACAAATTGCGAACCCTATACACTTTATCTATGAAAATAAAATAAAATTAAAATAGAGAAAAAAAGAAATGTTTTTGATGATTTTTTTATGGAAAAGGTTTTTTTAATGATGATTAAAATAAACCTAAAAACTAATTAATTTTAATTAACAAAAATAGTTGATTAAATAAATTAATAAAAAAGGTTAATGATGAATAAACCTAAAAATTAATTGATTTTAATTAACAAACTAATTGATTAATTAAATTAATAAAAAAGTTAATGATGAATAAAGCTAAAAAACTAATTAATTTTAATTAACAAAATAATTGATTAATTAAATTAATAAAAAAGATTAAAAATGAAAAACCTAAAAATTAATTAATTTTAATTAACAAAATAATTGATTAATTAATTAATTAAAAAGGTTGATGATAAAAAATCTAAAACCTAATTATTTTTAGGGTTTATAAAAAAATAATTATTTTAGGTTTGTAAAAAAAGGTTAGTAATAAAAAACCTAAAACCTAATTATTTTAAGGCTTTACAAATAAACAATTATTTTAGGTTTGTAAAAAAAAGGTTTGTGGTTTTATAGTTAGGTGAATTTAGGGTTTAAGGGGGAAAATAGGGAAAAAGAACAAGTTAGAAGCAAAATCACACAAAATGCCAGGGTGGATGTTGAACCCATGCCCTTAGCCTTCCATGCTGCATGGTTTACCACTGCGCCAGAGCTCACATGTTATGCATCAAACCTGTACTAATGATGTATATGAACACATGTAAACGTATCAAATTAGTTAACAATGCAAAAATCAAAGGTTTGAATTAAAAAAAAAAAACTACCAAAACCAGTGAAGATATACGTGATGTTATGGGAACGATCTTGACTGCTTGAGGATTAGGATGGATTCCTATGCACTTCAAGATGATAATGTAATGCTTGGTTTCAATTGAGAAGGGCTGGAAACAAGGGTTTTGTGTTGCCCTAGTTTCTTGAATTTTTGGAAGTTTTGGAATAATTTTCTATGCAAGGGTTTTTGTGTGATATTATGTCTGAATGAAGAGAAATATATAGAGAAGAATTAAGTTAAACCATTATGGGCTTAGACCTTGTAAGAAAAGCCTTGACTTTAACTTATTTAATTTTGAATTTAAATAAATAAAATTAAAAATAAATGGAATAAAAATCAAAGGGGTGTATGAATAGGTTCATAGGTTCACTATGAGGCCTAACACACGTTTTGACCTTGAAACACAAGTCCATTAGCCCAAAAATTCGAGTTTGATCAATTTGGGTTTCATGCATTTTCTCGAAATTTCCCAACTTGCACCTATCATAACTTTCTCAATTTTTCTCATTTAAAAGTGATGTTAGACTTTTTGGAAAGCTCAAGATGTACTCTACAATCTCTATTTTGATCTTTTTGCATTTGAATAATTTATCTTGATGTAAGTTGCCTTGACAAAAAGTGTCTTTTTGTTAACTTTTGGAATGACCTATAATGTTTTGGCCCATATCTCTCAAATGAAGTATTTTTTAGACTTGAGCTTAGAGAGACAATGTTGTAGAGAATTAAATTTAATTCAAAATGAGCTTTGGTTGAGAATTTTTGATGAAGAATGTGAAATTTATTCTTGGTCAAAGTTTAGTTGACTTCTCCTAAAGAAAACTCTAATTTAGCAACTTTTGACTTTTGATGAATATTGAGTCTTATCGATGAATCATGGTCAACCTCTGATCAAATGATGAATGTAAGTTTAAAATGTTAATGTTTACCAAAAATCTTGAGGTTTGACTGTAAGTTGACCATAATTGACTTTTTACCCAATACAATTGATTTTCGATCATCTGAATAATTGACTGAGGAAATTTGTGATGTAAGGCTTGAAACTTGATATGAGGATTCTTTGAAGAAAATGAGAAACCATGAAATCCACTTGGGGTATTAGAAGTCCAATTTCCTCTAAGAAAACCAAAACCCTAATTGTAGGCCATTGCTTAGGAGGAGGGTTCATCTAATCAATTCTTGAATAGTCTTGAGTACTTGAGCACCTTGAATCAATTTGTCTTTGAAAAATGGGAGGGGAAATTTTGGAGTATAATAGCTGCCCCTGTTCAATCTTATTAAACTTGAGGAGTTAGATTGACATGTCCGTCATTCGTGATCTGAAGGTGGAAGAGGGTTGAACACTTAAGTGCCCCGAAATTTGCACTCGCATGTGCAAGAGATAACGTCGTTGGTTGATAATATTGATTGAATGGGATTAAAGATTCCATTAGGAGAGGTGATAGAATATTATTGCAGATTGGCTTATAGATGCCATCAAAATAGCTGTTGATAGGAGTATTATAATGAGTCTATGCTCGACCGTTATCTGAGGAATGCTTTCCAAAATGAACCTCTGGGGAAGGTGCTTAAGTACATGCAAATTTAGTCTTTGCGAGAAATGCTTGTCAGAATTCAGTCTCTGAGGTAAATTCTTGTCATATAGATAGTCACCTCGTCTTGTTTCTGGAATTGATCCACAATCTGTTACTGTTGGTAAACCCGTCATGTTCTTGGAATTCATACCACCTGGTCATGTTGATAGTTTCCCCATCCTGTTTCGGGAGTTAATCTTTTCCTGATTATAAAGATAGTTTCCCCGTCCTATTTGGGAAGTTAATCTTTTCCTGGTCATATAGATAGTTGCCATGTCCTATTTCGGGAGTTAATCTCTGACCTGCTTTTTGTTGGTGAATCCGTCTTATTTTGGGAATTCATACTGCTTGGTCGTACAGATAGTTGCCCCGTCTTGTTCCGGGAATTAATCTTGGACCTGGTCATCTAGATAGTTGCCATGTCCTGTTTCGGGAATTAATCTACGATCTGTTTGAGAATTGTTGATGATATTCGTCTGTTTGTAGACTTTTACCTGAAAAAATAAAATTAGTCTTTATGCAATGTCATGATGTATGTAATGCATTGCGTAATGATGTTCTAAAAGTAAATGAGAGTGTGCTATATGTGTTTCGTATGCATATTCTATGATACTAGTAAATGATGTATTGATGCAAGATGTCGTTGAGGTGTATTGGTAGCTTTGTATAACATATTTGCTGGGGAAAATAAATCCCTGACCGTTGCTGGGGACGAAGAATATGAATCTTAAATATTGTTTAGAATGTCTCTTCTGGGGATTCATGCTTTCTGTTTTGAGGATACTCCGCTGGAAATGTTTGACTTCTGCTTGGGGATAGAAGAGTTCAGGAACATTGGTTGTTCATCGCTCTACTAGGGAATTAAGTTCTTATATACCCTGACTGAGGATAAAAGAGATGGATAACCTTTTGAGGTGCCATATGATCGAGTTTCCGATATGGACACCAACTCTTTTTGGGTAGGACAAAGTTAAATGATGTCTGGATCGGTTTCAGATTCCGTAGAAACTTTCTAGGGATAGCAACCTGGACTACACTTTTCTAGAAAAGAGAATCTTACTGGGGATTTATAGTAGTCGGAGGAATGAACTCTGCTTGGGAAGTTAAATTTCGTTAGGGAAATAAACCCTGCTGGGGAAATAAACCCTGCTGGAAAAGTAAACCTTGCTGGAGAAGAGAGTTCTGCAGGGGATAGAAACCTGGACTACACTTTGTTGGAAAAGAGAATCTTATCGGGGATTTGTAGTAGTCAGAGGAATGAACTCTGCTTAGGAAGTTAAATTCCGTTAGGGAAATAAACCCTGCTGGGGAAATAAACCATGCTAGAGAATTAAACCTTGCTGGAGAAGAGAGTTTTGCAGGGGATTTTGCAGTGTTGGAGAAATAACTCAGCTGGGGAATTGAATTCCTGTGAACTGTGTTGACAAAGTCATTTCTGATGAGAATTGGAATTCCGTAGGCTGTGCGGAGGAAGTTCCCATTATATGTTGGAGAATTTATCAAACTCCTTTATCCGCTAGGGGGTCTGTTGGGGAGTATGGTCATGTTAACTATTGGAGGATGCCCTAACTCCTGTCTGAAGGCATCTTAGACTTGTGGGGGAATGTATCTCCGTCGGGGATGAGCTTGTGAAGGTAACTCTGTGGGGATAACCCCATGGAGGTTGCTCTATGGATATTTGTGGAGGACTTGAACATTATCCCAATTCCTGGAGTCTTTAGTAAATTCTTATTCCTGTTTTTATGCATATATTTGTTAATAGTAATCATATTCATATGCATATGTTCATTAAATTTAGTCGTTGGACGTTTTTGCAAACAAAAGAAAAATATAAAACAAAATTTGAATTTTGAAATTGTATTTGTTTGAATGTGTGCCTATAAACGAGAGGTTTTGTACAAAGAGACAAAGATCCTAGTAAGAGGAAATCATCGTAAAATGAAAAGTGTACAAAGTAAACAAGTGGAAACGATCTTATTGAGTTCCAACTCTTCTATTTCCCCTATGTCTTTGAGCATATCATCCCTTGCTATTGGAAGAAGTTTATTGAATTGATTTGTACCATTTGAACTTGACGTCAGTAATAAAGCTTGTTGTAAGTAGATGATCCAACGGAACATAGTCGTACACTTTAATCCCTAACTTTTTCCTGGACCGCACTTTCAGTTTTTCAGTCCACTGGGATTTCCTTTTTTGCCCAAGTTACCTTTTCAGGTTTTCAACTTGCCGGGTGTACAATCTTTATATATATCCCTAATTTTTGCCCGAACCCTTTTGGTTCACCGGGATGCCCTTATTTTTGCCTAGGCCAGTCAACCTAGCGGGTTATATTCATGCGTAGTATTTTTTGACTATGTCTGCGTTCACAGGGTGTGGAAAGTCTTCACTGCCTATGGTGGTAAGTATCATAGCACCTCTAGAAAATATCTCCTTGACTACAAATGGTCCTTCGTAGGTTGGAGTCCATTTTCCCCTGGGATCAACTTGCAGTAGGATGATGGGATTTATTACTAAGTCACAAGCCTGATATACTCGATGTTTGACCTTCTTATTGAAGTCTTTGATCACACGCTTCTGATACATCTGACCATGATAAAAAGCCGCAAGCCTCTTCCCGTTGATCAAATTCAACTGGTCGAGCCTAGTCTGAATCCACTCGTCTTCGTCTTGATCTACATCTTTCATAATCCTTAGAGAAGGAATCTGAACCTCGACAGGTGGGACAACTTCCATACTATAGACTAGAGAGAATGAGGTTTCCCCAGTTGATGTATGGAATGAGGTACGATAGCCATGAAGAGAAAATATTAACATCTCATGCCAATATTTATATGTCACTGGCATCTTCTGTATAATCTTCTTAATGCTCTTATTGGCGGCTTTCACTGCGTCATTCATCTTCGGTCGATACGGAGAAGAGTTGTGGTGCTTGATCTTGAACTGCATGCAGAGTTCCGTGATCATAGTATTGTTCAGATTAGTACCATTTTCCATGATAATCCTTTTAGGGATGCCATACCGATATATGAGGTTATGCTTAATGAACCGGGACACAACATTCTTGGTGACGGAGGAAAATGAGGCTGCTTCAACCCACTTTGTGAAATAATCGATGACGACGAGGATGAAACGATGACCATTATAAGCCAATAGGCTTGATTTCTCCAATAATTTCAATGCTCCACATTGCAAATGGCCAAGGAGCAGTTAAGACATTCAAGGGAACCAGTGGCGCATGTACTTTGTCAGCATAGATCTGGAATTTGTGACAAGTTATTGAGTGGTGATAGCAATCAATTTCCATGGTTGACCAATAGTAACCCGCCCTCAGAATATTCTTAGCCATAATATATCCACTGGAATGAGTATCAAAGACAAATTCATGCATATCATCCATGATCTTCTCTGCTTCCTTCTTGTCCATACAACGGAGCAGAGTCGAATCATGGTTGCGCTTGTATAAAATTATGTTGCTCAGGAAGAACTTAGCAGAGAACCTCTGTAGGAATTTCTTGTCATTGATAGATTCCCCCTCGGTGTAATCTTGAGCCTCGAGATATCTTTTCACTTCATAAAACCAAGGCTTCTCTTCTACTCTATTGGTGTCAACCTCATAGCAATGTGCCGATTCATCTAGTATTTCAATGGTAATCTGAGGAGCTTCGTTGTCCAATCTAAATTTGAACATAGATGACATAGTAGCCAAGACGTCTGTCAATTGATTCTCTTCTCGTGGGATATGCTGAAAAGTGATTTCCTCGAATTTCAGAATTAAGGTCAACACATGCTCTCGATAAGGAATGAGATTCGGGTGCTTCGTATCCCATTCTCCCTTGATTTGACTGATCACCAGAACTGAGTCCCCATATACATTCAAGGATTTGATTCTTAGATCGATAGCAGCTTTGGTACCCATGATTCACGCTTCTTATTATGCCATGTTGTTGGTACATTCAAAATATAATCTAACGGTGAAGGGCGTATGGAAGCCATGGGGAGAGATAATCAAAACCCCGATTCCGTTACCAAGCGCGTTGGAAGCTCCATCAAAAACCATAGTCCATCGGGATGCTGGCTTAGGTCTTTCATATGGTCCAGGTTCTTCACAATCTGTAACTAGCAAATTATTCTCATCCGGGAACTCGAAATTCACAGATTGGCCGTTGTCTACGGCTTGATGCGCCAAATGATCTGGCAATACACTTCCTTTAATAGCCTTCTTTGTGGTGTATTGAATATCGTACTCTGTTAAGACCATTTGCCATCGGGCTATCCTTCTGGAGAGAGCTGGTTTCTCGAATATGTATTTGATGGGATCCATTATAGAGATCAACAAAGTAGTATGGGTTAACATATACTATCTTAGTCGGTAAGCAGCCCATGCCAAAGCGCAACAAATTTTATCGAGCAGTGAGTATCTTATTTCCCAGTCGGTAAACTTTTTTCTAAGGTAGTATATTGCATTCTCTTTTCGACCAGACTCATCATGTTGACCCAGTACACACCCTATTGAGTTCTCTAACACTGTTAGGTACATGATTAGAGGTCTTCCTTCAACTGGTGGCATCAGAATCAGAGGTTCTTGGAGGTACTCTTTGATTTTGTCAAAGGCTATCTGGGAATCATCGTTCCACTTCACTACCTGATATTTCTTCAGTAACTTGAAGATTGACTCACAAGTAGCGGTCAAATGGGAAATAAATCTTGCAATGTAGTTCAATCGTCCCAGGAAACCTGTGACTTTCTTCTCAGTACGGGGAGCCAGAATTTATTGAATGGCTTTAACCTTGGCGAGATCAACTTCAATACCTTTACCATCGACAACGAAATCAAGGAGTTTACCGGATCTTACCCCAAAGGTGCACTAAAATATAATGATTTATTTCAGATCATTTGTATTTTTGAATAAATAAATACTTGCTCGTCTTCGTGTACTTTCAATTGCCTTTTTATTTTGAATAAATAATATAACACAGTTGATAAAGAATTAAGCTTGCAAGTATGAAGTCATGGGTTCGAATCCTGTGTGTAGCACTTTTAACATTTGCAAAATTAGTTTTGGCCAATGATTAAACTATGAAGGCTCGATTCTATTGGTTTTAATTGTAATTTTTATTCATTTTGTTATTCAAACCATATGATGGTAATCTGATTGATTTGATTTTGTTTATATTCTCTATACTGAGAATTTTAAGACTCTGAATATTTTTACATGGTGATACACTTTTTATCCACTAACTTTCACATATGCACAGTTTATACACATATGCACATCAATTTTGTTTTCAGTCCCGTTTATACACATAAATATATATATCATAAACCAAACAATCCAATTTATCTTTCCCAGTATAAGACTTCACCAATTTAGAAAACGCATACGCCACATAACTAAATTCCAAAATCCAAACCATAAACAAATTGTTTTACAACATGTAAATCCATAGCCATTAGACTTTTCATGAATTCAACAAAACTTGTAAATTAAAATAGAACCAAAATCTATCAACCTATAACATACACACAAACCAATTCAAACCATGCCAGTTGCGAAAGAGAGAGGGAGAAAAAAAGATTGAGATCTGATTCTCTCACCATTTGCATTGTTTCATAACTTTGTTTTGTTTTTTTCTTTTTATCATAACCATGCCAGTTGTCGAAATTTAATTGGATAGAGTATTTTGAGTTGAAAAGTCAATTAGCAATTTAATGACAAATTGTCGTTTTGATCATTCAATATGAAGTGCACAAGTACTACTAGTATGTTGCTGAACATTCTGGGTTTTTATGTTATTTTGGGGTTATAATTGGGTTTTGAAATTTATATTTTAGCATGATACCACCCATTTACGTATACCCCCTCCCTGTATTTGGGTCTATATTCAACAACTGAGTTCAGGGTCCTACTTTCTGCTCCCTTCAAATTACTGTCAAACATAAAATACACCTCCCATGTTTTTTTAACTAAAATTTTATTTTTATATTTCATTATATTTATTTATTTTATGATATAAATAATATTTAATATATTTCAAATTCTAAAATTATATTTATTATTATTAAATTTAAATTTCTTTTTTATTGACTCATTCTTTTTTTGGAAAATTTGCATTAAAATTTTCTCCACGCATTAAAAATATTTTTCTAAATACTATAACATACTTAAAAAAATAGCTAACCAACATCAAATTAATTTTTTATTACTAAAGTAATTAAAAATTATTTTCAAATAAAAGATTATGAAGATATTTCTCATTAACTGCGAACTTCGTCTAACAACTCCGCTATTAACACACCCAGACTTGGTTCAAGGATAATTCGAAGTATTTTCGTAATCTTTAAAAAACACCAACCAACAACTACGAACTACGAATTGAGACTATGATTCCTCATAAGAGGATACATAGGAATACGATATAAATCGTGGCAAGTTCCCCTATTAAAAATTAAAACCCTTACCCTAAACCTTTAAAACCTAAACCCCGGTATCCTTGCAAACAAGGTAGATGAGGGGTTCCTAACACCTTCCCTTCGTCTAAAAGAAGTAATAACTTAGAATATCTGTGTACAAATTAGGGTTTCCTATTAGATTCTCTTCCTTAGGATAAAAACTAGTAGTGGCGACTCGATTTAAAATCCAGTTACAACAGCAACCTACTGACTCATTGCAATCGATCTACCATTTTCCTAATGTTACGCTGCTGAAGTTGAAACCAAACCTTAAAACCATAATGCTAACTTCTAAGCTTCAATAGAGAGATCGAAAGAGAGAGCAGGAGAACATACCTTCTTCGTCGTTGTCGGAGTTTGCGTCAGATGTTGCTCCCGTCAAGTATCCTTTAAGATTCTTTTTAACATTCCCTTGTTACAGTTGTGCTTGATCTGTTGGTTTAAACTCCTATGGTATTTATTTAGTTTGTGTGAGGGGGTTGTGTTAAGAGTTTTCTATTTAAGAGTAGTGGTCACCGGAGAAAAGTGATGATATGTTAGGATTTTCTTTAGAGAGAAACGACTGTTAAAAACTGGGCGACGTTTATATATTAAAAAAATATCACTTTTCATCATGGTAGACAAGATGAACCGTGATGATATATTATTTGCATAATGAAATTTCATAAAGACAAAATATATCACAATGGTTGAACAAAGTAACCGTAGTGATATCTCTTTTATGTTTTAGTTAAAAATAAATAAAAAAGAAAAAGTGTGCCTTAACGTTAATGGAATAAAATATTTGAGGACGCTGAGGTTCAAACCCATGAAAGCTTGATTGTATTACCACGGTCAGGTCACCAACCGTTATTATATCCTAACAATTTTTAATTAAAAAATATAAGAAACTATTAGCGCCTGAGTTTAGAGATGTCACCACGATTTTTGGAAGAACTGTGGTGACTTGGGCATTGTTGTATGCATATTTTGTAGTAGTGCTTATAAACCTATTTATCTAAAAAAGACTAGGCCACGATTCATAAAAAAGTCTTTTAAGCCTATCAGAACAACTTATTTAAGTAAAAAAGAATAGCTTTATTATTATATTATATTTTTTATTTTGAATTAAAATACGAAAAATAAAGCTTAGTTATTTATAAGAACTTATAAAAATAAGTTTAAAAAATCTTATGAACAATGTCACAAGTTGTTGTCATAAGTTCTCTCAAACAAATAACATAATAAAACTTATACTAATAGGAAAACTCAAATGAGTCAATAAAAATAAATATTTAGTCCCATTGATCTTTTAATTCATTAGTCTATTTAAATATTAGTTGGATTGAAAGTTATACATAAATTTCAGATTCTGAGTGGAGATTTCGGTGCAGTGGTTTGGCGATTTCGAGTGCACACCCTAAAATGGGAAAAAGAGGCGTCGATCAACCGAAGAAATAGACGGCAGCGCATACAAATTCTATGGAGAGGACAATCTGCACTCATGCGACTGTGGAACCAAATCTAGGAGATGGAAACGGGGTAGATGGAAATGATGCTAATCAGAAACATAATCCAATGGAGAACCAAAATGTGACAATGGCGGAAATTTAGAAGGTAATTGAGATAGATTACCCTAACGTGATTACAATTGCTACTATGAGTAAAAGCCCTAAGGTGATTGAGATGACAAATTTGACTAGGGTTTCATCTCCAAAACATGGAAACAATAAAGAGATTTTAGTTGAGGAAATCATTATGGAAACTTCGGGGTAACTGTGGGTAGACGTAATCCAAGGCAATATGGATCATAATAGAGGTTTGGCTGGGGAATTTGTTGCACCAAAGCTGGTAAATGGAGAAATAGAAGTCACCATAGTTGATATAGATTTAGTGGAGGAACTGAAATTCTGGGAACCTGCATTGATCCTTAGGGGAAGCTTTATCGATGAATGCGGTGAAGAAATTCACTGAAAAGGTATGAAATTTTATACCATTACCAGACTTGTACTATAATGATACTGGATATTTCATTGCTAAATTTAAGTCAATTGGAGATATAGATAACATGATGATACATGGTCCTATTTCAACTATGGAATTCCTTTATTTCTTCGTAATTGGTCGATTGATTTTGAAATTAGAGAGAACCTATTATGTGTTCTACCTTTATAGATCACAATTCCACACTTACCCCTACACTTATGGGGAGAGAAAAGTATCTCAAAGATTGCTAGTGCAGTTGGAAATCTAATTACTACTGATGAATGCACGACAAGGAAACTGAGAATCTCTTATGCCTGAGTCATAGTGGAAGTAGATATAATGCAGAAACCAAGAGAATATGTCTGGATAAAATACATAATGGAAGAATGTTGGAGGAAAAGATTGAGTATGAATGAAAACCTAGGTATTTCCAACAATGCTTAAAGATTGGCCAAGATTGTACCAAGAAGAAAACATGCCCAGTGCAAAAGGTGAATAAAGAAAAGTTATGGAAGCCTAAATCTACTCAACCAGAACCATAGGTTAAGGTAGTTGCAAACAAATCTCATAAGGATATGGGTTCTAATTGAACTGAGAATAGAGAGCATCCTACAGAAACCTGGACTATGGTATTATCAGGAAGATCACATAAGGGGAAAGTCACATTGTGGATGAGAATAGTACAACAATAGTACAAGAATTTCTTTGGCTAAATAGCTTCAAGCCCCTAAGGATTGGAACCTGTCTGATAGGGGACCACTCCCATGTCCAATGATTGTTACATGGAATGTGATTGGATTCAATAAAGAGGCTAGATATAGAGAGATTATCTCCTCTCTCTGAATTTAAAGTACTTGTTATTTCCTTACTTGAGACTAGGGTCAGAAGAATAAATGCTAATATAATCATAAATAAAATGGGGAATAACTTGAATTGTGTTGACAATTACAGAGATCTTGACAATGGGAGAATTTGGCTGTTATGGAAGAAAAATGTTGTGAACATTAAGGTTTTCCAGACTACTACTCAATTAATTCATGTTGAAGTTTATGGGTTGACCAATGATCATATGTACTTGGTAACTATTGTTTATGATTACAATCATTTGGAGTAGAGAAAAGATCTTTGGTATGACATAAAGAGGAGGTAGGAATATTTAATCTCCTTGAATTATTATAGGTTACTATAATAATGTCCTGACAAGCAAGGACAGAGTTGGAGGCAGTCCTATCGAGGAGAATTAGTACAAAGACCTTTCTTATATGATGCAAACCATGGGACTATTTGTACCTAGTACAAAAGGGTTCCACTACACATGGTTCAAAAAAATATCTTGAATCCTATCTATTCTAGAATATATAGGATGGTGGGGAATGTTGAATGTCTCAAAAATATCAAAATGCCGCTCAGAAGTTCTTAACCCTAAAATTTCTTACCATGCCCCTATCAAGGTAGGGAAAACATGCAGGTGAATCATAGAAAAACTCTTTTCAAGTTCTAGAACTGTGTGACTCAAGATAATACATACACGCATCTAGTATCCAAGATTTGGAAAATTGATGTGAGAGGCCCTGCTATGTATAAGATGTGGACTAAACTTAAAAGGCTCTGACCAGTCATTAAGCCCCTTGTTATACTCCAAATTTTTCCCCTAAGATCCCTCTGTCATCTCATATTAACCCAATCATATCAAGATCACACACTAGGGTTTGGTTCTTCTCCCTATCTCTAGGTTTTCTCATGAGGGATCACCAAGCACCTTGATTTGTATATTATGATCATATATGTCTTGTGTTGATTAACTTTCAACTAACAAATATAATGAATGTTTTCTCTATAAATTATGATGCTATACGTGAGGGTACAACACATTTCATCAGGTTGATTCATAGGTTCATGGGGTTATTTCCATGCCTTCTTACATAAGACTTAATTGAAATTTAAGCTTCACCATTGAGTGTTCTTTAAAGTAATGTCATTACAAGGTCTACTATGGTTCATCATGCTTCAATTTGACAAAGGAAGTCAAAAGATGCAAGAATTGATTAAAGAAGTTTGACCTAATTGGAACAATTTCTTGATTCCATGGTCACAAGTGCATAAATCCCTCAATTCTCAACATTTGGAAGTGTTTATTTTTACTATAGGTTCTTATTATCATCCACAACAACTTCTCTTCACATAGCAAAAGTATTTGTACAAGAAAGATTGTCAAAATTGAAAGGGGTTCCCAAGTTATTTTGATGCTCTAGGAGTTAGGGTTTTGGACTTCTAAGGTCTATATCTTGTCCATCTTTTGAAATTTTTGAGTGATTCCAAATATGTGCTTATCTTTATAGGGTTATCAATAAATAACTTCAAAAGTTTCAAGCAAATTTTGTGAAAGATCACTAATGATTGAGAAAGATTACAAGTCCTCTAGATATGCTATCAAGTCCCCTCATGTGACCTCAAATGCTCATAACTTGGTCAATTTTTGTCTCCTTGAGCCCATTCATTTTCCACAACAATCTTTGGGATGTCTACTATAACTTTGTTTTATGATAAAGACATGAACATGCTTAGAAAGTGGTTGAAAATTGGAAAAGATTATAGGTCTTTTGTGAATTTCCCCAAATTTGTTCATCATTCTCCAAAGATCATAAATGTTTCATTTTTTATGATTTTTTAGTGATCTCAATTCTACACTTCAATTCAAGAGGTCTACTTCATGTAATCTACAAATTTCAAAAGCAAATTTTGAGTGAAAGGCCATGTTTGAATGCAAAACATTACAAGACACTTTTGATGCCAAACTTAGAAACTTTTCTAAGTGTAGAAAATCCGTGTGTTTTTATTGATTTCGAAGGGACACAACTTTTAATCTAAAGCACCAAATGCAACCATTATTTTCACATTGCAAAGCTTGATTTAAGATCTCTCTAATGCTTCAAAAACCACATCATATAGTGCCCTACATTGTTGGCACCATGGTTGTAAAGTTAGCTTCCTGAAAATGATTATAAGTTCAAAGTCATAATTAGTTTGGATTGTTTTGGCCTCTAAACACAAAGTTTTCACGTGTTTTTGCTTCTAATCATGTTTAGCAACTTTCCAAAAGCAATTAGCACCATGAAACATAGGTTTTGGATGAGTTTTGATGTCAAGCAAGTCACACATTGCTCATGTTTCAGATTCACACGAATTCACTTAATTATTCTACCATTCACACGCTTAAGCATTGCCTCATCCTCTCCTATAAACAAGATACACGTTCCACCCATTTCCACAAGCTTTTGATAGCCAATTGACCCCTGCCAAGATCTCATTTGAACTCTTAAGGCTTGAATTCGTTTTTTCATTTCCACCCTTCAAATCACCAAAAATTATGTTCAATTAGCTTTGTAGGACTTCCTTGAAGCTAACCATACTCCTACCTTCAAGAATCATGACCTGAATCAAGCTCCATAAGTCCAGTTTCAGAGCTTTCTCCTTGAGTTTTAACAGGTAGTTTTCTCCACCAATTTGCCTCAATTTTGTTGCTAGAACATAGTGCTTGGTTCCCTGATGCTCGTGGTAACCTTTGTTTCCAACTGTAATTGAGTTTGATACGTCTGTTTTCAAATCCCTTCTCAAAAAATATCCTCTTGTTTTTTCCAAATCAATTACGTTATGGCAAATATAAATTGGACGCGAGGGTACCATTGGAATCGTCTTGAAGAGACGAAGCGAATGGTACCAGTCTCGAGCTCCAATTTTTCCATTTCAAGAACCTGTAAATTGCATGGACGGAGGTTGAAGACGACCTACGTGTCTGTCTTCAACCAATGATGAGCTGCCACGCATTTTTTTCAAATCAATTTAAATATTGAATCACGTGTGTTATTCTCTGAAGACCGTGATATGCACAACACGTCTGATCCATTGGATTAGCTGACTAACGCATTTTGACTCTCATCCAATGGTCCATATTTTTTTGACTTTATTTTTATTTTCTGTTTTTTATATTTAATTGTTTTAACTTCCAAAATTCATAAGAAATTCATTTCTGACTCAAAAATTCTAAAAAATTCTTAAAAATACTTTTGATTTTTCTCTTTCTGATTTTTAGTTTTTAACAATTTATTTTGTGATTTGATATTTTTTATGATTTTTTCACTTTAATTAAGTTGTTTTAATTGATTAAAAATACTTTCCTTAATTTTTAAAATTCTAAAAAAATTATGAAAGGATTTAATGACCTATTGACACATATTGGTGACCTTGTTTTATTTTTATTTCTGATTTTGCTATTTTTTTATTATTTTTGGTTTATTTTGCATGTTTTGTTTAAATTTTAAAAAATAGTTTCTGACTTAAAAATATTTGCAAAAAAATTGTCAATACTTATCAACTTATATTTGACTTCTAACTTTTTTTTGAGATTTTTATTTGGTGTTTTAATATACTTTGTGCAATTTACCAATTATTTCCTTTTTTTAACCATTTAAATTTTTGTTTTATTAAATATCATTTTATCATTTTTGTTTGGATTTTATTTTGGGGATAAGTTCTTCAACCTCATTGGATCTTGGGTGTTAATAGGTTGAAAAACCAAATCCACCAAAATGGATGAATGATGTTAATGATACTTGAAACCCTAATTTCATCTAATATATTCTCTCCATCTTCATCTCATCCTCTTCTTACATGTGCTACATGTTGTTAGAGAATAATCTACATATTATTTCTCCAAACATATGTGTGATACGGTGGCAGAACCGGACTGTTTTAGGAAAATCCTGGTTTGCGTTTTGCGTTTATGTTCACAAAATGTCGCGGTAAGCAAGAGTCGCCACCGACTTTTATTTTATCCAACTGGAAAGGAAAAAAGCACAGAAAAATTCCTTTTTTGAGATTTTGAGTACGGGGGGTAGATTATAGAAAGGGAATGTATTAGTACCCTTTCTATCTGTGGTTTTCCACGGGCTCTTAAGTACTTGCTCATCATTTTCAAAATTGCTTCTTTGTGTGTTTGTGTGATTTGAAAAGTTTTTGTTTCGACTTCGATTTAACTCTTGCTTCTGTCTTCAAGAGTGTAATGAAGTGTTTTTGAAAACTTTGTTTGTAAAGGAGTGTAAGTGTGAAATTTTTTGTTTGGATTGAGTAAGTACGTAAGAACTAATCTACCTACTCGAAAAAAGAATCATTCTATGTCTGTTTCCTTTAGACAACGCTATCCTACTATTAGTGAGTAGGTAGCATTATCGTTGGAGTTTTAGGGTCAATTCGAAAGGGACGTACGGTCACTAAAGCAACGTTAGGACGTCTTAGTAGTAACCCTAATGTCTCAGATCAATTATTCGAGGCAACAATATCCGAGGCAACCTTTCAGAGGCAACTTTGATCTTTGGACAAAAGGAAGACCACTAAAGCATCCTATACCTAATGACCGTTTACCGAAGGCAACCAAGTGGGAGTGTACCCTAGGAGTGCGCATGTGCGAGTGATTCAATTTCAAAATTTTTATATTTGCATATTTTAGGGTTATCTAACTGTTTTAAAGTTTTACATACATTCTTGTCATTTATCCTGATATCATACATCTAACAGTTTAATATTTT
The DNA here is from genome assembly GCA_948472305.1 of Vicia faba. NCBI lineage: Eukaryota > Viridiplantae > Streptophyta > Magnoliopsida > Fabales > Fabaceae > Vicia > Vicia faba. The sequence goes on from OX451740.1 coordinate 41,392,676, forward strand.
GCAGAATTTAAAGTGCGGAAATTAAACTACGCTATTACAAGGCTTCGGGTATTTACATAGCCAAAAACAATCCCTTAAAAAATAAAGCGATAAAATGAAAATAAAAGTCGTAATTAACTATTACAACTTGTGAGTAATTACAATAATAGGATAAATAAAATAATAAAATGCGCGCGAGGAAAACTAGATCGGGAGAGAACTAGGGTTTTGACCCTTCTAACCTAATCAAAAGAAAAATTGTTTTTGTTGTTTTTAATTATTTTTAAGAAAAGAATTAGGTGTTCTAAATTAAATACAAAAATTATTTAGTAATTAAATTAATTAATGAAAAATAAGTAAATGGCCTATTTTTGGTTATTTTGGTTATTTTTAGAAAAAGAAAATATAATTAAGTTAGAACTAAAACCCTAATTGTTCTAATTACTTTTAAATTTATTTACAAAAAGAATTAAAGTTATCTAAAATTAACAACCTAATTAAATTAATTTAATTTTCATAAAAAATAAAATCTAAAACCTAATTGGTGAAAAAACAATATTTTGTGATTTTTTTTATTGGTTAAAAAAAATTAAATTTGTTAGTAAAACAAACAAATAAATTAAATTAAACAAAATATAAAAGAAAAAAGAAAAAGAAACTTGGGCCTGAAAAGTGATTGATGAGGTGTAGATGGCAAGCTTTTGGCCTAAAAGACTTGATCCATTGTTGACTTGCTGAATTCAGTGCGTTGCGTTGACTAGGCCCCATGGTGGTCTCTCATATGCTAGCTGTAATACGGTGGGAAGAACTGACTGTTTTTTGGAATGCTGGTTTGCGTTTTGCGTTTGTTTTCGCAAAATGTCGCGGTAAGCAAGAGTCACCACCGACTTTTATTTTATCTAACAAGGAAAGAAAAAAAGCACAGAAAAATTCTTTTTTCGAGACATTTCAGAGTACGGGGGGTAGATTATAGAAAGGGAAGGTATTAGCACCCTTTCTATCTGTAGTTATCTACGGGCTCTTAGGTACTTGCTCATTGTTTTCAAAATTGTTTTATTTGTGTTTGTGGGTTTGAAAAGTTTTTGTTTTAACTTCGATTTAACTCTTGCTTCTCTCCTCAAGAGTGTAATGAAGTGTTTTTGAAAACTTTGTTTGAAAAAGTGTAAGTGTGAAAGAGTTTTGTTTTAAATGAGCAAGTATCTAAGAACTAATCTACCTACTTGAAAAAGGAATTGTTCTATGCTAATTTCCTTTAGACAATGCTATCCTACTATTAGTGAGTAGGTAGCACCGTCGTTGGAGTTTGAGGGTCAATTTGAAAGAGGGACGTACGGTCACTAAAGCAATGTTAGGACGCCTTAGCGGTAATCCTAATGTCTTAGATCATTTGTTTGAGGCAACAATATCCGAGGCAACCATTTCGAGGCAACTATGATCTTTTTAGACAAAAGGACGACCTCTAAAACAACCTATACTCAATGACCGTGTACGAAGGCAACCAAGTGGGAGTGTACCCTAGGAGTGCGCATGTGCGAGTGTGTTGATTTCAGTTATTTTTATCTTTGCACATGTTAAGGGTGATCTAACCATTTTAAGATTAAGCATTCATTCTTGTCATGCAAGCCCTATTATCAAACATCTAGCAGTTGTATAATTTGCAGAATTAAAATGCGGAATTTAAAGTAAATTATTACAAGGCGTCGGGTATTTACATCGCCAAAAGCAACCCTTTGAAAATAAAAAGCAAAAAAATAAATAAATGTCCTAATTATTTATTACAAGCCAGAAGCAGATACATCAATAATTGAATAAGGAAAAATAAATCGCGCGAGTGAATTGGATCGAATGCGAAACTAGGGTTTTTACCCTTCTAATTAAAAGAAAATAATTTTTGTTGTTTTTATTTTTAAGAAAAGAAATTAAATCCTAAAATTAAATGCTAAATTAATTATTAAATAAATTGATTAATAAAAAATAATTAATGACATATTTTTGGAGTTTTTGATATTTTAGGAAAGAAAATAAAATAATTAAATTAAAGTTAAAACCTATTTAATTCTAATTGATTTTAAATATTTGCAAAAATAAATGAAAGTTGCCTAATTAATCAACCTAATTAAATTAATTAATATTTATTAATGATAAATAAAGTTCTGAATTTTAATTGGGTAAAAATATTTTTTGGTGATTTTTTTGATAAAAAAGATATTATGTTATTGGTTAGTAAATTAATTAAGCAAAATAAAGTAATTAAAATAAATAAACAAAATATAAGAGAAAGAGTGAGAATGGGCCTGGTTTTGAGGTGTGTGAATAGAAATTGGCTGGCCCAATGATGCTGGTCCGTTGGACTTTTTTCTGATCCAGTGCATGTGCGTTGACCTGCCCATGGTGTGCCTTCAATGCTTGGCCACCAGATCTGGCCATCTGGCCATCTAGCGTGCTGGATGGTGAGAGTCCATGGTGGATCTTAGGCTTGAGTGCATACTGGATTATCTGAAAACAAATAATATGGAGAAAATATGGGGACCTGGGATTCAAACACAGGTCCTGAAGGGAATTCTATGCCACGCTTGCCACTGGATCACATGCTTCTATTTGTTAATATAATATAAACAAAATATAATATATAAAACAAAAATCCAATGGACAGAAAAATGAAAAAGCGTGCGCTGTTTGAATGGACGAATGAGGGGGATGACAACTCATCGTCCCCTTCATTGAACCGTGGCTAAAAGTAACAACATCTATACTTACAGACAAATTTCCGTTGCTATAGACAGGGGTTCCTCCCAAATCTCCTACAGGCCATGGAAATGCATTCTAAAACCATGGTTTAGTTCGTCTCAACCTACTGATCACAACCATAGCCATTATTGGGGCCAATTTTTCCTGAAACAAAAAGCCCTAAAAACAAACACAAAACCCTAACAATGGTGATCCATGATATAGGTCAGATAAATGAAATCGAGTAATACCAAAAGCTTGCAAATGATGTGTAGATTCAGAATATACCATCAATACATGTTAACAATGCCTAAATTTCAAAATACGAAATCAAGAAAAGGGTGAGTTCGTGACTGACTTACAGTGCACTAGGAGGCTTGAACACGCGTGGTTTTGATTGGTTTAGATTGTGGAAGCTACGAGGAGACGATTGGGACAATTGCCAAGCCTTGAAACTGCCTCTAAGCCCTGTTTCGATCTCACACTTTTTTGGTATTTTTGCCAATTTTGTTCTTGCTCTTTATCTGATATCTAACCCTTATTTTGGTATGCACATGGCCTTTATGTATTGCACAATGTATTAGGTTTGCAAACTCAGTCCAAATCTCTCTCTTTCAATGCTTTGATATTTGATTTGATTCCCCTTAACAAACCTTCCAAATTTGGCTCCTTTGCGATCTCTTTGTACGCAATTGGCTTGATACGAATTTGATGATGGAAAGCTGTATAATGAAACCTGAAATCACCATAAAATCTTTGTTATCAATGCTTTTGGATTTTTATTTGATTTATTTTGATTTAAATCAAATTAATTCAAATAAAATCAAAATAATTAATAAAAATATGATATGGACACATGGACAAGGCTGGAGCACGTGGGCTACAATGCTAACTCAAAACAAGTGAAAAAGAATGGGCCCATTTGGCAAAATTTGAAGTTTTGGGGATAGTTTACTTTTGGCAATTTTGCAAAAAAGTATAACTTCAACAATGCATAACTTCCTCAATTTTGACTCTTTGGAGGTGTTCTTGGACTTTTTATAAATCTTGAGATGTCCTATAACCATCCCTTTTGGTTTCATCTCATTTTGATGTTCCATTCTCAAGTTAGAAGCTTTGACAAAAAAGGTGTTTTTGTTGACTTTTCAAAATGACCTATAATGTCCAAATTCATAACTTCTTGTGAGTGCATTTTTTGATCTTGGGAGATGAATATGGATTGTAGGAAATTGCATCCTATTCAAAATGAGCTTTGGATGGGTCATTTCTCATAAAGTATGAGAAAGTTATGCTTGGTCAAAGTTGGGTTGACTTTTCCTACATAACCCTAATTTAGCAACTTTTGAATCTTGATGAATTGTGAGCAATCCTTGATGAATCATGATCAAACCTTGATCAAATGATGAAATATACTTCAAAATGATAATGTTGACAAAAAATATTGAAGTTTGACTGTATGTAGGTCACAGTTGACTTTTGCCCTAGCACAGTCGATTTTTGGACCTTTGAGCAAATGACTGAGCAAACTTCCTCTGCAAGGATTGAAACTTGACATGGATGACCTTGAGAACATATTATGACATTGGTGAGCACTTGGGGTCACTTGGACTCAAGGATCTTGATGCAACATGAAACCCTAATTTGGGGTAGACTGCCTTAGGAGAGAGCTTGCATGGACAATCCTTGGACTACCTTGAGCAACTTGAGGATATTTCTTGAAATATTTTGAGAAATATGGGAGGGAAAATTTTGGGGTACAACAGCTGCCCCTGTTCAATCTTCTTAAACCTGGTGATGTAGATTGGCTTTCGTGCCTTTCGTAATCCGAAGGTTGAAGAGGATTGAACACTAGAGTGCCCAGAAATTTGCACTCACATGAAGTGGTAATTGTCTTGTGATGTCGGGAATGGGCTTACAGATACCATTTGGAGGAGTGTCGATCGCATAAGAGATTCCTTTGCGAGAGGTTGCATACCTGCCGTTGAGGAAGATTCCGCTGGGGAACTCTGATCTTTGTTGAGGGAAAGGAACTCGTCCGTAATTCAACTGGGGAAACATCTTCATCAAGATTTAAGAACTCGCCCGTAATTCAACTGAGAAAATTTCTCTGCTGAGATTTAGGAACTTTTCTGTACTTCAACGGAGGAACACTTTTATCGAGATTTAGGAACTCGCCTGTACTTCAACTGAGAAAACATCTCTACTGAGATTTAGGAACTTGTCTGTAATTCAACTGAGGAAACATCTTCGTCGAGATTTAAGAACTCGCCCGCAATTCAACTGAGAAAACTTCTCTGCTGAGATTTAGGAACTTGTCTGTAATTCAACAGAGGAATATCTTTGTCGAGATTTAGGAACTTGCCCGTACTTTAACTGAGAAAAAGATCTCTGCTGAGATTTAGGAACTTGTCCGTAATTCAACTGGGGAAACATCTTCGTCGAGATTTAAGAACTCGCCCGTAATTCAACTGAGAAAACTTCTCTACTGAGATTTAGGAACTTGTCTATAATTCAACAGAGGAACATCTTTTGTCGAGGTTTAGGAACTCGCCTGTACTTCAACTGAGAAAACATCTCTGCTGAGATTTAGGAACTTGTCCGTAATTCAACCGGGGAAACATCTTCGTCGAGATTTAAGAACTCACCTGTAATTTAACTAAGAAAATTGCTCTGCTAATATTTAGGAACTTGTCTGTAATTCAACGGAGGAACATCTTTGTCTAGATTTAGGAACTTGCCTGTACTTTAACTGAGAAAAACATCTCTGCTGAGATTTAGGAACTTGTCCGTAATTCGACTGAGGTAAAAGCTTCACAGCTTTGAATTTTGTGAGAATTTAACCGCATCCTTCCTGAAAGGTAAAGGTTAGTTGTATGTAATGCATGATATGTATCAGGCAATGATGTCCTCAAAATAAATGAGATTGTATTGTATGATGCGTATATGCACGCGTCATGATGTATGGAAATGTAATGTTTTTAGCTGGGGAAAATAAATCCTGGATAGCTGCTGGAGAAAAGAGTTGAATTCTTCGTTTCCGCTGGAGATAGTGGATGAAGATGATTGTGAGAATAGAACTGCAGGATAGGATAACTCCGTTGGGGAATAAACTGATGAGGAAATGGCTATGTGGGGAAGAGATGATCTGCTGAGGATTCCACCGATAAATTCCGATGGGGATGAATTACCGTTGCTGGCGATACTGAATCCTGTTGGGGATTGAATTTCTGTTTATGAAAGGAATGAACTCCGCTGGGGATGATCTTCAGTTGCGACTTCACTGGGGATAACCTTTTAGGCTCTACTGGGGACAATTTTCCGGAGTCTATTGAGGATGATTCTCCAAACTCCACTGGGGAAGCTTTTTCAGATTGCGCAGGGGAAAATTTTCAAACTCCACTGGGAATATATATTTTTTACACTCCGCTGGGGATATTAAGACTTTTTTCAGTGCTGATGGTAGATAAACTCTGCTTGGGGAGAATACTACCGATTCATTCACAGTTGCAAGTCTCAGCTGGGGAGAGTTAACATTACTGTCCTTTTCTTACTCTGCGGGGAGTGAATGTACCCTAGCCATATTCTTCAGTTGAACCTACCTTTGTACCTGGTGGATAGAGCAACTGTAAAGCTTGGACACATCTTATTTTCCCCTGTTTCTGATATTACAAGTAATCGTCTTTTGTTTTTCATGTAAATATTCATGAGCAGCAATTAATGTCAAATGCATATATCAAAAATGAACATTGGACGTTCTTTACAAAACAAAACAGATAAAGGAAAGACAGTTTGAAATTTCTTTGAAGATGAATTGTATTGATTTTGAAGTTTGGCCTGTAAATAGGCGTTTTTGCACAAGAGGCTGACGTCCTAGTAAGAGAACGCTGCCGAACAATAGAGTTTATACAATTTGTAAAGAAAAACAGCTATGTGAATAATCCCACTGGGTTCCAACTCTGCTATTGCCTTTATGTCCTCGAGCGTCTCATCACGTTTCTACTTGGTTAAAGGTAGATCGGATTGATTAATGTCGTCCGAGCTTGATAGTCGATACCGAAGTCTGGTTGCATGGTGATCCAATGAGACATAGTGTTACGCTTTGATCCCTAATTTTTGCCTGGACCACCCTTTTGGGTTTTCGACTTGCCGGGTGTACAAATTTTTTATTTTCATCCCTTATTTTTGCCCGAACCCTTTTGGTTCGCCGGGAAGCCCTTATTTTTGCCTAGGCCAGTCGACCTAGTGGGTCATTGATTATGCGTAGTATCTTTTCACTATGTCTGCATTGACGGGGTGAGGAAGTTTGTCACCATCCATGGTGGTTAGAATCATAGCTCCTCCTGAGAAAATGTTCTTAACCACAAATGGCCCTTCGTAAGTAGGAGTCCATTTTCCCCTGGGATCACCTTGTGGCAGTATGATGCGCTTGATAACCAGGTCCCCAACTTGATACTCTTGTCGTCTAACTTTCTTGTTAAATTCCTTGATCACCCGCTTTTGATACGTTTGACCATGACAAATAACAGTAAGTCTCTTTTCGTCAATTAAGTTTAGTTGATCAAGCCGGGTCTGGATCCAGTCGTCTTTGCTCAAACCTGAATCCTTCATAATCTAAAGAGAGGGTATCTGAACTACAATGGGCAAGACTGCTTCCATGCCATATACCAAGGAATAGGGTGTTACCCATGTTGACGTCCGTGCTGAGGTACGGTACCCATGAAGAGCAAATGGTAATATCTCGTGCCAGTATTTGTATGTCACCGTCATCTTCTGCACAATCTTCTTAATATTCTTATTAACCGCTTTAACAACTCCATTCATCTTCGGCTGGTAGGGAGAAGAGTTGTGATGTTGTATCTTGAACTGCTTGCAGAGCTCGGCGATCATTTTATTGTTGAGATTTGTACCATTGTCCATAATGATCCTCTCTGGTACACCATATCGGCAGACCAGATTGTGCCGAATGAAACGTGCCATGACATTCTTGGTTACAGTAGCAAAGGAAGCCGCTTCAACCCACTTTGTAAAGTAATTAATAGCTACTAGGATGAAACGATACCCTTTGGACGCAGTAGGTCTGTTCTCACCAATCATGTTGATGACCCACATTGCAAAAGGCCACGGTGCTGTCAAGACGTTCATAGGAACTGGAGGTATGTGCAGCTTGTCAGCATAGACTGGGCACTTGTGATAGGTCCGAGAATGCTGATAACAGTCGGCTTCCATTGTGGACCACTAATATTCTACCTGAAGGATTTTCTTTGCCATGGTGTGTCCACTGGAATGAGTTCCAAAAGTACCTTCATGTAAATCTATCATGATCCTTTCTGCCTCGTTCTTATCCACACATCGCAGTAAGGTTGAATCATGGTTGCGCTTGTAAAGGATGTCATTACTGATGGAGAACTTCGTTGCGAACCTCCTCAGAAACTTCTTGTCATTAACAGATGCATCCTCGGGGTATTCCTGAGCCTCAAGATACCTCTTTACCTCATGAAACCAGGGTTTATCTGCTACCTCTTCAGTCTCAATATCACAGCAATGTGCAGGTTTTTCCAACCTTTTAATGGTAATCCGGAGAGCCTCATTGTCCCAATTGACCTTGAACATAGAAGACATTGTAGCTAGCGCGTCCTCTAACTGATTCTCCTCTCTAGGGAAGTGTTCAAAGGTTATCTTTTCGAAATGTGGAAGCAACGTCAAAACATACTCCTTGTAAGGAATAATATTTGGGTGTTTCTGTGATCGGTGGATCTGGAACTGACTGTTTAACGCTGGTTCGCGAAATGTCGCCGAAGCAAGAGTCGCCACCGTCTTTTATTTTCTCCAAATGGAAAGGACAAAAGCACAGAAAAATTCCTTAAAGAGATTGCTCTCGGTTCGGGAGGTAGGTTATAGAAAGGGAAGGTGTTAGCACCCTTTCTATCCATGGTTATCCATGGGCTCTTAGATACTTGCTCATTTGTGTTTTCAAAAATGGTTTGTTTGCTTTTCAATGTGGGTTTTAAAAAAGTTTCTTTGAAAGTTTCAGATCGACTCTTGCGTCAGAGTGTTTGAAAAATTGCTTTGAAAGCTTTTGAAAAGTGTCGGTGTGAAAAGATTTTTGTTTGTTTTTTAAGAGAGCAAGTATCTACGAGAACCTACCTACTCTAAGGAATTCGTATGTGTAAATGTCCTTTAAAGTAGTGCCATCCCACCATTGAGAGGTAGGTAGCACCACCATTGGAGGTGTTCGGGTCAATTCGAGGTTCGGGACATGGTGATCACCAGAGCAATGGGAAGACACCTTAGAAGCTACCCTCATGCCAGGTTCCCGGATCATGAGGACTTACTAAGACATCCTCTACTCGACGATCACCTTTCGAAGGCAAGGCAACAGTGAGGCGTACCCTAGGGGTGGTGTGTGCGATTCGTGTGTCGTTTTCATTGATATTTGTCTTGTCATGTTTATTGGTGTTCTACGCTTGATTTTATTTAAGTCATACATTCTTTCATGTTTTGTTTAACAGTTAAAATATTTGCGGGAAAAGTAAATCTAAAGCTATTACAAATGGCGCGGGTCCACATCGCCAAAATTAAACCGGACCCGATTTGACGGAAAATAAATAAAGCAAATAAAAGTGCGAAAAGTAAATGTTACAAAGCTTTGGGAGAGATACATAATTATTTGAGCGAAATAAAATAAATGTGCGAAATAAAAGAATTAAGAGCATGGGCGTTGGACCCTTTTGCAAAAAATTAAAGTTAATGAGGAATTAAAATTAAAATTAAATGTTTTTGGTATTTTTATGTTTTTAAGATTTAATGGAAAAAGAATTAATAAAAAAAAACTAAAATGAAATGTTAAACCTAGTTCTAATTATTTTTAAGTTATTAAGAAAATATTGAATTTTTTAATCTAAATTAAACCTAATTTTTACATACAATTTTAATTGTGAAAATAAATAAAATAATAATATTATTGTGAAAAAGAAAAAAAGGATAAAACACTTATTAAACCTAATTCTATATTTCTGGATTTTTGTTATGAAAAGAATTTAAGTTAAACCTAATTTAAAACTAAATTTATTATATACAATTTATTTACAAGAAAATGTGAAAATTAAATATTTTATTATGTTTTTGTCTTTTTCTGATTTTTATGAAGTTTTTATATTTTGTGAGAATAATTAATTAAATTAAAACAAACAAAGTAAATAAAATAACAAAAATAAAATATAAGAAAAAAATAGAAAATTACAAACCAGTGAGGGGTTCAGTCCCAAATTAGGAGGTATGGATCCAGTAATTTGGCCCAACAAGCTCTTAGATCCGTTTGACTTTGGCCATTAGCGTGTAGCGACGTTGACCTGGGCATAGCGTGTTCTTTGAATCCACGCCCTTGATCTGGTTCTAACGTGCACGTGGATGGATAAATGATGAAGTACATGGTGCGTCTATGTTACTGAAGCTGCATGGGAAACGTTATTGAAAAATAATATAGAAATAATACAGACCTGGGGTTCGAACCCAGGTCTTGAGCTTTGCCAATCCTTATGTTTGCCGTCTGTGCCAATTTACGCGTTTGTTAAATAAATAAACAATAAATATTATAAAAAGAAAACGGAGAGTTAGTGGATCCAACGCGCGAAAATTCAAACTGGCTAATCATGTTTTGCCAACGCATCGTCCTCTTCATCATCCCTGTAACATAAAACATTAGGCAACAGTTTTGCACGCGTCCTCTTAGGCCGGTTTCCAGGAAATAACGATTAAGCCTACAGTGTTCATAAATTAGGCGCGAGCATGGTGTCTTCTCCGTCTAGATGAGCTGAGTCGAATGATGGTGATCTCAAAGGCTAATTTTTCCTTGTTTCAAAAGCCCCAAATTAAGGTCCTGTAAACCCTAAAAAAATAACCATGGCATATTCTTGTATAGCTCACAAAAACACAATTAATTCATCCAGTTAGCTTCAGAACACGTTATTCAATATAAATGCATACTCAAAATGCCATGAAAACGCTTAAATCTGGAAACACGAATTTGAAAAATATGAGAGAAAAGTAGACTTCTGTATACCAATTCAACGCGTTAGAGTGGGTGTTCTTGATCTGAAAACTTTCCTTGATGTTCCAGGAAGGTGATAGAATGGTTCTTTTTGCCTGAATCGTCCTCCAACCTTACTTTCAGAATTGAGTTTTTAAGCCAAATTTCCAAATTTGTATATTGGTCTCTAGCGCAGCTTTTAGTCCTCTTTGATTAGGGTTATGGTCATGTATTTGTATGGAGGCTATTAGGTCAACAAAATTCAACCAAATCTCTTGTAATCATGATTTTTGATAATTGATTTTCTAAGGATCTTTTTGAATCTTTTTCATGTGTTCTTTGTATCAATTAGCATCCAATCACCCCAAATCTTTCCTAGTTTGCATTTACACGAAATATTGACCTTAAAACATGTATAAAAAGATTGGTTTGGTTAATTTAAACATTTTTCATATATTTAATTGATTTAATTGAATTAATATAAATAAAAACTCAAATAAATAAATAAAAAATGAGAAAATACTTCCCTTTGGGCCAAGTGGTCGTGCATATGCTTGGAATGATGAATCATGGAAGAAAAATGGGCCCATTAGCAATTTTAGGTCATTTGGATCAAAGTTGACTTTTTAAAATATCCAAAAATTTCCCAACTTCCATAAGGCATAACTTGCTCAATTTTTAAGCTTTTCTCATGTTCTTGGACATTTTGGAAAGTTCTTTGAGTCCTCTAACCAATGCCTTTGGTCCCATGTCAATTTGATTTACCAATCTCAAGTTATGGCCTTTGACTTAAAGTCCCTTTTTGTTGACTTTTGAAAATGACCTATAATGTTGAAATTGATAACTTTTTGTGAGAGCATTTCTTGGACTTGAAGTATGAAGATGAGTTGTAGGAAATGTCTTTATCTTCAAAATGAGCTTTGGATGGAATTTTTCTGATAATCCATGTGAAAGTTATGCCCTGGTCAATTTCAGTTGACTTTTTCAGCTGTCCAAATAAGGAAACTTTTGCATCTTGATGATTTTCTGAGCCAAATTTTGAGAATCATGATCAAGCATTGATCAAATGATGTTTGTGGCTTCAAAATGATATGTTGACCAAAAATTTGAACTTTTGACTGCCAAATGACCATTTTGCCCCTACAGTTGACTGTAGTGCAATTTAGGGTTTTGACTGTGCAATTTTGAGCTGAATGCCTTGAAACTTGATATGAAGATGCTTGACCATATTTGTAGACATATGAGACTTGATTGGGCCTTTGAAACCTTCCATTTCTTGATCAGAACACAAACCCTAGTTTTGACTGTATAGGAGACCTTTGCATTGTGCAACCCTTGGGGAATTTTGTGACTTGGCTTGGCAATTTCTTGAAGAATATGGGAGGGCAAATTTTGGGGTGCAACAGTTGCCCCTGTTCAATCTTCTTAGACCTGAGGATGCAGATTGGCTGACGTGCCTTTCGTAATCCGAGGGTAGAAGATGATTGGACACTAGAGTGCCCAGAAATTTGCGCTCACATAGTTGCAGTGATGATGGAATGGGCTTATAGATGCCATTTAGAGGTTGATGAATAGGATGATGGGCTTATAGATGCCATCTGAATGTTGATCGCATAAGGGATTCTTTAGCGAGATCCTGTATACCTGCAAAACAGAAAATGAGTACCTGATACGTCGCAGGAGTTGGTTTTCAGATGCTTGGTACAGAGGTGTCCTGACTGGTTACAGGAGCTGAGTCTGGAGCTTTAAACAGCGATGAATGAACCATGAACGGTAAGAGAACCTTGGGCGACTTTAACTTCAACAACGCTTGTTGAGAAAAATCTTGGGCGATTTTAACTTCAACAACGCTCGTTGAGAAAAATCTTGGGTGACTTTAAGTTCAACAACGCTCGTTGAGAAAAATCTTGGGTGTCTTCTACTGGATAAGCATCAGGGGGATCTTAGGGTCGATCTGAATGAACCAGAGAAGGCCTTTGACTGGATAAGCATCAGGAAAATCTTAGGGTCGATTTAACTGAACCGGACAAGGTCTTGAAATATCTTCAACTGGAATAAGTGTCAGAACGTCGCCATATCTGGGTCATATCTGGACTATATTTGGAAGGAAATCTGGAAGCAGTATCAGAACGTCACCATATCTGGTTTACATCTGCACTATATCTGGAAGGAAATCTGGAAGCAGCATCAGAACGTCACCATCTCTGGGTCATATCTGAAACTATATCTAGAAGGAAATCTGGAAGCAGTATCAGAACGTCACCATATCTGGGTCATATCTGAAACTATATCTGGAAAGAAATCTGGAATCAGCATCAGAACGTCACCATCTCTGGGTCATATCTGAAACTATATCTAGAAGGAAATCTGGAAGCAGTATCAGAACGTCACCATATCTGGGTCATATCTGAAACTATATCTAGAAAGACATCTGGAAGCAGTATCAGAACGTCACCATATCTGGGTCATATCTGAAACTATATCTAGAAAGAATTGCGATAGTTGATAGTAATCATTTTTGTATTGATCTTTTTCCTGAAAAGGCAAAACATAATTGTATGCAAAATCATGATGCATGAACTGTATGTCTTCAAAATTAATGAGATTCGTGTAGTATGATGCATATGCATGCTATAATGTATGAATATGTGATGTTTATGAATGTATTTTTGTCTAAGAAAATAAATCCTTGACGGGTGCCGGGAAGTCGTATCCTGGGCTGATGTTGAGGAGTAGATTTTGCTTCTGCTGGGGATGATAACTGCAAGAATTCCGATAGGAGAAGATAACTCTATTGGGGAATAAACTTGGCGAATGGGTTACTCTGCGGGGAGACAAAAAAACTCTAGCGACCATGCTGGGGAGTGATACTCTGTGGGAAGAGAGATACTTTTGCTGAATTGTTGATAACAACTTACTGGGGATACCCTTGTTGTTGGAAATGCTGATGGACTTCGCTGGGGTAGGAAGACTTCGTCGAGGACGCTCTTTCCGTGGCTTTTGGCTGAGGATAACCCAGTTATATCCTGTTAAGGAAATAACTCTTTGAATAAAGCCAGGCGACGCGTTCGTGCCTTGAGAGGGGTAAGCTTCCGTAACTTATTGGGGATAAGCTTACTGTTTGGGGAGATGATTCCAACTTTCCTGGGGAACTAGATTAGACTCTCCTGGGGAAGTATTGAACTGTATTGGTTATGTTCTTCAACGGACCCTACCTTAACACCTTAGAGGACAGAGCAATCAGATTGCTTAGACCACCCATTATTGCCCCTGTTTCTGATGTGGGAGCGGAAGATACCTGTGGAGGTGCTTGATAGTTGTTGATGGACAAACCTTCTTCTAGTAGGCAGGTGACAAGAAGACGGGACATAGTCATACGCTTTAATCCCTAACTTTTGCCTGGACCGCCCTTTCGGGTTTTCAGTCCACCGGGATACCCATTTTTGCCCAAGCCGCCTTTTCAGGTTTTCGACTTGCCGGGTGTACGGATTTTTTCATTTCATCCCTTCATTTTGCCCGAACCCTTTTGGTTCGCCGGGAAGCCCTTATTTTTGCCTAGGTGTGTCAACCTAGCGGGTCTTTGATTATGCGTAGTATTTTTTCGACTATGTCCGTTCTCAGCAAGTCAGGAGTTGCCCCTGTTAGAAGTGTAGTGTTGCCATACTACCAGAAGATCTTTGTTTGATCGTCCAATGCCCCAAACGATCCAGATGGAGATTTGCCCCAGATAATGGACCATGATCATGTCTGCCCCTGGATTGGAAGTACTTCTGTTCATTAGGCATTCCTCGTGCGAATTTCCCTGCTGCTCAAACAAAAAGTCATATGCGAACAAAGTTATGTTAAAAATGCAAAGCTTATGTCTGTCTTGAAGATTTTGAAAATGCATTCTTTTTTCATAAAACAAATGAATGTTTGTAAAACGTGATGTCAACTCCATATTTTACCGTAGGCCTTCAGGAGTCAGGATACCTTTCGTAACAGTATGCTTTCGGACTAACCCATGCTTCAGCTAGGACTTTTAAGGGTTATAACGTGGCCTGGTTCACGGTTTAAGAAACAAAGGATAAAGGCTCAAATTATTTGTACCCACCCGCTCTTCGTGATGTTCTCCAAACCTAAACTCAGTTGATCGTGCGTTAGACCTTGCTTGAGTCTTTGCTTTGATGTTCCAATAATGGTTCAGATGTTGATGATTTCTTTTGAATAGGCAGTCATTTTTTGCTTTGGTTGAGGGTTTGTGAGACCTCTTTTTTTTTTTTGATTTCGTTATCCCTTTCTTTTTTTGCCTGAACTGTTTCCTTTTTCGGAATTACAGTCAGCGGGATGCCCCAGTTTCGTAAGTCCCTTTTATAGGTTTTGACTTTTTGGGCTTTTCATTTATGATTTTGTTTTTGATAATGACTGCCTGTCCTTATGATTGTTCTGAACCATCACTGTCTTTTGTTTTTGGAAAGACTCATTTGGTGCCATTCATTGTGCACTTGGATCGACTGAGAAGACTACCCTGCCCCAGGTTATGATTAAGGGTTTCAATTTTCGAAAATAAAACTCCTACTTCTTTGGCTCAGATGGGTTGACGAGGGATTATCTTCCTTATAACTCCAGTGTTTAGGATTTGAAACAATGCCTGTACCTCATCAGCGGGGTCTGTTCAAAAGCATATTGTAATGATCGCGGTATCGTTTTCGTCATCCTCCCTCAAGAGGCTCAGAATTATTAACCAAGAGTTGATCATCAGAAAAAATATGAAAAGAATTTTGAATATAATGAAAACAATTGTATTAATTCCCAAAACAGACATATGCGATGCATTAATAGAATAAAAGAGTTTGATATGACATTAATTGTTTATATAAGCAAAGAAAAACACAACTCAGAAATTCAAATAAACAAAAGGTCTTCAACGATTGGGTAACGGAGCAGTGATTATGTTCGGAGTCTCAGGCACTTCAAACTGAATCTCCCCGGCGTCGATCATGTCTTGAATTCTGTTCTTGAGAGGCCAGCAGTTGTCCGTAGTATGCCCCGGGCTATCAGAATGATATGCGCACCTATCGTTGGGATGATAGTTAGGAGCCGAAATGTTCGGATTCCGAAGGGGAGCCCTTAAGGTGATCAACCCTGCCTTCAACATTTGTTGTAGTGCTTGATCCAGCGACATGTTGAGTTTGGTATACTGTCGTTTCTCCTTGCGCTGCTGCCCCTGTCCTTGTTGAGCAGGTCCAGGATTGGAGATCTGGATTGCCCCTACCTCATGACGGCTCTTTTTACCGTGCACAGCATTGGATTCTTTCTTTCCATGATAAGGTTTTTTATCAGAAGGTGCAGCCTCTTGAATTTTCCCAGACCGGATACCAGCTTCTATTCGCTCTCCAGTCAAGATAAGATCTGTGAATCCAGCAGACGAATTCCCAATTAGGTGGTTGTAGAACGGACCAGACAGGGTCCCCAAGAACATATCGACAAGTTCCCGATCAGTCAGAGGTGGTTGTACTCTTCCAGCAAGATCCCTCCATTTCTACGCATATTCTTTAAAACCTTCACTTGATCCTAACGACATACCCTGGAGTTGGGTACGCGTAGGAGCAAGGTCGGCATTATATTGATACTGCTTGTAGAAAGCAGTAGCCAACTCCTCCCAGTTACGAACCTTGGTCCCATCCAGCTGATAGAACCATTCGAGGTGAGTCCCTGAAAGACTCTCCTGAAAGAAGTGGATCCACAAATTCTTGTCCACCGTATATGGTTGAATGTTCCGAACATAGGACCTGAGATGTAACTTGGGACAAGACGCCCCGTCATACTTGGTAAAGGATGGTGTTTTGAACTTCCTAGGAATAATCACACCAGTTGACAAACCCAAATCTCCAAAATCCAGCCCAGGTACCTGTTGGATCTCCATAGCATTCAGCCTATCCTCCAACTGTTTGTACTTGTCTTCGGCAGGAGGGTATTGTTCGTCGTTGAAATCTGTCTCGTTGTCGGAGACCACTGGACTGGGAACCCTTTCCCCCTGATGACTACCTTCCCTCACAGATGGAGTTGTCCTCTCAGTTTCAATCTGCGGTGCATTCCCAGATCTGCGTCTAGGGCTGAACAAAACAGTCCTCCTCTTCTTCTTTTCTTTCTTCAAGAGCAGAGCCTTCAGATCTTGTTGCCCCTGGGTCAAGTTCATGATCAACCCTTGGAACTGGGCGTTCTGAGCCTGGAGGGCCTTGATGGACTGCTCAGCTGATGATTCAGGATTCATGACGATCGGCTGAAATAAACAGCGAAGAAGGGTAAGCAACCTGTCAAAGGGACACCTGCAATGCAATGAGATGTATGACATGCATGCAATGATTTCAAGGACCTCGCAGGGTAAACAGAGAAACTTGTTAGAGTTGGAAACTGGAAACTTGATTGAAGGAACTTCCTGTTCTAGAGAGCCCTTCTTCAAGGGTCAAAGGCTCACCATATCCAGTGGGTCATAGCCCCTGACAACTTTGGCTAGAGGAAAATAAATCCTCTTTGCCCCTTTCTAGATGTTTGATTCATCATGACCTGCATCACAAGCCCTGGAGATCCTTGAAATGGGTTAGGATGTATGCAATGATATGATTTCATGCTATGCATGGGGTGATGTAGGTAAACCCTGTTATGAGTCCCAATTAAGGACTACAAACTAAAACCTGCAAGAAGCTTAGGATACCCTGTTATGAGTCCTAATTAAGGACTATAAACGAAACCTGCAAGAAACTCAGTAGACCTTGTTATGAGTCCTAATTAAGGACTACAAACAAAACCTGCAAGAAACTCGGTAAACCTTGTTATGAGTCCTAATTAAGGACTACAAACAAAACCTGCAAGAAATTCAGTAAACTTTGTTATGAGTCCCAATTAAGGACTATAGACAAAACCTGCGAGAAATTCAAGGGTCAGATAATAAGCATGCAAGTAGTTCAAGTAGGAAGGCACACAAGTCACACAACAGAACCCTTAGAGTTTAGGCCAGCATGAGGTCTGGGTATTACCCTCTTTCAGTTTGTTGGTTCATACTTGTCCTATCAAAGTAACCGGGTTCTTAGAGGATCCCAATATCATTGACTACCCTCAATCGGTCATAACTCCAGCATCGCAATCTTTTCTTGCGGCCAGAACCATCACGAGAGTTTAGCCTCAATGGGCGTAGCATACTGCTACTGTTCTAATGGCCAAGTTGTGTCATTTAAGGTTCTAAGGTTGTTGGTGCTTAATGACTCCTTGGAAGACCCATATTCTCCCCGTTTCAACACGAGGGATATCGGTACAGACCAAGGCGCCACACCAACGTAGCCACTGCTTCACCCATGTCGGTATACGCCGGACAGGTCCCTCACAGCTTATGCTACCTAAACAGGGTATCCCCAGATCCGGGTTAGGATCTATGTAACTCCCATGCAACCCACAAATTTAAAGCAGGCAAGTCAATACAATTGAAAACACAGTTATGAACTAGCCCTAAGGTACACCTCACTTTAAGTTTAATTCCCCAGCAGAGTCGCCAGTTCTGTGATCGGTGGATCTGGAACTGACTGTTTAACGCTGGTTCGCGAAATGTCGCGGAAGCAAGAGTCGCCACCGTCTTTTATTTTCTCCAAATGGAAAGGACAAAAGCACAGAAAAATTCCTTAAAGAGATTGCTCTCGGTTCGGGAGGTAGGTTATAGAAAGGGAAGGTGTTAGCACCCTTTCTATCCATGGTTATCCATGGGCTCTTAGATACTTGCTCATTTGTGTTTTCAAAAATGGTTTGTTTGCTTTTCAATGTGGGTTTTAAAAAAGTTTCTTTGAAAGTTTCAGATCGACTCTTGCGTCAGAGTGTTTGAAAAATTGCTTTGAAAGCTTTTGAAAAGTGTCGGTGTGAAAAGATTTTTGTTTGTTTTTGAAGAGAGCAAGTATCTACGAGAACCTACCTACTCTAAGGAATTCGTCTGTGTAAATGTCCTTTAAAGTAGTGCCATCCCACCATTGAGAGGTAGGTAGCACCACCATTGGAGGTGTTCGGGTCAATTCGAGGTTCGGGACATGGTGATCACCAGAGCAATGGGAAGACACCTTAGAAGCTACCCTCATGCCAGGTTCCCGGATCATGAGGACTTACTAAGACATCCTCTACTCGACGATCACCTTTCGAAGGCAAGGCAACAGTGAGGCGTACCCTAGGGTGGTGTGTGCGATTCGTGTGTCGTTTTCATTGATATTTGTCTTGTCATGTTTATTGGTGTTCTACGCTTGATTTTATTTAAGTCATACATTCTTTCATGTTTTGTTTAACAGTTAAAATATTTGCGGGAAAAGTAAATCTAAAGCTATTACAAATGGCGCGGGTCCACATCGCCAAAATTAAACCGGACCCGATTTGACGGAAAATAAATAAAGCAAATAAAAGTGCGAAAAGTAAATGTTACAAAGCTTTGGGAGAGATACATAATTATTTGAGCGAAATAAAATAAATGTGCGAAATAAAAGAATTAAGAGCATGGGCGTTGGACCCTTTTGCAAAAAATTAAAGTTAATGAGGAATTAAAATTAAAATTAAATGTTTTTGGTATTTTTATGTTTTTAAGATTTAATGGAAAAAGAATTAATAAAAAAAAAAAACTAAAATGAAATGTTAAACCTAGTTCTAATTATTTTTAAGTTATTAAGAAAATATTGAATTTTTTAATCTAAATTAAACCTAATTTTTACATACAATTTTAATTGTGAAAATAAATAAAATAATAATATTATTGTGAAAAAGAAAAAAAGGATAAAACACTTATTAAACCTAATTCTATATTTCTGGATTTTTGTTATGAAAAGAATTTAAGTTAAACCTAATTTAAAACTAAATTTATTATATACAATTTATTTACAAGAAAATGTGAAAATTAAATATTTTATTATGTTTTTGTCTTTTTCTGATTTTTATGAAGTTTTTATATTTTGTGAGAATAATTAATTAAATTAAAACAAACAAAGTAAATAAAATAACAAAAATAAAATATAAGAAAAAAATAGAAAATTACAAACCAGTGAGGGGTTCAGTCCCAAATTAGGAGGTATGGATCCAGTAATTTGGCCCAACAAGCTCTTAGATCCGTTTGACTTTGGCCATTAGCGTGTAGCGACGTTGACCTGGGCATAGCGTGTTCTTTGAATCCACGCCCTTGATCTGGTTCTAACGTGCACGTGGATGGATAGATGATGAAGTACATGGTGCGTCTATGTTAATGAAGCTGCATGGGAAACGTTATTGAAAAATAATATAGAAATAATACAGACCTGGGGTTCGAACCCAGGTCTTGAGCTTTGCCAATCCTTATGTTTGCCGTCTGTGCCAATTTACGCGTTTGTTAAATAAATAAACAATAAATATTATAAAAAGAAAACGGAGAGTTAGTGGATCCAACGCGCGAAAATTCAAACTGGCTAATCATGTTTTGCCAACGCATCGTCCTCTTCATCATCCCTGTAACATAAAACATTAGGCAACAGTTTTGCACGCGTCCTCTTAGGCCGGTTTCCAGGAAATAACGATTAAGCCTACAGTGTTCATAAATTAGGCGCGAGCATGGTGTCTTCTCCGTCTAGATGAGCTGAGTCGAATGATGGTGATCTCAAAGGCTAATTTTTCCTTGTTTCAAAAGCCCCAAATTAAGGTCCTGTAAACCCTAAAAAAATAACCATGGCATATTCTTGTATAGCTCACAAAAACACAATTAATTCATCCAGTTAGCTTCAGAACACGTTATTCAATATAAATGCATACTCAAAATGCCATGAAAACGCTTAAATCTGGAAACACGAATTTGAAAAATATGAGAGAAAAGTAGACTTCTGTATACCAATTCAACGCGTTAGAGTGGGTGTTCTTGATCTGAAAACTTTCCTTGATGTTCCAGGAAGGTGATAGAATGGTTCTTTTTACCTGAATCGTCCTCCAACCTTACTTTCAGAATTGAGTTTTTAAGCCAAATTTCCAAATTTGTATATTGGTCTCTAGCGCAGCTTTTAGTCCTCTTTGATTAGGGTTATGGTCATGTATTTGTATGGAGGCTATTAGGTCAACAAAATTCAACCAAATCTCTTGTAATCATGATTTTTGATAATTGATTTTCTAAGGATCTTTTTGAATCTTTTTCATGTGTTCTTTGTATCAATTAGCATCCAATCACCCCAAATGTTTCCTAGTTTGCATTTACACGAAATATTGACCTTAAAACATGTATAAAAAGATTGGTTTGGTTAATTTAAACATTTTTCATATATTTAATTGATTTAATTGAATTAATATAAATAAAAACTCAAATAAATAAATAAAAAATGAGAAAATACTTCCCTTTGGGCCAAGTGGTCGTGCATATGCTTGGAATGATGAATCATGGAAGAAAAATGGGCCCATTAGCAATTTTAGGTCATTTGGATCAAAGTTGACTTTTTAAAATATCCAAAAATTTCCCAACTTCCACAAGGCATAACTTGCTCAATTTTTAAGCTTTTCTCATGTTCTTGGACATTTTGGAAAGGTCTTTGAGTCCTCTAACCAATGCCTTTGGTCCCATGTCATTTTGATTTACCAATCACAAGTTATGGCCTTTGACTTAAAGTCCCTTTTTGTTGACTTTTGAAAATGACCTATAATGTTGAAATTGATAACTTTTTGTGAGAGCATTTCTTGGACTTGAAGTATGAATATGAGTTGTAGGAAATGTCTTTCTATTCAAAATGAGCTTTGGATGGAATTTTTCTGATAATCCATGTGAAAGTTATGCCCTGGTCAATTTCAGTTGACTTTTTCAACTGTCCAAATAAGGAAACTTTTGCATCTTGATGATTTTCTGAGCCAAATTTTGAGAATCATGATCAAGCATTGATCAAATGATGTTTGTGGCTTCAAAATGATATGTTGACCAAAAATTTGAACTTTTGACTGCCAAATGACCATTTTGCCCCTACAGTTGACTGTAGTGCAATTTAGGGTTTTGACTGTGCAATTTTGAGCTGAATGCCTTGAAACTTGATATGAAGATGCTTGACCATATTTGTAGACATATGAGACTTGATTGGGCCTTTGAAACCTTCCATTTCTTGATCAGAACACAAACCCTAGTTTTGACTGTATAGGAGACCTTTGCACTGTGCAACCCTTGGGGAATTTTGTGACTTGGCTTGGCAATTTCTTGAAGAATATGGGAGGGCAAATTTTGGGGTGCAACAGTTTCGTATCCCACTCGCCTTTGATCTGACTGATCACGAGAGCGGAATCTCCGAACACACTCAAGAACTTAATCCTTAGGTCAATTGCTGCTCGAAGACCTATGATGCACGCTTCATACTCCGCCATATTGTTGGTGCAATTGAAACATAGTCGGGCGGTAAACGGAGTATGAGAGCCTTTAGGAGATATGATCATGGCGCCAATGCCATTGCCCAAAGCGTTCGAAGCTCCATCAAAGTACACAGACCATCAGGATCCTTCCTCAGGTCCTTCATTCGGTCCAGGTTCTTCACAGTTGGTTACTATCATGATATTCTCATCCGGGAATTCAAAGTTCATAGACTGGTAATCATCCACTGCCTGATGTGCCAGATGATCTGCCAACACACTTCCCTTGATTGCCTTTTGGGTCGTGTATTGAATGTCATACTCAGTCAAGATCATTTTCCATCTTGCTATTCTTCCGGAAAAGGCAGGCTTTTCGAAGATATACTTGATTGGATCCATCTTTGATATCAATAGAGTAGTGTGAGTCAGCATATACTGTCTCAACCGGCGAGCAGCCCATGCCAAAGCGCAACAAGTTTTCTCAAGCAACGAGTATCGGGTCTCGCAGTCGGTAAACTTTTTGCTAAGGTAATAAATAGCATGCTCTTTTCGGCCAGACTCGTCATGCTTCCCCAGCACGCACCCCATTGAATTGTTGAGTACTGTCAAGTATAAGATCAGAGGTCTCCCTTCAACCGGAGGCATCAGAATGGGTGGCTCTTGGAGATATTCTTTGATCCTTTCGAAAGCGGCCTGACATTCATCATTCCATCTTACCACTTGATCTTTCTTCAGTAACTTGAAGATTGGCTCACAAGTAGCAGTCAGGTGTGAGATGAATCAGGAAATATAGTTCAAACATCCTAGAAAGCCCCTGACTTCTTTTTCTGTTCGGGGAGCTGGCATTTCCTATATAGCTTTCACCTTTGCAGATCCACCTGAATACCTTTATCACTTACGATGAAACCCAGTATCTTACCAGATCTCACCCCGAAGGTGCACTTGTTCGGGTTTAACCTCAGCTTGTACAACTTCAACCTGTCAAACAACTTCTGAAGGTGGTCAAGATGTTCCTCTTCTGTCTGGGATCTTGCAATCATGTCGTCGATGTATACCTCAATCTCATGATGAATCATGTCATGGAATAAAGCGACCATGGCACGCTGATACGTTGCCCCAGCATTCTTCTATCCGAAAGGCATGAATTTGTAGCAAAAGGTACCCCACTACGTGACAAAGGTTGTCTTCTCCATATCCTCAGGGGCCATCTTAATCTGATTGTAACCGGAGAAACCATCCATGAAGGAGAAGACCTTATGTTGAGCGGTGTTGTCAACCAGAACGTCGATATGAGGCAGAGGGAAATCATCCTTGGGGCTTGCCCTGTTCAGATCCCTATAATCAACACACATTCGAACCTTACCATCCTTCTTCGGCACAGGAACCACGTTGGCCACCCACTGCGGGTAAGAAGTAACTGCTAGAAAACCGACATCAAGTTGTTTCATCACCTCAACCTTGATTTTCTCATACATCTCTGGACGCATTCGACGAACTTTCCATTTCACTGGAGGACAGTCTTCCTTGGTAGGCAGGCGATGAACCACAATATCGGTATCCAACCCAGGCATATCTTCATAAGACCAATCAAAGATCTCAACATAATCACGCAGCATCTGAATCAGCCGTTGTTTGACACTAGGTTCCAGATTTGCACCGATCTTAACCTCTTTCTTGTCTTCTTCTGTACCCAGATTTATTGTTTCCACGGGCTCCTCATGCGGTTGTATGACTCTCTCTTCCTGAAGTAGCAGCCTAGCAAGTTCACCAGACACTTCGCAATCTTCTTCACCTTCGTCTTCAGCTAAGTTGATCGGACTTTCGAAGTCATAACTGGCAGTAGCAGAGTCGTTATTAGTAGGATCCAGAATGGATGTAGACCTGTATATGTGAGTGTGCGTAAAATAGCTATTTTTCAAGATAGAAAAAGAAAGACAAGGAGCGCAAAATTTGAAATGCAACAAAAACGTCCAATGCTTTTATTAATGATATATGGAGATGACAAATATAAAGCCCTCACAAACAAAGCCATGGTGCCTCGGGTAAGACACCGGGCCGTAAAGTTCAAAAATTGTCTGTTACAAACTTAAAACAAAAGTCTCATTACTGGGTAATAAAAGAAATTGGCACGAAGTCCTTTGTCGTCCAATTGCTTAGTCCACCGTCGGCAGTTGGGTAAATCAAGCTGTCAATATCATACTCTTCATCATCGTCTTCAATGGCATTTACTCTTGAATTACTGATAAACAAGGGAGGTCCTCCGATCCGCGCACGCTGAACAGCCCTTTGAGCTTCTGCAGTGAAACCCAAACCAAACTTGTTAGTCTTATGTGCAAAATCAGGGAGTTGGCCCCAATTTTCACACCCACCTTTCTCAACAACAGCCCGGGCATCCTTGAGGGAAGCCATCTTCATTGGAGGATCTTCAGTAACAGTTTCAGTCAACGCCAGCGTTTGGGGGACTTCTTCAAAATGTTGACACGGGGTTTCAATGAACTCCCTGTCCATTTCCACATACCGAAAGGAGTTGAGGTGGCTCACCATGTACTCCTCTTCTCCTCGTACTGTAACAATTTTCCCCTTCACTGGGTATTTCAGCATCTGGTGGAACGTAGAAGTTACTTCCCCAGCTTTGTGGATCCACGGGCGACCCAGCAAACAAGAATAAGATGGCCGAATGCCCATCACATAGAATGTAGACGCGAAAATATGAGAACCAACTTTAACTGGGATATCCACTTCTCCATGTACCATCCTCTTGGACCCGTCAAAGGCCCTAACCACAACGTTACTTGGTTTTAGCACCAACCCTTCACAGTCTAACCGGTCCAACGCCTTCTTGGGTAGAACATTCAATGATGACCCAGTATCTACCAATACGTGAGCTAGGGTAGTGCCCTTGCACTCGATTGAAACATGTAGAGCGTCATTGTGATTCTTCCTCTTAGCAGTCAAATCTTCGTTGGAGAATCCCAAACCATTATCAGCAATTAAACTAGCCACACAATCTTTGAACTGGTCAGCAGATGTTTCCTGGGGTACATGTGCATTTTTCAGGAAAGCAATCAGAGCCTTGGCATGGGCTTCTGAGCATAGCAACAAAGACAACATAGATATTTTTGACAGGGTTTGCCCCAGCTGCTCGACTACGTTGTAGTCGCTCTTTTTGATGACCTTCAAAATTTCCTCTATCTCTTGTCTAGAGGCTTCAACAGTAATCTTCTTCGGTGCCTCCGTCCGGGCAGGCTCACCGGTGATCCCTTTGCCCCGAGTGTCAGATGACTCGGCAACAGGGGTAAGGATTGGAACATGAACAGGGACAGTAGTAGGTGTACTGGCAGGTGTAATAACAACAGGCTTCCGAACAGTCGGCGGAGAGATCTCAGGGGAGAAAATTCTTCCACTTCGGGTGACTTTACTAGATCCAACAATATTACTGACGTCAGTATCAGCCTCTTCAACACTCAAGTCTTGTTTAATTCCGTGATAATACACGTCAGCCCCGTAGTGCCACGGGACAGCCTTATCCGATGTATAGGGGATAGACCCAGGAATGGTAATGATCAATGGAGCGATTCTTGGAACAAATGTAATTCTAACAGGCTTTCTCGAGGAAGCCTTGGAAGAATTTGCGGAAATGGTAATTATAGAAACATCTTCAAAAGAAACCAAAGGAACAACAGTCTTCTCGAACAGAATTTATTTGTTATCCACCAGGCGTTGGACACCTGACTTCAAAAGATGGCAACCAGTAGGTAGGACGGAACACAGATGGCAACCTTCACCACATCCCGAAAATAAACCGGCTAACAGAAGGTTCTTCTTCACAGTCATTAATGGAGTAGCAATGTCTTTCACAGAAACCACAAACGAGTCTTCATCTACAACATTCACTCCATGCTTGGGCATAGGAGCAGTCACAACATTAGGCTTTTCTGGCGCTTCGAACTCAATCCCTTTAGCATCAATCAGATCCTGCACTTTATTCTTCAAGACCCAGCAGTTATCCGTATCATGCCCCGGACTATCAGAGTGAAAAGCACAGCGGGCGTTCGGATTGTACATCAGCGATGTTGTATTGGGATTCTTCGGGGCTTCCTTCGGAATCACCAAGTTGGTCTTTAACAACTGCGGCAGAATCTGAGACAGGGTCATATGAAGCTGAGTGAATTGTCTTCGCGGCCTCTCGGCTCTTGGCTGATTATTGCGTTGTGGGGCAATAACAAGTCTTGATATAACAACCGCATTGACTGCTTGGAGGCGCTCAGGTCGGTTATGGCTCTTTGAGCTGTAAACTGTGCTGGATTCCTTCTTAAAAGGCTTCTTTTCGGTACTTGATGAAGCACCCTTCTGTATTTTACCGCTCTTGATACCGGCTTCAACTCTTTCCCTGGTCATAATCAGCTCAGTAAACCCGGACGATGAACTACCAATCAGATGGTTGAAATACAGACCAGATAAGGTCCCTAGAAACATATCCACTAACTCCATATCAGCCAAAGGGGGTTGTACTCTTCCAGCAAGGTCCCTCCATTTCTGAGCATAGTCTTTGAAACCTTCGCTCGCACCCATAGACATACCCTGAAGTTGGGTACGCGTGGGATCAAAGTCGGCATTGTATTGGTACTGCTTGTAGAAAGCAGCAGCAAGGTCCTCCCAATTACGGATACTAGCTCCTTCCAGTTGGTAAAACCACTCAAGTTGAGTCCCTGAAAGACTGTCTTGAAAGAAATGGATCCAGAGGTTCTTATCGGCAGTGTATGGTTGAATCTTTCTAACATACGAGCGGAGGTGTAGCTTTGTGCAAGAAACCCCGTCGTATTTAGCAAAGACTGGTGCTTTAAACTTGTGGGGAATTACCACCCCAGATGACAAACCCAAATCTCCAAAGTCCAGACCAGGCACTTTCTAGACCTCCATCGTGCTCAACCAGTCTTCGAGTTGCTTATACCTATCCTCAGCCGGAGGATACTGGTCTTCGTCAAAGTCAGTCTCGTTGTCAGAAACCACAGGGCTAGGAGCCCTCCTTTCTTCTTGGTTTTATCCCCCTCCAGGAGAGTGAGACAAATCCACATCTTCCCGCAAATTGTTCCCGAATCTGCGACTCATATTCAGGAGGACCGTCTTCTTCTTCTTCTTCTTATCCTTCAAGATAAGAGTCTTCAGATCTTGCTGACCCTTGGCCAAGTTCATGAGCATTTCCTGGAACTGAGTGTTTTGAGCTTGCAGAGCCTTGATGGCTTAATCAGTTGATGTTTCAGAAGACATGATGTGCTGAAATAAACAGCGAAGAAGATGAGAAACCTGTAAGGGTACCTGTAATGAGGTGCATGGGAATGAAATGTGTATGATATGATTTCAAAGACTTTGGAGATTCAAATTCGTAAACCAAAATGAAACACACTTTTATTAGATAAAACTTGAATTCAATGTTCAACAAATACCTTTAAGGCGTTACAAAAGGAAATACTAAAAAGTAAATCAAAACTAGAAATAACAAAAGACATTAGCGCTCCCATGGTCATTTCCCTTTGGTGCTGACATAGTCATTGAGGACCTTCTTGTTCTTCAGTTGCCTTGTCAACTTCAGGATCTTCCGTTCTTGTTCATGATACTTCTCTCTGTAAGTATCCCGCTCTTCTCTTAGCTGGAGCCAAGACCTCTTTAATGCCCCAATGTCAGTAGGCATGTATGGATGGAGGATGGTAGGAGGAACCCCTTCTTCATCAGCACTCTCAACAATTACTAGTAAGACAGCTTTGTACGACATTCCTTGCTTTTGAGCACGTGTACGAACCCACCGGAGATACGGTTCCATCGTAAGAGAGGTCTTCATCCCTAGCTCATATGTATCAGACCTGTGCACCCTGTTCCAAGCTCGTATGAACCTGCGGAGATGCTCCTCACTATCCCCTTGGAAGTCAAAGACAATGCTTGGCATCAGCAACTCATGAGGTCCATCCCTCCTAGCTCGCCCTAACCGTCGTAAGGCCAGACAAGGATTATAGGTGATCCCTCCTCGAATTCCAAGTAGTGGAACATTGGGGTATTCCCCACAGCGATCAATAACAGCCACTTCTTCCATGTCTTTAGTGCTCCAGATAATGTCCATGTGAGCAAGAGACATGATCCGGTAAGCCCAACCCATGCCTTCCTTATTCTTCAAAACAGATTGGGGAGGTGAGAAATAAACCACCTCGCCAGCAATGGTGCACAGCACATAAGGGTTCTCCATTTCCGAGCAGTTCGGGCATAAAGAGCATGCAGGATATCACCCAAAAGAGTGGGCACAGGATTACGGGACATGAAGATATTCACCGTATTCACGTCGACAAAAGAATCTGAGTTAGGAAACAGAACCAGACTATATATGAGAAGAGCCAGGATGTCTTCAAAAGCCTGAAAGTCTAAACTGTCCCAGAACTGATTAGCCTGATCAACCAAGAATTTAGCCAAGAAGCCTTTTGTCCCACTCCGAGTCTCCCAATTAGACATTACCTCAACCTTTGTCAGATGGAGGGCTGAAGCAATCTCTTCTGGCCTAAGAGCTACTTCCCAACCTATAAATGGCATCTGCTCTAGAATAGAAATACCAAGTAGATCAGAGAATTCCTCCGGAGTAGGGACCAACTGATAGTCCAGGAACGTGAAGCAGTGGTATAATGGATCAAAGAACTGGCACAAAACACTCATCATCTGTTCATCCAATCTGGAAGTGACCAAACCAAGGAGGTGCCCATGTCTTCTGATAAAGGAGGAAGTATCTGGAACCTTCGCAACCAACTCTCTAAGCTGAGTGGGAACTTGTACAAAGCTGATCCGAATAGTGTTTCTACGCATAGATGCCATGATCTGCAAAATAGAACAAAGATGAATCCCATTGGTCTTTGAAATGGTTAGTCCAATGCAATATGCATGCAATGTCATGATGTATGATGTCATGATAGAAACACGTCACAAGTATTCACAAATAGCAAACATGGTAAGGGCAAACAAGTCACACAGTAGCCCTTTAGATTTCAGGTTGGCATGGAGTTTAGGTATTACCCTCTTTCAGTTTAGTTGGTTCAACCTGTCCTAGAAATAGTAACCGGGTTCTAGAGGTTCTCAATATCACTGACCACCCTCGATCGGTCATAATTCCAAGTTGGCAACCTTTTCTTGCAGCCGGAATCATCGCGAGAGTTTGGTCTCAATGAGTGTAGCATACTGCTACTTTTCTATGGGCAAGTTGGTCAATTATAGGTTCTAAGGTCAGTTGGTGCTTAATGACCCCTTAGCATCCCCATATTCTCCTTGTTCCACCACAAGGGATATCGGTACAAACTAAAGTGCCACACCAACGTAGCTACTACTTCAACTGTATCGGTCTACGCCATACAGTTCCCTCACAGTCTATTTCTACTTACCTAAAGGGTATCCCAAGATCCGGGTTAGGATCTATAGTAACTCCGATTCAAACCTACAAAGATAAAGCATACAAATCAAGCAATTGAAAACAATATGAACTAATCCTAAGGTACACCCACTTAAAATATATTCCCCAACAGAGTCGCCAGTTTTGTGATACGGTGGGAAGAACTGACTGTTTTTTGGAATGTTGGTTTGCGTTTTGCGTTTGTTTTCGCAAAATGTCGCGGTAAGCAAGAGTCGCCACCGACTTTTATTTTATCCAACAAGGAAAGGAAAAAAGCATAGAAAATGTCCTTTTTCGAGACATTTCTGAGTACGGGGGTAGATTATAGAAAAGGAAGGTATTAGCATCCTTTCTATCCGTAGTTATCTACGGGCTCTTAGGTACTTTCTCATTGTTTTCAAAATTGTTTTCTTTGTGTTTGTGGGTTTGAAAAGTTTTTGTTTTAACTTCGATTTAACTCTTGCTTCTGTCCTCAAGAGTGTAATGAAGTGTTTTTGAAAACTTTGTTTGAAAAAGTGTAAGTGTGAAAGAGTTTTGTTTTAAACGAGCAAGTATCTAAGAACTAATCTACCTACTCGAAAAAGGAATCGTTCTATGCTAATTTCCTTTAGACAATGCTATCCTACTATTAGTGAGTAGGTAGCACCGTCGTTGGAGTTTGAGGGTCAATTCGAAAGAGGGACATACGATCACTAAAGCAATGTTAGGACGCCTTAGCGGTAATCCTAATGTCTTAGATCATTTGTTTGAGGCAACAATATCCGAGGCAACCATTTCAAGGCAACTATGATCTTTTTAGACAAAAGGACAACCTCTAAAACGACCTATACTCAATGACCGTGTACAAAGGCAACCAAGTGGGAGTGTACCCTAGGAGTGCGCATGTGCGAGTGTGTTGATTTCAGTTATTTTTATCTTTGCACATGTTAAGGGTGATCTAACCATTTTAAGATTAAGCATTCATTTTTGTCATGCAAGCCCTATTATCAAACATCTAGCAGTTGTATAATTTGTAGAATTAAAATGCGGAATTTAAACTAAATTATTACAAGGCGTCGGGTATTTACATCGCCAAAAGCAACCCTTTGAAAATAAAAAGAAAAAAATAAATAAATGTCCTAATTATTTATTACAAGCCAGGAGCAGATACATCAATAATTGAATAAGGAAAAATAAATCGCGCGAGTGAATTGGATTGAATGCGAAATTTGGGTTTTGACCCTTCTAATTAAAAGAAAATAATTTTTGTTGTTTCTATTTTTAAGAAAAGAAATTAAATCCTAAAATTAAATGCTAAAATAATTATTAAATAAATTGATTAATGAAATATAATTAATGACATATTTTTGGAGTTTTTGATATTTTAGGAAAGAAAATAAAATAATTAAATTAAAGTTAAAACCTATTTAATTTCTAATTGATTTTAAATATTTGCAAAAATAAATGAAAGTTGCCTAATTAATCAACCTAATTAAATTAATTAATATTTATTAATGAAAAATAAAGTTCTGAATTTTAATTGGGTAAAAAAATTTTTTGGTGATTTTTTTGATAAAAAAGAAATTATGTTATTGGTTAGTAAATTAATTAAACAAAATAAAGTAATTAAAATAAATAAACAAAATATAAGAGAAAGAGTGAGAATGGGCCTGGTTTTGAGGTGTGTGAATAGCAATTGGCTGGCCCAATGATGCTGGTCCGTTGGACTTTTTTCTGATCCAGTGCATGTGCGTTGACCTGCCCATGGTGTGCCTTCAATGCTTGGCCACCAGATCTGGCCATCTGGCCATCTGGCGTGCTGGATGGTGAGAGTCCATGGTGGATCTTAGGCTTGAGCGCATACTGGATTATCTGAAAACAAATAATATGGAGAAAATATGGGGACCTGGGATTCAAACCCAAGTCCTGAAGGGAATTCTATGCAACGCTTGCCACTGGATCACATGCTTCTATTTGTTAATATAATATAAACAAAATATAATATATAAAACAAAAATCCAATGGACAGAAAAATGAAAAAGCGTGCGCTGTTTGAATGGACGAATGGGGGGGTGACAACTCATCGTCCCCTTCCTTGAACCGTGGCTAAAAGTAACAACATCTATACCTACGGACAAATTTCCATCGCTACAAACAGGGGTTCCTCCCAAATATCCTACAGGCCATGGAAATGCATTCTAAAACCATGGTTGAGTTCG
This sequence comes from Vicia faba, assembly GCA_948472305.1. Lineage (NCBI taxonomy): Eukaryota > Viridiplantae > Streptophyta > Magnoliopsida > Fabales > Fabaceae > Vicia > Vicia faba. Next base: position 41,424,357 of record OX451740.1, read on the forward strand.
TCTCAACCTACTGATCACAACCATAGCCATTATTGGGGCCAATTTTTCCTGAAACAAAAAGCCCTAATGTGATACGGTGGGAGAACCTGAGTTGAGGTTTTGCGTTTGTGTTTGCAAATGTTTCGGTTTAGCAAGAGTCGCAACCGACTTTTTATTTTATCCAAAGGAAAGGTCAAAAAGCACAGGAAAGACCTTTGAGATGTTTTCTTGGGTTCAGGGGGTAGATTATGAAAAGGGAAGGTGCTAGCACCCTTTTCATCCATGGTTTTCCATGGGCTCTTAGTTACTTGTTTAGATCATTTGCTTTTGCTTTTCAATTGTTTGAAATGGTGCTTTGGTGTGTGGTTTTGAAAGTATTTTGAAAAGAGGCCTTTGTCTAGGCAACCTTTGTAATGATTCTTGTTTGAATGTATACAAAGGTGTTTTTCTTTTGTAAAATGTTTCAATGTTTGAAAGTTTGTTAGGAAATTGTTTTGAAATTGTGTTGTGTGTTTTTGAAATTAGCAAGGATGGTTTGCAAGTTGATCCAGTAACTAGGAGTTGTCTACCCTACTCAAAGATCTTTCCTACACATTTTTAACCATTTGATATTGTTGTTTTACCATTGTATTTGGTAAACAAGCTTATCTTTGGATGTTAAACGGGACGGGCGTGGGTCATTGTATGACCATGATAACAATGTTGCCAAGTATCTTAACAAATTTTTGAGGGACTAGATCATCAAGATAGCATCATCGAGGGACTATGATCTTTTTGTTTTTGTTTTGTTTTGACAAGATACCTAGCATGCATACCATGGCCATGTTTTTAAGACAACAAGTGGGTGAAACCCTAGGGATGCTTGTGTGCATTGTGTTGTCATTTTTCATGCATTTTTCTCTTGTATTAAGTCATGCTATTTGTTTGATTTTGGTCTTTTGCATACAAACCCTAATCTTACTATCATGCATATAAAAGCAATAAATGCGTAAAAGTAAATATAAGACTATTACAACATTGATATGGGGAGGGGGGGTACAAGTTTGAATAGGGAGATATTTGCACAAAATAAAAACCCTAAAACTATTACAATCATATTGAATTTAATTTGCACAAATAAATAAATGAACAATATTTAAATATACAATTAAATATAAATATGCAAAATGTTTCTTTGTGTTTATTTTTTATGTATGTAAAAAATGGATTTGTTTATGTCTTAGAATATAAGAAAAAATATTAATTATTTTTGAAAGGGTAAAAAACCCTAATTTTGGTTTTTAAAAAAATATGCTTTATATTAATTATTTATTCATTTATGTACAAAGAAAATAAATAAAAATATATATAAGAAATGTTAAAAAATAATATTTGTGAGAAAATAATATTTTAAGTATAAAAATAAAAATGTATAATATTTTTATATTATTTATAAGTTTATTTAAGAAAATAAAAGTATTTAACCTAATAAACTATTTTTTGTAATAAAAATAATAAAATAAAAATGTAAAAATTAAGAAAAATATTTTTGGTGATTTTTAATATTTGAAAAATAAATAATAAAGTCATAAATGTAAAAGAAATGAAAAATATACAAAAAATAAAGAAATGGGCCAAGGGGGTGCAAAAAGCAGGATGGGGGCGTATCAATAGTCAGCCAAACCAAGCCCAGCCCAAGTTTCCTTCATCCATGTCCTTGAGACAGAAAAACAACGCGCGCTTCTTGTTCAAAATCGTATCTCCTGCATATGTGCTTAAAAATAAAAACTTGCAACATGAAAGTTATAGCTCATCATCACACGATTCTAACCATATAAAAAACTTGATCTAACTCTAAGAAACCAGAGAGAATTTCTTTGGCCCTAAATTCTAACCTAGTTTTTTCAGAAACTTCAACATCCAAATTCTCCTAGCTCAGTTAACATAAATGAATTCTATGCATATGTACAGCTTAAGGACAATGAGGACTATATTTTTGCTTCACAAACCTAAGCCTAATGATTCCTAAATAGAGAGATAGAAACTTAGAAAATACCTGTTTCGGTCAAGTTTGGATATGGCAATGTAGGGGTTTTTGATGAGGCCTGAAGGTCGTGTTAGCTCGCCTGAAGTTCACTCAACCTTCCCCAATGCTTGGCTTACTTTGAAATGGCCTAAATATGCTTGTAGAACTCAACCTGTAAAACTTCAAAGTAAAAATGGTGAAGTGTGAAAACAAGATTACAGTTGCTTGAGAATGGTCTAGAAAACTTAGATGTATTGTTTAGAATGTGTTTGAAGTGATTTGGGACAAAACGCACGAGTGGAATTGGTTTTGGCTTGTGATTTGCAGAACTTGCCCTATTTTGGGCAGAAATGAAGTTTTTTTTGCTTAAGGGTTATTTAGAGGCTTGTAGCTCATGTTTCTGGCTTGGTATATTGTGCTGAAGTTGTTTGAAATATGCACAAGTCTTGGTTTTATCAGATACCAAAGTTGTGGAGTTTTTGCAAGGTTTCTTATTTTTGAAGTAAAAGGTGATTTTGACAATGCCAAGGCCTGTACAGGCCTACTCATTAGCTTCACATAGTTGGTGTACTTTGCCCCAAGTTTGTGGACTTTGTTTGCTGCAAGAGGTTGGGTCCAATGCTCAAGAGAAACAAAATTGCCAAAAGCTAACTTTATGGAAATGGCATTGTTATCTTTTTGCCAAAAATGGAATAAACCTTTGTATAATGCTCTAAAGCTCAGAACAAAGCCTTAATCCAATGTGTTTGCATTTAATTTATGAGTGTAGAAGATATTAGAACCTTTAAACCAAGTACAAGCATGCTTAGGACAGAATTGCAAGTTGTAGCAATGTGTAAAATGCCTTGGACAAAAGTGATAATTTGCCATTTTCAAACTTTCGATTCTCCCTAACCACAAATGATCTTGGAGAGTTCTTGGACATTTGGGAAATCTTATAATATGCTCTACAATCCATATTTGAAATTCATTTTGATATTCCAATTGGAACTATGTGAAAAGTTGCCATGAAGATAGGTCAAAATCCTGCCTAAATTAGGGCAAAATTTCACTAAGTTAAAAGTTTCATGAACCCTTATTCATAAAATAATAACTTGAGATCCAAGCATATTTTGGAAAAACTTTGTGAATCAAAGTTGTAGATTTTGTGGAGGACTACAACTTCCATGTTGGAAGTTTTCTTTGAATCCAATTTCATCATGGTGAAAAAGTTGGGAAAAGTTGGGGAAAAATAAGAAATTTTCATAACTTAGAAAATTTTGAAGTTATGAAAATTTTCCATTTAAACCCTAATTTTCAAAATTAGGTTTCTTGATGAACAAGTTTCATGTTTTGACACATATTGATGAAAAATGACCCTTGGCACTTGATTTTGACCAAAAAGTCAAAGTTTGACTTTTCAGTGTACAGTTGATTTTTGATCAGTTGACTGGAAAATTCATTTGTCAATCCAATGCATTTGAGATCTTTTGAACCTTGTGATTAGGTCAAGATGATGCCATTGAGTCCTTGAATCCATTCTTGAACCTAATTTGCCATTGGCTAGGTGAAAAATCAGAAATTGCCCTTTTATAGTCAAAACCCTAAAAATGACCATTTTGCCCTTTTGATGATCTGATCAAATTTCTTGAGGAGTTGTGGTCCAAACTTGATCAAATGGTTCATATGAGCCTATAATGTTGATGTGGATCAAAAATTATAAGGTTTGACTGTAAGTTGGCCACAATTGACTTTTTCCCCAATACAGTTGATTTTGAGGTCAATTGTCCAATTGACTGGGCAAGAACTTGATTCAAGGCTTGAAACTTGGTATAAGAAATCTTAGGATTCCAACCTGAAGTATGAAAGTCACATTGAGCATTGGAAGTCCAAAAATCTCTGTGCAAACTCAAACCCTAATTTCAGGTAAATAGTGCAAGGAGATGTCTTGAGCTGAGCAAACCCTAATCTTGTCTGGAGTCTAAAGAGTCTTGTGAGGGGAAATCTTGATAAAATGAGAGGGCAAATTTTGGGGTACAACACCTAAAAACAAACACAAAACTCTAGCAATGGTGATCCATGATATAGGTCAGATAAATGAAATCGAGTAATACCCAAAGCTTGCAAATGATGTGTAGATTCAGAATATACCATCAATACATGTTAACAATACCTAAATTTCAAAATATGAAATCAAGAAAAGGGTGAGTTCGTGACTAACTTACAGTGCACTTGGAGGCTTGAACACGCGTGGTTTTGATTGGTTTAGATTGTGGAAGCTACCAAGAGACGATTGGGACAATTGCCAAGCCTTGAAACTGTCTCTAAGCCCTGTTTCGATCTCACACTTTTTTGGTATTTTTGCCAATTTTGTTCTTGCTTCTATCTGATCTCTAACCCTTATTTTGGTCTGCACACGACCCTTATGTATTGCACAATGTATTAGGTTTTCAAACTCAGTCCAAATCTCTCTCTTTCAATGCTTTGATATTTGATTTGATTCCTCTTAACAAACCTTCCAAATTTGGCTCCTTTGTAATCTCTTTGTACGCAATTGGTTTGATGCGAATTTGATGATAGCAAGCTGTATAATGAAACCTGAAATCACCACAAAATCTTTGTTATGAATGCTTTTGGATTTTTATTTGATTTATTTTGATTTAAATCAAATTAATTCAAATAAAATCAAAATAATTAATAAAAATATGATATGAACACATGGCCAAGGCTGGAGCACGTGGGATACAATGCCAACTCAAAACAAGTGAAAAAGAATGGGCCCATTTGGCAAAATTTGAAGTTTTGGCGATAGTTGAGTTTTGGCAATTTTGCAAAAAAAGTCCAACTTCAACAATGCATAACTTCCTCAATTTTGACTCTTTGGAGGTGTTCTTTGACTTTTTAGAAAGATCTAGATGTCCTATAACCAACCCTTTTGGTCTCATGTCATTTTTATGTTCCATGCTCAAGTTAGAAGCTTTTACAAAAAAGGTGTTTTGTTGACTTTTCAAAATGACCTATAATGCCCAAATTCATAACTTCTTGTAAGTGCATTTTTTGATCTTGGGAGATGAATATGGATTGTAGGAAATTTCATCCTATTAAAAATTAGCTTTGGATGGGTCATTTCTCATAAAGTATGAGAAAGTTATGCTTGGTCAAAGTTGGGTTGACTTTTCCTACAAAACCCTAATTTAGCAACTTTTGAATCTTGATGAATTGTGAGCAATCCTTGATGAATCATGATAAAAACTTGATCAAATGATGAAATATACTTCAAAATGATAATGTTGACAAAAAATCTTGAAGTTTGACTATATGTAGGTAACAGTTGACTTTTGCCCTAGCACAATCGATTTTTGGACCTTCGAGCAATTGACTGAGCAAACTTCCTCTGCAAGGCTTGAAACTTGACATGGATGACCTTGAGAACATATTAGGACATTGGTGAGCACTTGGGGTTACTTGGACTCAAGGATCTTGATGCAACATGAAACCCTAATTTGGGGTAGACTGCCTTAGGAGAGAGCTTGCCTGGCCAATCCTTGGACTACCTTGAGCAACTTGAGGATCTCTCTTAAAATATTTTGAGAAATATGGGAGGGCAAATTTTGGGGTACAACACTAGCCTTCATATCTGGCTTCCAGGAGGTCCAATGGCTGGATGATGAGGATGTATGGTGGTACCTGGTATTGTATGCACGCTGGATCACTGAAAGAAAAATATTATGAAGAAACTGGGGGACCTGGGATTCGAACCCAGGCCCTAAGGAACTTTCCAACGCTCCACTTACCAACTGAGCCAGCTTCTTTTGTTATATGTAAAACAAATAACAAATATTATATTAAGAACAAATGGAATAAAAGAAATTCGCGCGAAAATTCAAATGGACGAGTGGGAGGCTGCCACGCTGGTTGTCTTCTTCCCTTCTCTGTTGGTAAAAGTCCCAGACTTTTACCTACGGACATTTGTCCGTCACTACAAACTTGCGTTCTCTTAAAATCAACCATGAGCAAGATAAATGAAAACTAGGGCCACCAATCAACCCGTCTGGACCTTCTGAGTATAATGGTGACCCTTTCATGGCCCAATTTGACCTAGATTCAGAAACCCCAAAGCGAGCTTATAAACCCTAATAATGATGGAATCTCACACAGGCCATGAAAACACAATTGAATATTATAGAAAGCTTGCAAATATGATGGTGAACAATAATATACAATTATTTTATGCTACAAGTATAAGAATGATGTTGTTCGATTTCAAAAAAGAAGCAATGTCGTGGATGACTTACAACGCGTTTTGGTAATGGAAAAGACTTGTTCTTGATTGATTTCGCTTGTGTACACTCCCATGAATCGATTGGGATAGCTAGAAGGCCTTGAGGATGCCTGGAAGTCTGAATTCGTGTCTACAATTTTTTGGTGTTTTTTCAAGTTTGGTTCTTGATGTTGCGCCTCTCTCTAGCCTCTCTTTTGGTCTGCACACGTTCTTTATGTATTGAGGAATGGATTAGGGTTGAAAGAATATGCTCAATCTTCCTCCATCATTGCATTTGATTTTGATTTGATACACTTGAATATATTTCCAAAAATAGTCCAAATCCAATCTTTTTGTGCACTCCATGCCTTTACACGAATTTGATCTCATGCTAGCTGGAATTTAAGACTTGAAACATGTAAAAAATCTTGAGTTTTCAATATTTTGGATTTTCTATGATTTGTTTTGATTTAAAATGATTTAATTCAAATAAAAATCAAAATAAATAATAAAAACAAGATAATGACAAGTGGCAAAGGCTAGGGCTTGTGGACCATGATGCCAACTCAAAACAAGTGCAAAAGATTGGGCCCATTTGGCAAAAATTGAAGTTTTAGGCATAGTTGACTTTGACAATTTTGCAAAAAAGGTCAACCTCACCAATGCATAACTTCCTCAATTTTGACTCTTTGGAGGTGTTCTTGGACTTTTTAGAAATATTTAAATGTCCCCTAATCAATACTTTTTGTCTCGTCTCAATTTGATATTCCATGCTCATGTATGAAGCTTTGACAAAAAAGGTGTTTTTGTTGACTTTTCAAAATGACCTATAATGTCCAAATTCATAACTTCTTGTGAGTGCGTATTTTGAACTTGGGAGATGAAGATGGATTGTTTATAATTGCATCCTCTTCAAAATGAGCTTTGGATGGGTCATTTCTCATAAAGTATGAGAAAGTTATGCTTGGTCAAAGTTGAGTTGACTTTTACTATCTGGTCGTGATCCATGCTTCATAGTAATAAGACCGACTACTATCTGGTCGTAATCCAGGATTTACAGTGACTTACTGGGGAGATGAGATTAAACTTTCTATCCGGTTGTAATCCAGGCTTCGCAGTTTCTCGATTCTTATCTGGTCGTAATCCAGGCTTCAGAAAGAATTAAGTTGTTATCTGGTTGCATCCGGGCTTCAACTTGAATTTAGGGCACACTAATATTCGGTCGACTCCGGGCTTCTTAGTAATTGTCCAGGTAAACTTGCTATTTGGTCGAAATTCAAGCTTCTCAATGTCTTGTACCGCTATCTGGTCGTAATCCAGGCTTCATGATGTTTCATACCATTATCTGGTCGAATCCAGGCTTCATGGTGTCTTGTACTGTTATCTGGTCGAATCCAGGCTTCACAATACCTCATTTCTTATCTGGTTGAAATCCAGGCTTCAGAAGAAATCAAGTGGTTATTCGGCCGCATCCGGGCTTCCCTTTGACTGTTGGGCCTACTAATATTCGGTCGAATCCGGGCTTCATAGTAATTGGCTGGGTAAACTGCTATTTGGTCGAAATCCAAGCTTCACAGTGTCCCTTACTAATATCTGGTCGTAATCCAGGCTTCACGATGTATCATACCACCATCTGGTCGAAATCCAGGCTTCATGGTGTTCGGAGAAATCAAGATACTATCCGGTCGAATTCGGGCTTCATAACTTGTATTAAAGATATACCATTATCTAGTCATAATCCAGGCTTCATAGTATTCTTGGTTTCTATCTGGTCGTAATCCAGGCTTCACAACGTCTTCTACCATTATCTGGTAGTAATCCAGGCTTCATGGTCTTGTATTGATATCTTGTCGTAATCCAGGCTTCACAATAACTTGTTAGGCTACTATCCGGTCGAATCTGGGCTTCACAGCTTGTGTTTATCGTATACCACTATTTGGTTGAATCCAGGCTTCATGGTACTTGCTGAGCTGTTATCCGGTCGTAATCCGGGCTTCACGGCTTGCAGGGGATTAAACTATTATCCGGTCGAATTCGGGCTTCATAGCTTGCTTTTAAGAGATACCACTATCTGGTCATAATCCAGGCTTCGCGATAGTCTAATACTGTTATCCGGTCGTAATTCGGGTTTCACAATATGTTGTAGAAATCAAGATACTATCCGGTTGTACCCGGGCTTCATAGCTTGAACTTTGTGAGAATTTGATTGTATCTTTCCTGAAAGGTAAAGGTTAGTCGTATGTAATGCATGATATGTATCAAGCAATGATGTTCTCAAAATAAATGAGATTGTTTGGTATGATGCGTATGTACATGTCATGATGTATGGACATGCAATGTTTTTATGATGTTCTCTAGCTGAGGGAAAATAAATCCCGGATTGCTGTTGGAGAATATGAAGAGTTTCGCTCGTTGGGGATAACAACCGAAGATGATTGGGAGAATAATCCTGCTGGAGAATATATTGGCGAGAAAATGACTCTGTGAGGAAGAAATGCTCTGCTGAGGATTTGTTGATCTTGGAGAAATACCCTCGGTTGTGGATGAATTAACGTTGCTGGCAATGATGAACTCTGTCGGGGATGAAGTTTTCTGTTTGTGAAAGAAATGAACTCTGCTGGGGATAATCTTTTAGTGGCGACTTCACTGGGGATAATCTTCCAGACTCTACTGGGGATAATCTTCCAGACTCCACTGGGGATAATCTTCCAGACTCCACTAGGGATAATCTTCTAGTGCTAATGATAAATAAACTCTTCTTGGGGAGAATCTTACCGACTCATTCGCGGTTGCGAACCTCAGCTGGGGAGAGTTGATAATACTGTATTCGGGTACTTTAAACTCTGCGGGGAGTGTATGCCTTTTTAGTCATATTCTTCAGCTAGGTCTATCCATGTACCTGGTGAGTAGAGTAACTGTAAGGCTCAGACATTTCTTGTTTGCCCTTGTTTCTGATATTACGAGTAATCGTCTTTCAATTCGCATGTAAATATTTATGAACAACAATTATTGTCAAATGCATATATCAAAATGAACATTGGACGTTCTTGCAAAACAAAACAGAAAAAGAAAAACAATTTGAAATTTCTTTGTGAAAAATGAATTGTATTGATTTTGAATTTGGCCTGTAAATAGGCGTTTTTTGTACAAGATGCTGACGTCCTAGTAAGAGAACGCCGCCAATCAAACCGAATTTATACAATTTGTGAAAAATAAAGAAAAACAGTTATGTGAACAATCCCACTGGGTTCCAACTCTGATATTTCCCTTATGTCTTTGAGCATCTCATCACTTTGCTACTCGGTTGAAGGTAGATTAGATTGATTGGCGCCGCCCGAGTTTGATAGTCGACACAGAAGTCTAGTTGCAAGATGATCCAATGAGACATAGTGTTATGCCTTGATCCCTAATTTTTGCCTGGACTGCCCTTTCGGGTTTTCAGTCCACCGGGATACCCTTTTTTGCCCAAGCCGCCTTTTCAGGTTTTCGACTTGCCGGGTGTACAACTTTTTTCATTTTCATCCCTTATTTTTTCCCGAACCCTTTTGGTTCGCCGGGAAGACCTTATTTTTGCCTAGGCTAGTCGACCTAGTGGGTCTTTGATTATGCGTAGTATTTTTCACTATGTCTGCATTGACGGGGTGAAGAAGGTCGTCACCATCCATGGTGGTTAGAATCATAGCTCCTCCTGAGAAAATGTTCTTAACCACAAATGGCCCTTCGTAAGTAGGGGTCCATTTTCCCCTGGGATCACCTTGTGGAAGAATGATACGTTTGATTACCAGATCCCCGACTTGATACTCCTGTCGTCTAACTTTCTTGTTAAATGCCTTGATCATCCGTTTTTTATACGTCTGACCACGACAAATAGCAGTAAGCCTCTTTTCGTCGATTAGGTTCAGCTGATCAAGCCGGGTCTGAATCCAATCGTCCTCACTCAAACCTGCATCCTTCATAATCCGAAGAGAGGGTATCTGAGCTTTAATTGGCAAGAATGCCTCCATACCATATACCAAGTGTGATACGGTGGGAGAACTGACTATGGTTTTGCGTTTGTTTTCGCAAATGTTTCGGTTGAGCAAGAGTCGCCACCGACTTTTTATTTTATCCTAAGGAAAGGTTTAAAAAGCACAGCAAAAACCTTTGAGATTTTTCTTGGGTTCGGGGAGTAGATTATAGAAAGGGAAGGTATTAGCACCCTTTCTATCCATGGTTATCCATAGGCTCTTAGTTACTTGCTTAGATCACTTGCCTTTTGTTTTCAATTGTTTGAAATGGTGCTTGTGTGTGTGAGTTTGAAAATGTTTTGAAAAGAAGCCAATGTGGTGGCAACCTTTGTAATGATCCATGTGGGGATGTATACAAAGATGTATGTCTTTTGAAAAAGGTTTTCATTTGTTTTTAAAAGTTGTTTTGAAAGTGTTTGTGAGGTGTGGTTTTAGAAAAATAGGCAAGTGTTTTGTTTTTGCAAGTTTTGATTCAAGTAACTAAGAGGTTATCTACTCCTAAATTTCTCAAAGTTTATTGCTATGTTTTAACCCTTTTAATAAGTTTGTTCCACCATTGTATTTGGTGGACAATCTCATATTAGGAGGTGAAAGGGACGGGCGCGGGTCATCGTTTAGGCCATAATTGCAACGGTGTCAAGTATCTTTGGGCAATTTTCTTTAAGGGACTTGATCATTTGTTTAGGCAACTTTTTTGAAAGCGTCATCGAGGGACTATGATCATTTGATTTGTGTTTGTTTTTCCCAAAGAGACCTAACATGCAATATGGCCCATTTATTTGAAGGCAACAAAGTGGAATACCCTAGGGGTGCAAGTGTGAGATGTGTTGTCCATTTTCATGCTTTGATTATCTTGAGATTAGGTCAAACTATTTTGTTCTTTTTATTTGCATACAAACCCTAATTCTAGCATGGTGTATTTAGAAAGCGATAAAGTGCGAAAATTAAAATTCCTACACTATTACAACACCATATGGGAAGGGGGGTACAAATGTTCAAATGGGGGGATATTTAGACAAAGAAATTAAACCTAGCTATTACATCATTTTTGGCATATTTACAAGTAATTGATTGTGTAAATTAAATGGAAAATAAAATAAAGATGCAAAAATGCAAAAAGGGTTTTTATATGTATGAAAAAAAAGTATTATTTATATTAAATAAATAAAAGATAAAAAGATTATTTTTGGAGTATTTCATATTTAGGGCAAAACCCTAATTTATTAAATAAAATGCAATATTTATTCAATATATACAATATTTACTACTTATATACAAAAAAAATAAAAATAAAAATGAAGTATATTTGTAAAAAATGTATTTTTAGTGTTAAATATTGATAAAATAAAAATATGTATATTTTGGTATTTTATTCTAAGTGTAAAACCCTAATTTCATTAAATAAAATATATTAACTATTTAATATGTATAATATTTAATAATTACATAAAAAATAAAATAAAATGGAGTATATTCATAAAAAAGTATTTTCCACATTAAATATTAATAAAATAAAAATGTATATATTTCTTTGTATTTTAGCCTAAATATATTTATATATATATATATATATATATATATATATATATATATATATTAATTTCTAAATATAAGTTATATATATAAAAATAATAATATTTTACTATTTATAAAAAAGTATATTTTGCATAAAATATTTTCAAAAGGAAAAATGAAATAAAATCAGAAGTGAGATATATTTACATTATTTTTTCTAGTTCTTTTCTAAATAATAATAGATATATATATTTATGTATAAATGCCCATATAAACAAATAAATACTTAAAAAATGCAAAAATGGTGTAAAAATGATTTTTCAAGTTTTAAACATTATTAGCAAAAATAAATGAGTCAGAAATAAAAAGAAAGATCAAAAAATCATAAAAATCAAACAAATGGGCTCAGGGGGGTATGAATCAAAAATATGGTGTAAAAAGCAATACAGAAGCTGGCCCAGCCCATGAGGCTTCTTCTTCAACCTCTGCACAAAATTATTCAGAAAACGCGCGCAAGAACTCCCATTCAAATATCTTGATTCCTTGATCTTTTGCACAAACTTCCAACATAAGAAATGTTAAGCATTGAATCACGATTTCAAATATATAAAGAACTCATCCTAACTCTCAGAAATGAGAGAGAATTTGGACAATCCCAAATCATGACCTAACTTTTCTGCCATATTCAAACCTTAAATTCTCACAGCTCAAGCAAAAGAAATGAAAAGTAAAAACATGTACAGGTTCAGTGGCATGAGTAGAACATTTCTTATTCACAAACCTAGAGCTAATGATGCCTGTACTAAGAGTTAGAAGTTCAAGAAAATACCTGTTCAGTTGAAGTTCTATCTGGCAATGGAGGAGCTTTCAGTGCAAGGTGATGATTGGTATAGCTTCCTTGAGGTGTGGTGATGCTATTCCAATGCTTACTTTGTTTTGAAAGACCTTGAATCGAGCTATGGACCTTCAACTGCAAAGCAAGAAAACAAAAATGGTGGAACTGGTTAGAGGAGTTACAGGTCGTGTTTTAGGTTTTGGTTAGCTTGCATTGATGGTAGGGAATGAGTTTGAACAGGTTTGGGCAAGAGAGCATGAAAGGAATGAGAGATGGTACTCAAACTGCAGGCCCTGCCCTGTTTTTGCAGTTTGAGAGTGATTATGGCAATGGAGAGATACTGGAGGTCTTAGGGTCGTGTGTTAGCTCAGTTGGGATGTCTTGAATGTGTTTCAAAAGTTTGCTTAAGGGTTTGTAAGCTGATCTCCAAGTTGTTGTACAAAATGCAATGTTACTTACATTTTAAGCAACAAATGCCCAAGTTGTGTTCTAGGCAGGTAGAGGCCCCCTAATGTGCTACATAATCTCTCCTTGATCAGAGTGTTTTGCTCATAATCTTGTGCCAATTAGATTTCATCTGTACTTGTGGATTTGTATTATGACATAAAGTGAAACTTTTGCAAAAATGGATATAATGCTTTTTCCAATTTGGGATTAATCCTTTAGGCAATGCTTGAACTCATGAAACAAGGCCTTAGCACAATGAACATGCATTAAATTATTGAGTGTTGGATGGTTTAAGGACCTGTAATCAAGGGGCATGCTGGTTTGAGAAGTTTGCACAAATTATGAACATGGAAAATAGCCAATTCAAAAGTGAGTTTTTGCCATATTGTGAAATTCGATTCTCTCAAGTTATGAGGTTGTTTGAGAAGTTCTTGGACATTTTGGAAAGCTTGGAATGTGTACTACAATCCATCTTTGAAATGAAAATTGAAATTACAAGTGGAAGTGTATGGAAAATGGCCTTGAAGTTAGGTAGAAAACCTTGCCAAAATAGGTTAAAATTTCACTAAGTTAAGAATGGTTTAGTACCCCTATTCCAAAAATTGTAACTTGAGATACAAGCTTCAATTGGGAAAACTTTGTGAATCAAAGATGTAGATTATGCAACAAGCTACAACTTTCATGTTTTGACTTTTGTTTGAATCCAAATGAATCTTGGTGAGAAAGTGGGGCAAAGTTGGGAAAAAATTAGGGTTTTTCATAACTTAGAAAAATTCTAAGTTATGAAAAATTCTCATTTCTAACCCTAATGTGCATTTTTTGATTTCTTGGTGAACAAGTTTCATGATTTGGCATGTTTGGATGAAAAATGAATCTTGACCCTTGATTTTGACCAAAAAGTCAAAGTTTGACTTTTCAGTATACAGTCAAAATTGATCAATTGACTGGGAAATTCAACTGTCAATATTGTGTACTTGGGATCTTTTGAATTTGTTGAGCATGTCAAGATAATTCCATGGGGTCCTTGAGTCCATATGTGAGCTTGGTTTGCCATTGGCTAGGTCAAACAGTCAAAAATTGCCTTTGTGCAATCAAAACCCTAAAAATGACCATTTTGCCCTTTTGGTGATCTGATCAAATTTCTTGTGGAATTGTGATCCAAACTTGATCAAATGGTCTATATGAGTTCATAATGTTGATGTGGGTCAATTTTCATGAGATCTGACTGTCAATTGGCCACAGTTGACTTTTTCCCCAATACAGTTGATTTCTAGGTCAACTGTCCAATTGGCTGGGCAAAACTTGGAATCAAGACTTGAAACTTTGTATGGATAAACTTGGGAGTCCAACATGAAGCATGAAAGTCATCTTAGGCTTTTTAGGTCAAAACATCTTTGTGCAAACACAAACCCTAATTTGGGTCAACAGTGCAAGGAGAAGTCTTGAGCAGAGGAAACCCTAACTGGATCTTGAGCTCCAAGGTTTTTGTGATGAGAAAATGTTGAGGAAATGGGAGGGCAAATTTTGGGGTACAACACCAAGGAATAGGGTGTTGCCCCTATTGACGTCCACGCTGAGGTACGGTACCCATGAAGAGCGAATGGTAACATCTCGTGCCAATCTTTGTATGTCACCGTCATCTTCTGCACAATCTTCGTGATGTTCTTGTTAGCCGCTTCAAAAACCCCATTCATATTCGGCCGGTAAGGAGAAGAGTTGTGATGTTGTATCTTAAACTGTTTGCAGAGCTCGATGATCATCGTATTGTTGAGATTTGTACCATTGTCCGTAATGATCCTCTTTGGTACACCATATCGATAGATCAAATTGTGTCGGATGAATCACGCCACGACGTTCTTGGTTACAGTAGAAAAGGAAGCTGCTTCAACCCATTTTGTAAAGTAATCAATAGCTACCAGGATGAAACGATGCCCGTTCGACGCAGTAGATCTGATCTCGCCAATCATATCGATACCCCACGTTGAAAAAGGCCAAGGAGCTGTCAAAACATTCAGAGGAACTGGAGGTATGTGCACCTTATCAGCATAGACTTGGCACTTATGACAGGTTCGAGAATGTTGATAACAGTCGGCTTCCATTGTGGACCAATAATATCCTGCCCGTAGGATTTTCTTCACCATGGTATGTCCACTGGAATGAGTTCCGAAAGCACCTTCATGTAACTATGCCATGATTCTTTCTGCCTCGTTCTTATCCACACATCGCAGTAAGGTCGAATCATGATTACACTTGTAAAGGATGCCATTGCTGATGAAGAACTACACCGTGAATCTCCTCAGAAACTTTTTATCGTTAACAGATGCACCCTCGGGGTACTCTTGAGCCTCAAGATACCTCTTTACCTCATGAAACCAAGGTTTATCTGTTACCATTTCAGTCTCGATGTCACAGCAATGTGCGGGTTCGTCCAACCTCTCAATGGTAATCTGGGGAGCTTCATTGTCCCACCTTACCTTGAACATAGAAGACATCGTAGCTAGCGCGTCCTCCAACTGATTCTCCTCTCTTGGGAAGTGTTCAAAGGTTATCTCCTCGAAGTGTGGAAGCAACGTCAATACATACTCTTTGTAAGGAATAAGATTCGGGTGTTTCGTATCCCACTCGCCTTTGATCTGACTGATCACGAGAGCGGAATCTCCGAACACACTTAAGAACTTAATCCTTAGGTCAATAGCTGCTCGAAGGCCCAAGATGCATGCTTCATACTCTGCCATGTTGCTGGTGAAGTTAAAACATAAGCGAGCGGTAAATGGAGTATGACAGCCTTTTAGAGATATGATCACGGTGCCAATGCCATTACCCAAAGCGTTTGAAGCTCCATCGAAATACATAGACCATCGAGATCCCTCCTCAGGTCCTTCATCTGGTCCAGGTATTTCACAGTCGGTCACCAACATGATGTTCTCATCCGGGAATTCGAAGTTCATAGACCGGTAATCATCCACTGCCTGATGTGCCAAATGATCTTCCAACACACTTCCCTTGATTGCTTTTTGGGTCGTGTATTAGATGTCATACTCAATTAAGATCATTTTCCATCTTGCTATTCTTCCGGACAAGGCGGGCTTTTCGAAGATATACTTGATTGGATCCATCTTTGATATCAGTAGAGTAATGTGAGTTAGCATATACTGTCTCAGCCGGCGAGCAGCCCATGCCAAAGCACAACAAGTTTTCTCAAGCAGTGAGTATAGGGTCTCACAGTCGGTAAATTTTTTGCTAAGGTGATAAATAGCATGCTCTTTTCGGCCAGACTCGTCATGCTGCCCCAGCACACACCCCATTGAATTGTCGAGTACTGACAAGTATAAGATCAAAGGTCTTCCTTCAACTGGAGGCATCAGAATAGGTGGCTCTTGGAGATATCCATTGATCCTTTTGAAAGTGGCTTTATATTCATCATTTCATCTTACCACTTGATCTTTCTTCAGCAGCTTGAAGATTGGCTCACAAGTAGCAGTCAAATGTGAAATGAATCGGGCAATGTAATTCAACCGTCCCAAAAATCCTGACTTATTTTTTGTTTGGGGAGATGCCATCTTCTGTATAGCCTTCACCTTTACCGGATCCACCTGAATACCTTTATCTCTAACAACGAAACCCAGCAGCTTACCAGACCTTACCCCGAAGGTGCACTTGTTCGGGTTTAACTTTAGTTTGTACAACTTCAACCTGTCAAATAACTTCTGAAGATGATCAAGATGTTCTTCCTCAGTCTGGGATCTTGCAATCATGTCATCAACGTATACCTCAATCTCATGATGAATCATGTCTTGGAACAAAGCAATCATGGCGCGCTGATACGTTGCCCCAACATTCTTCAACCCGAAAGGCATGACTTTGTAGCAAAAGGTACCCCACTGCGTAACAAACATTGTCTTCTCCATGTCTTCGGGAGCCATCTTAATCTGATTGTAACCGGAAAAACCATTCATAAAGGAGAAGACCTTATGCTGTGCGGTGTTGTCAACCAAGACATCGATATGAGGCAAAGGGTAATCATCTTTGGGGCTCGCCCTGTTCATATCTCTATAGTCTACACACATACGGACTTTACCATCTTTCTTCGGCACCAGAACCACGTTGGCAACCCACTGTGGGTAAGAAGTAACTGCTAGAAAACCGAAATCAAACTGTTTCATAACCTCAACCTTGATTTTCTCCGACATCTCTGGGCGCATTCGGCGAACCTTCTGTTTCACTGGAGGACAGTCTTCTTCGGTTAGCAGGCGGTGAACCCAGGCATATCTTCATAAGACTAAGCAAAGATCTCAACATAGTCATGCAGCATATGTATCAACGTTTCTTAACACTAGACTCCAGATTTGCACCAATCTTGACCTCTTTCTTTTCTTCCTCTGTACCCAGATTCACTGTTTCCACTGGCTCTTCATGCGGCTGTATGGCCCTCTCTTCCTGAAGTAACAGTCTAGCAAGTTCTCCAGGCACTTCACAATCACCCTCACCTTCGTCCTCGGCTTGGTTGATCGGATTTTCGAAGTCATAACTAGCAGTAGTAGAGTCGTTATCAGTGAGATCTAGAGTGGATGTGGACCTGTATATGATATGTGAGTGTGTGTAAGACAAATAGCTGTTTTGATAAAGTGCAAGATAGAAAAGAAAAACAGGGAGCGTAAAATTTGTAATGCAAGAAAACATTCGATGCTTTATTGATGATATATGGAAATGACACATAATAAGCCCTCACAAACAAAACCACGGTGTCTCGGGCAAGGCATCGGGCTGTAAAAGTTTCCATTTGTGTGTTACAAATCTCAAACAAAAGTTTATTATTATGTAATAAAAGAAACGGGCACGAAGTCCTTTGTCGTCCAGTTGTTCAAGCCACCATTGGTAGTCGGGTAAATCCAACTGTCGAAATCTGACTCTTCATCATCTTCTTCAATAGCATTCACTCCCGGATTACTGATACGCAGGGGAGGTCTTCCAATCCGCGCACGCCGAACAGCCCTTTGAGCTTCTGTAGTAAAACCCAAACCAAACTTGTCAGTCTTGTGTGCAAAGTCAGGGAGTTGGCCCCAATTCGCACACCCACCTTTTTCAATAACAGCCCTGGCATCCTTGAGGGAAGCCATCTTCATTGGAGGATCTTCAGCAACAGTTTCAGTCGACACCAGAGTCTAGGGGACTTCTTTAAAATTCTGACACGGGGTTTCAATGAACTCCCCGTCCATCTCCACATACTGAAAGGAATTAAGATGGATTACCATATATTCCTCCTCACCCTGCATCGTAACAATCTTCCCCTTCACTGGATATTTCAACATCTGATGGAGCGTAGAAGTTACTGCCCCAGCTTTATGAATCCATGGGTGACCCAACAAGCAAGAATAAGAAGGTCGAATGTCCATCACATAGAACATAGACGCAAAAGTCTGGGAACCAACCTTAACAGGGACATCCACCTCTCCATGTACCATCCTTTTGGACCCGTCAAAGGCCCTAACCACAATATTACTTGGCTTCAGAACTAACCCTTCACAATCCATCCGATCTAATGCTTTCTTGGGTAAAACATTTAAGGAAGATCCAGTATCCACCAGCACGTGGGCCAAAGTAGTGCCCCTGCACTCGATCGAAACATGCAGAGCATCATTGTGATTCTTTCCTTTGGCAGTTAGATCTGCGTCGGAGAAACCCAAACTGTTGTCAACGGTCAAACTAGCCACACAGTCTTTGAATTGATCAGCAGATGTTTCCTGTGGCACATGCGCAGTTTTAAGGAAAGCAATTAAAGCCTTAGCATGGGCTTCTGAGCATAACAATAAAGATAACATAGAGATCTTCGACGGGGTTTACCCCAGCTGTTCGACTATGTTGTAGTCGCTTTTCTTGATGATTTTCAGAATTTCCTCTCTCCTGCCTAGAGGTTTCAACAATGACCTTCTTAGGTGCCTCCATCCGGGCAGGCCCACCTGTAACTTCTTTGCCCCAAGTATCAGATGACTCAGCGACATGGGTGATGACTGGAGTAAGAATCGGAACAGCAGTTGATGTATTGGCCGATGGAATGGCAACAGGATTTTGCATAGTCGGAGGAGAAATCTCAGGAGAGAAGAGTCTTCCGCTTTGGGTGACCTTGCTAGACCCGACAATATTGTTGACATCAGTATCAGCCTCTTCAACCTTCAAGTCTTGTTTGATCCCATGATAATACACATCAGCCCCATAGTGCCACGGGACAGCCTTATTCGAAGTGTAAGGGATAGGACCAGGAATAGTAATGATCAATGGAGCAACTCTTGGAACAGATGTAATCCTAACAGGCTTTCTCGAGGAAGCCTTGGAAGGATTGGCGGAAAAGGTTATTATGGAAACATCTTCAACATGAATCAACGGAACCAAAGTTTTCTCGAACAAGATCTCTTTGTTATCCATCAGGCGTTGAACACCTGACTTCAATAGATGGAAACCAGTAGGTAGGATGGAACACAGGTGGCAACCTTTGCCACAACCCGGAAATAAACCGGCCAACAATAGGTTCTTCTTAACGGTCAACAACAGAGTAAAAATGTCTTCCACAGAGGTCACAAATGAATCATCATCCACAACATTTACTCCATTCTTGGGCATAGGAGCAGTCATGACATTAGGCTTTTCTGGTGCGTCAAACTCGATTTCCTTAGCTTCAATAAAATCTTGCACTTTATTCCTCAAGGCCCAACAGTTGTTGGTATCATGCCCTGGGCTATTAGAGTGATAGGCATAGCGGGCGTTCGGATTATACAGCGGAGAGGTGGTACTGGGATTCTTCGGAGCTTCCCTCAGCATTACCAGGTTAGTCTTCAACAATTGCGGTAAGATTTGAGATAAGGTCATACTGAGCCGAGTATATTGTCTTTGCGGTCTCTCTACTCTTTGCTGATTGTTGCACTGTGGGGCAACTGTAGGTCTTGATATTATCACCATATTCACTGCTTGGCGGCGCTCAGGTCGGTTTTGGCTCCTCAAGCTGTAAATTGCACTAGATTCCTTCTTGAAAGGCTTCTTCTCTGTACTTGATGAAGCACCTTTCTGTATCTTGCCACTTCTAATACCAGCCTCTACTCTCTCCCCAGTCATAATCAATTCAGTGAACCCAAACGATGAACTACCGATCAAATGGTTGAAATATGGACCAGACAAAGTCTCAAGAAACATATCCACCAACTCCCTATCAGATAGAGGGGGTTGTACTCTTCCAGCCAGATCTCTCCACTTCTGAGCGTAGTCCTTAAAACCTTCGCTCGCACCCATAGACATACCCTGAAGTTGAGTACGCGTGGGAGCAAGGTCGGCATTATACTGGTATTACTTATAAAAAATGGCAGCAAGGTCCTCCCAATTGCGGAAATTAGCTCCTTCTAACTGATAGAACCATTCAAGCTAAGTCCCTGACAGACTATCTTGAAAGAAATGAACCCACTGGTTCTTATCAGCAGTATATGGTTGAATCTTTCTGATGTATGAGCGGAGGTGTAGCTTTGGGCAGGATACCCCGTCATACTTAGCAAAGACAGGAGCTTTAAACTTGTGAGGGATCACCACTACCGATGCCAACCCCAAATCTCCAAAGTCCATACCAGGAACCTTCTGAACCTCCATTGCACTCAGACGATCTTCAAGTTGCTTGTACCTATCCTCAGCAAGAGGGTACTGGTCTTCATCAAAATCAGTGTCATTGTTAGAAACCACGGGGCTAGGACCCTTCCTTTCCTCTTGATTCTCTCCTCCTCCATATGAATGAGATAGATCAACTTCCTCTCGCAATCTATTCCCAAATCTGTGACCTATATTCAGCATAACCACCTTCTTCTTCTTCTTCTTGTCCTTCAAGATAAGAGTCTTCAAATCTTGTTGACTCTTGGCCAAGTTCAAGAACATCTCCTGGAACTGAGCATTCTGAGCTTGAAGAGCCTTAATTGCTTGATCAGTAGGTGTTTCAGAAGACATGTTGTGCTTAAATAAACACCGAAGAAGATAAGAAACCTGTAAGGGTACCTGTAATGAGGTGCATGGTAATGGAATGCGTATGAAATGATTTCAAAGATTTAGGGAGATTCAAATTTGTAAATCAAAATAAAACACACTTTATTAGATTAAAACTTGTAACAATGTTTAACAATGCCTTCAAGGCGTTACAAAAGAAATAAACTAAAAAGCAAATCTAAACCAGAAATAATAAAAGACATCAGAAATCCCATGGTCGTTTTCCTTTCGTGCTAATATAATCGTTGACCGTCCTCTCATTCTCAAGCTGCCTTGTAAGCTTCAAGATCTTTCGTTCCTGCTCATGATACTTCTCCCTGTAGGTATCCCTTTCTTCCTTCAATTGGATCCAAGATCTCTTCAATTCTCCCAGATCAGTAGGCATGTAGGGATGGAGGACTGTATAAGGAACACCTTCTTCATCAGTATGCTCTACAATCACTGGTAAAATAGCTTCATATGGCATCCCTAGCTTTTGAGCACGGGCTCGAACCCACTGGAGATAGGGTTGCATCAGGAGAGAAGTCTTCAGTCCCAGCTCATGTGGGCCAGACCTGTCCACCATGCCCCAAGCTCGTATAAACCTGCGGCGATGTCCCTCAACATCCCCCTTGTAGTCAAAGACAATGTCTGTAAGCAGCAGCTCATGGGGGTCGTCCCTTCGAGCTCATCCAAACTGTCGTAAGGCCAAACAAGGATTATAGGTTATTCCTCCTCAAATTCCAAGCAATGGAACATTGGGGTATTCCCCACACCGATCAACGACAGCTACCCTTTCCATATCTTTAGAACTCCAAAGGATGTCCGTATGAGCAAGGGACGTGATTCTGTAAGCCCAGCCTACACCTTCCTCATTCTTCAATACAGATTTAGGGAGGTGAGAAACAAACCACCTCGCCAGCAGCGGCGTATAGCACATGAGAGTTCCCCGTCTCCGAACAGTATGGGTATAAAGAGCATGCAGAATATCACCCAAGTAAGTAGGCACTGGGTTACGATACATGAAGATCTTGATTGCGTTCACATCGACGAAAGAATCTGGATTCGGGAACAGAACCAAGCCCGTAGATGAGGAGATCCAGGATGTCTTCAAATGCTTGAAAGTCCAAATTATCCCAGAACTGTTGAGCTTGATCGATCAAAAACTTAGCCAAGAAACCTTTAACCCCACTCCGAGTCTCCCAGTTAGATACTACATCAGCCATTTTTAGATGTAGGGCTGAAGCAATATCCTCTGGCCTAGGAGCTATCTCCAAACCTATAAAGGGTGTCTGCTCTAGAATAGATATGCCCAGTAAGTCAGAAAACTCCTCCAAAGTAGGGACTAGTTAATAATCCGGGAAGGTAAAACAATGATGCAGCGGGTCAAAGAACTGGAACAACACGCTCATCATTTGCTCATCCAACTTTGAAGTGACCAGGCTAAGGAGATGACCATGTCTTCTAACAAAGGAAGAAGTATCAGGAACTTTTGAAACCAACTCTCTAAGCTGAGCAGGAGTTTGCACGAAGTTGACTCGAATGGTATTTCTGCGCATAGAAGCCATAATCTGCAAAATAGAACAAAGATGAATCCCCTCGGTCTTTGAAATGGTTAGTCTAATGAAATATGCATGCTATGTCATGATGCATGATGTTATTATAAAAACACACAACAGGTATCACAGATAGCAAACATGGTAAAGGCAAACAAGTCACACAATAGCCCTTAAATTTAGGCTTGCAGGGAGTCTAGGTACTACCCTCTTGAAGTTCAGTTGGTTCAACCTGTCCTAATAAGAGTAATCGGGTTCTAGAGGTTCTCAATATCACTGACCATCCTCCATCGGTCATAGTTTCAGCTCACACAATCTTTTCTTGCAGCCGGAACTATCGCGAGAGTACGGTCTCAATGAGTGTAGCATCTTGCTACTTCCTATGGCCAAGTTGGTCAATTATAGGTTCTAAGGTCAGTTGATGCTTAATGACCCATATAGCAGCCCCATATTCTCCTTGTTGCTCCACAAGGAATATCGGTACTAACTAATATGCCACATCAACGTAGCTACTGCTTCAACTGTATCGGTCTACGCCATACAGTTCCCTCACAGTCTATTGCTACTTACCTAAAAGGTATCCCTCAGATCCGGGTTAGAATCTATAGTAACTCCGATACAAATCCCACAAAAATAAAGCAATCAAATCAAATAATAGAAAACAATATGATGAACTAATCCTAAGGTACACCCCACTTATTAATTCCCCAGCAGAGTCGCTAGTTCAGTGATACGGTGGCAGAACCGGACTGTTTTAGGAAAATGCTAGTTTGCGTTTTGCGTTTGTGTTCGCAAAATATCACGGTAAGCAAGAGTCGCCACCGACTTTTATTTTATCCAACTGGAAAGGAAAAAAGCACATAAAAATTCCTTTTTCGAGATTTTGAGTACGAGGGGTAGATTATAGAAAGGGAAGGTATTAGCACCCTTTCTATCCGTGGTTTTCCACGGGCTCTTAGGTACTTGCTCATCATTTTCAAAATTGCTTCTTTGTGTGTTTGTGTGATTTGAAAAGTTTTTGTTTCGACTTCGATTTAACTCTTGCTTCTGTCTTCAAGAGTGTAATAAAGTGTTTTTGAAAACTTTGTTTGTAAAGGAGTGTAAGTGTGAAAAAATTTGTTTGGATTGAGCAAGTACTTAAGAACTAATCTACCTACTCGAAAAAAGAATCGTTCTATGTTCGTTTCCTTTAGACAGCACTATCCTACTATTAGTGAGTAGGTAGCATTATCGTTGGAGTTTTAGGGTCAATTCGAAAGGGACGTACGGTCACTAAAGCAATGTTAGGACGTCTTAGTAGTAACCCTAATGTCTCAGATCAATTATTCGAGGCAACAATATCCGAGGCAACCTTTCCGAGGCAACCTTTCCGAGGCAACTTTGATCTTTGGACAAAAGGACGACCACTAAAGCATCCTATACCTAATGATCGTTTACCGAAGGCAACCAAGTGGGAGTGTACCCTAGGAGTGTGTATGTGCGAGTGATTCAATTTCAAATTATTTATCTTTGCATATTTTAGGGTTATCTAACCGTTTTAAAGTTTTACATACATTCTTGTCATGTATCCTGATATCATACATCTAACAGTTTAATATTTTGCGGACTTTAAAGTGCGGAAATTAAACTACGCTATTACAAGGCTTCTGGTATTTACATAGCCAAAAACAAACCCTTAAAAAATAAAGAGATAAAATGAAAATAAAAGTCCTAATTAACTATTACAACTTGTGAGCAGTTACAATAATAGGATAAAAATAAAATGATAAAACGCGCGCGGGGAAAATTAGATCGGGAGAGAACTAGGGTTTTGACCCTTCTAACCTAATCAAAAGAAAAATTATTTTTATTGTTTTTAATTATTTTTAAGAAAAGAATTAGGTGTTCTAAATTAAATACAAAAATTATTTAGTAATTAAATTAATTAATGAAAAATAAGTAAATGGCCTATTTTTGGTTTTTTTGGTTATTTTTAGAAAAAGAAAATATAATTAAGTTAGAAATAAAACCCTAATTGTTCTAATTACTTTTAAATTTATTTACAAAAAGAATTAAAGTTATCTTAAATTAACAACCTAATTAAATTAATTTAATTTTGATAAAAAATAAAATCTAAAACCTAATTGGTGAAAAAACAATATTTTGTGATTTTTTTATTGGTTAAAAAAAATTAAATTTGTTAGTAAAACAAATAAATAAATTAAATAAAACAAAAGAAAAAAGAAAAAAGAAAAAGAAACTTGGGCCTGAAAAGTGATTGATGAGGTGTAGATAGCAAGCTTTTGGCCCAAAAGACTTGATCCATTGTTGACTTGCTGAATTCAGTGCGTTGCGTTGACTAGGCCCCATGGTGGTCTCTCATATGCTAGCCTTCAGATATGGCTTCCAGGAGGTCCAATGGCTGGATGATGATGATGTATGGTGGTCCCTGGTATTGTATGCGTGCTTGATCACTGAAAGAAAAATATTATGAAGAAACTGGGGGACCTGGGATTCGAACCCGGACCCCAAGGCACTTTCCAACGCTCCACTTACCAACTGAGCCAGCTGCTTTTGTTGTATGTAAAACAAATAACAAATATTATATTAAGAACAAATGGAATAAAAGAAATCCGTGCGAAAATTAAAATGGACGAGTGGGAGGTTGCCATGCTGGTTGTCTTCTTCCCTTCTCTGTTGGTAAAAGTCCCAGACTTTTACCTACGGACAATTGTCCGTCACTACAAACCCGCGTTCTCTTAAAATCAACCATGAGCAAGATAAATGAAAACTAGGGCCACCAATCAACTCGTCTAGACCTTCTGAGTATAATGGTGACCCTTTCATGGCCCAATTTTACCTAGATTTAGAAACCCCAAAGCGAGCTTATAAACCCTAATAATGGTGGAATCTCATACAGGCCATGAAAACACAATTGAATATTACAGAAAGCTTGCAAATATGATTGTGAACAATAGTATACAATTATTTTATGCTACAAGTATAAGAATGATGTTGATCAATTTCAAAAAAGAAGCAATGTCGTGGATGACTTACAGCGCGTTTTGGTACTGGAAAAGACTTGTTCTTGATTGATTTCGCTTGTTTACACTCCCAGGAATCGATTGGGATAGCTAGAAGGCCTTGAGGATGCCTGGAAGTATGAATTCGTGTCTACAATTTTTTGGTGTTTTTTCAAGTTTGGTTCTTGATGTTGCGCCTCTCTCTAGCCTCTCTTTTGATCTGCACACGTTCTTTATGTATTGAGGAATGGATTAGGGTTGAAAGAGTGTGCTCAATCTTCCTCCATCATTGCATTTGATTTTGATTTGATACACTTAAATATCTTTCCAAAAATAGTACAAATCCAATCTTTTTATGCACTCCATGCCTTTACACGAATTTGATCTCATGCTAGCTGGAATTTAAGACCTGAAACATGTAAAAAATCTTGAGTTTTCAATATTTTGGATTTTCTATGATTTGTTTTGATTTAAAATGATTTAATTCAAATAAAAATCAAAATAAATAATAAAAAAAGATAATGACAAGTGGAAAATGCTAGGGCTCGTGGACCATGATGTCAACTCAAAACAAGTGCAAAATATTGGGCCCATTTGGCAAAAATTGAAGTTTTAGGCATAGTTGACTTTTGACAATTTTGCAAAAAAGGTCAACTTCACCAATGCATAACTTCCTCAATTTTGACTCTTTGGATGTGTTATTGGACTTTTTAGAAATCTTGAGATGTACTCTAATAAACCCTTTTGGTATCATATCATTTTGATATTCCATTCTCATGTATGAAGCTTTGACAAAAAAGGTGTTTTTGTTGACTTTTCAAAATGACCTATAATGTCCAAATTCATAACTTCTTGTGAGTTCATATTT
Source organism: Vicia faba (assembly GCA_948472305.1). Classification (NCBI taxonomy): domain Eukaryota; kingdom Viridiplantae; phylum Streptophyta; class Magnoliopsida; order Fabales; family Fabaceae; genus Vicia; species Vicia faba. The sequence continues at coordinate 41,450,800 of OX451740.1, forward strand.
TGAACTTGGGAGCTGAATATGGATTGTAGATAATTTCATCCTATTGAAAATGATCTTTGGATGGGCCATTTATCATAAAGTATGAGAAAGTTATACTTGGTCAAAGTTGAGTTGACTTTTCCTACAAAACCCTAATTTAGCAACTTTTGATTCTTGATGAATTGTGAGCAATCCTTGATGAATCATGATCAAACCTTTATCAAATGATGAAATATACTTCAAAATGAGGATGTTGACCAAAAATCTTGAAGTTTGACTGTATGTGGGCCACAGTTGACTTTTGCCCTAGCACAGTCGATTTTTGGGCTTTTAAGCAATTGACTGAGCAAACTTCCTCAGCAAGGCTTGAAACTTGGCATGGATGATCGTGAGAACATATTAGGACAATGGTGAGCATTTTGTATCCCTTGGACTCAAGTATCTTGATGCAATATGAAACCCTAATTTTGAGGTAGACTATCTTAGGAGAGAGCTTGTCTAGCCAACCCTTGGACTACCTTGAGCAACTTGAGGATCTTTCTTGAAATATTTTGAGAAATATGGGAGGGAAAATTTTGGGGTAAAACAATATGGTACATAAATTTCTATTGACCAGCCTCAAAATAGGTGTGACTTCTATATAAGTCAATTTACGATTGCTTACCATAGCGCTAAATTATGTCCCGATTCGAGAAATGATCATTCGTGGCCCAAACCTATGTTTGCAAGCCCAATTATGTTTAATTTGAAAATTTTGATCCAATAACCTTGAGGTTCATTGTTAGGAGGCTTTGGTCTTATCAATCCTCTAATGAACATTCATAAACTTTGGTCTAAGTGAATCATTTAAACATCGTTGATCATATGTTATTTCCTCGAACATTTGAAATGAATGATATACTTGACAAAAAGCAAATGAAACTTGTTATTGAGAAGCTTCGATTTTATCAATCTTCTAATGAGTTTTCAAATGCAAGTTTCAAGATGGTCATTCAACTAACCTCTAACTTCTAATTCACTAACAATTAACTTTTACTTTGTGTTTTTACTTAATGCTTTTATTTTATGCCTTTACTTTAAGCACCATTTATTTTAGCATTTACATTTCATGCTATTTTCATATTTGCTCACTTGAGCACTTTTTTTTATGTCATTTTTCGTTTTGCTCACTTGAGCGTTTAATTTTATTTTTGAAGATACTTAATAACCAACTTGAACAATAAAAAACTTTAAGGTTACTTGGACTTTTTATTTACTATCCCTGGAATAATGGAGTGGTAGACCTCTCTGACTTAGGATTAGAAGCAGTTGATACCCTTAAGACCTTGTGGCTCTGATAGTTATTTTGTCTGGAGTTCTTGGGGTTTATCCCAAGACATTAGGTGGGTTTCCTTTGTGTGCAGGTTATTCTGATTATATGCTTTGTCGGTGATTGGGAATTCCTCTCTATACAACTATTACTCTGCCCAATTTGTTTTAGAAGACTTAATGTATATGAAGCTTGGTATTCTTAAGAGACTTAATATCTTTGCTTGTTTGGTTTCAATCCAAAGGATGAGAATTCTACATTCACTTCATATGTCAAGTGTTGGCTTCTTGTTGGTTAGACGGTTCTTTTTCCCTAGCTTTTACCTTATGCTTTAGGATAGTCCCTTCATCTCCTCCCATCTTCTTTAATTTCAAAAATATTCTCCCTCCTTTTCAAAACCCTTCTTGTTTTCTAATTTGAACTGCTTTCATAATAAACTTGGACTTTGGTCCATGCTTATTAAAAAATATTTTCTTAATCAAACTTTAACCAACTTAATCATACTTTGGCTTTTCATTTTAAAATTTCTCAAAAGATTAGACTCTTGTCGATCCTTGTAGTGATACGAGCTACTATACTTCTATGATATATAGTGAAGTCAGATATTTTCCACTTGGGTTTAGAGTGAGGCTTTGTTGGTTTTAAAATCAAATCTATATCATCTACTTTGAGATGATGCAAATTCTCCTTTCTCATAATCATGGGTAGTAAGTATGTTCTTCCACTCGGAGATGATGATGATGTCTCGTCTCTTAAAATTAACCAATACACATGTGTTTTAATATTTTTAAAGGCGAACTACGAGTACCCTGATCCCCTATTGCACGGAAGGTGTAACATAGGCACTAAAGGTTCACAACCGTGGAGGGTGCAAAAACTGTAAAAAAATACTTCTTTTCCCATCTCCACCATCTAATTTTTATGCAACACTTATAGCCAAAATACACAAATTTTCAAAGAGGTTCCTGTGGAGTACCATAGATGTTTAGGAAGCTAATACCTTCCCTTTGCATAACCAACCCTCATACCTAGATTATCTCCCCCTCTCTTTGGGTTATTCGCTCTTTTCCCATTCCTCTGGAAAAAATAAAGTGCGGTGGCAGTTTTTATTTGATCTGTGCGAGTCAAGTCAATCCAATGGCTTAGTCTCAAAATTTCTACCGCTACAGAAAAATGGTGACTTCACTGGGGATAATGATTGACCAAATATTGGTCCATCTCTAAGTGGGTTAAGCCTATATTTGTTTATTTGTGTATGTTCTATTATTTGTTGTATTACGTTTGTCTGGATTTTTCTGGTTTTCAGGGTGCTTGGTAATTTCTCTTAATTCCTTTACCCGGACTTAGGCAAACTTAAGATATGACTGGAGGTATAGTCATGTTAACTTTGAGGGAGTAATCCCAAAAAAGGAGACAAGAGATCCCCCACTTATTGGAGGCCTCTTTGACTGTAGTATCATTTACCGAGTAATCGGGAAGACGTGCTGCTTTTGACCTGGGAGCCTACTGAAACTGAGGACCGTAGAACCATCAACCCATTTTGGCCTTTTAAGTGTAGTGAGGAAACTATGAAGGAGTAATCTGGAAGTGGTTGTCATGCGATACTACACTCACGCGAGTTTTTCCTGAGAATATTACTAATTACTGACTTAATCGGGACATTGGTAATATCTGAAGGAAGGATGTAGACTCTAGGAACCTTTTAGAACCTTATTCGGCAGATGATAAAATATTAGTCCATACATTGTGGGTAGTACCTTTAACTTCATGCTTGTGACATCAAACCTATGAACCCCCATGTTTGTGATCTTGTGTGTGATTGTTGCATCATGCATTCATGCACCCATGAGCATCTTTTAAAACATTTGTTTCAAGGGACTTAAAGTTGACTTTTTGCAAATATCTCAGGTACTTTTTAACCATGGATTATGGAAAAAGAAAGACTCGGAAGTACAGTTTCAAGGATCCTAAGATAGAGGAATTGATAAGTTTGATTCCCAAGATCGAGAGTTCTACAGATTTTTGGAAGAAGTATGGATCCCTCGTGTCTCTTATGAAGCTCAATATGAAGGAGGGTATTCTTTCTACTTTGGTCCAGTTCTATGATCCATTGTATTGATGTTTTACTTTCCCTGATTATCAGCTGATGCCTACATTGGAGGATTATTCTTACCTATTGGGTTTACCTGTTACTGATCGTGTTCCTTTCACCAGTTTAGAGGGAGAGCCCAAGTCTTATGAGATTGCTGCCATGATTCATTTGGGGAAGTCTGAGATTGAGGATAATATGACTACCAAAGGAGGAATTAGAGGCTTACCCACTCAATTTTTATTGGAGAAATCTCGCTACTTTGCTAGGATGAAGAGTACAATTGCTTTTGAGGCTATCTTTTCTTTGCTTGCCTATGGGTTGTTCTTATTTCCTAACATCGACAAATTTGTGAATGTCAACGCCCTTAGGATATTTTTGATTGGGAATCCAGTCCCTACATTATTAGGAGATACTTATTATTCCATCCATCTTCGGGGGTTTTATTATGGAGGTATGATCATTTGTTGCACGCCTTTGTTATATCAGTGGTTTATTTCTCACTTACCTCGGTCTGATGCTTTCTGGGATATCAATAAGGAACCCCGTTGGGCTCCGAAGGTCATGTCTATCACTCATTCTGATATTGTTTGGTATCATCATGCTTATTATAATGTGGAGATTATTAATAGTTGTGGTAGTTTCCCTAATTTACCTCTTCTTAGTACAAAGGAAGGAATTAACTACAATCCCGTTCTTGCGCGTCGTCAACTTGGATATCCGACAAGAGACAAGCCAAATAGTATTCATCTGAGTGGTTTCTTTATCAAATAAGGAGACGATCATAAGAAAGCTAAGGAAGAGATTGCAAAGGCTTGGTGTTATATTCATAGGAAGGGTAGAAAAGATCTGGGACCAAGAGGAGTTGTTTCTTTGGAGCCTCATCCCCATTGGATACTGTGATTGGTGGATCTGGAACTGACTGTTTAACGTTGGTTCGCGAAATGTCGCGGTAAGCAAGAGTCGCCACCGTCTTTTATGTTCTCCAACAAGGAAAGGACAAAAGCACAGCAAAATTCCTTTTCGAGATATTTCTCGGTTCGGGAGGTAGATTATAGAAAGGGAAGGTGTTAGCACCCTTTCTATCCATGGTTATCCATGGGCTCTTAGATACTTGCTCATTGTGTTTTCAAAAGATGTTTGCTTTTCAAATTGTGAGTGGGTTTGAAAAAGTTTCGTCAAAGTTTTCTGAATAACTCTTGTATCAGTCCTCAAGAGTGTTTGAAAAATTGTTTTGAAAGCTTTTTGAAAGTGTCGGTGTGAAAAGAGTTTTGATTAGAGCAAGTATCTATGAGTCATCTACCTACCCTAAGGAATTAGGCTGTGTAAATGTCCTTAAGGTAGTGCCATCCCACCATTGAGAGATAGGTAGCACCACCATTGGAGGTGTTCGGGTCAATTCGTTTTTAGGGACAGTGTGGTCACCAGAGCAACAGTAGGACACCTTAGAAGCTACCCTTATGCCATTGATCCTTTTTAATTCTGAGGCAACCGTTTCGAGGCAACTGGATCATGTCATGGACATAAGGACTTACTAAAACGTCCTATACTCGACGACCACGTTTCAAGGGCAAGGCAACAGTGAGGCGTACCCTAAGAGTGGTGTGTGAATATGTGTATTGTTTTCAGTTATGTTTTATCTTGTACATGCATCATGATGATCTACGCTTGCTTTTAATTTAGGCCATACATTCTTTCATGCAGTTATAATTTTAAAAGTGCGGAAATTTAAATGCGGAAAGTAAAATCCTACGCTATTACAAGGCGCGGGTCTATACATCGCCAAATTAACAAAGACCCGTTTTAATAAAAAATGCGGAAAGTAAAACCTAGTTACTATTACATGGCTTGAGCAATTACATAATATTTGAAAGAAAATAAATAAGAATAAATGCGCGAAAAGAAATTAGAATCGAAATGTTCGAGGGCGTTGGACCCTTTTAAAGAAATTAAATTGGAATTATGAAATTGATTAAATTAAATAAAAGAAAGAAATTGTTTTTTTGGAGTTTTTTGTATTTATGGAGTTTAATGAGAATTAATGGAATTAAAAACCTAATTCTAAATTATTTTTTTAGTTTATTAAAAAATGTTTAAGTTGGTACCATAATTTTAACCTAATTATTTACATGGTAATTTATTTATAAAATAAATAATTAATTATTAATAATGGTAAAAGAAAAGAAAAAAAAGATAAAAGTAATTAAAACCCTAATTCTACATTTTTTAGTTTATTAGAAAAAAACATTAAAATTGAACCTAGAATTAAATACTAAATTAATTAATAGAATTTATTTATCAAGACATTTAAATAAAATATATTTTTTTTATTTTTATAGTTTCTGATTTTTTGGTAATTTTATGTTATGAAAATATTAATTTAAAGAATTGAAATAAAACTAAATAAAACAAGTAAAAATAGAAAAAAGAATAAAAAGAATAAAAAATGAAATGCAAACCAAAGGGGGGTGTTGAACCCAATCTGGAGGCTATGTTGTGAGCAATTAGGCCCAAGAAGCTTGGCCCTTTCTGACTTCTCAGTGATCATGTGTGTATGCGTTGACTGAAGCATTCCATAGGCTTTGGATTTGGACCACTGAACTGATGCTATGGGACGCGTGGCAAGCCAAGATATGAGGCTGCATGGTAGGCCTCAGGAAGCAAGCTACACAGAACCACGTTAGGAAGAAAAATATGAAATAAAGTAGAGGGACCTGGGGTTCGAACCCAGGTCCCAATACTTACCAAGTGCTTTGTCCACCAACTATGCCATTTGCGCGTTTGTAACATAATATGACAAATAAACAACATAATGCAAAACAATGGTTAGTGGTGTATTTCGCGCGAAATTCAAACGCGCCTGTAAGCCATGGACACGTCCTCCATCTTCCTCATGCTGCCTGCAAAATAAAAAGAGATAGCGGGGGTTTTAAACCCCCACTAAGTGGCAAACGTGAAAATAGCGAATAGGCCCTGGTTGCTCATAAATTGAGCGCGACCTGTGGATTAAGTTCGTGTGAAGCTTCTGGTTCTAATGGCCCTGGTCTCGTGTCTCAATTTTTCCAGAATAAGGAAGCCCCAAATTTAAACCTCTGAAAACCTAAAAAGCATCAATGGCATTTTTTTATACAAGCATTATTAATTCAATTCAATGATACCATGAGGTTCAATAAGTCCATATTAGTGTAAAACAAGCATTAGAATGTATGAATATGTCCTATAAATCAAAACACGAACATGAGAAAAATTAAGAACAGGACGTCATCGTGTTACCAATCCTTTGCGTTAGAAGCAATGGTTTTGATCCAGAAACGTTCCTTGAGGCCTTAGCAAGCTATTGGAATCAATATTTTGCCTTGAAACCAACTCTAATGCAGTTTTCAGTTTTGACTTTTTTTTCAAAAATTGCAAAGTGTGTTCTTGATATGAGGCGCAGCTTGAAGGGTATGTGCATTAGGGTTAGGTTTGTACTTGTATAAGGAACGATTTTGGTCAATAATCCAAGCCCAAAGCTTTGTCTTTAATGGTTTTCAAATTTTGATTTTTATGAATCTTTTTCAATATTTTCTTCATGAACAACATGCCAATTTGCACCAAATCTTTCCTTTTTTGATATGCACGAGATCTTGAGTCTTTAAGGAGTCTATTAGCTGTATCACAAGATTCAAAACACATGCTTTGCTATTTTTGTCATATTTTATTTAATTAAATGAATTAATGGTGATTAAAAATTCAAATAAATAATAAAAAATGACGAAATAACTTCCCTTTGGGACAATGGTCGTGCATAGCCTTTGGATGATGAATCTTGGAAGAAAATGTGGCCCATTAGCAATTTTGAGGCATTTGAAGTAAAGTTGACTTTTCAAAATTCCCAAAAATTTCCCAACTTCCACAAGGCATATCTTGCTCAAAGTTTAGGCTTTGATCATGTTCTTGGACATTTTGGAAAGGTCTTGAAGTCCTCTAACCAATGCCTTTGGTCCCATGTCATTTTGATTTATCAATCTCAAGTTATGGTCTTTGACTTAAAGTCCCTTTTTGTTGACTTTTGAAAATGACCTATAATGTTGAAATTGATAACTTTTTGTGAGAGCATTTCTTGGACTTGAAGTGTGAAGAGGAGTTGTAGGAAATGTCATTCTCTTAAAAATGAGCTTTGGATGGAATTTTTCTGATAAACCATGTGGAAGTTATGCCTTGGTCAAGTTACAGTTGACTTTTTCAACTGTCCAAATATGGAAACTTTTGCATCTTGAGACTTTTTGAGCCATGCCTTGAGAATCATGATCAAGAATTGATCAAATGATGTTTGTGGCTTCAAAATGAGATATTGACCAAAAATTTGGACTTCTGACTGTCAAATGACCATTTTGCCCCTGTAGTTGACTGTAGGGCAATTAGGGTTTTTGACTGTGCAATTTTGTGCTGTAAGTCTTGAAACTTGGCATATGGATGCTTGACATATTTGTAGGCATGTGGGACTTGATTGGACCCTTGGAAACTTCAATTTCTTTGCCAGAACCAAAACCCTAATTTTGACTGTTAGGAGGCCCTTGAATTGTGCAACCCTTGGGGAGATTTTGAAGCATGTTCTTTTCAAATATTGAAGAATATGGGAGGGCAAATTTTGGGGTACAACAGCTGCCCCTGTTCAATCTTCTTAGACCTGAGGATGCAGATTGGCTGACGTGCCTTTCGTAATCCGAAGGTGGAAGATGATTGAACACTAGAGTGCCCAGAAATTTGCGCTCACATAGTAGAGTGATGGTGGGAATGGGCTTATAGATGCCATTTGGAGACTGATGGATAGGATGATGGGCTTATAGATGCCATGCTGAGAGGTGATGGACAGGTGGATGGGCTTATAGATGCCATCTGGAGATTGATCGCGTAAGAGATTCCTTAGCGAGCACTTGCGTACCTGAAAAAGAAAATGATCGCCTGGCCTGTTACAGGAGCTGGTCTTCAAACTCTTTGTATAGATGCGCCCTGACTGGTTACAGGTATTGAATCTGGAGCTTCAAAAAGGTGATGAATGAACCAGGGATGGTTACTACCTCAACGGGACGGTGAGAGAACCTCGGATGATTACTACCTCAACAGGAACGCTGAGAGAATCCTGGGCGATTTCAACCTCAACAGGAACGCTGAGAAAATCTTGGGCGACTTCAACCTCAACAGTAACGCTGAGAGAATCTTGGGCGACTTCAACCTCAACAGTAACGCTGAGAGAATCTTGGATGTCTTCTACTGAGTCTTCATCGGGAAAATCTTTAGGGATCGATTTAACTGGACTAGAGAAGGCCTTTGATTGGATAAGAATCAAGAAAAATCTTAGGGTCGACTTAACTGAACCGGACAAGGTCTTGAAATCTTCAACTGGATAAGAAACAGGGAGATCTTAGGGTCGATCTGACTGAACCAGAGAAGGCCTTTGACTGGATAAGAATCAGGAAAATCTTAGGGTCGATTTAACTGAACCGGACAAGGTCTTGGAATCTTCAACTGGATAAGAATCAGGGAGATCTCAGGGTCGATCAGACTGAACCAGAGAAGGCCTTTGACGGGATAAGAAACAGGAAAATCTTAGGGTCGATTTAACTGAACCGGCCAAGGTCTTGAAATCTTCAACTGGATAAGAAACAGGGAGATCTTAGGGTCAATCTGACTGAACCAAAGAAGGCCTTTGACTGGATAAGAATCAGGAAAATCTTAGAATCGATTTAACTGAACCAGACTAAAGTTTTGGAATATAGCTGAGAACTTAACTAGATCTTTCCTGAAAGGTAAAGGTCAGTCATATGCAATGCATGATATGGATCAAGCAATGATGTTCTCAACATCAATGAGATTTGTAAGATATGATGCGTATATGCATGCTTTAATGTATGAAAATGTGATGTTTATGAATGTATCTTTTTGTCTTAGGAAAATAAATCCTTGACGGGTGCCAGGAAGTCACTCCTAGGCTGATGTTGAAGAATAGATTTTTGCTTCCGCTGGGGATGATAGTTTCAAGAATACCGGTAGGAGAAGATAACTCCGTTGGGGAATAAACTTGGCAAATGGATTACCCTGCGGGGAGAAAAGTACTCTAGCGATCTTGCTGGGGAACAATACTCTGTGGGGAGAGAGGTACTTTGTTGAGATGTTGATAGTAACTCCGCTGGGGATATCGTTGTTATGTTAGCAGTATTAATAGACTCCGCTGGGGATAAGAAGACTTCACCGAGGACGATCTTTCCGTGGCTTTTGGCTGAGGATAACCCAGTTATATCCTAGTAGGGAAATAACCTTTGAATAAAGCCGGGAGACACGTTCGTGCTCTATAGGGGGAGAAGCCTCCAGAATCTACTGGGGATAAGCTTACTGCTTGGGGAGATGGATTCCAACCTTCATGGGGGAACTGGATTGGACTCTCCCGGGGAAGTTTTGAACTGTATCGGGGAAGTGACTCCATTGAATGTTTGATATACCGTCGGGGAACAATCTTTAGGCCAAGACTGCCGGGGATGCTTGTTAAGAATGTCTGTATATTGCTGGGGAACGTTGAGATCTGCCGGAGGATACCCAACTTTCTTAAGGTTGACTGTAGCTTTGCTTGGGGAGAGTGTATTGACTTGCTGGTTCACTCTCTGGGGAATTAAGATATGCTGGTTATGTTCCTCAGCTGAACCTACCTTGGTACCTTGGCGGACGGAACAATTAGATCGCTTAGACAACTCTTTATTGCCCCTGTTTCTAATGTTACCTGTAATTAATCCTTTGTTTTCGTATGCAAATATTCATGAGTTAGCAAATTATTGTCAATGTATATATTACAAATTGAACCTTGGACGTTCTTCGCAAAACAAAACAGGAAAGGAAAAACAATTGGCAATTTTAACTGAAAAGTATATTTGTATTGATTTTTGAATTTGCCTGTAAAATAGGCGTTTATGTACAAGAGGCTGACGTCCTAGTAAGAGAACGCCGCTGAACAAAAGAGTTTATACAGATTTGTACAAGAGAAAATAAAACAGCTGTGTGAAATGAATGATCCACTGGGTTTCAACTCTGCTATTGCCTTTATATCTCCGAGCGTCTCATCACTTGATGACCTTAGTTGAAGATGAAGCTGACTGATCGATGCCGTCTGAACTTGATGTTGATACCGGATTCTGGATGCAAGGTGATCCAATGAGACATAGTATTACACTTTATCCCTAACTTTTGCCTGGACCGCCCTTTCGGGTTTTCAGTCCACCGGGATACCCATTTTTGCCCAAGCCGCCTTTTCAGGTTTTCGACTTGCCGGGTGTACAGATTTTTTTCATTTCATCCCTTCATTTTGCCCGAACCCTTTTGGTTCGCCGGGAAGCCCTAATTTTTGCCTAGGTATGTCAACCTAGCGGGTCTTTTTTCATGCGTAGTATCTTTTTACTATGTCTGCATTGGCGGGGTGAGGAAGGTCGTCACCATCCATGTTGGTTAGAATCATGGCTCCTCCTGAGAACACATGTTTAACCACAAATGGCCCTTCGTACGTAGGGGTCCATTTTCCCCTTGGATCACTCTGAGGAAGGATGATTCTCTTGATTACCAGATCCCCAACTTGATATTCCTGTGGTCTGACCTTTTTGTTAAATGCTCTGATCATCCATTTTTGATACGTCTGACCATGACAGATAGCAGCAAGTCTTTTTTCATCAATAAGGTTTAGTTGATCAAGTCGTGTCTGGATCCAATCATCTTCGTTCAGATCTGCATCCTTCATTATCCGGAGAGAGGGTATTTGCACTTCGATCGGTAAGACTGCCTCCATACCGTAGACCAAGGAGAAAGGAGTTGCCCCGGTTGACGTCCTGGCTTAGGTACGGTACCCATGTAGAGTGAACGGTAACATCTCGTGCCAATCTTTATAAGTCACTGTCATCTTCTGCACGATTTTCTTGATATTTTTATTTGCTGCTTCTACAGCCCCATTCATCTTCGGTCTGTAAGGAGAAGAGTTGTGGTGATGTATCTTAAACTGCTCGCAGAGCTCAGTGATCATCTTGTTATTGAGATTGGTACCGTTGTCTGTAATGATTCTTTCTGGGACGCCGTATCGACAGATCAGATTGTGCCGAATGAACCGTGCCACAACAGTCTTGGTTACCGTAGCGTAGGAAGCTGCTTCAACCCACTTTGTAAAGTAATCAATTGCCACCAGGATGAAGCGATGCCCATTGGATGCCGTAGGTTTAATCTCGCCGATCATATCTATGCCCCACATTGTAAACGGCCAAGGCGCTATCAGGACATTTAGAGGAACCGGAGGAACATGCACCTTATCTGCATATATCTGGCATTTATGGCATGTCCGAGAGTGTTGATAGCAGTCAGCTTCCATTGTGGACCAGAAATACCCTGCCCGAAGGATTTTCTTTGCCATAGTGTGTCCACTGGAATGTGTTCCGAAAGTACCCTCATGTAGTTCTTCCATGATCATTTCTGCTTCTATCTTATCCACACAACGCAGTAAGGTCGAATCATGGTTTCTCTTGTACAGAATGCCGTTGCTAAGGAAGAACTTCGCGGCGAACCTTCTCAGAAACTTCTTATCGTTGACAGACGCACCTTCAGGGTATTCCTGAGCTTCTAAATATCTCTTCACCTCATGGTACCAAGGCTTCTCAGTTACCAATTCAGTCTCGAGATCACAACAGTATGCTGGTTCGTCTAGTTTCCAGATAATGATCCGGGGAGCCTCATTGTCCCATTTGACTTTGAACATGGAAGACATCGTAGCTAATGCGTCCGCCAGCTGATTCTCCTCTCTTGGGAAATGTTCAAAAGTTATCTCTGTGAAGTGGGGGATCAAGGTCAACACACATTCTGTGTAAGGAATAAGATTCGGATGTTTCGTATCCCACTCTCCTTTGATCTGATTGATCACGAGAGCGGAATCTCCAAAGACACTCAGAAACTTGATCCTTAAGTCAATCGCAGCTTGGAGACCCATGATGCATGCCTCATACTCCGCCATGTTGTTGGTGCAGTTGAAACATAGCCGGGCAGTAAGTGGAGTATAAGTGCCTTGGGGGGATATTATCACAGCGCCGATGCCGTTACCCAAAGCGTTGGAGGCTCCATCAAAGTTCATAGACCATCGGGATCCTTCCTCAGGTCCTTCATCCGGTCCAGGTACTTCACAATCAGTCACTATCATGATGCTCTCATCTGGGAACTCGAAGTTCATTGACTGATAGTCGTCTACTGCCTGATGTGCCAAGTGGTCTGCCAATACACTTCCCTTGATGGCTTTCTGAGTTGTGTACTGGATGTCATATTCTGTCAAGATCATCTGCCATCTTGCTATTCTCCCAGACAGAGCGGGCTTTTCAAATATGTACTTTATAGGATCCATCTTTGAGATCAACAAGGTAGTGTGAGTCAGCATATACTGTCTCAGCCAGCGAGCAGCCCATACCAAAGCGCAACAAGTTTTCTCGAGCAGTGAGTATCGGGTCTCACAGTCGGTAAACTTTTTGCTAAGGTAATAAATGGCATGCTCTTTTCGGCCAGACTCGTCATGCTGCCCCAGCACACACCCCATTGAGTTGTCAAGTACTGTCAGGTATAGTATCAGAGGTCTCCCCTCAACCGGTGGCATAAGGATGGGTGGTTCTTGGAGATACTCTTTGATTTTGTCAAAAGCGGCCTGACATTCATCATTCCAACGTACTACCTGATCTTTCTTCAGCAGCTTGAAGATTGGCTCACAGGTGGCAGTTAGATGTGAGATGAATCGAGCAATGTAATTCAGGCGTCCTAAAAAGCCTCTGACCTCTTTCTCTGTCTTAGGAACTGGCATCTCTTGAATAGCTTTAACCTTGGCAGGGTCCACTTGAATACCCTTGTCACTTACAACGAAGCCTAGCAACTTCCCAGATCTTACCCCGAAGGTGCACTTGTTCGGGTTCAACCTCAGCTTGTACAACTTCAGTCGGTCAAACAATTTCTGTAGATGATCTAGGTGTTCTTCCTCAGTCTGGGACCTTGCGATCATGTCGTCAACATACACTTCTATCTCATGATGGATCATGTCATGAAATAAAGCAACCATGGCACGTTGGTAGGTTGCCCCAACATTCTTCAGTCCGAATGGCATGACCTTGTAGCAGAAGGTGCCCCACTGAGTAACAAAGGTAGTTTTTTCCATGTCTTCAGGTGCCATCTTGATCTGATTGTAACCTGAAAAACCATCCATGAAAGAGAACACCTTATGCTGAGCAGTATTGTCAACAAGGACATCAATGTGAGGTAGAGGGAAGTCATCTTTGGGGCTGGCCCTGTTCAGATCCCTGTAATCGACACACATTCTGACTTTTCCATCTTTCTTAGGTACCGGCACCACATTAGCAACCCACTGAGGGTAAGAAGTCACTGCAAGAAACCCGGCGTCAAACTGCTTCATAACCTCGGTGTGATACGGTGGGAGAACTGACTAGGGTTTTGCGTTTGTTTTCGCAAATGTTTCGGTTGAGCAAGAGTCGCCACCGACTTTTTATTTTATCCTAAGGAAAGGTTTAAAAAGCACAGCAAAAACCTTTGAGATTTTTCTTGGGTTCGGGGAGTAGATTATAGAAAGGGAAGGTATTAGCACCCTTTCTATCCATGGTTATCCATGGGCTCTTAGGTACTTGCTTAGATCAACTTGCCTTAGTTTTCAATTATTTGAAATGGTGCTTGATGTGTGGTTTTGAAAATGTTTTGAAAAGATGCCTCGTATAGGCTACCCTTGTAACAATTCTTTACTCGAATGTTTTACAAAAGGGTGTTTTGTCTTTAGAAAAGATGTTTCAAGGTTTGTTTGAAAGTTGGTTTTAAAAGTGTTTGTGAAGTGGGTTTTGAAAATAGGCAAGTGTTTTCTTTGCAAATTGGCAAGTACTTAAGAGTTATCTACCCTAAAGTTTTCTCAAAGATTTTTGTTATGTTTTAAACCTTTTGACAATTTTGTTCCACCATTGCATTTGGTGGACAATCTTGTCTTAGGAGGTGAAAGGGACGGGCGCGGGTCATCGTTTAGACCATAATTGCAATAGTGTTAAATATCTTTTGGGCAATTTTTCTTTAAAAGGGACTTGATCATTCATTTAGGAAACATTTTGAGGGGCTATGATCATTTGATTGTTTGTTTTACCCAAAGAAATTCAACATGCAATATGGCCCAATTATTTGAAGGCAACAAAGTGGAATACCCTAGGGGTGCAAGTGTGAAATGTGTTGTCCATTTTCATGCTTGTTTATCTTGAGTTATGTCCAACTACTTTGTTCGTTTTATTCGTATACAAACCCTAATTCTAGCATGGTAGGTTTAGAAAGCATTAAAGTGCGAAATTTAAATTCCTACACTATTACAACACAATAATATGGGGAGGGGGGTACAATGTTTCAAATGGGGTATATTTAGACAAGAATTTAAACCTAACTATTACATCATTTTCTTTGAATATTTACAAGACAAATAATTTGCACAATTAAATGGAAATTGAAATAAATATGTAAAAAATGCAAAAAGAATTTTTATGTGTATGAAAAAAAAAGAATATTATTTATGTGAAATAAAAAGGGAAATAAAAAGGTATTATTTTTGGAGTATTTTCAAATTTAGGGCAAAACCCTAATTTTTAATCAAAGGGGTATTAATCAATTAATTCATATAATATTTATTACTTACATACAAAAAATAAAATAAAATATTGTATATTTGTAAAAAGGGGATTTTTTTAGTATTAAATATTAAAAAATAAAATATGTACATTTTTTGGTATTTTTATCCTAAGCACATTAATATATACCTATATATTCATATTATTTACAAAATATGTACTATATATATTAATTAATAATATTTAATATTTAAATAAAAAAGGTAATTTTCTATAAAATATTTTCAGGAGGTAAAAATAAGATAAAATGTATATAAAAATATATTTGTACTATCTTAATATTTTAAACAAAAAGTATATATATATATATATATATATATTTATCTATTTATGTACAAACTAAAGAAACAATCAAATAAATACTTAATAAATTCAAAAAATGATGAGAAAAATATTTTTATATTTTTAATATGCTGAGAAAAAATAAATGAGTCAGTTAAAAAAAAAAAAGTCATAAAACATTAAAAATGAAGCAAATGGGCTCAGGGGTGCAAAACAAAAAAAGTGGTGTGAATAAGAAAATTGCTCAGGCCCAGCCCAAGAAGACATTGTCTTCAACCTTCAGCCAAAAACAATTCAAAAACGCGCGCCCTGTTCTTGATCTTCTAACTCCTGATTCCTGGCTTATTAATAAAAACTCATAACATAAAAAATGTTCAGCATCAAGAGACGAATCCAACCATATGCAGAACTTGATCTAACTCTCTAAGATGAGGGAGAATTTCTCCTCCCCCAAATCCTAACCTAGATTTTCTGCCATTTTCAAACCTCAAATTCTCACAGCTCAAGCAAAAGAAATGAAAAGTAAAAACATGTACATGTTCAGTGGCATGAGTAGAACATTGTTTATTCACAAACTTAGAGTTAATGATGCTTGATAAGAGAGATAGAAGTTCACCAAGATACCTGTTCAGCTGGAGTTCTATCTGGCAATGAGGGAGCTTTCAGTGCAAGGTGATGATTGGAAAAGCTTCCTTGAGGTCCAGGGATGCTATTCCAATGTTTACTTTGTCTTGAAAGCTTCTGAATCGTGCTAGAGCACTTCACCTGCAAAACAAGAAACTGAAAATGGTGGAAGTGGTTAGAGGGATTACAGGTCGTGTTTCAAGTCATGGTTAGCTTGCATAGATGCTAGGGAATGTGTGTGAACTGGTTTGGGCAAGAGAGCTTGAGGGAAATGGAAGATGGCACTCAAACTGCAGGCCTGACCCTGTTTTTGCAGCTTGAAGATGATTCTGAGATTGGGAGTGTTTTAGAGGTGCTAGGGTCGTGCAAAAGCTTGGTTGAGATGTTTGGAATGTGTCTACAATATTTGCTTCTGTGTTCTAATGCTGAGATCAAAGATGTCCTATGTTATGGTACTTTTCTTCACACTTAAGCAAGCAAAACCAACTTGGTGTTTTAGGCAAGTAGGGGACCTCTAATGAGCTGCATAATCTCTCCTTGATCAGAGTGTTTTGCTCATAATCTTGTGCCAATTGGATTTGATTTGTACTTGTGGATTTGCATCATGACATAAAGTGAAACTGTTGCAAAAATGGATATAATACTTTTCCAATTTGGGATTAATCCATCATACAATGCTTTAGCTCATGAAACAAGGTCTTAGCACAATGAACATGCATTAAATTATTGAGTGTTGGATGGTTTTAGGACCTGTAATCAAGGGACATGCTGGTTTGAGAAGTTTGCACAAATTATGAACATGAAAAATAGCCAATTCAAAAGTGAGTTTTTGCCAAGTTGTGAAATTCGAATCTCTCAAGTCATGAGGTTGTTTGATGAGTTCTTGGACATTTTGGAAAGTTTGGAATGTGTACTACAATCCATCTTTGAAATGCAATTTGAAATTCCAAGTGGAAGTGTATGGAAAATGGCCTTGAAGTGGGGTAGAAAACCTTGTCAAAATAGGTCAAAAATTCACTAAGTTAAGAATGGTTTAGTGCCCTTATTCAAAAATTTGTAACTTGAGATACAAGCCTCAAATTGGAAAACTTTGTGAATCAAAGTTGCATATTATGCAACAAGCTACAACTTTCATGTTTTGACTTTTGTTTGAATCCAAATGGATCTTGGTGAGAAAGTGGGGCAAAGTTGGGAAATAATTAGGGTTTTTCATAACTTAGAAAAATTCTAAGTTATGAAAAATTCTAATTTCTAACCCTAATTTGCATTTTGTGATTTCTTGATGAACAAGTTTCATGATTTGGCATGTTTTGATGAAAAATGAATCTTGACTCTTGATTTTGACCAAAAAGTCAAAGTTTGACTTTTCAGTATACAGTCAAAATTGATCAATTGACTGGGAAATTCAACTGTCAATCTTGTGTACTTGGGATCTTTTGAGTTTGTTGAGCATGTCAAGATAATTCCATGGGGTCCTTGAATCCATATATGAGCTTGGTTTGCCATTGGCTAGGTCAAACAGTCAAAAATTGCCTTTGTACAGTCAAAACCCTAAAAATGACCATTTTGCCCTTTTGGTGATCTGATCAAATTTCTTATGGAATTATGATCCAAACTTGATCAAATGGTCCATATGAGTTCCTAATGTTGATGTGGGTCAATTTTCATGAGGTTTGACTGTCAATTGGCCACAGTTGACTTTTTCCCCAATATAGCTGATTTTTAGGTCAATTGTCCAATTGACTGGGCAAAACTTGGAATCAAGGCTTGAAACTTGGTATGGATAAACTTGGGAGTCCAATATGAAGCAAGAAAGTCATCTTAGGCATTTTAGGTCAAAACATCTTTGTGCAAACACAAACCCTAATTTGGGTCCACAGTGCAAGGAGAAGTCTTTAGCAGATGAAACCCTAACTGGATCTTGATCTCCAAGGGCTTTGTGGTGAGAAATCAATGAGAAATGGGAGGGAAAATTTTGGGGTACAACAGTTGCCCCTGTTCAATCTTCTTGAATCCGAAGAGTTAGATTGGCAAGTTTGCCTTTCGTGACTCGAGGGTAAAAGGAGATTGGACACTAGAGTGCCCGGAAATTTGCACTCGTCAAAGCGATGGATGCAGGAATGGGCTTAGAGATGCCATTTAGAGATGGGCTTAGAGATGCCATCTTGAGGGGTGACAGTAACTTGTCGGGGATGGGCTTAGAGATGCCATCTGGAATGAGTATCAGGAAGGCGTCCATGCTTTGGACCATCTTCGAACTGGGGTCTGAATAAGCAATAGATTGACATCCGTTGTTGGGAGGAATCCATTAACTGTTTTCAAAGGTTGCATCTGAACAAGTGATAGATTAACATCCGTTGTTGGGAAGAATCCATAGACTGTTTTCAGAAGTCTTGAGAAGAAACTGAACAAGCGATAGGTTAACATCCGTTACTTGGAGAACCCGTAAACTGTTTTCAGAAATCTTGGAGTTGAATAAGCAATAGAGCGGCATCCGTTGTTGGGAAGCGTCCGTAAACTGTTTTCAAAAGGTGAGAAGAGTCTGAACAAGCGATAGATTAACATCCGTTGTTTGGGAAGAATCCATAAACTGTTTTCAGAAGTCTGAAGAAGAATCTGAACAAGCGATAGGTTAACATCCGTTACTTGGAGAACCCGTAAACTGTTTTCAGAAATCTTGGAGTTGAATAAGCAATAGAGCGGCATCCGTTGTTGGGAAGCGTCCGTAATCTGTTTTCAAAAGTTGCGTCTGAACAAGTGATAGATTAACATCCGTTGTTGGGAAGAATCCATAGACTGTTTTCAGAAGTCTTGAATTTTGAGGAGGAACCGGTGTAGGGTTGCTTGATGATGAGTTCGTGTAAAACTGCATCTGAAACTGTTAAGGATAGCTTTTTATTCTTATCCTGAAAAGGACAAAATGTTAGCTAAACACAAAATTATGTTGCATGAAATGTATGATGCAATATATGTTATATCAATGTTTATGATATGAATGTAATGAATGCGCATGTAAGCTGATGAGCTGTCTTGCTGGGGATAGATGAATCCTGGATGGCTGAAGATAAAAGCATCTTGACTGCTGCTGGGAAGAATAATTCCTTGGCTGTTACTGGGGAATAAGGAGCTTGGGTTGTATACCAAACCTCTGGGAAATTCCTGATGACTTCTACTGGGGAGTACCAATCTAGTAGGCTCATGCTGGGGATGCAAGACTGAGAATCTTCAGTTTGGCGGGAAACATCTCTGGCGACTTCACTGGGGAACTCAAGATTTGCTCTCCTAAAACTCTGTAGGGAGAAGGTTCATTAGCCTGGCTTTGCTGGGGATTCTGAAACTTAAACTCTGGGGGGGGATTGAATTCCTGAGGACCCTCTGGCTGGGGGATTTGTAAAGATAAGTTACGTTGGGGAATCTTGATGAACTCCGCTGGGGATAGGAAGAATTTTGGCGAGTGCGATCTTCTGTGGCAATAAGCTGAGGATAACCCAGTTATAAGCCCTTGTGAGGAATAACTTTGAATAAAACTCGGGAGAGACGTCTGTACTCTGCAGGGGATAAGCTTCCCGAATCTACTGGGGATAAGCTTCAAGACTTGTTGGGGGATATGGACTCCAAATCTCCTGGGGGTTTCCTTTGAAAGGGTATCAAGATATCCAACCGCACCTTTGACTTATCAGTAATCCTCTTTCTTGGTTCATAAGGAAATGATTTTGTTCAAATGCATATTCCTATTTAACAAAATATTGGACGTTTCTCAAAATAAAACAAATAGTGCAAGAGAAAAGAAAAGGAAATGACACGAATTTCTGGGAAAAGTATTTGTATTGATTTTCTATGAGTATATTTGTACAAAGGAGACAATCATCCTAGTAAGAGGATTTTGTCGTAAATATTTGAAAGATTTATACAAAATAAGGATGGCTATGTGAAATAATTCCATGGGATTCCATTCTGCTATAGCTTTCTCAACTCTGAATATCTGTCCATTCAATGCTTCGCTTGACGATGACTGGATTGATTAGAAGCCTGGAACTGGTTGATGAAGAGATTGTCTTTGAAGTGATCCGACGAGGCATAGTCATACGCTTTAATTCCCTAACTTTTGCCTGAATCGCCCTTTCGGGTTTTCGATCCACCGGGAAACCCATTTTTGCCCAAGCCGCCCTTTCGGGTTTTCAACTTGCCGGGTGTACAAATTTTTTTGTTTTTATCCCTAATTTTTGCCTGAATCGCCCTTTCGGGTTTTCGATCCACCGGGATGCCCATTTTTGCCCAAGCCGCCCTTTCAGGTTTTCGACTTGTCGGGTTATTTTATGCGTAGTATCTTTTGACTATGTCTGCGTTCGCAGGGTGCGGCAAATCGTCGCCGTCCATGGTGGTCAGAATCATTGCACCACCAGAAAATATGCTCTTGATCACAAATGGTCCTTCATATGTAGGAGTCCATTTGCCCCTGGGATCACTTTGCGGCAAGATAATCCGCTTGATTACGAGGTCTCCGACTTTATACACTTGACGTCTGACTTTCTTATTGAAGGCCTTGATCATCCGCTTTTGATACGTCTGACCATGGCATATAGCAGCAAGTCGCTTTTCGTCGATCAGATTGAGTTGATCAAGTCGGGTCTGCATCCAATCATCTTCATTCAAACCTACATCCTTCATGATCCTTAGAGAAGGGATCTGGACTTCCATAGGCAAAACAGCTTCCATGCCATAAACCAGAGAAAATGGGGTTGCCCCAGTTGAAGTACGTGTCGTCGTGCGGTATCCATGCAGAGCAAACGGTAACATCTCATGCCAGTCCTTGTAAGTGACTGTCATTTTCTGAATGATTTTCTTAATGTTTTTGTTCGCAACTTCAACAGCACCGTTCATCTTCGGCCGATAGGGAGATAAATTGTGATGATAAATCTTGAACTGTTCGCACAATGCAGTGATCATTGTGTTATTCAGATTTGTACCGTTGTCCGTGATGATCCTGTCTGGGACACCATACCGACATATGAGATTTTGCTTGATAAAGCGAGCAACCACATTTTTGGTGACAGAGGCGAAGGAAGCTGCTTCGACCCATTTAGTGAAGTAGTCAATGGCAACCAGGATGAAGCGATGTCCGTTGGAAGCCGTGGGCTTGATCTCTCCAATCATATCAATGCCCCACATTGCAAAGGGCCACGGAGCAGTCAGGACGTTGAGGGGAACCGGAGGAATATGAACTTTGTCAGCATAGACTTGACACTTGTGGCAAGTACGGGAATGTTGATGGCAATCAGCTTCCATGGTAGACCAGTAATAGCCTGCCCTCAGGATCTTCTTAGCCATTGTATGCCCGCTCAAGTGAGTGCCAAATGTGCCGCTGTGTATATCAGTCATGATCAAATCTGCTTCAGCTTTGTCCACACATCGGAGTACTACACAATCATGGATTCGTTTGTAAAGGATGTCGTTGCTCAGGAAGAACTTAACAGCGAATTTCCTTAAGAACTTCTTGTCATTTACGGAAGCTCCTTCAGGATAATCTCTAGTCTCGAGATACTTTTTGATTTCATGGAACCAAGGTTGTTTCACTACTTCTTCGGTATTAATCTCGTGGCAATGCGCCGGTTCATCCATTCGCTCGATGGTGATTTTGGGAGCCTCGTTATCCCAGTTGAGTTTAAACATGGAGGACATTGTGGCTAGAGCATCTGCTAGCTGATTCTCTTCTCGCGGGAAATGCTCGAAGGTAATTTGCTTGAAATGAGGCAACAATGTCAGGACATGTTCTTTGTATGGGATAAGATTAGGATGCTTGGTATCCCACTCTCCTTTGATTTGACTGATAACCAAAGCCGAGTCCCCAAATACGATCAAAGATTTGATCCCCAAGTCTATAGCAGCCTTGAGACCAAAGATGCAAGCTTCA
The DNA here is from genome assembly GCA_948472305.1 of Vicia faba. Classification (NCBI taxonomy): domain Eukaryota; kingdom Viridiplantae; phylum Streptophyta; class Magnoliopsida; order Fabales; family Fabaceae; genus Vicia; species Vicia faba. The sequence goes on from OX451740.1 coordinate 41,472,693, forward strand.
TACTCAGCCATGTTGTTCGTGCAGCTGAAGCAAAGTCGGGCCGTGAAAGGTGTGTGACAACACTCCGGAGAAATGAGTACTGCGCCGATACCGTTTCCAAGTGCATTTGAAGCACCATCAAAGTACAGGGTCCATCGGGATCCCTTTTCGGGTCCGTCATACGGTCCGTCACCTTCAACGTTGTCCAAATTCATGATGTCCTCGTCTGGGAAGTCAAATCTCATGGGCTGATAATCTTCGATAGCCTGATGAGCCAGATGGTCAGCTAATACACTCCCTTTTATAGTTTTTTGGGTGGTGTACTGGATGTCATACTCGGTTAGGATCATTTGCCATCTAGCTATCCTTCCAGATAAAGCGGGCTTCTCGAAGATATACTTGATAGGGTCCATTTTGGATATCAACAAGGTAGTATGAGTCAGCATATACTGTCTTAGTCGGCGAGTAGCCCATACCAAAGCGCAACAAGTTTTCTCGAGCAGTGAGTAGCGAGTCTCACAGTCGGTAAACTTTTTGCTAAGGTAATAAATAGCATGCTCTTTTCGACCAGACTCGTCATGCTGGCCCAAAACACACCCCATTGAGTTATCCAAGACGGTTAAGTACATGATCAATGGTCTTCCTTCGACGGGTGGCATCAGAATAGGAGGTTCTAGCAAATACTCCTTGATTCTATCAAAAGCAGCTTGGCAATCGTCGTTCCATTCCACTACCTGATCTTTTTTCAAGAGTTTGAAAATTGGCTCACAGGTAGAAGTCAGATGTGAGATGAATCTGGCAATATAGTTTATGCGCCCCAAGAATCCTCTAACCTCCTTTTCAGTACGGGGAGCAGGCATCTCTTGTATTTCTTTTACTTTTGCCGGATCGACTTCAATGACTTTGTTGCTTACAATGAATCCCAGGAGTTTACCAGACCTAACTCCAAAAGTGCATTTACTTGGATTCAGCCTGAGCTTGTATTCTTTTAACCTGGCAAACAGCTTTTCCAGATGTTCAAGGTGCTCTTCCTCTGTTTGTGACCGAGCTATCATATCGTCTACGTAAACTTCAATCTCATGATGTATCATATCATGAAATAAAGCTACCATGGCGCGTTGATAAGTTGCCCATGCGTTCTTCAGCCCGAACGGCATCACCTTGTAACAGAAAGTGCCCCATTGCGTGACAAAAGTCGTTTTCTCCATATCCTCGGGAGCCATTTTGATTTGATTGTAGCCCGAGAATCCGTCCATGAAGGAAAACACTTTATGCTGAGCTGTATTGTCGATCAAGATGTCAATATGAGGTAGCGGGAAATCATCTTTAGGGCTGGCCCTATTCAAATCCCGGTAGTCCACACACATTCTGACTTTGCCATCTTTCTTCGGTACTGGCACGATGTTAGCGACCCATTGAGGATAGGACGTAACAGCCAGAAAGCCAGCATCGAATTGTTTCATTACTTCCGCTTTGATCTTTTCGGACATGTCAGGCCTCATTCGGCAAACTTTTTGCTTGATTGGTGGACAGTCTTCTCTTGTGGGGAGACGGTGAACCACGATGTCTGTGTCTAGACCCGGCATGTCTTCGTAGGACCAAGTGAAGATTTCAACATACTCATTCAACAACTGTACCAAGCGCTCCTTGACTTTTGGTTCCAGATTGGCACCCACTTGTACCTCCTTCCGGTCCTCCTCGGTTCCCAAGTTAACAGTTTCCAATGGCTCTTCATGCGGTAAGATGGCCCTTTCCTCTTGTTGCAGAAGCCTGGCTAGTTCCCCGGGTACTTCACAACCTTCGTCATCTTCATACTCGGCTAGATTGACCAGATCTTCAGAGTTATTGAAAGATACAGCAGAATAGTCACCCATGGAATCCAGAGTGGATGGGTACCTGCATTGGTGAGTGTGGGTGTGTGTAAGGGATAGCCATCCTTAAACAAAAAATGCAAAAGGAAAGAAAATGAACATAAGCAGTTTATCAAATGAGAGACGTCCAATGAATCATTAAACATGGCATATGAATATGAAAAATAATCAAAACCCTTACAAGTAGACCTACATGCCCCGGGCAAGGCAGGAGGTGAAAAGATAGTGTACGGATTGTTTTGAAAGTAAATATTACAGACCAAATAGGAAATGTTTAACAGGTAAATTACTGATGAATAAAAGTGATGGGGACAAAGTCCTTAGCCTCCCAATTGCTCAATCCTCCTTTGACAGTTGGATAAATCCACTCTTCAATGTTGCTCTCCTTGTCTTCATCTTCCAAGGCGTTGATTCCGTAGGGAGAAATTTTGACTGGCGCTCTTTCAATCTTCGCACGGCGCATAGCTTTCTGGCCAGCGGTTGTGAACCCTAATCCAAACTTGTCAGTCTTATGCGGAATGTCAGGTAACTGCCCCCATGCTGAATTCTTCCCTTCTTTTATTGCGGCCCTTGCATCCTCCAGAGATGCCATCCTGGCCATCTGTCTCGATGTCTCAGCCGTCAACTTCGCTACTGCTATTTCAGGAAGGACTTCTTCGAAATGTTGAAACGGTGTCTCAATGAACTCCCCTTCTACCTCTACGTACCGGAAAGAGTTCAAGTGGCTAATCATGTACTCCTCTTCGCCGTGGACGGTAATGATCTTTCCCTTGACAGGATACTTTAACATCTGATGTAAGGAGGAGGTGACTGCCCCAGCATGGTGTATCCAAGGCCTGCCCAGCAAGCAAGAGTATGACGGACGGATGTCCATCACATAGAAAGTGGATTTAAACACCTCAGTACCTATCTTGATGGGAATTTCAACCTCTCCATGGACCATTCTCTTCGAACCATCGAAAGCTCTGACAACAATATCACTCGGCTTCAATTCCAACCCTTCACAATCTAGTCGGTCCAAGGCCTTCTTAGGCAAAACATTCAGCGACGAACCGGTATCAACCAAAACATGTGCAAGGGTGGTTCCGCGACACTCGATTGAAATATGCAAAGCATCATTGTGGTTTCTGCCTTTAGGGGTTAGGTCGGCATCAGAAAAACCTAATCCATTGTCCGCAGTCAGGCTAGCCACGTAATTTTGAAATTGATCCGCAGAGGTTTCCTGGGGCACATGAGCTGCCTTCAGGAATTTTATCAGGGCTTTAGCGTGCGCTTCTGAGCAAAGTAGTAGTGCCAGCATGGAGATCTTGGAGGGGGTTTGCCCCAACTGTTCCACCACATCGTAATCACTTCTCTTGATTATCCTCAAAATCTCGTCCATTTCCTTCTTGGAGATTTCCGGGATTACTAAGGGTTGAGCCCTCGTCCTGACGGGCTCATCTTGGATTCCCTTACCTTTGTCAGCAGTGGAAGGAGGGACAGTACTAGGAACAATAATGTCTTCAATCAGAGGAGTTCTAGCAGAAAGTTTTATTGGTGCAGGGATGACTTCGTTAGCTGATGAGGGTCCAAAGACTGCTCTTGGAGGGGCAATCTCTGGAGAAAATATTCTCCCGCTCCTGGTGATTTTGCTGGTGCCCGCAATGTTACTAATGCTGGCTCTTTCATCATCCGAACTTTCTTCAATTACCTCGATTTGCTTGATACCATGGTAGTAGATGTCACCGCCATAGTTCCAAGGTATCGACTTCTCAGAAACATAGGGAACATGTCCTGGCATTGGTATCTTCAAAGGAACAGATTTTGCAGCTGGTGTAATCTTAACAGGCTTTTTGACGGCCTTGGAAAGATTGGCGTGAATGGTTATGATTGAGACATCTTCAGTATGAACTGGAACAGCAGAAACTTTTTCAAACAAAATTTGTCGACTATCCATAAGGCCTTGGATGCCTTTCTTCAGTAGCGGACAATCAAACGGCAGAGAGTAGCAACAATGGCAGTCTTCTTTACATCCCGGGAAGATCCCGGCCCTTAACAAATTCAACTTAATGGTTAGCAGTGGAGTGGTCAGATCACTGACATCAGCAACATACAAATCTTCTTCAATGGCATTGACATTTCGGCCGTGCTTCGGCATGGGCGCAGATATCACATTAGGCTTCTCTGGAGCGTCAAACTCCACCTCTTTAGCCTCTATCAGGTCTTGGATTTTGTGCTTGAGTGCCCAACAATCATTGGTGTCGTGTCCAACACTGTCTGAATGGTAGGCGCATTTAGCATTGGCATGATAATGCGGAGAGGACGTATTCACATTCTTTGGTGCCTCCTTGATGGTGGCAAGATTCAACTTCAATAGATGGGGAAGCACTTGTGCTGGAGTCATGTTAATGCGGGTGAACTGCCGTTGTGGCCGTTCCACCCGTTGCTGATTTGGTCTGGACTGGTTATAGCGAGGCTGCTCACTCGGAGTGTTTTGAATCATTACGGCCCCCACAGTTGGCCGACGCTCCGTCTTCCCTGCTCTTCTCTGAGAATATACCATAGCTGTCTCCTTCTTAAAAGGTTTCTTCTCAACACTTGCAGCAACACCCTTCTGAATTTTTCCTGACTTGATGCCAGCTTCTATTCTTTCGCCTGTTAAGATCAAATCGGTAAACCCCGCGGAAGAGTTACCAATTAGATGATTGAAAAATGGCCCAGATAGGGTCCCAAGAAACATATCAACAAGTTCACGGTCGGTTAAAGGAGGCTGCACCCTGCCAGCCAAATCCCTCCATTTTTGTGCATATTCTTTGAATCCCTCACTTGTTCCTAGTAACACACCCTGAAGTTGGGTACGAGTAGGAGTAAGATCAGAATTATACTGGTATTGTTTGTAGAAAGCGGTGGCCAAATCTTCCCAATTTCTGACACTGGTTCCTTCTAGCTGATAAAACCACTCCAACTGAGCTCCCGACAGGCTGTCTTGAAAGAAATGAATCCAGAGGTTTTTATCTGCCGTATAGGGTTGAATCTTTCTCACGTAGGACCTGAGATGCATTTTGGGACATGACAGCCCATCATACCTCACAAACACTGGCACTTTGAATTTTGGGGGAATCACAATCCCGGCGACCAAACCCAAGTCTTCAAAATCCAAACCCGGTACTCTTTGTAGCTTCATGGCGGCCAACCTGTCTTCTAAACCCTTGTATTTATCATCAGCTGGAGGATATTGTTGGTCAGAATAATCTTCATCCTCTTCAACCTCTTCTTCCTCTGCATCAGACTCGGAAGGCACCGCAACTCCATCTCTTTTACTAGTCCCTTCATCAGAAGTAGGAGGAAATTCAAGCACTCTCCGAGCTTCTCCGTCAAATCTTCTCCCCAAAGTAGCCACCCCAATCCTCTTTTTCTTCTTTTTCACTGGTTCCTTGTTCCCCAATTGAGTCTTGATATCCTCCTGGATTTTAACCAAGGTCATCAGGAGTTGCTGGAATTGTGCATTCTGAGCTTGTAGGTCTTTGACTGTTTGCTCGAGATCCATCCTACTGAAATAAACAGCAGACAGATAAGGAAACCTGGAGTGAGACCTGCTTATGCACATGATGAATGGTATGCTGATGTATGCAATGCATTCAAGGATTTAGAACATTCAAAATTTTTTCAGACAAAGAAGAACGCACGTCATATTAATAAGAAGAAATTTGTTAGTACATAAATGCCCCATGGGCCAGATATTACAAAATAAACTTCTTAAGGCAGAAAGACATTGCGCATCCTCTTTGGTGCGATGTAGGTGTTGAGGGCCTCTTGCTCGTGGAGTCGGCGGGTAAGCTCTAGAACCTTCTTTTCACTGGCGTAGTAGCTAGCTTCAAAAGTGTTCCGTTCCTCCTTGAGCTGAATCCAACTTTTCTGCATTTCCTCCCACAATGTAGGCATGTCTGGATGCAGGATGGTATAGGGAACCTCTCCTTCATTGACGGGCTCTTTAATCACTGGGAGTACATGAGGATAAGGCATCATTAGACTTTGGGCTCGGGCTCGTACCCACTTGAGATAGGGCTCAAGAGGGATGGAGTTCTTGTGTCCCAGGGTCTTGCTATCAACCTTGTTGAGTTTTCCCCAAGCTCTGATGAATCTTTGGCGAAGTCCTTGCGCATCGTTGTCGAAGTCAAAAACTAGGCTAGGAATCAACATATCATGAGGGCCATCCCTCCGTGCATATCCAAATTGCCTCAAAGCTAGGCAAGGATTGTAGGTGATACCTCCCCTAATTCCAAGTAAAGGAACATTAGGAAATTCTCCGCAACGATCGACGATGATGACATTTTCTCTGGACCGAGAACACCAATGCACATCAGAATGAGTAAGAGTCATCAACCGTTGGGACCACCTTGTACATTGGTCATTCTTCCAGACAGATTGCGGAAGGTGCGAAATAAACCACCTTGCAAGGATAGGAGTACAGCACATGAAAACACCCCTCTTTCTCATTGTTCGTGTGTAAAATGAGTGAAGGATGTCCCCAAGCAATGTTGGTATTGGATTTCTGGACAAGAAGATTTTGACGGCGTTGACATCTATCAATTGGTCAGGATTTGGGAACAAGACCAACCCATAGATAAGGAGTGCCACAATTTCTTCAAAGGCTTGTAGGTCCAATGAATTCCAACATTCCTGTGCCTTCTCAAACAAGAATTTTGCTAAGAATCCCTTGACGCCGCTTCTGGTTTCCCAATGCCCCTTGATGTCGGACGGCTGTAGATGTAATGCTCGAGCAACATCTTCCGGATTTGGTTCCTTTTCCGTACCGTTGAAGGGTAGTTGATTAAGGATAGGAATTCTCAGGAGTTGAGAAAACTCCTCCAAAGTGGGTACCAACTGATAATCAGGGAAAGTGAAACAGTGGTGAAGAGGGTCAAAGAACTGGAATAGCACTTTCATCATGTCTTCTTCAATGTTGGTGTTGACTAGGCTGAGCAGTCTACCATGTCTTTCACTGAAGGATGAATTTTCCGGAATTCTTGAGGTGAGCTCCTTGAGTTGAGGAGAGATTCTCACAAGGTTGACTTGAATGGTATTTCTGCGAGGAATTTCCATGACCTACAAAATAGGAACAAAGATGAAGGTCCAAACCCTTGAAATGGTTAGTAAATGCATATGATGCTTCATGATGTTTATGATGTATGCACAAAACATATGTACAAGCAAATCACACCAAACCCTAGTTTCAGGCTTGCATGGGGTTTCATAGGTGAGTACCCTCTTGAGTGTAGTTGGCTTAAAAACCTGTCCTATAAATAGTAACCGGGTTCTAAGGAGCTCAATATCACGGGATTGTTTTCATCGTTCATCGTTTTGGTTTAGCCACTTAACTAGCGACCAAAATATTCCAAGAAAACAACCCTCAATGAGTGTAGTATCGAGTATCTACCAACTTCGGACTGCACCAAAGCCGGTCATCTCACTACCCCTAATAAAAGGCCAAGATGGTCAAGTAAGGTTCTAGGTCATTAGTGCTTAGTGACATCACTCAGCGGCCCCGTACTCTCCTTGATTGAACTCAAGGGTTACCGGTACTCACAAATATGTCGCACTAATATAGCTATTGCTTCGACCGTGTCGGTATACCCCGCACAGTTTCCACAACGTATTGCTATCTATGAATGTTTCCCAAAATCCGGGTGGAGGATTGCAAACCCAAACAATAGAGCCAAGTTATAAAGCAATCAATTCAAACAATTAGTCATGCAAGAGGGTGATCTAATCCCTAAGGTTACTCCACTTTAAAAAAATTTCCCCAGCAGAGTCGCCAGTTCTGTTATACGGTGGGAGAACTGACTAGGGTTTTGCGTTTGTTTTCGCAAATGTTTCGGTTGAGCAAGAGTCGCCACCGACTTTTTATTTTATCCTAAGGAAAGGTTTAAAAAGCACAGCAAAAACCTTTGAGATTTTTCTTGGGTTCGGGGAGTAGATTATAGAAAGGGAAGGTATTAGCACCCTTTCTATCCATGGTTATCCATGGGCTCTTAGGTACTTGCTTAGATCAACTTGCCTTAGTTTTCAATTATTTGAAATGGTGCTTGATGTGTGGTTTTGAAAATGTTTTGAAAAGATGCCTCGTATAGGCTACCCTTGTAACAATTCTTTACTCGAATGTTTTACAAAAGGGTGTTTTGTCTTTAGAAAAGATGTTTCAAGGTTTGTTTGAAAGTTGGTTTTAAAAGTGTTTGTGAAGTGGGTTTTGAAAATAGGCAAGTGTTTTCTTTGCAAATTGGCAAGTACTTAAGAGTTATCTACCCTAAAGTTTTCTCAAAGATTTTTGTTATGTTTTAAACCTTTTGACAATTTTGTTCCACCATTGCATTTGGTGGACAATCTTGTCTTAGGAGGTGAAAGGGACGGGCGCGGGTCATCGTTTAGACCATAATTGCAATAGTGTTAAATATCTTTTGGGCAATTTTTCTTTAAAAGGGACTTGATCATTCATTTAGGCAACATTTTGAGGGGCTATGATCATTTGATTGTTTGTTTTACCCAAAGAAATTCAACATGCAATATGGCCCAATTATTTGAAGGCAACAAAGTGGAATACCCTAGGGGTGCAAGTGTGAAATGTGTTGTCCATTTTCATGCTTGTTTATCTTGAGTTATGTCCAACTACTTTGTTCGTTTTATTCGTATACAAACCCTAATTCTAGCATGGTAGGTTTAGAAAGCATTAAAGTGCGAAATTTAAATTCCTACACTATTACAACACAATAATATGGGGAGGGGGTACAATGTTTCAAATGGGGTATATTTAGACAAGAATTTAAACCTAACTATTACATCATTTTCTTTGAATATTTACAAGACAAATAAATTGCACAATTAAATGGAAATTGAAATAAATATGTAAAAAATGCAAAAAGAATTTTTATGTGTATGAAAAAAAAAGAATATTATTTATGTGAAATAAAAAGGGAAATAAAAAGGTATTATTTTTGGAGTATTTTCAAATTTAGGGCAAAACCCTAATTTTTAATCAAAGGGGTATTAATCAATTAATTCATATAATATTTATTACTTACATACAAAAAATAAAATAAAATATTGTATATTTGTAAAAAGGGGATTTTTTTAGTATTAAATATTAAAAAATAAAATATGTACATTTTTTGGTATTTTTATCCTAAGCACATTAATATATACCTATATATTCATATTATTTACAAAATATGTACTATATATATTAATTAATAATATTTAATATTTAAATAAAAAAGGTAATTTTCTATAAAATATTTTCAGGAGGTAAAAATAAGATAAAATGTATATAAAAATATATTTGTACTATCTTAATATTTTAAACAAAAAGTATATATATATATTTATCTATTTATGTACAAACTAAAGAAACAATCAAATAAATACTTAATAAATTCAAAAAATGATGAGAAAAATATTTTTATATTTTTAATATGCTGAGAAAAAATAAATGAGTCAGTTAAAAAAAGAAAAAGTCAAAAAACATTAAAAATGAAGCAAATGGGCTCAGGGGTGCAAAACAAAAAAAGTGGTGTGAATAAGAAAATTGCTCAGGCCCAGCCCAAGAAGACATTGTCTTCAACCTTCAGCCAAAAACAATTCAAAAACGCGCGCCCTGTTCTTGATCTTCTAACTCCTGATTCCTGCCTTATTAATAAAAACTCATAACATAAAAAATGTTCAGCATCAAGAGACGAATCCAACCATATGCAGAACTTGATATAACTCTCTAAGATGAGGGAGAATTTCTCCTCCCCCAAATCCTAACCTAGATTTTCTGCCATTTTCAAACCTCAAATTCTCACAGCTCAAGCAAAAGAAATGAAAAGTAAAAACATGTACATGTTCAGTGGCATGAGTAGAACATTGTTTATTCACAAACTTAGATTTAATGATGCTTGATAAGAGAGATAGAAGTTCACCAAGATACCTGTTCAGCTGGAGTTCTATCTGGCAATGAGGGAGCTTTCAGTGCAAGGTGATGATTAGAAAAGCTTCCTTGAGGTCCAGGGATGCTATTCCAATGTTTACTTTGTCTTGAAAGCTTCTGAATCGTGCTAGAGCACTTCACCTGCAAAACAAGAAACTGAAAATGGTGGAAGTGGTTAGAGGGATTACAGGTCGTGTTTCAAGTCATGGTTAGCTTGCATAGATGTTAGGGAATGTGTGTGAACTGGTTTGGGCAAGAGAGCTTGAGGGAAATGGAAGATGGCACTCAAACTGCAGGCCTGACCCTGTTTTTGCAGTTTGAAGATGATTCTGAGATTGGGAGTGTTTTAGAGGTGCTAGGGTCGTGAAAAAGCTTGGTTGAGATGTTTGGAATGTGTCTACAATATTTGCTTCTGTGTTCTAATGCTGAGATCAAAGATGTCCTATGTTATGGTACTTTTCTTCACACTTAAGCAAGCAAAACCAACTTGGTGTTTTAGGCAAGTAGGGGACCTCTAATGAGTTGCATAATCTCTCCTTGATCAGAGTGTTTTGCTCATAATCTTGTGCCAATTGGATTTGATTTGTACTTGTGGATTTGCATCATGACATAAAGTGAAACTTTTGCAAAAATGGATATAATACTTTTTCCAATTTGGGATTAATCCATCATACAATGCTTTAGCTCATGAAACAAGGTCTTAGCACAATGAACATGCATTAAATTATTGAGTGTTGGATGGTTTTAGGACCTGTAATCAAGGGACATGCTGGTTTGAGAAGTTTGCACAAATTATGAACATGAAAAATAGCCAATTCAAAAGTGAGTTTTTGCCAAGTTGTGAAATTCGAATCTCTCAAGTCATGAGGTTGTTTGATGAGTTCTTGGACATTTTGGAAAGTTTGGAATGTTTACTACAATCCATCTTTGAAATGCAATTTGAAATTCCAAGTGGAAGTGTATGGAAAATGGCCTTGAAGTGGGGTAGTAAACCTTGTCAAAATAGGTCAAAAATTCACTAAGTTAAGAATGGTTTAGTGCCCTTATTCAAAAATTTGTAACTTGAGATACAAGCCTCAAATGGGAAAACTTTGTGAATCAAAGTTGTAGATTATGCAACAAGCTACAAATTTCATGTTTTGACTTTTGTTTGAATCCAAATGGATCTTGGTGAGAAAGTGGGGCAAAGTTGGGAAAAAATTAGGGTTTTTCATAACTTAGAAAAATTCTAAGTTATGAAAAATTCTAATTTCTAACCCTAATTTGCATTTTGTGATTTCTTGATGAACAACTTTCATGATTTGGCATGTTTTGATGAAAAATGAATCTTGACTCTTGATTTTGACCAAAAAGTCAAAGTTTGACTTTTCAGTATATAGTCAAAATTGATCAATTGACTGGGAAATTCAACTGTCAATCTTGTGTACTTGGGATCTTTTGAGTTTGTTGAGCATGTCAAGATAATTCCATGGGGTCCTTGAATCCATATATGAGCTTGTTTTGCCATTGGCTAGGTCAAACAGTCAAAAATTGCCTTTGTACAGTCAAAACCCTAAAAATGACCATTTTGCCCTTTTGGTGATCTGATCAAATTTCTTATGGAATTGTGATCCAAACTTGATCAAATGGTCCATATGAGTTCCTAATGTTGATGTGGGTCAATTTTCATGAGGTTTGACTGTCAATTGGCCACAGTTGACTTTTTCCCCAATATAGCTGATTTTTAGGTCAATTGTCCAATTGACTGGGCAAAACTTGGAATCAAGGCTTGAAACTTGGTATGGATAAACTTGGGAGTCCAATATGAAGCAAGAAAGTCATCTTAGGCATTTTAGGTCAAAACATCTTTGTGCAAACACAAACCCTAATTTGGGTCCACAGTGCAAGGAGAAGTCTTTAGCAGATGAAACCCTAACTGAATCTTGATCTCCAAGGGCTTTGTGGTGAGAAATCAATGAGAAATGGGAGGGCAAATTTTGGGGTACAACACTCGGCTTTGATCTTCTCAGACATCTCTGGACGCATACGGCGGACCTTTTGCTTAACCGGAGGGCAGTCTTCCTTGGTAGGCAAATGATGGACCACAATGTCGGTATCCAACCCGGGCATGTCTTCGTAGGACCAGGAAAAGATTTCCATGTAATCATGTAGCATCTGAGTCAACCGTTGCTTCACGCTGAACTCTAGGTTGGCACAAATCTTTACCTCTTTCCTGTCTGTCTCAGTACCCAGATTTATTGTTTCCACCGGCTCTTCATGTGGTTGAATTGCCCTCTCTTCCTGGAGTAACAGTCTTGCAAGCTCACCAGGAACTTCGCAATCATCTTCACCTTCGTCTTCGGCTAAGTTGATCGGATTTTCGAAGTCATAACTGGCAGTAGCAGAGTCGTTACCAGTGAGATCCAGAGTGGATTGAAACCTATATGAGTGAGTGTGTGTAAATACAGCTGTTTTGCAATATATAAAGAAAGGAAAGAAAGAAAAGGAGCATAAGATTTGAAATGCGAGAAAACGTCCAAGATCTTCATTCATGATATATGAAATGACAATTAATATACCCTCACAAATGGAGCCACGGTGCCCCGGGTAAGACACTGGGCCATAGAGTTTCAAATCATTGTTTATTACAAATAACAAAAACATAGGAGTTTATTACTGCGTAACAAAAGTAACAGGAGTATGATTTTTAGCAATCCAATTGGTCAATCCACCCTCAGCCGTCGGGTAGATCCAGCTTTCAAACTCTGACTCCTCCACTTCATCTTCATCCCCAACGGCATTCACTCCTGGATTGGTAATGAGCACAGGAGGTCTTCTGATCTTTGCCTTGCGCACAGCCTTCTGACCCTCTGCAGTAAAACCCAGTCCAAACTTGTCAGTTTTAGGTGTAAAATCAGGGAGCCTGCCCCAGTTAGCACATTCACCTTTCTTGATTACGGCCCTGGCATCCTTTAGGGAAGCCATCTTCAAAGGAACATCCTCTTCAACCACTGTTTCTGCCGCTGCCAATGTTGGAGGTACCTCTTCGAAATGCTAAAAGGGGGTTTCAATAAACTCCCCGTCCATCTCAATATACCTGAAGGAATTCAAATGGCTCACCATATACTCCTCCTCTCCCTGCACAGTGATGATCTTCCCTCTGACGGGATACTTGAGCTTCTGGTGCAGGGTAGAGGTCACTGCCCCAGCTTTGTGGATCCAAGGTCGACCCAGTAGACAAGAATACGATGGACGGATATCCATCACATAGAAAGTAGAGTCAAATACCTGAGAACCCACACGAATAGGAATGTCCACCTCTCCATGGACCATCCTCTTAGAACCGTCAAAGGCTCTGACGATGATATTGCTAGGTTTCAGCTCCAAGCCTTCACAATCCAAACGGTCTAAGGCCTTCTTGGGTAGCACATTCAGGGAAGAACCAGTGTCCACCAACACGTGCGCCAGAGTAGTGCCCCTGCATTCAATAGAGACATGCAGGGCGTCATTGTGGTCCTTTCCCTTAGCAGTAAGGTCAGCGTCCGAGAAACCCAACCCATTGTCGGCTGTCAGATTGGCTACGCAATCAGTAAACTGGACTGCAGATGTCTCCTGTGGCACATGGGCCGTCTTGAGAAATGAGATCAAGGCCTTAGCATGGGCCTCTGAGCACAGTAGTAAGGAGAGCATTGAGATCTTGGAGGGGGATATGCCCCAGCTGCTCGACAACATTAAAGTCACTCTTCTTGATTATTTTCAGAATTTCCTCCATCTCTTGTTGGGAGGCCTCAGCAGTCACAGATTTTGGTGCCTCCATTCGGGCAGGCTCATCTTCAATCCCTTTACCCCGAGAATTAGATGACTCGGCAGCAGGGGAAACAACTTGATCATAAACGGGAACAGGTACACTTGCAGGTGTTATAGTGAGGGGTCTTCGAGTAGCTGGTGGTGCAATGTCAGGCGAGAAGAGCCTGCCACTGCGGGTAACTTTGGCTGGACCAGTGATATTGCTGATGCTGGTACCAGTGTTGAACTCTTGTTTTATCCCATGTACATACACGTCTGCCCCATAGTGCTAGGGGACAGCTGTTGTACCCCAAAATTTGCCATCCCATATTCTTCAAGAAATTGCCAAGTCAAGCTTCAAAATTCCCTAAGGGTTGCATAGTGTAAAAGGCCTCCTAAGCAGTCAAAATTAGGGTTTTGGTTCTGATCAAGAAAATGGAGTTTCCAAGGGTCCAATCAAGTCCCACATGCCAACAAATATGGTCAAGCATCCTCATATCAAGTTTCAAGACTTTCAGCACAAAATTGCACAGTCAAAACCCTAATTGCACTACAGTCAACTGTAGGGGCAAAATAGTCATTTGATAGTCAAAAGTTCAAATTTTTGGTCAACATCTCATTTTGAAGCCACAAACATCATTTGATCAATGCTTGATCATGATTCTCAAAGCTTGGCTCAAAAATCATCAAGATGCAAAAGTTTCCTTATTTGGATAGTTGAAAAAGTCAACTGTAAATTGACCAGGGCATAACTTTCACATGGATTATCAGAAAAATTCCATCCAAAGCTCAGTTTGAAGATAAATACATTTCCTACAACTAATCTTCATACTCCAAGTCCAAGAAATGCTCTCACAAAAAGTTATCAATTTCAACATTATAGGTCATTTTCAAAAGTCAACAAAAAGGGACTTTAAGTCAAAGGCCATAACTTGAGATTGGTAAATCAAAATGACATGGGACCAAAGGCATTGGTTAGAGGACTCAAAGACCTTTCCAAAATGTCCAAGAACATAAGCAAAGCTTAAAAATTGAGCAAGTTATGCCTTGTGGAAGTTGGGAAATTTTTGGATATTTTGAAAAGTCAACATTGATTCAAATGACCTAAAATTGCTAATGGGCCTATTTTTCTTCCACAATTCATTATCCAAGGCATGTGCACGACCACTAGGCCCAAAGGGAAGTTTTTCTCCATTTTTATTTATTTATTTGGATTTTTTATTATTAATAATTCATTTAATTAAATAAAATACATGAAAAATACAAAACTAATGAAATAAAATCTTTTTGTGCAGAAAACACTCTCATTGGACACTCAAGATTCGTGCATAATCATTTGTGGAAAGTTTTGTCATGATTTGATACCAAATAGCATGGAAAATATTGAAAAAAAGATCTTGAAAAATCAAATCTTCCAAACCATGAATGCCAAGGATTTGGATTGTTTCTTTGACCTAATTCACTCATACATAAGTATAGAACACAACCCTAATGCCATTGACCACTAAGCTGCGCAAAAACCCCATTATCAAAATCAAGCTTTTTTGGCAAAAATTCCAATTCTGAAAACCTAGTTCTAGGGCGATTCAAGGCAAGATTTTGATCTCATTAGCTTGCTAAGGCTTCATAGAAGGGATTTGCATCAAAAACTTCAAGTTCTCCTGCCCAGAAACGTGAGAACGATCTCACCTGTACAAGAAAAATTTCTCATTCGTGCATCTTAATTCATGCATCTTTTGTAACTTTTAATGCTTGGTTTATGTTCATTGTAAGATTCTGATGCTAACCGTATGGTTTAATTGTCTTTTTGTCACCCATATGCGATTTCGCCATTGTTGAACATTAGGGTTTCCAGGACCTTGGATTAGGGTTTTTCAATTAAGGAAAAATTGGCCTTCAAGACTTATACCACTGAAACAAGCATGATGGGACGATCATGAATCCACCCTCGCGCTCAATTTATGAGCATCCTAGAGCTAATCGTTATTTTGGATTATGGCCTCTTTTGGAACGGTGCCAAAACCGTTGCCAACCTTTTTGTTTCAGGGAACAAAGAAGAAGAAGATGAGGTGGCCGTTAGCGATTGGATTGTTTGAATCGCGCGCAAAAAAAAAGAAGCATTAACGTTTTTGTTTTATTATATTTGTTTGTTATATTACTTACAGATAAGCAAGACAGCAGGGTTGGCAAGCGCGTTGGCTGGTAATCTCTAGGACCTGGGTTCGAGCCCCAGGTCCTCACCCCCTTTCATATATTTTTTCATTTAGTATTCACATGCAGATCCAACATAATGGACCACCGTGCGCCTTCAAAATCCAACGTCCACGCGTCCCAGGAGATCCAATCAATGGCCACGATCTCAGGAACATGGTACGCGTGAGTCAACGCTTGAGTATGTGATTGGAAAAGTCAGCTAGGCCTGAAGCTCATTGGGCCAGATTGCTAAAGAGTTCACCTCCACTTTGGGGACAGCAACCCCCCTAGGTTTGCATTTTTTACATTCTTTCTTTTCTTTGTTTTTTTTCTTTCTTTTAATTATTGTTCTTTTTTAATTAATTATTTTTTTTTCATAATACACAAAAACCATAAAAAATCAGAAAAGAGAAAAAATATAATAAATATTTTATTTTAGTATTTTTATAAATAAATTGCATTAATTAAATTTAGTTATTAAATTAGGTTTAATAGTAATGTTTTCTTAATTAATTTAAAATTTGTAGAACTAGGGTTTATGATAATTTTTATTCCTTTTTTCTTTTCTTTCATAATAATTAAATATTTATTTTTATAATTAAATTGCATGTAAATTAATTAAGGTTAATTTTAGGTTAAAACTTTAACATGTTTTCATAATAAAATAAAATTGTAGAATTAGGGTTAGCATGTTATTTTAATTAATTCTTTTCCATTAAAATCATAAAATACCAAAAAATACCAAAAACAATTTCTTTTCTTTTTTTATCAATTAATTTCATCATTTAATTTAATTTTGCAAAAAGGGTCCAACGCCCTCGTTTCTAATTTAAATTTAATTCGCATATTTATTTTATTTCTTTTAATTTTGATGTATCTCTCCCAAGGCCTTGTAAATTAATTTCTCGCACTTTTAATTCTTTATTTTCATTAATTCTTTATTTTTCTGTCAAATCGGGTTCAAGAAATTTTGGCGATGTGGACCCGCGCCTTTTGTAATAGTTTAGAATTTTTACTTCTCGCAATATTTTAACTGTTAATCAAGGCATGAAAGAATGTATGGACAAAAATAAAAACAAACGCTAGATCACCAATAACATGACAAAAGACAAAAATATCTGAAAACGACACACAAATCACACACCACCCCTAGGGTACGCTTCACTGTTGCCTTGCCTCGAAAGGTGATCGTCGAGTAGAGGATGTCTTAGTAAGTCCTCATGATCCGGGAACCTGGCATGAGGGTAGCTTCTAAGGTGTCTTCCCATTGCTCTGGTGATCACCATGTCCCGAACCTCGAATTGACCCGAACACCTCCAACGGTGGTGCTACCTACCTCTCAATGGTGGGATGGCACTACTTTAAAGGACATTTACACAGACGAATTCCTTAGGGTAGGTAGACGACTCGTGGATACTTGCTCTAATTCAAAACAAAACAAATCAAAAATACTTTTCACACCAACACATTTTCAAAAAAGCTTTCGAAAGCAATTTTTCAAACACTCTTGAGGACCGATACAAGAGTCGAACTGGAATTTTCAAAGAAACCTTTTTTAAAACCCACATTGAAAAGCCAACAAACCATTTTTGAAAACACAAATGAGCAAGTATCTAAGAGCCCATGGATAACCATGGATAGAAAGGGTGCTAATACCTTCCCTTTCTATAATCTACCTCCCGAACCGAGAGCAATCTCTTTAAGGAATTTTTTTGTGCTTTTGTCCTTTCCATTTGGAGAAAATAAAAGACGGTGGCGACTCTTGCTTCCGCGACATTTCGCGAACCAGCGTTAAACAGTCAGTTCCAGATCCACCGATCACAGAACTGGCGACTCTGCTGGGGATGTAAACTTAAAGTGAGGTGTACCTTAGGGTTAGTTCATAACTGTGTTTTCAATTGTATTGACTTGTCTGCTTTAAATTTGTGGGTTGCATGGGAGTTACATAGATCCTAACCCGGATCTGGGGATACCCTGTTTAGGTAGCATAAGCTGTGAGGGACCTGTCCGACGTAGACCGACACGGGTGAAGCAGTGGCTACGTTGGTGTGGCGCCTTGGTCTGTACCAATATCCCTCGTGTTGAAACGGGGAGAATATGGGTCTTCCAAGGAGTCATCAAGCACCAACAGACCTTAGAACCTTAAACGACCCAACTTGGCCATTAGAACAGTAGCAGTATGCTACGCCCATTGAGGCTAAACTCTCGTGATGGTTCTGGCCGCAAGAAAAGATTGCGATGATGGAGTTATGACCGATTGAGGGTAGTCAATGATATTGGGATCCTCTAAGAACCCGGTTACTTTGATAGGACAGGTATGAACCAACCAACTGAAAGAGGGTAACACCTAGACCTCATGCTGGCCTAAACTCTAAGGGCTTCTTTTGTGTGACTTGTGTGCCTTCGTACCTGACTACTTGCATGTTTTATCTGACACATGAGCTATTTGCAGGTTTTGTTGGAACCCATGACAGGACTTATTAAGTTTCTTGCAGGTTTTTATTTTAGTCCTTAACTAGGACTCATAACAGGGATTACTGAGTTTTCTCGCAGGTTTTGTTTATAGTCCTTAATTGGGACTCATAACATGGTTTACTAAGTTCCTTACAGGTTTTGGTTTGCAGTCCTTAATTAGGACTCATAACAGGGTTTACCGAGTTTCTTGCAGGTTTTGTTTTTTAGCCCTTAACCGGGACTCATGACAGGTTTTACTTGAGTTTCTTGCAGGTTTCTGTTTATAGTCCTTAATAAGGGCTCATAACAGGGTTACTCACATTACCCCATGCATACCATAACATCATGCCATTGCATACATCCTAACCCATTTCAAGGATCTCAAGGGCTTGTGGTGCAGGTCATGGTGAATCAACTATCCCAGCAAGGGGCAAAGAGGATTTATTTTCCTCTAGCCAAGGTAGTTAGGGGCTATGACCCACTTGACATGGTGAGCTCTGACTCCTGAAGGAGGTTCCCCTAACCGAGGTTGTTTGGAAATCAAAACCAGACATGATGACTAAAGTCAGGGGCTATGACCCACTGGATATGGTGAGCCTTTGACCCTTGAAGAAGAATTCTCAATAACATGGGTTTCCTTCAGTCAAGCTACCGGACCCAAATTCTAACAAATTTTCTTGTTTACCCCGCGAGGTCCTTGAAAACATTACATGCATGTCATACTCATCATTACATAACAGGTATCCTTGTTGCAGGTCACTTACCGTTCTCGCTGTTTATTTCAGCAATGGCTTGCCCACAAGATAACCAGGACTTTCTTGCTCAAGAGACTCGGTTCGGGGAAATCCTCCTGAATCTATCCAAGGGGCAGGAGGAGCTAAGGATACTTCTCATGGAGACCTTTGTCAGAAACAGTGCTGAGGGTGAAAGGCTGAAACACCTACAAGCTGAGGTGGATGCATTGAGGGTCCAGATGCTGGGGCAGGTGACTGCCATTCAAGAGTTAGCTCAAAGACAAGATGAGCTCTGGTTTCTCGTCAACCAACTGCTTCAGGGCAACCAACTGGGGCAAAAGTCTAAGGGTAAAAAGCCAGTCATCGTTCAACCACCTTTGAGACAAGGAGGTAAGGGGAGAGCTCCTCAAATGGCTCCAGTGTCACAAATTCAACATCACAACCAACAAAAGAGCGAGAGAAGGCAGTTCACTCGGCTCAGCATGACCTTATCCTAGATATTGCCACAGTTGCTGGAGACCAAGCTGGAAACTCTAAAAGAAGCTCCGAAGAACCAAAATACAACGTCACCGAAATATAACCCCAACGCCCGCTGCGCTTATCACTCTGACAGCCCGGGGCATACTACAGATGATTGTTGGAGCTTGAAAAATAAGATCCAAGACATGATCGACGCTGGAGAGATTCAGTTTAAAGTACCCAAGACTCCCCACGTGATCACTGCTCCCTTGCCAAATCATGGCTAGAATTGAGAAATTTTGTTCATTCGAATGTTCAAGTTGCAATTTTCTTTTGTTCAAACATTTACTCATGTTAAACATTGTTATTTCATTAATGCATCGCATATGTCTGTTTTGAAGCAATATACTCGTATTCACTAAATGCAAATTATCTTCATATTTTTTTCTGATGTCAACTATTGATCTAAAGTTCTAAGCCTCTTGAGGGAGGATGACGAAAACGATACCACAGTGTACAGTATGCTTCTGAACAGACCCCGCTGATGAGGTACAGGAATTGTTTCAATTCCTAAACACTGGAGTTATAAGGATGATAATCCCTCGTCAACCCCTCTGAGCCAAAGAAGTAGGAGTTTTTCTTTCCGAAAATTAAAACCATTTATCATAACCTGGGGCAGGGTAGTTCTCTCAGTTGATCCAAGTGCATAACAAATGGAACCAAAGAGGTCCTTACAAAACAAAAGACAGTGATGGTTCCGAACAATCATACAGATAGGCAGTCATTATCAAAAAAATCATAAATGAAAAGCCCAAAAAGTCAAAACCTATAAAGGGGATTTACGAAACTGGGGCATCCCGCTGACTTTAATTCCAAAAAAGGAAACAACTCAGGCAAAAAACAGGGATAACAAAATCAAAAAAAGAAAGAGGTCTTACAAACCTCAACAAAAAAGGAATGACTGCCTATCCAAAAAAAAATCATCAATATCTGAACCATCATTGGAACATCAGAGCAAAGACTTAAACAAGGTCTAACGCACGATCAGCTGAGTTTAGGTTTGAAGAACATCACGGAGAGCGGGTGGGTACAAATAATTTGAGCCTTTATCCTTTGTTTCTTAAACCGTGAACCAGGCCACGCTACAACCCTTAAAAGTCCTAGCTGAAGCATGGGTTGGTTCGAAAGCATACTGTTACTAAAGGTATCCTGACTCCTGAAGGCTTACGGTAAATACGAAGTTGACATCACGTTTACAAACATTCATTTATGTTTATGAAAAAAAAGAATGCATTTTCAAAATCTTCAAGACAGACATAGGCTTTGCATTTTTAACATAACTTTGTTTACATATGACTTTTTGTTTGAACAGCATAGGAGTTTGCACGATGAATACCTAGTGAACAAAAGCACTTCCAATCAAGGGGCATGGCATGACTATTATCCATCATCTGGGGCAGTTAAGTCAAGATTCGGAGAATCTCTCAAAGGCCAAATAGCCTGGGGAAAATCTCCGCCTAAGTCACTGGGGGCATTTCAACAACGAATGTTGCCTGATCAAATCCCTTGTGGTGGCATGGCAAAACACTGCTAACAGGGGCAACTCCCTACATTCTGAGGGCGTGGATATAGTCGAAAAGATACTACGCAAAATCAAAGACCTGCTAGGTTGACATACCTAGGCAAATTAGCGCTTCCCGGCGAACCAAAAGGGTTCGGGAAAAATGAAGGGATGAAATGAAAAGAATCTGTACACCCGGCAAGTCGAAAACCTGAAAAGGCGGCTTGGGCAAAAATGGGTATCCCGATGGACTGAAAACCCGAAAGGGCGGTCCAGGTAAAAGTTAGGGATCAAAGCGTACGAATATGTCCCGTCATCTCATCACTTGCCTACTAGAAGAAGGTTTGTCCATCAACAGCCATCAGTACCTCACAGGTCTTCCTCTCCCACCTCAGAAACAGGGGCAATGATGAGCCGTCCAAGCAATTTAATTGCTCCGTCCTCCAAGGTACCAAGGTAGGTTCAACTAAAGAACATAACCGGCATATCTTAATTCCCCAGAGAGTGAGCCAACAAGTCAGTACACTCTCCTCAAGCGAAGCTATTATCAGATCTTAAGGAAGTTGAGTATCCTCCAGCAGATCTCAACATTCCCCAGCAGCATATATATTCCTAACAAGCATCCCCGGCAGTCTTGGTCTAAAGATTGTTCCCCGGCGGCATACCAACATTCAAAGGAATCACTTCCCCCACAATTCAAAACTTCCCCAAGAGAGTCCAATCCAATTTCCCCAGGAAAGTTGGAATCCATCTCCCCAAGCAGCAAGCTTATCCCCAGTAGATTCTGAAAGCTTATCCTCGCAAAAGCACGAACGCGTCGCCCGACTTTATTTAAAGAGTTATTTCCTTAACAGGATATAACTGGGTTATCCTCAGCCAAAAGCCACGGAAAGAGCGTCCTCGACGGAGTCTTCTTATCCCCAGCGAAGTTTGTCAATACTTCCGATACAACAAGGGTATCCTCAGCAAGTTACTATCAACAATTCAGCAAAAGCATCCCTCTCCCCACAGAGTATTGCTCCCCAGCAAGATCGTCGGAGGACTTTTCTCCCCGCAGAGTAACCCATTCGCCAAGTTTATTCCCCAACGGAGTTATCTTCTCCTACTGGTATTCTTGCAACTATCATCCCCAGCGGAAGCAAAATCTACTCTTCAACATCAGTCCAGGAGTGACTTCCCGGCACCCGTCAAGGATTTATTTTCCTAGACGAAAATATACATTCCTAAACATCACATACATCATTATAGCATGCATAGACGCATCTTACAAATCTCATTTAGGTTGAGAACATCATCGCTTGATCCATATCATGCATTGCATATGACTAACCTTTACCTTTCAGGAAAGATTCAGCTAAATTCTCAATCATATTTCAAAACCTAGACCGGTTCAGTTAATCGACTCCAAAGATTTCTTATCCAGTCCAAGGCCTTCTCTAGTCCAGCTAAATCGACCCGAAACAGATTTTTCTGATGAAGACTCAGTAGAAGTTATCTAAGGTTTTTCTCAAACGTCCGCTTTTGAGATTATAATTTCCTATGGTTCTCTCCCCAATGTTGCGGAGATGATAATTCCATCCCAGGTTTTTCTCAAACGTCCGCTTTTGAGATTATAATTTCCTATGGTTCTCTCCCCAATGTTGCGGAGATGATAATTCCATCCCAGGTTTTTCTCAAACGTCCGCTTTTGAGATTATAATTTCCTATGGTTCTCTCCCCAATGCTGCAGAGACGATAATTCCATTCCAGGTTTTTCTCAAACGTCCGCTTTTGAGATTATAATTTCCTATGGTTCTCTCCCCAATGTTGCGGAGATGATAATTCCATCCCAGGTTTTTCTCAAACGTCCGCTTTTGAGATTATAATTTCCTATGATTCTCTCCTCAATGTTGCGGAGATGATAATTCCATCCCAGGTTTTTCTCAAACGTCCGCTTTTGAGATTATAATTTCCTATGGTTCTCTCCCCAATGTTGCGGAGATGATAATTCCATCCCAGGTTTTTCTCAAACGTCCGCTTTTGAGATTATAATTTCCTATGGTTCTCTCCCCAATGTTGCGGAGATGATAATTCCATCCCAGGTTTTTCTCAAACGTCCGCTTTTGAGATTATAATTTCCTATGGTTCTCTCCCCAATGCTGCGGAGACGATAATTCCATTCCAGGTTTTTCTCAAACGTCCGCTTTTGAGATTATAATTTCCTATGGTTCTCTCCCCAATGTTGCGGAGATGATAATTCCATCCCAGGTTTTTCTCAAACGTCCACTTTTGAGATTATAATTTCCTATGGTTCTCTCCCCAATGTTGCGGAGATGATAATTCCATTCAAGGTTTTTCTCAAACGTCTGCTTTTGAGATTATAATTTCCTATGGTTCTCTCCCCAATGTTGCGGAGATGATAATTCCATCCCAGGTTTTTCTCAAACGTCCGCTTTTGAGATTATAATTTCCTATGGTTCTCTCCCCAATGTTGCGGAGATGATAATTCCATCCCAGGTTTTTCTCAAACGTCCGCTTTTGAGATTATAATTTCCTATGGTTCTCTCCCCAATGCTGCGGAGATGATAATTCCATCCCAGGTTTTTCTCAAACGTCCGCTTTTGAGATTATAAGTTCCTATGGTTCTCTCCCCAATGTTGCGGAGACGATAATTCCATCCCAGGTTTTTCTCAAACGTCCGCTTTTGAGATTATAATTTCCTATGGTTCTCTCCCTAATGCTGCGGAGATGATAATTCCATTTCAGGTTTTTTCTCAAACGTCCGCTTTTGAGATTATAATTGCTTATAGGTTCTCTTACCATTCCTGCTGAAGTAGTAATCACCCCTGGTTCATTCATCACCTTTTGAAACTCCATATCCAGCTCCGGTAACCAGTCAGGACACATCTATACAAAGCATCTAAAAACCAGCTCCTGCAACATGTCACGTACTCATTTTTCTTTTGCAGGCACACAGGTTCTCGCTAAGGAATCTCTTACGCGATCAACATCCAGATGGCATCTATAAGCCCATCATCCTATTCATCAATCTCTAAATGGCATCTATAAGCCCATTTCCATCACACTGCTACTATGTGAGCGCAAATTTCTGGGCACTCTAGTGTTCAATCATCTTCTACCCTCGGATTACGAAAGGCACGTCAGCCAATCTGCATCCTCAGGTCTAAGAAGATTGAACAGGGGCAACTGTTGTACCCCAAAATTTGCCCTCCCATATTCTTCAAGAAATTGCCAAGTCAAGCTTCAAAATTCCCCAAGGGTTGCACAGTGTAAAAGGCCTCCTAAGCAGTCAAAATTAGGGTTTTGGTTCTGATCAAGAAAATGGAGTTTCCAAGGGTCCAATCAAGTCCCACATGCCAACAAATATGGTCAAGCATCCTCATATCAAGTTTCAAGACTTTCAGCACAAAATTGCACAGTCAAAACCCTAATTGCACTACAGTCAACTGTAGGGGCAAAATAGTCATTTGACAGTCAAAAGTTCAAATTTTTGGTCAACATCTCATTTTGAAGCCACAAACATCATTTGATCAATGCTTGATCATGATTCTCAAAGCTTGGCTCAAAAATCATCAAGATGCAAAAGTTTCCTTATTTGGATAGCTGAAAAAGTCAACTGTAAATTGACCAGGGCATAACTTTCACATGGATTATCAGAAAAATTCCATCCAAAGCTCAGTTTGAATATAAAGACATTTCCTACAACTCATCTTCATACTCCAAGTCCAAGAAATGCTCTCACAAAAAGTTATCAATTTCAACATTATAGGTCATTTTCAAAAGTCAACAAAAAGGGACTTTAAGTCAAAGGCCATAACTTGAGATTGGTAAATTAAAATGACATGGGACCAAAGGCATTGGTTAGAGGACTCAAAGACCTTTCCAAAATGTCCAAGAACATGAGCAAAGCTTAAAAATTGAGCAAGTTATGCCTTGTGGAAGTTGGGAAATTTTTGGATATTTTGAAAAGTCAACATTGATTCAAATGACCTAAAATTGCTAATGGGCCTATTTTTCTTCCACAATTCATTATCCAAGGCATGTGCACGACCACTAGGCCCAAAGGGAAGTTTTTCTCCATTTTTATTTATTTATTTGGATTTTTTATTATTAATAATTCATTTAATTAAATAAAATACATGAAAAATACAAAACTAATGAAATAAAATCTTTTTGTGCAGAAAACACTCTCATTGGACACTCAAGATTCGTGCATAATCATTTGTGGAAAGTTTTGTCATGATTTGATACCAAATAGCATGGAAAATATTGAAAAAAAGATCTTGAAAAATCAAATCTTCCAAACCATGAATGCCAAGGATTTGGATTGTTTCTTTGACCTAATTCACTCATACATAAGTATAGAACACAACCCTAATGCCATTGACCACTAAGCTGCGCAAAAACCCCATTATCAAAATCAAGCTTTTTTGGCAAAAATTTCAATTCTGAAAACCTAGTTCTAGGGCGATTCAAGGCAAGATTTTGATCTCATTAGCTTGCTAAGGCTTCATAGAAGGGATTTGCATCAAAAACTTCAAGTTCTCGTGCCCAGAAACGTGAGAACGATCTCACCTGTACAAGAAAAATTTCTCATTCGTGCATCTTAATTCATGCATCTTTTGTAACTTTTAATGCTTGGTTTATGTTCATTGTAAGATTCTGATGCTAACCGTATGGTTTAATTGTCTTTTTGTCACCCATATGCGATTTCGCCATTGTTGAACATTAGGGTTTCCAGGACCTTGGATTAGGGTTTTTCAATTAAGGAAAAATTGGCCTTCAAGACTTAGACCACTGAAACAAGCATGATGGGACGATCATGAATCCACCCTTGCGCTCAATTTATAAGCATCCTAGAGCTAATCGTTATTTTGGATTATGGCCTCTTTTGGAACGGTGCCAAAACCGTTGCCAACCTTTTTGTTTCAGGGAACAAAGAAGAAGAAGATGAGGTGGCCGTTAGCGATTGGATTGTTTGAATCGCGCGCAAAAAAAAAGAAGCATTAACGTTTTTGTTTTATTATATTTGTTTGTTATATTACTTACAGATAAGCAAGACAGCAGGGTTGGCAAGCGCGTTGGCTGGTAATCTCTAGGACCTGGGTTCGAGCCCCAGGTCCTCACCCCCTTTCATATATTTTTTCATTTAGTATTCACATGCAGATCCAACATAATGGACCACCGTGCGCCTTCAAAATCCAACGTCCACGCGTCCCAGGAGATCCAATCAATGGCCACGATCTCAGGAACATGGTACGCGTGAGTCAACGCTTGAGTATGTGATTGGAAAAGTCAGCTAGGCCTGAAGCTCATTGGGCCAGATTGCTAAAGAGTTCACCTCCACTTTGGGGACAGCAACCCCCCTAGGTTTGCATTTTTTACATTCTTTCTTTTCTTTGTTTTTTTTCTTTCTTTTAATTATTGTTCTTTTTTAATTAATTATTTTTTTTTCATAATACACAAAAACCATAAAAAATCAGAAAAGAGAAAAAATATAATAAATATTTTATTTTAGTATTTTTATAAATAAATTGCATTAATTAAATTTAGTTATTAAATTAGGTTTAATAGTAATGTTTTCTTAATTAATTTAAAATTTGTAGAACTAGGGTTTATGATAATTTTTATTCCTTTTTTCTTTTCTTTCATAATAATTAAATATTTATTTTTATAATTAAATTGCATGTAAATTAATTAAGGTTAATTTTAGGTTAAAACTTTAACATGTTTTCATAATAAAATAAAATTGTAGAATTAGGGTTAGCATGTTATTTTAATTAATTCTTTTCCATTAAAATCATAAAATACCAAAAAATACCAAAAACAATTTCTTTTCTTTTTTTATCAATTAATTTCATCATTTAATTTAATTTTGCAAAAAGGGTCCAACGCCCTCGTTTCTAATTTAAATTTAATTCGCATATTTATTTTATTTCTTTTAATTTTGATGTATCTCTCCCAAGGCCTTGTAAATTAATTTCTCGCACTTTTAATTCTTTATTTTCATTAATTCTTTATTTTTCTGTCAAATCGGGTTCAAGAAATTTTGGCGATGTGGACCCGCGCCTTTTGTAATAGTTTAGAATTTTTACTTCTCGCAATATTTTAACTGTTAATCAAGGCATGAAAGAATGTATGGACAAAAATAAAAACAAACGCTAGATCACCAATAACATGACAAAAGACAAAAATATCTGAAAACGACACACAAATCACACACCACCCCTAGGGTACGCTTCACTGTTGCCTTGCCTCGAAAGGTGATCGTCGAGTAGAGGATGTCTTAGTAAGTCCTCATGATCCGGGAACCTGGCATGAGGGTAGCTTCTAAGGTGTCTTCCCATTGCTCTGGTGATCACCATGTCCCGAACCTCGAATTGACCCGAACACCTCCAACGGTGGTGCTACCTACCTCTCAATGGTGGGATGGCACTACTTTAAAGGACATTTACACAGACGAATTCCTTAGGGTAGGTAGACGACTCGTGGATACTTGCTCTAATTCAAAACAAAACAAATCAAAAATACTTTTCACACCAACACATTTTCAAAAAAGCTTTTGAAAGCAATTTTTCAAACACTCTTGAGGACCGATACAAGAGTCGAACTGGAATTTTCAAAGAAACCTTTTTTAAAACCCACATTGAAAAGCCAACAAACCATTTTTGAAAACACAAATGAGCAAGTATCTAAGAGCCCATGGATAACCATGGATAGAAAGGGTGCTAATACCTTCCCTTTCTATAATCTACCTCCCGAACCGAGAGCAATCTCTTTAAGGAATTTTTCTGTGCTTTTGTCCTTTCCATTTGGAGAAAATAAAAGACGGTGGCGACTCTTGCTTCCGCGACATTTCGCGAACCAGCGTTAAACAGTCAGTTCCAGATCCACCGATCACAACAGCCTTATCAGATTCATAGGGGAGAGGCCCCGGAACAGTAATAACAACGGGTGCGACAGTCATGATTTTCACCGGCTTCCTTGGGAGGGCCTTGATCGGATTATTAAAGATTGTAACCACAGAAACTTCTTCCACCGGAACAAACTGAACAGCAGTCTTCTTGAACAGAATCTCTTTGCTGTCCATTAGGCTTTGGATGCCCAACTTCAGCAAAGGACAACCAGAAAGGGAAACATCACAGAAAAGGCAACCTTCACTACAACCCGGAAATAAACCGGCCAGCAGTAGGTTCCTCTTAACAGTCATTAAGGGAGTAGCTACATCATTCACAGAAACGGCATATACCTCTTCATCAACGGCATTCACTCCATGCTGGGGCATAGGAGCAGTTACCACATTTGGCCTCTCGGGCGCTTCAAACTGTATCTCTTTTGCGTCAATAAGGTCTTGCACCTTATTCCTTAGAGCCCAGCAATCGTCAGTGGAATGCCCTGGGCTATCGGAGTGATAAGCACAGCGAGCATTTGGATTGTATTTGGGAGAAGCCGTGTTCACAACCTTCGGGGCCTCTCTGACAGTCACTAGGTTGGTGGATAGCAACTGCGGCAAGATTTGTGATAGAGTCATACTTAGCCGGGTAAACTCTCTTCTGGGTCTTTCACCCCTTTGCTGATTGGTTTGCCGAGGAGCGGCAGCAGGTTTAGCAATCATCACCGTGTTGACAGATTGGCGGCGCTCAGGTTTCTCTTGTCTTCTAGACCCATATACAGCATTGGCCTCCTTCTTAAAGGGTTTCTTCTTAGAGCTTGCAGATGCACCCTTCTGAATTTTACCAGACTTCATTCCAGCCTCTATTCTCTCTCCAGTCAGAATAAGATCAGTAAACCCTGCAGATGAGTTACCGATAAGATGATTGAAAAATGGCCCAGATAGGGTCCCCAAGAACATGTCTACCAACTCCCGGTCAGTTAACGGAGGCTGCACCCTGCCAGCCAGATCCCTCCACTTCTGTGCATACTCTTTAAAACCTTCGCTTGACCCTAGCGACATACCCTGGAGTTGGGTACGTGTAGGACCAAGGTCGGCATTATATTGATACTGCTTGTAAAAAGCAGTAGCCAACTCCTCCCAGTTACGAACCTTGGTCCCATCCAGCTGATAGAACCATTCGAGATGAGTCCCTGAGAAGACTCTCCTGGAAGAAGTGGATCCATAAGTTCTTGTCCACTGAGTACGGTTGAATCTTCCGCACATAAGATCTGAGGTGTAGCTTGGGACAAGATGCCCCGTCATACTTGGTGAAAGATGGTGCCTTAAACTTGTGAGGGATAATCACACCAGTAGATAAGCCCAAGTCTCCGAAATATAGCCCAGGCACTTGTTGGATCTCCATTGCATTCAGTCTGTCTTCCAACTACTTATACTGGTCTTCAGTCGGAGGATACTTCTCCTTATTAAAGTCAGTCTCGTTGTCAGAGACTACCGGACTAGTACCTTTTCCCCCTTGGGGACTGCTCTTGCCTATAGAAGAACCACCCTCTTCATTCTGCAGAGTGTTGCCAAACCTTCGGCCCGAGTTGAAAAGAACAGTTCTCTTCTTCTTCTTCTTTTCCTTCTTCAGGAGTAAAGCCTTCAGCTCTTCTTGGCCTTGAGCCAAACCCATGATCAGTTCCTGAAATTGCGCGTTCTGCGCCTGAAGAGCCTTGATAGACATCTCGGTTGATGATGAGTCAGGGTTCATGATGCTGAAATAAACAGCGAAGAACAATAAGCAACCTGAAAAGAAGAAAACCTGCTATGCACATGATGAATGATATGTGTTTATGCAATGCATTCAAGGGTTCGAAAGTTCAAATTTGTTGTAGACAAAAAGGAACACACGTTATCATTAAGGAAATAATTGTTCAGTACATCAAAGCCTCATGGGAACATATTACAAAGCAAATCAATCCCAAAAGACACTACGCATCCTCTTTAGAGCTATGTAGGTGTTGAGATTCCTCTCCTCATGCAATAGGCGGGTGAGCTCCAAGACCTTCTTTTCACTAGCATGTAGACTGGTCTCAAGAGAATTTCGTTCTTCCTTAAGCTGGATCCAGCTCTTCTGCATCTCTTCCCAGGACGTGGGCATGTCAGGATGTTGAATGGTGTAGGACACCTCTCCTTCCAAGACTGGCTCTTTGATCACAGGGAGCACATGAGGATAAGGCATTACTAACTTCTGGGAGCGGGCGCGTACCCACTTGAGATAAGGTTCCAACGGGATGGAGTTCATGTGCCCCAGTGTCTTGCTGTCTATCCTACTTGGCATCCTCCAAGCTCTGATAAATCTCTGGCGAAGTCTTTGTGCATCGTTGTCGAAGTCAAAAACTATGTCAGGAATTAACATGTCATGAGGGCCATCCCTCCGAGCATAACCAAACTGTCTCCAAGCCAGGCATGGGTTGTAAGTAATACCTCCTCTGATTCCAAGTAAAGGAACATTAGGGTACTCCCCGCAACAATCAATGATAGTGACATCCTCTCTGGACCGAGGGCACCAATGTATATCTGCATGTGTAAGAGTCATCAACCGTTGTGACCATCTCAAACCCCGTTCGTTCTTCAAAGCTGATTGTGGAAGGTGCGAAATAAACCACCTTCCCAAGAGAGGATTGCAGCACATAAGGACACCTCTTTTTCTCATGGTTCGAGTGTAACATGAGTGAAGGATGTCCCCCAGCAACGTAGGTATAGGATTCCTGGACATGAAGATCTGGACAGCACTGATATCTATAAGCTGATCTGGGTTAGGGAACAACACCAAACCATAGACAAGGAGGGCCACAACTTCTTCAAAAGCTTGTAAGTCAAGGGAGTTCCAACATTCATGGGCCTTTTCAAACAGAAACCTGGCTAAGAACCCTTTGATGCCACTTCTAACTTCCCAATGTCCCTTGAGGTCAGATGATTGTAGGTGTAAGGCTTTAGCAATCTCTTCAAGCTTGGGTTCCTTTTCCGTACCATTGTAGGGTAGTTGATCAAGGATAGGGATCTTCAGAAGCCGGGAGAACTCCTCCAATGTAGGTACCAGCTGATAATCCAGGAAAGTGAAACAGTGATGCAGAGGGTCAAAGAACTGGAACAGGACCTTTATCATATCTTCCTCAATGTTGGTATTGACCAAGCTGATGAGTCTTCCATGTCTTTCACTGAATGAAGAGCTCTCAGGAATCCTGGATATAAGCTCCTTAAGCTGAGGAGGGATCCTTACAAGGCTGATTTGAATTGTCTTTCTGCGAACGGTTTCCATGTCCTACAAAACAAGAACAAAGATGAAGATTCGAACCCCTGAAATGGTTAGTCAATGCATATGATGCTGGATGATGTCATGATGCTATGATTAAACACACCACGGATATTTACAAAGGCAAACATGTAAGGCACACAAGTCACACAAGACAAGCCCCTTAGAGTTTAGGCCAGCATGGGGTCTGGGTATTACCCTCTTGAAGTTGGTGGGCTCAACCTGTCCTATTAGAAGTAACCGGGTTCTAAGGGTCCCAATATCACTGGATTGCTTTCATTGTTCATCGTTTCGATTTAGCCACTGAACTGGCGACCGAAATATTCCAGGAAAGCAACCCTCAATTGAGTGTAGTATCGAGTATCAACCAACCTCGGACTGCACCAAAGTCAGTTATCTCACTACCCTAAAGAGGCCAAGATAGTTCAATTAAGGTTCCTAAGGTCAGTTGATGCTTCACGACACCACGCGGAGGCCCCGTACTCTCCTTGACTGAACTCAAGGGTTACCGGTACACACCAAAGTGCCACATCAACGTAGCAGACTGCTTCAACCATGTCGGTATACCCCGCACAGTTCCCTCACAGTCTTGTTGCTACTTTCTAAGAAGGTATCCCCCAGATCCGGGTTAGGATCTATATAACTCCCAAGACAGTCCCACAATTTAAAGCACACAAGTCAAAGCAATTGAAAACACAGTGATCTTAGTCCTAAGGTACACCTCACTTTAAGTTAATGTCCCCAGCAGAGTCGCCAGTTCTGTGATCGGTGGATCTGGAACTGACTGTTTAACGCTGGTTTGCGAAATGTCGCGGTAAGCAAGAGTCGCCACCGTCTTTTATGTTCTCCAACAAGGAAAGGACAAAAGCACAGCAAAATTCCTTTTCGAGATATTTCTCGGTTCGGGAGGTAGATTATATAAAGGGAAGGTGTTAGCACCCTTTCTATCCATGGTTATCCATGGGCTCTTAGATACTTGCTCATTGTGTTTTCAAAAGATGTTTGCTTTTCAAATTGTGAGTGGGTTTGAAAAAGTTTCGTCAAAGTTTTCTGAATAACTCTTGTATCAGTCCTCAAGAGTGTTTGAAAAATTGTTTTGAAAGCTTTTTGAAAGTGTCGGTGTGAAAAGAGTTTTGATTAGAGCAAGTATCTATGAGTCATCTACCTACCCTAAGGAATTAGGCTGTGTAAATGTCCTTAAGGTAGTGCCATCCCACCATTGAGAGATAGGTAGCACCACCGTTGGAGGTGTTCAGGTCAATTCGTTTTTAGGGACAGTGTGGTCACCAGAGCAACAGTAGGACACCTTAGAAGCTACCCTTATTCCATTGATCCTTTTTAATTCTGAGGCAACCGTTTCGAGGCAACTGGATCATGTCATGGACATAAGGACTTACTAAAACGTCTTATACTCGACGACCACGTTTCGAGGGCAAGGCAACAGTGAGGCGTACCCTAAGAGTGGTGTGTGAATTTGTGTATTGTTTTCAGTTATGTTTTATCTTGTACATGCATCATGATGATCTACGCTTGCTTTTAATTTAGGTCATACATTCTTTCATGCAGTTATAATTTTAAAAGTGCGGAAATTTAAATGCGGAAAGTAAAATCCTACGCTATTACAAGGCGCGGGTCTATACATCGCCAAATTAACAAAGACCCGTTTTAATAAAAAATGCGGAAAGTAAAACCTAGTTACTATTACATGGCTTGAGCAATTACATAATATTTGAAAGAAAATAAATAAGAATAAATGCGCGAAAAGAAATTAGAATCGAAATGTTCGAGGGCGTTGGACCCTTTTAAAGAAATTAAATTGGAATTATGAAATTGATTAAATTAAATAAAAGAAAGAAATTGTTTTTTTGGAGTTTTTTGTATTTATGGAGTTTAATGAGAATTAATGGAATTAAAAACCTAATTCTAAATTATTTTTTTAGTTTATTAAAAAATGTTTAAGTTGGTACCCTAATTTTAACCTAATTATTTACATGGTAATTTATTTATAAAATAAATAATTAATTATTAATAATGGTAAAAGAAAAGAAAAAAAAGATAAAAGTAATTAAAACCCTAATTCTACATTTTTTAGTTTATTAGAAAAAAACATTAAAATTGAACCTAGAATTAAATACTAAATTAATTAATAGAATTTATTTATCAAGACATTTAAATAAAATATATTTTTTTTATTTTTATAGTTTCTGATTTTTTGGTAATTTTATGTTATGAAAATATTAATTTAAAGAATTGAAATAAAACTAAATAAAAAAAGTAAAAATAGAAAAAAGAATAAAAAGAATAAAAAATGAAATGCAAACCAAAGGGGGGTGTTGACCCCAATCTGGAGGCTATGTTGTGAGCAATTAGGCCCAAGAAGCTTGGCCCTTTCTGACTTCTCAGTGATCATGTGTGTATGCGTTGACTGAAGCATTCCATAGGCTTTGGATCTGGACCACTGAACTGATGCTATGGGACGCGTGGCAAGCCAAGATATGAGGCTGCATGGTAGGCCTCAGGAAGCAAGCTACACAGAACCACGTTAGGAAGAAAAATATGAAATAAAGTAGAGGGACCTGGGGTTCGAACCCAGGTCCCAATACTTACCAAGTGCTTTGTCCACCAACTATGCCATTTGCGCGTTTGTAACATAATATGACAAATAAACAACATAATGCAAAACAATGGTTAGTGGTGTATTTCGCGCGAAATTCAAACGCGCCTGTAAGCCATGGACACGTCCTCCATCTTCCTCATGCTGCCTGCAAAATAAAAAGAGATAGCGGGGGTTTTAAACCCCCACTAAGTGGCAAACGTGAAAATAGCGAATAGGCCCTGGTTGCTCATAAATTTAGCGCGACCTGTGGATTGAGTTCGTGTGAAGCTTCTGGTTCTAATGGCCCTGGTCTCGTGTCTCAATTTTTCCAGAATAAGGAAGCCCCAAATTTAAACCTCTGAAAACCTAAAAAGCATCAATGGCATTTTTCTATACAAGCATTATTAATTCAATTCAATGATACCATGAGGTTCAATAAGTCCATATTAGTGTAAAACAAGCATTAGAATGTATGAATATGTCCTATAAATCAAAACATGAACATGAGAAAAATTAAGAACATGACGGCATCGTGTTACCAATCCTTTGCGTTAGAAGCAGTGGTTTTGATCCAGAAACGTTCCTTGAGGCCTTAGCAAGCTATTGGAATCAATATTTTGCCTTGAAACCAACTCTAATGCAGTTTTCAGTTTTGACTTTTTTTTCAAAAATTGCAAAGTGTGTTCTTGATATGAGGCGCGGCTTGAAGGGTCTGTGCATTAGGGTTAGGTTTGTACTTGTATAAGGAACGATTTTGGTCAATAATCCAAGCCCAAAGCTTTGTCTTTAATGGTTTTCAACATTTGATTTTTATGAATCTTTTTCAATATTTTCTTCATGAAGAACATGCCAATTTGCACCAAATCTTTCCTTTTTTGATATGCACGAGATCTTGAGTCTTTAAGGAGTCTATTAGCTGTATCACAAGATTCAAAACACATGCTTTGCTATTTTTGTCATATTTTATTTAATTAAATGAATTAATGGTGATTAAAAATTCAAATAAATAATAAAAAATGATGAAATAACTTCCCTTTGGGCCAATGGTCATGCATAGCCTTTGGATGATGAATCTTGGAAGAAAATGTGGCCCATTAGCAATTTTGAGGCATTTGAAGTAAAGTTGACTTTTCAAAATTCCCAAAACTTTCCCAACTTCCACAAGGCATATCTTGCTCAATATTTAGGCTTTGATCATGTTCTTGGACATTTTGGAAAGGTCTTGAAGTCCTCTAACCAATGCCTTTGGTCCCATGTCATTTTGATTTACCAATCTCAAGTTATGGTCTTTGAGTTAAAGTCCCTTTTTGTTGACTTTTGAAAATGACCTATAATGTTGAAACTGATAACTTTTTGTGAGAGCATTTCTTGGACTTGAAGTGTGAAGAGGAGTTGTAGGAAATGTCATTCTATTCAAAATGAGCTTTGGATAGAATTTTTCTGATAAACCATGTGGAAGTTATGCCTTGGTCAAGTTACAGTTGACTTTTTCAACTGTCCAAATATGGAAACTTTTGCATCTTGAGACTTTTTGAGCCATGCCTTGAGAATCATGATCAAGAATTGATCAAATGATGTTTGTGGCTTCAAAATGAGATATTGACCAAAAAATTGGACTTCTGACTGTCAAATGACCATTTTGCCCCTGCAGTTGACTGTAGGGCAATTAGGGTTTTTGACTGTGCAATTTTGTGCTTTAAGTCTTGAAACTTGGCATATGGATGCTTAACCATATTTGTAGGCATGTGGGACTTGATTGGACCCTTGGAAACTTCAATTTCTTTGCCAGAACCAAAACCCTAATTTTGACTGTTAGGAGGCCCTTGAATTGTGCAACCCTTGGGGAGATTTTGAAGCATGTTCTTTGCAAACCTTGAAGAATATGGGAGGGCAAATTTTGGGGTACAACAGGTACAAGCAAGGGAAATTCAGTTGAAGATGCCATATTCTTGTGAAGAACCTATACCTGATATGTTTGTGAAGACCACTCCTCCTATTTTAGATGATATGGAAGAACTTAAGCTTACCCTGGTTAAGATGCAGCAAGAGAAGGAAGCATGGAAGAACAAGTGTCAAACTTTAAAGATGTCTTACCAAATAGAATTAAAGGAGAATGATGACTTGATCGAGATTCTTAAGAGTCATGTTATGGAGATGATGGAGAAGCAAGGGGATTTATTTTCCTCTAGATCTTAGTCAGGACCTAGTTGCTCACTTCCTGACTCTAGTGATTGGAAAGAAGTCACCGACAGGTATGCAGAAGAGAACAAGCAGCTGAAGGCTCAGATTGCAAGACTCATGGGAAATCATCAGTGTGTATAGAGATCTTCATCAGCTCTTGCTCCTTAGGATTTTAGATTCTATATTTATTCTCTTGTACTTAGGATTATTGAAACTTGTACTAAAAGTTGTAATCCATTCTGAAATTATTATAATGAAATTTTCAGTATTTCAAAATGTGTTAGTAATTTAATATTGGAAAAATGTCTATAATCCTTTGAGTTCCTTGAAATATTATTAATAACAATAAAAAAATCATGTGCATCATGCATCATTTTGCACATATTTTTGCATTTTCTGTTCATACCCATGTGTCTTACTGTGTTTCTCTACTCCGTTCAGAAAGAAAGTTGTCTCACCGGTATAATACTCGAGCTAATTCCAAGAAGAAAATGAAGGATCTTGAACAAGAGAATCGTGAGCTGCGTGAAGAAGTTACTTCTTTGAAGGCCGATATGGCTAATTTGACTGCTTTGATGGAATTGTTGTGCAAGAAAACACCGTTTTTCAAGATGAGTATACTCCATCCCATGAATTTATTGAGTATCATCAATTTGAATTCCATGTGCCAAAACCCCAAGGGGCAAACCCGACTATGAACACTGAAGAGCCACAGGATGCTGAGGCACCAAAAGACACATCATGCTGGAAAAGAGGCTTAGGGCCATAGATGGACATGACACTTGTAGCTTTGATACTTCTGATTTATGTTTGGTTGAAGATATGGTACTTCCTACAAAGTTTAAGATTCTAGATTTCGAGAAGTACAAAGAAGCTATTTGTCCTAAAACTCATTTAAAGATGTATGTTAGGAAAATGGTAGCATACCCACGCGGCGACAAATTGCTTATTCACTATTTTCAAGACAGTCTTAGTGGAGTATCATTAGAATGGTATACACAATTGGAAAGAAACCACGTCCCCACCTGGAATGACTTGGCTTTAGCGTTTCAGATACATTATAAATACAACATCGACATGGATCCAAGTCGCATGCAATTGCAATATTTATCTCATAGAAGTAACGAATCTTTCAAAGAATACGCACAGAGATGGAGGGAGTTGGTTGCGAAATGTATAACTTCCCTTATTGGATAAGGAGTTTCTAGACATGTTCATGATTACTCTACGAGTTTAGTACCATGAAAAAATGTTGGGCAGTATATCCTCATGCTTTTCTGACCTAGGGGAACGCATCGAGAACGACATCAAAACCGGGAAAATCCAAAGCATCTTGAGTAACCCGACTGGTGAATCCCTTGGAGATTTCCAAGGGGAAGAAGAAAATGAAACAAATGTATTATGGTGTGATCGGTGGGAACGAGAACTGACTATTTTTGGAATGCTGGTTCGCGTTTGCGTTTGTTTTTGCAAAGTGTCGCGGTAAGCAAGAGTCGCCACCGTCTTTTATTTTATCCAACAAGGGAAAGGACAAAAGCACAGAAAAATTTCTTTTCGAGATGTTTCTCGGGTTCGGGAGGTAGATTATAGAAAGGGAAGGTATTAGCACCCTTTCTATCTGTGGTTATCCACGGGCTCTTAGGTACTTGCTCACTATGTTTTCAAAAGGTTTGCTTTTCTTTGTGATTGTGGGTTTTGAAAAGGAGTTTTGTTTTTGAAGAGAGTGTAAGTGCGAAAAGTTTTGTTTTGTTTTAAAAGGAGCAAGTACTTAAGAACCTCTACCTACTCAAAAAGGAATTTAATTGTGCAAATGTCCTTTAGACAGTGCTATCCCACTATTGAGGAGTAGGTAGCACCGTCGTTGGAGTTTTCGGGTCAATTCGATTTAAGGGACATGTGGTCACTAAAGCAATGTTAGGATGCTTTAGCGGTAACCCTAATGTCTTAGATCATTTTTATCGAGGCAACCATTTCGAAGCAACTTTTGATCTTTAGACAGGAGGGCGACCTCTAAGACTTCCTATACTCAATGACCACGTTCGAGGCAACCGAGTGAGGTGTACCCTAAGAGTGGCATGTGCAAGTGTGTCAATTTTCAGTTTATATTATCTTTGTACATGTTATGGTGAGCTACTGTTGGTTTTAGATTAAGAGTTAATCTTGTCATGCAATCCTAGTTAGCATACATCTAAGTAGTTAATATATGTACAGGAATTTAAAGTGCGGGAATTGTAAATCTTACGCTATTACAAGGCTTCGGGGAGGGGGATTATTTACATGTCCAAAATTGGGGAATAAAGCAGTAAAGTAAAAGTCTTAGTTAAGCTATTACAAACCAGTAGGCAATTACAATAAAATAAACGCGCGTGAATCTTAAAAATCCTAAGAATAAAATCTTTTTGTTGTTTTATTTTATTTTGGGAAGTGCTAAGTCAAATTTAATTAATTAAAAATACTGATTAAAATTAACTCTAAAACATACCTAATATTTTTTTGCATTTTTTGTTTATGAAAAGCATTGAATTCAAATAAATCCTAAGTCTACTGATTTTAAAAATTGAAGAAAATAAGTTAAAATAATTAACTAAATTAAATCCTAATTCTAAGTTATTTATTTTTATGATTTTTATGTTGATTAAAAAGATAAAAAGAAGTCTATGAAAAACAAAAATAACATGCAGGAGGGATCCTTCGATCTAGGAAAAAAAAGGAGTTTTGACACAGGGAGGGAATGGAAGCTTCGATCCAGAGAGGGTCCTGGTCCTTTCGATTGGGCCAGACAGTAAGGCGTGAGTAGCCTTCGATCCAGGGAAGAGGATTGTCTTTTGATCATGGAGGTCATGGCTTTCGATCCAGGAATGAGATGCCTCATTCGATCCAGCATGCTAATGGGTTCTATCCAGAGAAGGGCTCTCCTTCGATCTGTGATGTTATACCTGCAAAAGCATGTTAGAGAAATAAAATGTAGGGCCTGGGTATTGAACCCCAGGCCCTTCGATCCTGCGCTTGCTGGGTCTCTTCAGGCTATGTCTGCAGCAAATATTAGCAAATGATGGACATGGCCTGGGTGCCAAACCCAGGCCTCTTGATCCTGTCTAGGATAGAAAATCAAAGGCAACAACCAGTAATAATATGTTATGCAAATATGAGGTTGGATAGTTTACCCTTTCTTACCAGCAGATTGGACTTTTAATTTGGGCGCTTCCTGGATGTAGGCACCTTCGATCTGGGCACTTCCTGGATGTAGGCACTTTTGATTTGGAGCTTATGGGCGTGGATTACTGAGGAAGTGTATGCGTGTGGCTCTTTGAGGCAATTTTTCTGTGTATTTTTTGTGTGTGTTCTCCTGCAGAGTTTTGTATGTTTCGTTGTATAATTTTTGTGTCCTGGATATGTGCCACTGGCCTCTGTATTTATAGGGGTGTGAGGGTGCAGTAATGACAAGAGACAACCATTAAACAGGCCATTAAATGCCATGAGACAAGAAACTGACACATTAAATAATTTCCTTTTTTGAAACATTTGTGTCTCTTGAATGAACCTGGACGCTTTTGACTTGAGTGCCCTCTTGATGACCTCCTTCGAATGGACCCTGTCCAAAGATCAATCGAAGGATTCCAATCGAAAGGCTTTGTTAACAGGCCAATCGAAAGGTACTGTTCATGCTAATCAAAGGACATGGCTAACGTGCCTGTCGAAGCTGCCTTGACATAATGCCAATCGAAAGACTCCTTCAGAATACCAATCGAAGGGTCTTTCAGAATGCCAATCGAAATGCTTGTCCATAATTCCAATCGAAAGGCTCATTTAGAATACCAATCGAAGAGTCTTTCAGAATGCCAATCGAAGTGCTCCTTCAGAATGCCAATCGAAATGCTCCTTCAGAATGTCAATCGAAGGATCTTTCAGAATTCCAATCGAAGTGCTCCTTCAGAATGTCAATCGAAATGCTCCTTCAGAATGCCAATCGAAGGGTCTTTCAGAATGCCAATCGAAGGGTCTTAAAGCACCACTCAAAAATTTTCCTTTTCCTTAGGCAAGAGTTTGTGATCAACCATGCAGGGGGAAGACTTTGGAAAACATGAGAGGGAAAATTTTGGGGTACAACAGTTGCCCCTGTTCAATTTTCTTAAACCTGAGGATGTAGATTGGCTTGTGTGCCTTTCGTGATCCGAAGGTGGAAGATAATTGAACACTAGAGTGCCCAGAAATTTGCACTCGCATGGTGTAGTATCAACATTGTGATGTCGGGAATGGGCTTACAGATGCCATTTGGAGATTGTTGGTAGGAGGATGGGCTTAAAGATGCCATCTGCAGGAGTGATGGATAGTCATTGGAGATGGGCTTAAGGATGCCATCCAGGGGCGATTGCTGGACTGTATTTGAATGAGTGACAGAATTACATCCGAATCTGGATCATATCTTGACTGTTATTTGAAGGTCTTTGATTGCCTGTCATTAACTGGAAGAAATAAATCTAACCAGAGGAGGTCTTTTTTTGATAATGATATGTGATGAAGGAATCTGAGACGATTGCTACTCCAGCAGGATTGTTGTACCCCAAAATTTGCCCTCCCATATTCTTCAAGATTTGCTAAGATCAGGCTTCAAAATCTCCCAAGGGTTGCACAGTCCAATTGCCTCCTAACAGTCAAAAATTAGGGTTTTGGTTCTGGCAAAGAAATTGAAGTTTTCAAGGGTCCAAACAAGTCCCACATGCCTACATACATTGTCAAGCATTCATATGCCAAGTTTCAAGACTCACAGCATCAAAATGCACAGTCAAAAACCCTAATTGCTTCATAGTCAACTGCAGGGGCAAAATGGTCATTTGACAGTCAAAAGTCCAAATTTTTGGTCAACATCTTATTTTGAAGCCACAAACATCATTTGATCAATTCTTGATCATGATTCCTAAGGCATGGCTCAAAAAGTCTCAAGATGCAAAAGTTTCTATTTTTGGACAGTTGAAAAAGTCAACTGCAATTTGACCAGGGCATAACTTCCACATGGTTTATCAGAAAAACTCCATCCAAAGCTCATTTTGAAGAGAATGA
This sequence comes from Vicia faba, assembly GCA_948472305.1. NCBI lineage: Eukaryota > Viridiplantae > Streptophyta > Magnoliopsida > Fabales > Fabaceae > Vicia > Vicia faba. Next base: position 41,513,676 of record OX451740.1, read on the forward strand.
CATTTCCTACAACTCATATTCACACTTCAAGTCCAAGAAATGCTCCCACAAAAAGTTATCAATTTCAACATTATAGGTCATTTTCAAAAGTCAACAAAAAGGCACTTTAAGTCAAAGACCATAACTTGATATTGGTAAATCAAAATGACATGGGACCAAAGGAATTGGTTAGAGGACTTCAAGACCTTTCCAAAATGTCCAAGAACATGATCAAAGCTTAAAATTTGAGCAAGATATGCCTTGTAGAAGTTGGGAAATTTTTGGGAATTTTGAAAAGTCAACTTTGCACAAAAGGTCTCAAAAATGCCAATGGGCCTCAATTTCTTCCATGAATCATTACCCAAAAGCTATGCACGACCCATTAAGATAAAAGGGAGTTATTTTCTTATTTTTTATTAATTAATTGAATTTTTAAACCTATTAATTCATTTAATTAAAATTAATTATGAGAAAAATACTAAACAAAGGTTTTGAATCTTTTTGTGCAGCATATTCTTCCATTTATGAACCAAATATCTCGTGTACTACCTCAAGGGAACACAATCTTCCATAATTGGCATAATTGGCATGAAAAAAAGATTGGAAAGGATATGGAAAATCAAATATTCAAAAACATTAAAGTAATGGATTTTGGGCTGGTTTTTAACCTAATTCTATCCACACATATATGCAAGACTGAAACCTAATGCAAAAAAAAACAGAAGCTGCGCAGGAATCAAAGAACCACATTGCATTTTTTCACAAAAAACCTTGAAACTGTTTTCATAGCTACTGCACATTTGAAGGCCTAAAAGCTATTCCAATACATTGCTGGACGACCTAGGAAGCGTTTGCAATCAAAGCCAAGTCTCCAGACCTCCAGAAGTGGTAGAACGACATCACCCTGTTCATAAAATTTTCATATTCGTGTTTGAATTTACATGCATTTTTCATACGTTTTTAATGTTGATTTACACTAACATGAACCTTCTGAAGCTAATGACATAACTCAATTGAATTAATACTGCCTGTATAAGAATTCACCATGAAAGTGTTCTAGGGTTTCAGAAGCTCCGAAAGAGGGTTTTCTTTATCTGGAAAAATTGGACAACCAAATTGATACCATTGAAATCAGGACATCCAGACGAATCGTTTGACCACCTCGCGCCTTTTTTATAATCAACCATGCTCTAATCGTTATTTTTGTGCATTGTAGTTAGTGGGGGTTTAAAACCCCCGCTATTTGTTTCATAATTGCAGAAAAGAGGAGGGAGAAGGTGGACGTGGCTCATGATGACTGGCGCATTTGAATTTTGGCGCGTTGTATATCACTAAGTGTTGTTTTGTATTATATTGTTTTCTTGCCAATTCCTATACAAAACGTGCGCATGGCTCAACTGGCAATTGACACATCTGGTAAACGCTGGGACCTGGGTTCGATTCCCAGGTCCCCTCTCATATTTCATAATTTTGCCATTCACATGTTTCCATGCAGCGTCTCCTTCAAAGACCACAATACGCCTTCACATCCAAGCCTGCCAAGTGTCTCTGATGGTCAATCCAAAGGCCAGAACATGCAGCCTACCATACGCGTTAGTCGACCACTCTGCACGCAAGCGCTGAAAGTCAAAAGGGCCTGGAATCTGTTGGGCCAAACTACTTTCAACAAACCTCCTAAATTGGGTCAGACACCCTCATTGTTTGTATTTTTTTCCTCTCCTTTTCTTTTCTTTTAATTATTTTAATTGTTTTCTTTTAATTCACAAAAATAATTTTCATAACACAAAAATCAGAAATCAAAAAAATAAAATATGTTTATTTAATATTTAATTCCTTAATATTTTTGTAAATAAATTTTTAATAATCAACTTAGTAAAATTAGGTTAAACTTCTAATGTTTTTTTTCTTAAATAAACTAAAATATGTAGAAATTAGGTTTTTAGCATTTTTTCTTTTTCTTAATAAAATCATTTCTTCTTATTCTTATTATTATTAATTATTAATTATTTTGTAAATAAATATGTAATTAATTAATTAGTGTAAATTAGGTTAAACTTGAATATCTTTCATAAATAATTAAAAACAACTTAGAACTAGGGTTTTATTTAATTTCTAATTTTTAATTAATTTCCTTTATTTTCATTAAATACAAAAAACATAAAAAACAATTTCTTTTCTTATTAAATAATTAATTAGCCTTTTTAATTTCATTTAATTTCTTTAAAGGGTCCAACGCCCTCGAATGATTCTATTTCTATTCTTTCGCGCATTTATTTTATTTTTCTGTGAATATTATGTAATTGCCCAAGCCTTGTAATAGTCATTAGGAAATTTATTTACTTTCTGCATTTTATTAAAAAAACGGGTCTTTGTTAATTTGGCGATGTATAGACCCGCGCCTTGTAATAGCGTAGGACTTTATTTTCCGTACTTTAATTTCCGCACCCCTTAACTGCTAAATTTTGCATGAAAGAATGAATGGCCCAAATAAAATCAAAGCGTAGATCACCAAATGCATGACAAGTTAAAACATAACTGAAAATAACACACAAATTCACACACCACTCTTAGGGTACGCCTCACTGTTGCCTTGCCCCTCGAAACGTGGTCGTCGAGTATAGGACGTCTTAGTAAGTCCTTATGTCCGTTGATCTGGTTGCCTTAAAACAAGTTGCCTCGGAAAAGTTGTCTCGAAACGGTTGCCTCGGATTAAAAAGATCAATGGCATAAGGGTAGCTTCTAAGGTGTCCTACTGTTGCTCTGGTGACCACACTGTCCCTAACAAACGAATTGACCCGAACACCTCCAACGGTGGTGCTACCTACCTCTCAATGGTGGGATGGCACTACTTTAAGGACTTCTACATAGCTTAATTCCTTAGGGTAGGTAGATGACTCATGGATACTTGCTCTATTCAAAACAAACAAAACTCTTTTCACACCGACACTTTTCAAAAAGCTTTCAAAAAACAATTTTTCAAACACTCTTGAGGACTGATACAAGAGTCGATCTGAAACTTTAAACGAAACTTTTTTTTCAAACCCACGCACAATTGAAAAGCAAACACTTTTGAAAACACAATGAGCAAGTATCTAAGAGCTCGTGGATAACCACGGATAGAAAGGGTGCTAACACCTTCCCTTTCTATAAATCTACCTCCCGGACCGAGAAACTATCTCATAAGGAATTTTGCTGTGCTTTTGTCCTGTCCATGTTGGAGAAAATAAAAGACGGTGGCGACTCTTGCTTCCGCGACATTTCGCGAACCAGCGTTAAACAGTCAGTTCCAGATCCACCGATCACAGAACTGGCGACTCTGCTGGGGACAATTATAAGTGAGGTGTACCTTAGGATAGTTCATAACTGTGTTTTCAATTGTTGTGCTTTGTTTGCTTTATTGTTGTGGGTTGCATCGGAGTTACATAGATCCTAACCTGGATCTGGGGATACCCTGTTAGGTAGCATAAGCTGTGAGGGACCTGTCCGGCGTAGACCGACATGGGTGAAGCAGTGGCTATGTTGGTGTGGCACTTTGGTCTGTACCGATATCCCTTGTGTCGCAACGAGGAGAATATGGGTCTTCTGAGGAGTTATTAAGCACCAACCGACCTTAGAACCTTAAATGATCCAACTTGGCCAATAGAACAGTAGCAGTATGCTACGCCCATTGAGGCTAAACTCTCGTGATGGTTCTGGCCGCAAGAAAAGATTGTGATGCTGGAGTTATGACCGATTGAGGGTAGTCAGTGATATTGGGATCCTCTAGAACCCGGTTACTTTTGATAGGACAGGTCTTAACCAAAGAAACTGAAAGAGGGTAGTACCCAAACTTCATGCTGGCCTAAACTCTAAGGGCTCTTTGTGTGACTTGTGTGCCTTCAAACTTGACTACTTGCATGCTTGTTATCTGACACTTGAGTTCCTTGCAGGTTTTGTTTACAGTCCTTAATCTGGACTCATAACAGGGTTTACTTGCATCACCCCACGCATAGCATAACATCATACCATTGCATGCGTCCTACATAAGGACTAATCCATTTCAAGGATCTCAAGGGCTTGTGATACAGGTCATGATGAACCAACTGTCCAGCAAGGGGCAAAGGGGATTTATTTTCCTCTAGCCAAGGTTGTCAGGGGCTATGACCCACTCGATATGGTGAGCCTTGACTCTTGAAGAAGGACTCTCAACAACATGAAGTTCCTTCAATCAAGTTACCAGTTTCCAACTATAACAATTTTCTTGTTTACCCCGCGAGGTCCTTGAAAACATTACATGCATATCATACATATCATTGCATTACAGGTACCCTTGTTACAGGTCACTTACCTTCTCCGCTGTTTATTTCAGCAATGGCTTCCCAACAATACAATCAGGATCTTCATGCTCAAGAGACTCGGTTCGGGGAAATCCTCCTGAATCTGTCCAAGGGGCAGGAAGAGCTGAGAACACTCCTTATGGGGAATTTGGCCAAGAACAGTGCTGAAGATGACAAGGACGAACGGTTGAAACATCTGCAAGCTGAGGTGGATGCAATGAGAGCCCAGATGCTGGGGCAGGTGACTATCATTCAAGACTTAGCTCAAAGACAAGAAGAGCTCGGGGTTCTCGTCAACCAATTGCTTCGGGGTAACCAACTGGGGCAAACATCTAAGGTTGAAGAGCCAGTCATCATTCAACCACCTTTGAGACAAGAAGACAAGGGAAGAGCTCCTCAAATGGCTTCAGGGTCACAAATTCAGCATCAACCTCACCAGCTTCAGCCAGACAAGCCCAAAAGGCAATTCACCAAGCTCAACGTGTCGCTGCCTCAAGCTTTACAACAACTGTTGAGGTTGAATTTGGTAACTCTAAGGGACCCTCCTAGGAATCCCAACAGGACACCTTCAAGGTATAACCCCAACGCCCGCTGCGCTTATCATTCTGACAGCCCGGAGCATGCTACAGATGATTGTTGGACCTTGAAGAACAAGATCCAGGACCTGATTGATGAAGGAGCTGTGGAATTCACCCAAGATGGCCAGGCTGAGTTCTTCTACTATCTCTGCAAGATTCACCATTCGAAGTGACGAGCCCTGAGATTGAAAAAACTTTTGTTCATTCGAATGTTCAAGTTGTATTTTCCTTTGATTATTCAAACATTCATTCATGTCAAACGTTGTTATTTCATTAATGCATTACACGTGTCTGTTTTGAAGTAATTATTTCGTATTCACTATATGCAAACTGTTTTCATATTTTTTGTGATGATCAACTATTGATTGAAAATTCTAAGCCTCTTAAGGGAGGATGACGAAAACGATACCACAATCTACAGTATGCTTTTGAACAGACCCAACTGATGAGGTACAAGCATTGTTTCAATTCCTAAACACTGGAGTTATAAGGAAGATAATCCCTCGTCAACCCCTCTGAGCCAAAGAAGTAGGAGTTTTTCTTTTCGAAAATTAAAACCCTTAATCATAACCTGGGGCAGGGTAGTTCTGTCAGTTGATCCAAGTGCACAACGAATAACATCAAAGGAGTCCTTACAAAACAAAAGACAGTGATGGTTCTGAATAAATCACAAAGACAGGCAGTCATTATCTCAAAGGAAAATAAAAGCCCATTAAGTCAAAACCTATGAAGGAGACTTACAAAACTGGGGTATCCCGCTGACTGTAATCACAAAAGAAACAGTTCAGGCAAAAAAAAACAGGGATAAACAAAATCAAAAAAAAAGAAAAGAGGTCCAACAAATCCTCAACAAAAGGAAAGGACTGCCTATTCTAATGAATTATCAACATCCGAACCATCACGGGAATATCAGGACAAAAACTCAAATAAGGTCTAACGCACGATCAGCTGAGTTTAGGATTGAAGAACATCACGAAGAGCGGGTGGGTACAAATAATTTGAGCCTTTATCCTTTGTTTCTTAAACCATGAACCAGGCCACGTTATAAACCTTAAAAGTCCTAGCTGAAGCATGGGTTAGTTCGAAAGCATACTGTTACGAAAGGTATCCTGACTCCTTAAGGCCTACGGTAAATACGGAGTTGACATCACGTTTTACAAACATTCACTTGTTTTATGAAAAAGAATGCATTTTCAAAATCTTCAAGACAGACATAAGCTTTGCATTTTTGATATAACATTGTTTGCATATGACTATTTGTTTGAACAGTAGGGAAATTCGCACAATGAATACCTAGTGAACAAAAGTACTTCCAATCAAGGGGAAGACGTGATTATTGTCCATCATCTGGGGCAATTAAGTCAAGATTCGGAGAATCTCTCAAAAGGCCAAACAGCCAGGGGCAAACCTCCATCTGGATCACTTGGGGCATTGGACGATCAAACGAAGATCTTCTGGTATGGCGACACAACGCTACAACAGGGGCACCTCCCTACATCCTGAGAGCGTGGACATAGTCGAAAAAATAATGCGCATAATCAAAGACCCGCTAGGTTGACACACCTAGGCAAAAATAAGGGCTTCCCGGCGAACCAAAAGGGTTCGGGCAAAATAAGGGATGAAATGAAAAAATCTGTGCACCCGGCAAGTCAAAAACCTGAAAAGGCGGCTTGGGCAAAAAAGGGTATCCCGATGGACTGAAAACCCGAAAGGGCTGTCCAGGCAAAAGTTAGGGATCAAAGCGTACGACTATGTCCCGGCATCTCGTCACTTGCCTACCAAAAGAAGATTTGTCAATCGGCAGTCACCAAGCACCTCCACAGGTAACATCAGAAACAGGGGCAATAATGAGTGGTCCAGGCGATCCAGTGGCTCTGTCAACCAAAGTACCAAGAGAAAATCAATCGAAAGATGATTACCATCTACCTCTACAGTCCCAGATCAACATTGGTAACAAACCAGGAAAATGCTGTGGACGACTGATCGTGGGTTAATATCTGAAACCAAACAGGACAATTATCTACTTGATCATCCTCAGGCAACCCTACACCGGTTCCTTTTCTTTCAAAAGAAGTCTTACACGGGCTCATCAACAGGCAACCCTACATAGGTTTCCTTCTCGACCTCAGATATAGTCTTACACAGACCTATCATCAAAGTAACCCTACACCGGTTCCTTCTCAACTTTCAGACAAAGTCTTACACGGACTTATCTCAAGATGACCTTACCCCGGTTCATCCAGAAGTTTTACACGAACTTATCCTGAAGTAACCTTACCCCGGTTCCTCCAGAAGTCTTACACGGACTTATCTCAAGATGACCTTACCCTGGTTCATCCAGAAGTCTTACACGGACTCATCTCAAGATGACCTTACCCCGGTTCATCCAGAAGTTTTACACGAACTTATCCCGAAGAAACCCTACACAGGTTCTCTCTCTCCAGACGTAGTTTTACACGGACTCGTCATCAGTAAACCCTACACAGGTTTCCTTCTCAACCCTACACAGGTTCTCTCTCTCCAGACGTAGTTTTACACGGACTCGTCATCGGTAAACCCTACACAGGTTCCTTCTCCATCTCAGATGCAGTCTTATACATACTCATTATCAGTAAACCCTACACAGGTTTCCTCCCTCCAAAGATGCAGTTGTACATGAGCTCATCATCAGGCCTTCACCAGTATCTTCTCCCACAGAAACAGGGGCAGTAATGAGTTGTCTAAGCAATCTAGTTTCTCTATCCACCAAGGTACCAAGGTAAATTCAGCTGAGAACATAACCAAGATATCTTAAATCCCCAGAGAGTGAGCCAGCAAGTCAATACACTCTTCCCAAGCAGAGTTATCCTGTCAGCCTTAAGGAAGTTGGGTATCCTCCAGCAGATCTCAACATTCCCCAGCGCAAAGTATACAAATATTCCTAACAAGCATCCCCGGCAGTCTTGATCTAAGATTGTTCCCTGGCGATATATCAGACATTCGGTGGAGCCACTTCCAATACGTCTCAAAAATTTCCCCAGGAGAGTCCAGTCTAAAGATTTCCCCAGGAAAGCTGAATCATCTCCCCAGCAGGAAGCTTATCCCCAGTAGATTCTGGAAGCTTCCCCCCTGCAGAGCACGAACGCGTCTCCCGGCTTTATTCAAAGGTTATTTCCCTACCAGGATATAACTGGGTTATCCTCAGTCAATAGCCATGGAAAGATCGTCGTCGGCAAAGTCTCCCCATCCCCAGCGGAGTCTATTAATTCCTTCAACTCCCAACATAACAACGGTATCCCCAGCGAAGTTATCATCAACATCCCAGCAAAGTACCTCTCTTCCCACAGAGTATTGTTCCCCAGCAAGGTCGCTAGAATAATTTTCCCCCGCAGAGTAATCTCCAAGTTTATTCACCAACGGAGTCACCATCTCCTACCGGTATTCTTGCAACCATCACTCCCCAGCGGAAACATCGAAATGCTATTCATATCAGCCCAGGATTTAACTTCCCGGCATCCGTCAAGGATTTATTTTCCTAAGACGAAAACATACATTCATAAACATCGCATCTTCATACACTATAGCATGCATATACGCATCATAAACATACAATCTCACTTATTTTGAGAATATCATGCACGTCATACATCATGACATTGCATGCAACTAACGTTTTGTCTTTTCAGGACAAAGGTTAATACCAAGATGATTACCATCAACGGTCGCAACTAAAGATCCGATTCCTGTATCTTGCCAGGGTGTATCTGTTAAAGACTGATTCCAGACCCGATTCCTGTATCTTGCCAGGGTGCGTCTGAAGAGTTTGAGGATCCGATTCCTGTATCTTGCCAGGGTGTATTTGTTGATGACTAGCATTACCAGACCCGATTCATGTATCTTGCCAGGGTGCGTCTGAAGAGTTTGAGGATCCGATTCCTGTATCTTGCCAGGGTGTATCTGTTGACGACTAGCATTACCATACCCGATTCCTGTATCTTGCCAGGGTGCGTCTGAAGAGTTTGAGGATCTGATTCCTGTATCTTGCCAGGGTGTATCTGTTGACGACTAGCATTACCAGACCCGATTCCTGTATCTTGCCAGGGTGCTTCTGAAGAGTTTGAGGATCCGATTCCTGTATCTTACCAGGGTGTATCTGTTGACGACTAACATTACCAGACCCGATTCCTGTATCTTGCCAGGGTGCGTCTGAAGAGTTTGAGGATCCGATTCATGTATCTTGCCAGGGTGTATCTGTTGACGACTAACATTACCAGACCCGATTCCTGTATCTTGCCAGGGTGCATCTGAAGAGTTTGAGGATCCGATTCCTATATCTTGCCAGGGTGTATCTGTTGATGACTAACATTACCAGACCCGATTCCTATATCTTGCCAGGATGCGTCTGAAGAGTTCGAGGATCCGATTCCTGTATCTTGCCAGGGTGTATCCGTTGATGACTAACAGTACCAGACTCGATTCCTGTATCTCGCCAGGGCGTCTAAAGAGTTTGAGGATCCGATTCCTGTATCTTGCCAGGGTGTATCCGTTGACGACTAACATTACAAGACTCGATTCCTGTATCTCGCCAGGGCACATCTGAAGAGTTCGAAGATCCGATTCCTGTATCTTGCCAGGGTGTATCTGTTGATGACTATATTCTCCGGACTCGATTCCTGTATCTCGCCAGGGCACGTCTGAAGAGTTTAAAGATTTGATACCTGTATCTCGCCAGGGCACGTCTGAAGAGTTTAAAGATTCGATTCCTGTAACCAGCCAGGGCGCGTCTATATAAAGAATTTTAAGACCAACTCCTGTAACAGGCCAGGTAATTATCTTTCTTTTTTCAGGTACGCAAATTCTCGCTAAGGAATCTCTTACGCGATCGACAACCCCTCGATGGCATCTATAAGCCCATCTCTCCCATCTATCAATCTCCAAATGGCATCTGTAAGCCCATTCCCCGCACCACACTGCTGATACACTCCATGTGAGCACAAATTTCTGGGCACTCTAGTGTTCAATCATCTTCCACCTTCGGATTACGAAAGGCACGACAGCCAATCTACACCCTCAGGTTTAAGAAGATTGAACAGGGGCAACTGTTGTACCCCAAAATTTTCCCTCCCATATTCTTCAAGATTTGCTAAGATCAGGCTTCAAAATCTCCCAAGGGTTGCACAGTCCAATTGCCTCCTAACAGTCAAAAATTAGGGTTTTGGTTCTGGCAAAGAAATTGAAGTTTTCAAGGGTCCAAACAAGTCCCACATGCCTACATACATTGTAAAGCATTCATATGCCAAGTTTCAAGACTCACAGCATCAAAATGCACAGTCAAAAACCCAAATTGCTTCACAGTCAACTGCAGGGGCAAAATGGTCATTTGACAGTCAAAAGTCCAAATTTTTGGTCAAAATCTTATTTTGAAGCCACAAACATCATTTGATCAATTCTTGATCATGATTCTCAAGGCATGGCTCAAAAAGTCTCAAGATGCAAAAGTTTCTATTTTTGGACAGTTGAAAAAGTCAACTGCAATTTGACCAGGGCATAACTTCCACATGGTTTATCAGAAAAACTCCATCCAAATCTCATTTTGAAGAGAATGAAATTTCCTATAACTCATCTTCACACTTCAAGTCCAAGAAATGCTACCACAAAAAGTTATCAATTTCAACATTATAGGTCATTTTCAAAAGTCAACAAAAAGGCACTTTAAGTCAAAGACCATAACTTGAGATTGGTAAATCAAAATGACATGGTACCAAAGGCATTGGTTAGAGGACTTCAATACCTTTCCAAAATGTCCAAGAACATGATCAAAGCTTAAAAATTGAGCAAGATATGCCTTGTAGAAGTTGGGAAATTTTGGGAATTTTGAAAAGTCAACTTTGCACAAAAGGTCTCAAAAATGCCAATGGGCCTCAATTTCTTCCATGAATCATTACCCAAAAGCTATGCACGACCCATTAAGCTAAAAGGGAGTTATTTTATTATTTTTTATTAATTAATTGAATTTTTAAACCTATTAATTCATTTAATTAAAATTAATTATGAGAAAAATACTAAACAAAGGTTTTGAATCTTTTTGTGCAGCATATTCTTCCATTTATGAACCAAATATATCGTGTACTACTTCAAGGGAACACAATCTTCCATAATTGGCATAATTGGCATGAAAAAAAGATTGGAAAGGATATGGAAAATCAAATATTCAAAAACATTAAATCAATGGATTTTGGGCTGGTTTTTAACCTAATTCTATCCACACATATATGCAAGACTAAAACCTAATGCAAAAAAAAACAGAAGTTGTGCAGGAATCAAAGAACCACATTGCATTTTTTCACAAAAAACCTTGAAACTGTTTTCATAGCTACTGCACATTTGAAGGCCTAAAAGCTATTCCAATACATTGCTGGATGACCTAGGAAGCGTTTGCAATCAAAGCCAAGTCTCCAGACCTCCAGAAGTGGTAGAACGACATCACCCTGTTCATAAATTTTTTCATATTCGTGTTTGAATTTACATGCATTTTTCATACGTTTTTAATGTTGATTTACACTAACATGAACCTTCTGAAGCTAATGACATAACTCAATTGAATTAATACTGCCTGTATAAGAATTCACCATGAAAGTGTTCTAGGGTTTCAGAAGCTCCGAAAGAGGGTTTTCTTTATCTGGAAAAATTGGACAACCAAATTGATACCATTGAAATCAGGACATCCAGACGAATCGTTTGACCACCTCGCGCCTTTTTTATAATCAACCATGCTCTAATCGTTATTTTTGTGCATTGTAGTTAGTGGGGGTTTAAAACCCCCGCTATTTGTTTCATAATTGCAGAAAAGATGAGGGAGAAGGTGGACGTGGCTCATGATGACTGGCGCATTTGAATTTTGGCGCGTTGTATATCACTAAGTGTTGTTTTGTATTATATTGTTTTCTTGCCAATTCCTATACAAAACGTGCGCATGGCTCAACTGGCAATTGACACATCTGGTAAACGCTGGGACCTGGGTTCGATTCCCAGGTCCCCTCTCATATTTCATAATTTTTCCATTCACATGTTTCCATGCAGCGTCTCCTTCAAAGACCACAATACGCCTTCACATCCAAGCCTGCCAAGTGTCTCTGATGGTCAATCCAAAGGCCAGAACATGCAGCCTACCATACGCGTTAGTCGACCACTCTGCACGCAAGCGCTGAAAGTCAAAAGGGCCTGGAACCTGTTGGGCCAAACTACTTTCAACAAACCTCCTAAATTGGGTCAGACACCCCCATTGTTTGTATTTTTTTCCTCTCCTTTTCTTTTCTTTTAATTATTTTAATTGTTTTCTTTTAATTCACAAAAATAATTTTCATAACACAAAAATCAGAAATCAAAAAAATAAAATATGTTTATTTAATATTTAATTCCTTAATATTTTTGTAAATAAATTTTTAATAATCAACTTAGTAAAATTAGGTTAAACTTCTAATGTTTTTTTTCTTAAATAAACTAAAATATGTAGAAATTAGGTTTTTAGCATTTTTTCTTTTTCTTAATAAAATAATTTCTTCTTATTCTTATTATTATTAATTATTAATTATTTTGTAAATAAATATGTAATTAATTAATTAGTGTAAATTAGGTTAAACTTGAATATCTTTTATAAATAATTAAAAACAACTTAGAACTAGGGTTTTATTTAATTTCTAATTTTTAATTAATTTCCTTTATTTTCATTAAATACAAAAAACATAAAAAACAATTTCTTTTCTTATTAAATAATTAATTAGCCTTTTTAATTTCATTTAATTTCTTTAAAGGGTCCAACGCCCTCGAATGATTCTATTTCTATTCTTTCGCGCATTTATTTTATTTTTCTGTGAATATTATGTAATTGCCCAAGCCTTGTAATAGTCATTAGGAAATTTATTTACTTTCTGCATTTTATTAAAAAAACGGGTCTTTGTTAATTTGGCGATGTATAGACCCGCGCATTGTAATAGCGTAGGACTTTATTTTCCGTACTTTAATTTCCGCAACCCTTAACTGCTAAATTTTGCATGAAAGAATGAATGGCCCAAATAAAATCAAAGCGTAGATCACCAAATGCATGACAAGTTAAAACATAACTGAAAATAACACACAAATTCACACACCACTCTTAGGGTACGCCTCACTGTTGCCTTGCCCCTCGAAACGTGGTCGTCGAGTATAGGACGTCTTAGTAAGTCCTTATGTCCGTTGATCTGGTTGCCTTAAAACAAGTTGCCTCGGAAAAGTTATCTCGAAACGGTTGCCTCGGATTAAAAAGATCAATGGCATAAGGGTAGCTTCTAAGGTGTCCTACTGTTGCTCTGGTGACCACACTGTCCCTAACAAACGAATTGACCCGAACACCTCCAACGGTGGTGCTACCTACCTCTCAATGGTGGGATGGCACTAATTTAAGGACTTCTACACAGCTTAATTCCTTAGGGTAGGTAGATGACTCATGGATACTTGCTCTATTCAAAATAAACAAAACTCTTTTCACACCGACACTTTTCAAAAAGCTTTCAAAAAACAATTTTTCAAACACTCTTGAGGACTGATACAAGAGTCGATCTGAAACTTTAAACGAAACTTTTTTTTCAAACCCACGCACAATTGAAAAGCAAACACTTTTGAAAACACAATGAGCAAGTATCTAAGAGCCTGTGGATAACCACGGATAGAAAGGGTGCTAACACCTTCCCTTTCTATAAATCTACCTCCCGGACCGAGAAACTATCTCATAAGGAATTTTGCTGTGCTTTTGTCCTGTCCATGTTGGAGAAAATAAAAGACGGTGGTGACTCTTGCTTCCGCGACATTTCGCGAACCAGCGTTAAACAGTCAGTTCCAGATCCACCGATCACAAGGATGATGAAGGAATCTTGGATGACTTCTACCTCAGTAAGATGATGAAGAAATCTTGGACGATTACTACCTCAGCAGGATGATGAAGGAATCTTGGATGACTACTACAACAGCAGGATGATGAAGGAATCTTGGATGACTTCTACCTCAGCAGGATGATGAAGGAATCTTGGATGATTACTACCTCAGCAGGATGATGAAGGAATCTTGAATGACTTCTACCTCAGCATGATGATGAAGGAATCTTGGACGATTACTACCTCAGTAGGATGATGAAGGAATCTTGGATGACTTCTACCTCAGCAAGATGATGAAGGAATCTTGGATGACTTCTACCTCAGCGGGATGATGAAGGAATCTTGGATGATTACTACCTCAGCAGGATGATGAAGGAATCTTGGATGACTTCTACCTCAGCAGGATGATGAAGGAATCTTGGACGATTACTACCTCAGTAGGATGATGAAGGAATCTTGGATGACTTCTACCTCAGCAGGATGATGAAGGAATCTTGGACGATTACTACCTCAGCAGGATGATGAAGGAATCTTGGACGATTACTACCTCAGCAGAGTGGTGAAGGAATCTTGGACGATTACTACCTCAACGGGGTGGTGAAGGAATCTTGGACGATTACTACCTCAACGGGATGATGAAGGAATCTTTGAAGACTGCTACTTCAAAAGGTAATGAATTTTATTTGTTGATCAATCTTTCCTGAAAAGGTAAAGAGTTAGTTGTATGCAATGTCATGATGTATGCATTGTGTAATGATGTTCTCAAAATAAATGAGATTTATGTTATATGCATTTTGTATGCACATGTTGTGAATGTTGTTGAAGTGTAATTTTGTCTTGGAGAATAAATTCTTGACAAGTGTTAGGGAGTTATTAAATCCTGGGCTGCTGTTGCAGAGTAGGTATGTCTTCAAACTTTGCTTAGAATGCTTCCACTGGGGATCCTTGTTTTGTTGAGGATAACTCCGTTGGGGAAAGTTGTGAACTCTGTGGAGAGTATTGATTCATTCTTGGGGAACAAGTTCAGGAGTCTCGGTTGTCCGTTGCTCTACTGGGGAGTTAAACTGACATCTGGTCGGGTCCAGGTTTCACAGTAACTTGTTGGGGATTGTAGAGTAGTCTACTGGGGAAAAGGAGTTGTGGTCCTTTGATTTGTAGTAGTCAGAGAGGCAAACTCAAGCTGGGGAGTCCTGGTGTTGTTGGGGAAATAAACCATGTCGTCAATCCGCTAGAGAGGTGACATCTTTGTTGGGGGAAGTCCTCGAGGATTCTTGAGATTGATCCAGTTGGGGAAATGCTTTCAGAGATTAAACCTTTGCTGGGATGTCATCCTATGAGAAGGATTTTGGAGAGATCTGTCATTGCCCCTAGTAGCGAATGTTTGTGACATTGCCAAAAAATGTTTAATTGTACGTAACCCTCCACTGAGATTGATGTTCAATGCCCCAAGTGACGGAGATGGAGATTTTCCCCTGGTTACTCTACACTTCTTTGAGAGATTTCCTGGAATCTTGATTGGACTGCCCCAGGTGATGGACAATGATCATGCCATGCCCCTTGATTGGAAGTGTCATCCTTTTTGAAGTGATTTTGTTCACTGAGAGGGCTTTCGTTCATCGGATATTCGTTGTGTGAATTTCTCCGCTGTCAAATAAATAGCCAAATGCAAACAGTGATATTCAAATAATGCAAAGTTTATGTTTGTCTTGAAGTTTAAAAAATGCGTTTTTTAGCAGAAAACTTTTTATAAGACAAATTCAACACAAGATTTAGGGCAAAGCCTTACAGGAGTCAGGATACCTTTTGTAACAGTATGCTTTTGAACTAACACATGCTTCAGTTAGGACTTTTGAAGGGTTGTAACGTGGCTTGGTTCACGGTTTAAGAAACAAAGGATAAAGGCTCAAAGTATATTTGTACCCACCCACTCTTCGTGATGTTCTTCAATCCTAAACTCAGTTAATTGTGCATTTGAACTCCAAATGAGTCTGGAACGACGTTTTTGGTGATGGTTGACACAAGTTGAATTTGTTGGAAGGCAGTCATTTTTGCAACATTTTTCATGTTGTCGAGGATTTGTAGCGACCTCGTTCTTTTGATTTGTTATCCCTAACTTTTGCCTGACTGTTCCTGTTTTTGAGATTACAGTCAGCGGGATGCCCCAGCTTTCTCAAGCCTCCTTTATAGGTTTTGGCTTAGTGGGCTTTTTTCTTCTTTTGAGAGATTGATTGCCTATGAAATAAGGAACCACCACTGTCTTTTGATTCCAGAGGAATTCTTTTGATGTCGTTTCTTGTATTATGAACTGAGAGTTTTGCGACTTCAATGCGCATCTTTTTGAATTAACTGAGAGACTACCCTGCCCCAGGTTTAAATCAAAGGTTTCAATTTGTTTTAAAACAGAAAACTCCTACTTCTTTGGCTCGAAGGGGTTGACTAGGGATTATCTTCCTTATAACTCCAGTTTTTAGGATTTGAAAGAAATGCATGTACATCATCAGCAAGGTCTGTCCAAAAGCATACTGTATGAGATTATGGCATTGTTTCGTCATCCTCCCTCTAAAGGCTTGTAACTTTTAGCAAGAGTTGAATGTCATAAAGTGAGTAAAAAGCATAGTTTAAATGTAATTAAAATGATTGGATCAAATCAAGACAAACATATGCAATGCATTAATGAAACAAAGTTTGGCATTAATAGATAATTGTTTGAATAACAAAGAGATTACAACTTGAAAATTCAAATGAACAAAAGCTTTCAATGATTCGTCATAGGAGCAGTGATTATGTTTGGGTCTCCGGATGGTCAAACTTGATCTCCTTGGCATCAATCATGTCTTGGACCTTGTTCTTCAGAGCCCAACAGTTGTTTGTGTCATGTCCCGGACTGTCAGAGTGGTATGCACACCTTTCATTGGGATGATAGGTAGGAGCGGAAGTATTTGGGTTCTGGGGAGGAGCCTTTAATGTAATAAACTCTGCTTTCAACATGTGTTGTAGCGCTTGAGTCAGCAACATGTTGATCTTGGTAAATTGCCTCCTGGGCATGTTTGGCTTACTCTGATCAACCTGTTGTTTTTGGTGAGGTTGTTGTTGGACCCTTGAGGTAGTAGCAACTTGGAGAGGTCCATTCTTTACCAAACCAAACCCTTGTCTTCTTGGAGGCTGATCAATGACTTGGTCCCCGACTTTGACTGTTTGCTTCATGTTGTATCTGTCTTGATGAAGCTGGTTGATCATGGTTCTCAACTCTTCTTGTTCCCGAGCTAAGCCTTGGATAAGAGCCATCTTCCCCAGCATCTGGGTTCTCAATGCATCTACTTCAGCTTGCAGATGTTTCAGTCGTTCGTCCTTATTGTCTTCAGGACTTTTCTTGACCAAACTCCCCATGAGGAGTGTTCTCAACTCCTCCTTCCCCTTGGATAGTGTTGTACCCCAAAATTTTCCCTCTCATGTTTCCCAAAGTCTTCCCCTTGCATGGTTGGTCACAAACTCTTGCCTAAGGAAAAGGAAATTTTTTGAGTGGTGCTTTAAGTACATTTCGATTGGCATTCTGAAAGATCCTTCGATTGGCATTCTGAAGGAGAACTTCGATTGGCATTCTGAAGGAGCACTTCGATTGGCATTCTGAGGGAGCACTTCGATTGGTATTATAAAGGAGCACTTCGATTGGCATTCTGAAAGAGCATTTCGATTGGCATTCTGAAGGAGCACTTCGATTGGCATTCTGAAAGACCCTTCGATTGGCATTCTGTAGGAGCATTTCAATTGGCATTGTGAAGGAGCACTTCGATTGGCATTCTGAAAGACCCTTCGACTGGTGTTCTGAAGGAGCCTTTCGATTAGCATTACGGACTAGTACTTCGATTTGAATTCCAAAAAGGTCCATTCGAAGAAGCATCCAAAGGGTCCATTCGAAGAAGCTTTCGAAGAGCATTCGAAGGAGGCCATCAGCCCATTCGAAAGGGAGCATTCGAAGGAGACCATCAGCCCATTCGAAAGGGAGCATTCGAAGGCCAACTGCATGTCATTCAAAATTAAAAAAGGGACAGAATCCCATGTGTTTAGCCAACGTTACAAACTCTCATTCATGGCTTTCAAACACATAATTAACGTTACAAATCCTCCTTCATGGCTGTCAAACACATAATCAAGGTCATTTAAACCTTTGTCTTCCTGTCCCCTCGACCCCCTCTATATAAAGAAATCACAATTGTTGCAAAAAAGGACACACGAAAAAGATATACAGAAAAATAGAAAACTTGGAGAGACGCTGCCCAGAATTTTCCAAGCCAAAGCTGCCACCCAGCGAACACCTCCACCCTCAGAACTACAGATCGAAGCACTTATGTTTGGTAAAAGAAAAATCTAATCTCAAACTCATTTTTAAATTCATTTTGATTGCATATTCATATTATTACTGCTGTTTGTGAATGATTTAATGTGCTACATATAAGCTACAGCGCAGAGTTGAGATTGTGTCATTGCTTGGGCACAATCTGAGTTTCTACTTCGAATCCCAGGATAAAACAAACCCAGACCCAGATTCAGCAGGTGCGAATAAGGGGAAGATTCGAACCAGGGGGGGTAAAATCCCCCCTGGACCTTTAATATGTGTTTCATTTTGCAGGAACCATATTCTCAGATTCCTGTTCAGAATTCCGAAGCTCAGCAGTTTAAGTTCCGAATTGGACCTAGGATTTCCAGATCGAAGGATGACATGTCCAGATCGAACACCCTCAGAGTGCAGCCCCTCATGCACCTTCGATCCAGACTTTTCACTGGGTCGAAAGACAGCCTGCACCTCTTTCGACCCAGACCTCCAGAATTATATTTTTTTTCTTGTTTTGCTGCTTGGCCCATCTGTACTTTGTTTACTTTGTCTTTATTTATTTCTTTTAGTTTGTTTTTTTTAATCAACATAAAAAAATCGTAAAAAATAAATAACTTAGAATTAGGATTTAATTTAGTTAATCATTTAAACTTATTTTCTTCAATTTTAAAATCAGTAGACTTATGACTTATTTAAATTCAATCCTTTTCATAAACCAAAAAAATGCAAAAAATATTAGGTTTGTTTTAGAGTTAATTTTAATCAGTTTTTTTTAATTAATTAAATTTGACTTAGCATTTCACAAAATAAAATAAAACAACAAAAAGATTATATGCTTAGGATTTTTAAGATTCATGCGCGTTTATTTTATTGTAACTGCTTATTATTCCCCCAATTTTTTGGACATGTAAATAACCCCTCTCCCCGAAGCCTTGTATAGCGTAGGATTTACCATTTTTGCACTTTAAATTCCTGTATATATATTAACTGCTTAGATGTATGCCAACTAGGATTGTATGACAAGATCTAAAAACAAATGGTAGAACACCTAAAAATACAAAGATAATATAAACTGAAAATTGACACACTTGCACATGCCACTCCTAGGGTACACCTCATTTGGTTGCCTCAAATGTAGTCATTAAGTATAGAATGTTTTAGAGGTCGTCCTTTTGTCCCAAGATCATAAGTTGCCTCGAAAAGGTTGCCTCGGAAAAATAATCTAAGACATTAGGATTACCACTAAGGCGTCCTAACGTTGCTTTAGTGACCACAAGTCCCTTAAATCGAATTGACCCGAAAACTCCAACGACGGTGCTACCTACTTCTCAATAGTGGGATAGCACTGTCTAAAGGACATTTGCACAATTAAATTCCTTTTTAAGTAGGTAGAGGTTCTCAAGTACTTGCTTCTTTTAAAAACAAAACAAAAACTTTTCACACTTACACTTTCTTCAAAAACAAAACTTTTTTCAAAACCCACAATCACAAAGAAAAGCAAACCTTTTGAAAACATAGTGAGCAAGTACCTAAGAGCCCGTGGATAACCACGGATAGAAAGGGTGCTAACACCTTCCCTTTCTATAATCTACCTCCCGAACCCGAGAAACATCTCGAAAAGGAATTTTTTCTGTGCTTTTGTCCTTTCCTTGTTTGGATAAAATAAAAGACGGTGGCGACTCTTGCTTACCGCGACACTTTGCGAAAACAAACACAAACGCGAACCAGCATTCCAAAATAATCAGTTCTCGTTCCCACCGATCACAGAACTGGCGACTCTGCTGGGGAATTACTAGTGAGGTGTACCTTAGGGCTAGATCACTTGTGTTTTCAATTGTATTGCTTTGTATGCTTTTAATTTTGTGGGCTTGTATTGGAGTTCTATAAATCATCCACCCGGATTTGGGGAAACATTCATAGATAGCAATACATTATGGAAACTGTGCAGGGTATACCGACACGGTTGAAGCAATAGCTATATTAGTGCGACATATTTGTGAGTACCGGTAGCCTTTGAGTCAATCCAAGAGAATACAGGGCCGCTGAGTGATGTCACTAAGCACTAATGACCTAGAACCTTACTTGACCAACTTGGCCTTTTTTAGGGGTAGTGAGATGACCGACTTTGGTGCAGTCCGAAGTTGGTAGATACTCGATACTACACTCATTGAGGATTGTTTTCTTGGAATATTTTGGTCGCTAGTTCAGTGGCTAAACCAAAACGATGAACATAAAAAACAATCCAATGATATTGAGCTCCTTAGAACCCGGTTACTATTTATAGGACAGGTTTTGAGCCAACTACACTCAAGAGGGTACTTACCTATGAAACTCCATGCCAGCCTAAACTTAAGGTTGTTTGTGTGACTTGTGTGCTTTCAAACTTGAACTACTTGCACATTCTTGTTATCTGACAACATTAGTTCCTTGCAGGTTTTGTTTACAGTCCTTATCCAATAATCTGGACTTATTGCAGGGCTTACTTACATCACCTCACACTTTTGCTTAAACGCATAGCATACACATCATAACATCATACCTTAACATTTCCTTAACCATTTCAAGGATCTCAAAGGTTTGTGATGCAGGTCATGATGAATCAAAAGTCTAGCAAGGGGCAAAGGGGATTTATTTTCCTCTAGCCAAGGTTGCCTAGAAATCAAAACACGATAACTTGAGTCAGGGGCTATGACCCACTCGATATGGTGAGCCTGACTCTTGAAGAAGGACTCTCAGCAACATGAAGTTCCTTCAATCAAGCTACTAGATTCAGACGGTTTCTTGTTTACCCTGCGAGATCCTTGAAAACATTGCATACATATATCATACATATCATTGCATAACAGGTCTTCCGGTACAGGTCTCTCATGTTCTCGCTGTTTATTTCAGCAATGGCTCTCCAACAAGACAACCAGGATCTTCATACTCAAGAGACTCAGTTCAGGGAAGTCTTCCTAAACCTATCCAAGGGGAAGGAAGAGTTAAGAACACTCCTCATGGGGAACTTGGTCAAGAAAAGTCCTGAAGACAATAAGGACGAACGGCTGAAACATCTGCAAGCTGAGGTAGATGCAATGAGAACCCAGATGCTGGGGCAGATGGCTTTTATCCAAGGCTTAGCTCGGGAACAAGAAGAGTTGAGAACCATGATCAATCAGCTTCATCAAGACAGACACTACAACATGAAGTAAACAATCAAAGTCGGGGACAAAGTCATTGATCAGCCTCCAAGAAGACAAGGGTTTGGTTTAGTAAAGAATGGACCTCTCCAAGTTGCTACTACCTCACAGGTCCAACAAAGATCTTGCCAAGAACAACAGGTTAACCAGAGGCAATTTACCAAGCTCAACATGCCGTTGTCCCAAGATTTGCAACGCCTGTTGAGATTGAATCTGGTGACATTGGTAGGACCTCATCCGAATCCTAAGACTTCTTCACCCAACTACAATCCTGACGCAAGGTGTGCATACCATTCTAACAGTCCTGGACATGACACCAACGACTGTTGGACTTTGAAGAACAAAATTCAAGACCTGACTGATGAGGGAGCATTGGAATTCACACAAGATGGTCAGGCTGAGTTCTTCTACCATCCTTCCAAGGTTCACCATTTGAAGTGACAAGTACTGAGACGAGAAGACTTTTGTTCATTTGAATTTTCAAGTTGTAATCTCTTTGCTATTCAAACATTTATCTATTAATGTCAAACTCTGTTTCACTAATGCATTGCATATGTTTGTCTTGAATTCATCCTTTCATTACATTTAAACTATGCTTTTCACTCACTTTATGACATTCAACTCTTGCTAAAAGTTACAAGCCTTTAGAGGGAGGATGACGAAACAATGCCATAATCTCATACAATATGCTTTTGGACAGACCTTGCTGACGATGTACAGGCATTTCTTTCAAATCCTAAACACTGGAGTTATAAGGAAGATAATCCCTAGTCAACCCCTTCGAGCCAAAGAAGTAGGAGTTTTCTGTTTTAAACACAAATTGAAACCCTTAATTATAACCTGGGGCAAGGTAGTCTCTCAGTTAATTCAAATGTGCATTGAAGTCGTAAAACTCTCAGTTCATAATACAACGAACGACATCAAAAGCATTCCTCTGGAATCAAAAGACAATGGTGGTTCCTTATCTCATAGGCAGACAATCTCTCAAAAGAAAAAAGCCCACTGAGCCAAAACCTATAAAGGAGGCTTAAGAAAGTTGGGGCATCCCGCTGACTGTAATCTCGAAAACAGGAACAGTCAGGCAAAAGTTAGGGATAACAAATCAAAAGAACGAGGTCGCTAAAAATCCTCAACAACATGAAAAATGTTGCAAAAATGATTGCCTTCAAAAATCCAACTTGTGTGAACCATCACCAAAACGTCGTTCCAGACTCATTTAGAGTTCAAATGCACAATTAACTGAGTTTAGGATTGAAGAACATCACGAAGAGCAGGTGGGTACAAATATACTTTGAGCCTTTATCTTTTGTTTCTTAAACCGTGAACTAATCCACGTTAAACCCTTCAAAAGTTCTAACTGAAGCATGGGTTAGTTCGAAAGCATACTGTTACAAAAGGTATCCTGACTCCTGTAAGGCTTTGCCCTAAATCTTGTGTTGAATTTGTCTTATAAAGAGTTTTCTGCTAAAAAACGCATTTTTCAAAACTTCGAGACAAGCATAAACTTTGCATTATTTGAATATCACTGTTTGCATTTGGCTATTTGTTTGACAGCGGAGAAATTCACACAACGAATATTCGATGAACGAAAGCCCTCTCAGTGAACAAAATCACTTCAAAAAGGATGACACTTCCATTGACAAATCTCCCATCAACAAGGGGGCACGGCGTGATCATTGTCCATCACTTGGGGCAATCCAGTCAAGATTCCAGGAAATCTCTCAAAGAAGTGCAGAGTAACCAGGGGCAAACCTCCATTTGAATCACTTGGGGCATTGGACATGAATTCCAGCAACGAATCTTGCATGATCAAACATCTTCTGGTAGTATAGCAACACGACACTACTGACAGTGACACCTCCCTACACTCTGAGAGCGTGGACATAGTCAAAAAAGTACTACGCATAATCAAAGACCCGCTAGGTTGACTGGCCTAGGCAAAAATAAGGGCTTCCCGGCGAACCAAAAGGGTTCGGGCAAAAATAAGGGATGAAAATGAAAATTTGTACACCCGGCAAGTCAAAAACCTGAAAAGGCGGCTTGGGCAAAAAAGGGTATCCCGATGGACTGAAAACCCGAAAGGGCGGTCCAGGCAAAAATTAGGGATCAAAGCATACAACTATGTCCCGTCATCTCGTCACTTGCCTACCAGAAGAAGATTTGTCACTTCAATCGGCAATTAACAAGCACCTCATAGGTGGGGATAATACCAGATCCACAGGGCCGCCGCAAACACCTTATCCCGCATAAACAGGGGCAATAAGAATTGTCTGAACTGTGCAGTTGCTCTGTCCACCAGGTACCAAGGTAGGTTCAGCTGAAGAATATGACCAAGATACCTTCACTCCCCGCAGAGTAAAGCAGTAATGATAGCTCTCCCAGCTGAGGCTTGCAACTATGAACGAATCAGCCATACTCTCCCCCAAGTAGAGTTAGTCTACCGTCAGCCCCGAAAAGGTTTGGTATCCCCAGAAGTTCTTAATATTCCCCAGCGGAGTATAAGGATATTCTCCAGCAAGCGTAAGAGTATCCCTGGCAGTCTTAATATTCCTCAACGGAATATAAGAATGTTCCCCGGCAGAATACAAGATACCCCCAGTGGAGCCATTTCCCCAGCGCAGTCTAAAAAAAAAGTTTCCCCAATGGAGTTGTGTGATACGGTGGGAGAACTGACTTGAGTTTTGCGTTTGTTTTCGCACTTGTTCGGTTTAGCAAGAGTCGCCACCGACTTTTTATTTTATCCTAAAGGAAAGGTTAAAAAGCACAGGAAAAACCTTTTGAGATGTTTCGTGGGTTCGGGGGGTAGATTATGAAAAGGGAAGGTATTAGCACCCTTTTCATCCATGGTTATCCATGGGCTCTTAGTTACTTGGTTTTTAGATCACTTGCCTTGATTTTTGATTGCTTGAAATTGTGGTGTGTATGTGTGTTTTGAAAATGTTTTTGAAATAGACGCCTTTGTTTCGGCAACCATTGTAATGACTCGTGTTTGAGTATATACCACGGTGTGTATCTTTTCGAAAAGATGTTTCAAAATGTTTTTGGAGAGTTTGTTTTGAAAGTGTTTGTGAGGTGTTATTTTTGAAAAGTAGGCAAGTGTTTTTGCAAGTTGATCTCAAGTAACTAAGAGTTTTGTCTACCCCTATTGTACTCAAAGGTTTTCTCTATGTTTTCAACCCTTTTTAACAATTTTGTTCCACCATTGAATTTGGTGGACAATCTTGCGTTTAGGATGTGATTGGGACAGGCGCGGGTCATCGTATGGACCATGAATGCAATGGTGCCAAGTCTCTTTGGCAACTTGCTTGAAGGGACTATGATCATTCCGTTTAGGCAACTTTCGAAAGCGTCATCGAGGGACTTATGATCATTTGAATTTGTTTTTGCCAAAGGAACTCGACGTGCAAGCATGGCCCACTTTGGAAGGCAACATATGGGATTACCCTAGGGGGTGCAAGTGTGAATTGTGTGTTGATTTCATGCATTTGCCTTTGTATTAGGTTATCTAGCGTTTGATTTTATGTACATGCAAACCCTAGGTCTAATCATGGTATAATTCGAAAGCGGTAAATTGCGGGAATTTTAAAGTCTATGCTATTACAAATAGTATCCGGGAGTGGGGGTACAAATTCACAAAGGGGGATGAGACTTAAATAATTACAACCAAATCGAATCGCGATCAAATGTAACCAATGTATAGCAAAGTGTAAGAATAGCAAATGTATGATGCATCAAATGTAAAGTGTATTGTGTAGGTGTAAGTGTAATTTATTTATAAGTTGAGAAATGTGAATTTAATAAATTAAGTGTTGTTTATTTATTCTTTTGTTGATATGTACAAAGTAAGAAAATTTAATTAAAGAAAGGAAAAGGTTTTAAATTTGAGAACAATTTATGTATTTTTACAAATAAAAAGAAGGAAAAAAAAGGTTTTAAATTCTATTCTTTTAGGTATTAATATATTTTAACTAATTATGTGTAAACAAGATATCTAAAAAAAAGAAATGTTTTAAGTTTTAGTTCTTATATATTAGTAAACATACTAGCTAAAAATAAAAATAAAAAGATTAAAACGTTTTTATTTACAAAGAAAATAACTTGTATTATGATAATAGTATAAAGATTTTAAGGTAAAAAAAAAAATTAATTTGTTTTTAAAAAGGATGTGATTTATGTACAAAAAAGATTAATTTAGAAAAAGGAAAAAAAATGGGCTAAGGGGGGTTTGTCTTGGCCCAGCCCTGATCAAACAAGAAACAAGGGGGGTGTTAAAGTGATTCGTTTGGGGCTTATGCTAGGGGAAACGGGTTGTGGCCCAACATTTCATAACTTTGTGTTTAGGGTTAATTGTTTGTTTCATTTTTGGGGGAAACGGATTAGGGTTGGGTTTGACAGAAGCGTCGTTTTTCATCGTTCTCACTTCGTCTTTCTCGCGCCTTCATCTCTGAGCTTCTTTCGCCCAATGGCCACCGGTGCCACCATCCTTCCTCTTCTCTCCATGGAGCATCCAGGCAATAGTTTAAAAGGTAGATTTCGTGTTTCAATCTTGTTTAGGGTTTTCGTTTTGCATGTTGTGATTTCGCATTCTAATGTTATGCTTATTATTGTGTTTCTGCTGAGGTATGAAAAAGGAAAGGAAGAAAGTTGTACTACCTCTTGGAGACGGAGGAGGAAAGGGTTGGAGGCGCGTGGAGGCTTTGACGGTGGAGGTTCGATGATACTGGATGCTAGCTTGCTTGGATTCCTGTTTTGTGTATTCTTTGGCCCCTTGTTGGTTTGATGATGACAAACTGAAAACCTAGTATATCCTTCTTTCTCTTCTATATCCTTGCCTCGCTTTTGTTTGCTTCTTTATCCTCTTTCTTCTGGTTGCCTCGATGCCTTGTATATTTGTTTGCTGAACTTGGTTGCCTAGCTTGCTTTGCTTGATGCTCTGATATGCCTTGATGCCTGGATGTGTTGGTTGGTGTGTTTGATAGCCCAATGATGAATATTTTCTGAGGGCTTTTTGTTGCCTTGAATGCTTAGGCTTGACAGTTTGACATGGCTGATGTTTTGTGGTGGTTTGGGATTTCTGTTTGTTTATCAGTTTTAGGACTTTTTGGCTCTTTGGCTTGGATACAGGTTGAGGGTTTATGTGTGAACTCACAGGTTTTTGCCTTGAATGGTTATGGCTTAATGTTGTTTTGAGTATATTGGTTTCAGGTTTGTCATGGCTGTTGGTTTAAGGTTATGGCTTAGCAGGTTGGGTTTTACTGGTTTAAACTTGACAGGTTGAAGCTTATGGTATTTTTAGGCCATGGTTTTTAAGGTTTATGCTTCAGGTTGTTTGATGGTTTTAGGCTTATGCTGCAGGTTGTTTGATGGTTTAAGGCTTATGCTCCTTATTGAGGCTTGACAGGGTTTTTTTGGTTTATGCTCTTCTTCTTTTTTAGCTCGTTGAATACAGGGTATTTGATGGTCAAGGCTGCTAGGCTTTTTAGGCTTGGACAGTTGGTGTTGTGAACTAGTTTTTTCTTGCAGGGTTTGAGACGAGTTGAAGGCTTTTGTGGAAAGATAATTCTGTTCCTTTTTATGGACAGTTTTGTTTGCATTCTGATTTTCTTCATATCTCTGTCTTCTGCTTCACTGTTTTATTGCAATTTTTGTTTTTATATTTCTTTATGCCTAAAGCCAAAAACCAGTAAGCCTAAACTTCTCCTCTCTTCTCTCTCTCTAGTACAGCTTTTAGCATATTATATTGCTTAACATGTACTAAATCTGAAAAAGCAAACTGGCCTGGAAATGATGAAATGAAACTTTGCTTGCAAAAGCTATTTAACTCTGCATATTTTGTATATCTCTTTTCCATACTTTCTGCTTCTTGACAGCATTGACGGTACTTTGATATCTTGAGATATCTTTTGGCAGCTTGTTGACTTTGGACTTAGTTTTGAAATTGTGACTTTGTTTAGCAATTTGAGCTTGGTTTAGGCCATTCAGTCTGTAACTTGGACTTTGTATTTGCACATGCTGTCTTGCTTTGAACTATGCATTTTTTTGACAAACTTTGAATTGTGCAATTTTTAACTTTGTGCATTCATTTTTAATTTGCAAACATTTTTCATCCCTTTCCGTGAACCGGGAGAAATCCCGTGATTTGCAGAGAGGGCGAACTGATCCCGGCCATTTGCTTTTAATGATGAACTTTTTATCTGTCTGTCTCTTTAAATATTTGTCTGCTTCAACTGACCTTTTCTTCTTTCTTTCGCAGATAAAAATTAAATGGAGAGGAAAAGCAACAGATGGAGGATGAAGAATTGAAGACTTAGAAAAATATTAGGATAGTTTTATTTAAATTTAAATAAATGTAATATTATTATTGTAAATACTTTGTAAACGAATACTTGTATTTAAATAACAATTGTAACAAATATTTAAAGATGAAATAAAAATTCCTTTTATCCAATTAATTCTTTTCTTCCTTTCAATTATTTACTTTATTATTTATAATTCTTTAAATTAAAATAATTGAAAATAAATTCCAACTATTTAATCTCAGAATAATAAATAATTAAATAAACATTGTTTCAGCATTGATCAATTAATAAACTTGGCGCTTCCGACATCCAAAGCAAAGCAACAGTCAATCACAAAAATTGCCCAGACGTATTTTCCTTTTACTGATTTTAACCAAACATTACAAATTCAATCCAAATGCATCTTTTCAATGATTAAGTCAAACAATGCGAATTCAATCCAAATGTCTCAGCCCATATCTCAGAACAACTTGAAAAGCACTGTAGAATTAAATCTTTCTGAGAAAACTGCGTACAAACCCTAATTCCTGATCAAATGTCAAAGAAGCGTTCGCCTGATCAAAGTTGAGCCAGAATCAACCAAAACCCTAAGCAAACTGTAAGAAATGTTCTAGAGCCATGAAAATCAATGGAAACCCTAATTCTGTCTGACTGACGAGAAAAGTCTGTTTGACTGATTCTTGAGCCAGTTTGAAAAATCAGGAAACGTCTGAAGCTGTGATTTCTTATGGAAAAATACGAGGGCAAATTTTGGGGTACAACAAGTTGAATCATCTTCCCCAGTAGATTCTGGAAGCTTATCCCCTGCGAAGCACAAATAAGTCTCCCCAGCCAATTTCAGAAGGTTATCCTTAGCAAGTTGCAACTGAAAGATCACCCCTAACGAATTTCTTTCTTTCCCCAAGCAGGACTTCTATCCTCAATAGATTCAATATCACCAGCAACGATAATCCATCCCCAGCGGAGTTTATCATAAAAATCCCCAACAGAGCTTATCAACGGAATCCCCAGCGGAGTTTATCGTTAAATTCCTCAGCAGAGTATATCTTCCCCATGGAGTAATTCCCCAGCTTGAGGTTGCCTCTTCGACTACTACAAATCAAAGGACCACAACTCCTCTCCCCCAGTAGACTACTCTACAATCCCCAGCAAGTTACTGCGAAACCTGGACCCGACTAGATATCAGTTCAACTTCGATTCCCCAGTAGAGCAACGGACGACTAAAACTCCTAAACTCTTTTCCCAAGCAGAAATAAACATACTCCCCACAGAGTTTTCAATATCCCCCAGCGGAGTTCTCCTCAAACAACAAAGCAGGGATCCCCAGTGGAAACGTTTTGAGCAAAGTCCAAGACAAAAATTACACTTCAACAACATTCATAACATATGCATACATATGACACAAATCTCATTTTATTTTGAGAACATCATTACACAATGCATACATCATGACATTGCATATAATTAACTCTTTACCTTTTCAGGAAAGATCAATCAACAAGCAAAGATCATCATCTTTTGAGATTCCTTCTAAAGATAGTTTAGATGCGACCCAGATATGGCTGACATTCTGATACTTATTCCAGACTCCTTCCAGAGATAGTTCAGATGCGACCCAGATATGGCTGACATTCTGATACTTATTCCAGAATCCTTCTAGAGATAGTTCAGATGTGACCCAGATATGGCTGACATTCTGATACTTATTCCAGATTCCTTCTAGAGATAGTTCAAATGCGACCCAGATATGGCTGACATTCTGATACTTATTCCAGAATCCTTCTAGAGATAGTTCAGATGCGACCCAGATATGGCTGACATTCTGATACTTATTCCAGACTCCTTCTAGAGATAGTTCAGATGCGACCCAGATATGGTTGACATTCTGATACTTATTCCAGACTCCTTCTAGAGATAGTTCAGATGCGACCCAAATATGGCTGATATTCTGATACTTATTCCAGATTCCTTCTAGAGACAGTTCAGATGCGACCCAGATATGGCTGACATTCTGATACTTATTCCAGATTCCTTCTAGAGATAGTTCAGATGAGACCCAGATATGGCTGACATTCTGATACTTATTCCAGATTCCTTCTAGAGACAGTTCAGATGCGACCCATATATGGCTGACATTCTAATACTTATTCCAGACTCCTTCTAGAGATAGTTCAGATGCGACCCGGATATGGCTGACATTCTGATACTTATTCCAGATTCCTTCTAGAGATAGTTCAGATGCGACCCAGATATGGATGACATTCTGATACTTATTCCAGATTCCTTCTAGAGATAGTTCAGATGCGACCCAGATATGGCTGACATTCTGATACTTATTCCAGACTCCTTCTAGAGACAGTTCAGATGCGACCCAAATATGGCTGACATTCTGATACTTATTCCAGATTCCTTCTAGAGACAGTTCAGATGCGATCCAGATATGGTTGACATTCTGATACTTATTCCAGACTCCTTCTAAATACAGTCCAGATACGATCCAGATTCGGATGTCATTTTGTCACTCACTCAAATTACAGTCCAGATACGATCCAGATTCGGATGTCATTTTGTCACTCATTTCAAATTACAGTCCAGATACGATCCAGATTCGGATATCATTCTGTCACTCATTCAAAATACAGTCCAGATACGATCCAGGTTCGGATGTTATTCCGTCACTCATTCAATTACATTTCAGATACGCTCCAGATGCAGACGCAATTCTGACAATCATCCAGACTCAACTTTATTCTCCAGCAGCTCCGGGATTTATTTTCCCCAGCTAAAACATCACATTCCCATACATCATGATACATGCATATACGCATCATACGAATACAATCTCATTTATTTTGAGAACATCATTGCCTGATCCATATCGTGCATTGCATATGACTGACCTTTACCCTTTCAGAAAAAATGCAGTTAAATTCTCAGCTTAGTCGAAGATCTGACCAGTTCTTAAATCTCAATTGAATTGTCATCGGTTGAATTTCAGATTGAAGGGAAATTGCGATCAAAAGCGCAGCGGAATTTAAAATTTTCCTTTAGCGATCCTTACGAATGAGCATGGTCAGTGATAAAAATATTTACCGCTTGTGGCGATTCAGACCTTTGATGTTGTGATCACGAGCGTTGATGAAGAAAAACTCCTCTACTCAGTCCACACGAACAGATCACTTCCAGTCACAGTGCTAGCTGATCACGAACGGAAACCTTGAGTGAGAGAGAGAATCAAAAACGAAATTGCATCAAGTGAAATTGCTTCATCACAAGGGATCTATTTATAGAATCACTCGTGTGGGCTACAAGCTAAAAGCCCAATTAAGGCTATAAGCTAAAAGCCCAATTAAGCTTATGGACATCATACCTTATGATGTACCATATATCACTTATCCACGTGGTACCTTACCACTTTCCGTATTACACTTAAGTGCACCGTACCTTATGGTGTTCCTTATTTATTCTATATCTCATCAACCTGTCCTTATGTGTGTGACCCTGTAGGTTTTCGCGACGTTGGCAATTATATTAAATCACACATTTAATATAATAAACAGTGAGCGGTATCTAGCAACACATCACTGTTACCCAAGTCACAAAAATGTCATGTGATCTGACCAAACCTTTTACGTGATAATATTTGTGTTGTATAATTACCCTTTTGCCCTCATGTCTATATTGAACACAAGGCATACACTGTGTCACCCTTGTCCAGTTCAATATTGGGCCCTTAGACATTTATCCTGTTATGCAGGATGAGCAAATTCCATCTAGGTCACTCATGTCCCTTAGCATGCTTTGTGAAGTACCCATCAACCGTCTTTATAGTCATCCAGTTACGGATGACGTTTGATCAGCAATAAAGTACTTGACTCTACATCTAGGGTCCATAGTGGTTTCAGGTCGAAGGGTGGTATACACCATTATCATCATGAGAATAACTTATGACACTTTGCATAACATTCTATGTAGTATTCTCATAGAGGGTCAATCCAGTATAAATATTACTCCTAATATTCATACCTATGTCAAGACTTGATAACTCCTTATCTATCATCCATGAGATGTGATCATCAATCTATCTTCATAATAATCTTAATGCTTTAATGTTATCCCACTTCACATTAAAGCTTGACTACAGATACTTTAAGAATAGTGTCTTATGTTTAATGGGATCTCATGATTAAGTCACACTTAACATTTCATTAAACAAATAAACCATTCTAGGGACTTTATTATTTTGGAAAGCAAACATAATAAAGAAATGCCTTTTGTTATTAATAAATAATTCGATACAAGTACCAAAAGTATTGGCCTCTAGGGCTTACACCAACAATATCCCACTAGCACTAGAGCCAATCAGGCATACCCCTAATACCCATAGATCTAGTATGTCCATCATGCTTCAGCTGCGCAAGAGGCTTTGTTAATGGGTCAGCAACATTGTCAAGTGTAGGTACTCTGCATATTTTCACATCTCCCCGATCGATTATCTCTCGAATGAGATGATAACGCCTAAGTATGTGTTTGGATCGTTGGTGAGATCTAGGCTCCTTAGCTTGTGCGATAGCACCATTGTTATCACAATAGAGATCAATGGGATCCACAATGCTATGGACTATGCCAAGTTCACTAATGAACTTCTTGATCTAAACAGCTTCCTTTGCTGCAGTTGAGGCAGCAATATACTCAGCCTCAGTTGTAGAATCAGCAACTGTATCTTGCTTTGAACTTTTCCAGCTCACAGCGCCACCATTTAAACAAAACACATAACCAGATTGTGATCTAAAGTCATCCTTATCTGTCTGGAAGCTAGCATCGGTGTATCTAATTACAGCAAGCTCTTCCTGACCTCCATATATCAAGAATGAGTCCTTAGTTCTTCTCAAGTACTTAAGGATATTCTTGACAACTACCCAATGAGCATCACCGGGATTAGACTGGTACCTACTCGTTGCACTTAAAGAATACGAGATATCTGGTCGAGTACATAGCATGGCATACATGATAGATCCTATTGCAGATGCATATGGAATCTTATCCATGTGATCCCTTTCTTCCTTACTTGAAGGGGATTGTGTTTTTGACAGACACATGCCATGTTGCATAGGTATGAATCCTTTCTTGGAATCATGCATATTAAAGCGTCTCAACACTTTTTCTATGTATGTACTCTGACTTAGGCCAAGCAGTTTTTTGTGACCTATCTCTATAGATCCTGATTCCTAATATATAGGCTGCTTCACATAGGTCCTTCATTGAAAAGCATTTCCCTAACCAATTCTTCACTTGTTGCAAGGTAGGGACACCATTTCCAATGAGTAATATGTCATCTACATATAATACCAGGAATACGATCATGCTCCCACTAACCTTCTTGTAGACACAAGGCTCATCTTCATTCTTGATGAATCCATATTGTTTTACTGTTTCATCAAAATGAAGATTCCAGCTTCTGGAAGCTTGCTTCAATCCATAAATTGATCGTTGTAACTTAC
Source organism: Vicia faba (assembly GCA_948472305.1). Lineage (NCBI taxonomy): Eukaryota > Viridiplantae > Streptophyta > Magnoliopsida > Fabales > Fabaceae > Vicia > Vicia faba. Next base: position 41,546,743 of record OX451740.1, read on the forward strand.
ATATCTTTTGGGCTTCTTCTGGTATGTCAAATCCTTCAGGTTGTGTCATGTACACATCCTCAAGAAGATTCCCATTAAGGAAAGCAGTTTTGACATCCATCTGCCATATTTCATAATCATGATATGCAGCGGTAGCAAGTAAAATCCGAACAGATTTAAGCATTGCAACTGGTGAAAAGGTTTCATCATAGTCAACCCCATGAATTTGTTTATAGCCTTTTGCAACCAGTCTTGCCTTATAGGTATGTACCTTACCATCCATGTCAGTCTTCTTTTTGAAGACCCACTTGCATCCTATAGGGTTAACTCCTATAGGAGGCTCTACCAAGGTCCAAACCTGGTTTGTGTACATGGAATCCATTTCAGATTTCATGGCTTCTAGCCACTTCTCGGACTCAGGACCAGTTATGGCCTCTTGGTAGGTCACAGGCTCATCTTGATCCATGAGTAATACATCACCCTGATCACTTATGAGATATCCATATCTCTCAGGTTGTTGACGTATCCTGCTTGACCTACACTGGCCTTGTTCTACTTGAGCAGGTTGCTCTTCTACAACTACTTGTGTTTCCTGCTCTAATTCCTCTATAGGTGTATCAATGCTTTGTGGTTCTTGAATTTCTTCAAGCTCTATTTTCCTCCCACTGATTCTTTTGGAAATAAAATCCTTTTCCAGAAAAACTCCAGTTCGAGCGACAAACACTTTGCCCTCAGAAGGATTGTAGAAGTAATACCCTCTTGTTTCTTTAGGATACCCCACAAATAAGAATTTGTTAGATTTGGGCCCAAGCTTAGTTGAAATTTGTCGTTTCACATAAACTTCGCAACCCCAAATCTTCATGTAAGACATATGTGGTTTCTTACTACTCCATATCTCATATGGTGTCTTCTCAACCTTTTTGGATGGAACCCGGTTAAGTGTGTAAGCTGCAGTCAATAGTGCATGTCCCCAAAAGGAGTTCGGAAGATCGGCGTGACTCATCATGGATCAGACCATGTCTAACAAGGTTTGATTTCTTCTCTCAGATACACCATTCCATTGTGGTGTTCCGGGAGGAGTAAGTTGGGATAAAATCCCACATTCCTTTAGATGGTCATCAAACTCTAGGCTTAAATACTCACCGCCTCGATCTGATCGAAGAACTTTAATATTCTTACCTAGTTGGTTTTGTACTTCATTCTTGAATTCCTTGAATTTTTCAAAGGTTTCAGATTTGTGTTTCATTAAATACACATAACCATATCTACTGAAATCATCAGTAAATGTGATGAAGTATTGAAAACCTCCTCTGGCTGGTATGTTCAGTGGTCCACATACATCAGTATGTATGAGGGCCAAAAGATCATTAGCCCTTTCACCTTTTCCTGTGAATGGGGACTTTGTCATCTTTACAATTAAACAAGATATGCATGTCTCATATGATTCATAATCAAAAGAGTCCAAGAGTCCATCTTTATGGAGTTTGGAAATGCGTTTCTCATTTATGTGGCCTAAGCGACAGTGCCAAAGGTAGTTTGGATTTAACGCATTAGGTTTAATCTGTTTAGTATTAATGTTATAAATTGGCATTTCAAGATCAAGGACATATAGTCTATTGTTCATTTGTGCAGAAGCATAGAATATATCATTCAAATAAATAGAGCAACAATTGTTCTTTATTATAAATGAAAAACCAAACTTGTCTAAACAAGAAACGGAAATAATATTCCTACTAATTGCAGGTACATAATAACAGTTCTCTAACTGAATTATTAAACCACTAGGTAAAGTCAAAACATAAGTTCCTACGGCTAAAGCAGCAACCTTTGCTCCATTTCCAACTCGTAGGTCAACTTCACCTTTTGCCAAATCTCTACTCCTTTTTAGCCCCTGCACATTAGTACAAATGTGAGAACCGCATCCAGTATCTAATACCCATGATGCAGAAGTACATAAATTAATTTCAATAACAAAAATACCTGAATTTGAAGTCCCTACTCCATTGTTCATATCTTCCAGGTACTTTGGGCAGTTTCTCTTCCAATGTCTGGTCTTACCGCAATGGAAGCAAGTGCCCTCCTTTGCTATGCCTCCACTAGGCTTCAAAGCAGGAACAGTAGGTTTAGGCTTGGCAACTTCCTTGCCTTTCCCTTTACCAACTTGCTTGATATGCCTCTTGTTCAACTTCTTTCCATTACTGACCATCAGAATGGACTTCCCTTTTGTCTTCATATTCTGCTCAGCAGTTTTCAACATGCTTAGCAATTATGGAAGACTCTTATCCATGTCATTCATGTTGAAATTCATGACAAACTGATTAAAGCTATCTGGCAACGATTGCAAGATAAAATCAGTTGCAAGTTCCTTTCCAAGCGGAAACCCTAACCTTTCAAGGTTCTCCACATACCCAATCATTTTGAGTACATGGGGACCTACATGGTTTCCCTCAGATAAATTTCTGTTAAAAAGGGCCTTTGAAACCTGAAACCTCTCATTTCTTGCCTGCTCTTGATAGAGCATTTTCAGATGTCCGATCATATCGAACGCTGACATGTTCTCGTGTTGCTTTTGCAACTCCGAGTTCATAGTAGCTAGCATGAGACAAGCGGCTTCGTTAGCATCATCAAAATGCTTCTTATAAGCATCTCTTTCTGCCTTAGGTGCCGAACTAGGAGGTTCCTCTTCAGGAACAGGTGTCTCCAAGACATACAGCTTCTTATCGTGCTTGAGGACAATCCTCAGATTTCGGTGCCAATCCAGGAAATTTGTCCCAGACAATTTTTCCTTATCTAGGATTGATCGCAAAATATGGTTGTTTGTTGTCATGGTAATCTACAAAAAATTGAAAATATAAGTATCATTAAAACAACATATTTAATTAGGCCTTTAATCAAATATGCTCCCACTATTTTACTCAAACCAAATGACCCTCATCATTTGATTCGGAAAATCCCGTTGGAATACTTTCTAGTGGGTCGAGATCCACATTTCACTTCGTTCTAAGTCAGCGTTAGGCTGATTACACAAAACTAGGTTATTTAGGTAGGAACTCCTTCCAATTGTATCTCATACAACTCTCGAATATTTTCAGTTGGGTGAATAACTCCTTATTCTAATTCATCATATGAATCATTCCCAACTCTTGCTTCTAAACATGTATAATCTTATTATAATGTGATTAGTTAAGTTTGACCCATTGTTTTAGCAGTTGGATATTACAATTATCCCATCGCACCTTACTAATATAGAACATGCACCTCGCGTAGGCGAAAGCTACATTGTTCGATACTAGTATTGATGAGTGCTAAAACTTGGAAAGCATGAACTTAATATTTAACTTGAGGGATTTTGTTATTAGTTTGATCTCACCGGTTTAACATGCAATTCGTCTCTCTCATGCATCAACATACAAACACATGCATCAATATACATAAAAGGATACAGTTATGGCCCCTAGCGCAATTGTTCTCCCAAGCCAATGAGAGAACCTAAGCTAACCTAATAACGATCTAAACTTATCCAAGCAAGATCCCCAAGGTTATCCTCCTTTGATATTGTATTCTTCTCTTTCTTCATAACATTACATTACATAAAAGAAACTCGTTTTACATACGAGGGAGTGAGATGAGAAAAGAAGTTACATCAAGAATTTTAGAGAGAGGCACGACACGCAGGCCGTATTTTACAATCCCAAAACAAAATAAAGGAAAAAAACTAAGGCCATAACTGATCACCACAAGACAATAATAATAAACACACTTTTATTATTAGTTTAAATTTTGTTAATTAAAAAAAGGCAAATTAAATTTCGACGATTGATCACACTACGCAGAGTTAGCCGGGGGTTCCGCTGCCCGGTCGATGTCATTTTTGCACAACTCTTGTGCATTCACAACCCTAATCGCATAACTCTGCAACAACACAACCCTTGTGCCTTCATGAACCCTAATGCAACAGTTTCATGCTGTCAAACACATTTTGATTTATAATTCAGTATGATTAATCACATGCCATTGCTTCACCATACTAATGTCATATTCTGAAGCATATGAACAGTGATCGGTCAAAGGAATAACAATCATCAAGTGTTTGAATGAACGAAACAGAAACAGTATATCCCATATACCATCGTTGCATCAGATTTACTTATATCATATATAAAAGTGATCGATCTTATTTGTGTAACCTATGGACGATCGATGTATCGCTGCTTCACCATACTAATGTCGGATTCCGAAGCATAGTCAACATCAATCATCCAAATCGTACACAACAGATGCCAAATTTAATTACTCGTTTATTATTCAATTCATTCTGGTTTTAATCGAATCAAAACAGAAAATATAGAACATAAACAACTATCAGATCCATGGTTTCGTAAGTGGCTCTGATACCACTGAAGGGAAATTGCGATCAAAAGCGCAGCGGAATTTAAAATTTTCCTTTAGCGATCCTTACGAATGAGCATGGTCAGTGATAGAAATATTTACCGCTTGTGGCGATTCAAACCTTTGATGTTGTGATCATGAGCGTTGATGAAGAACAACGCTTCTACTCAATCCACACGAACAAATCGCTTCCGGTCACAGTGCTAGCTGATCACGAACGGAAACCTTGAGTGAGAGAGAGACTCAAAAACGAAATTGCATCAAGTGAAATTGCTTCATCACAAGGGATCTATTTATAGAATCACTCGTGTGGGCTACAAGCTAAAAGCCCAATTAAGGCTATAAGCTAAAAGCCCAATTAATCTTATGGACATCATACCTTATGATGTACCATATATCACTTATCCACGTGGTACCTTACCACTTTCCGTATTACACTTAAGTGCACCGTACCTTATGGTGTTCCTTATTTATTCTATATCTCATCAACCTGTCCTTATGTGTGTGACCCTGTAGGTTTTCGCGACGTTGGCAATTATATTAAATCACACATTTAATATAATAAACAGTGAGCGGTATCTAGCAACACATCACTGTTACCCAAGTCACAAAAATGTCATGTGATCTGACCAAACCTTTTACGTGATAATATTTGTGTTGTATAATTACCCTTTTGCCCTCATGTCTATATTGAACACAAGGCATACACTGTGTCACCCTTGTCCAGTTCAATATTGGGCCCTTAGACATTTATCCTGTTATGCAGGATGAGCAAATTCCATCTAGGTCACTCATGTCCCTTAGCATGCTTTGTGAAGTACCCATCAACCGTCTTTATAGTCATCCAGTTACGGATGACGTTTGATCAGCAATAAAGTACTTGACTCTACATCTAGGGTCCATAGTGGTTTCAGGTCGAAGGGTGGTATACACCATTATCATCATGAGAATAACTTATGACACTTTGCATAACATTCTATGTAGTATTCTCATAGAGGGTCAATCCAGTATAAATATTACTCCTAATATTCATACCTATGTCAAGACTTGATAACTCCTTATCTATCATCCATGAGATGTGATCATCAATCTATCTTCATAATAATCTTAATGCTTTAATGTTATCCCACTTCACATTAAAGCTTGACTACAGATACTTTAAGAATAGTGTCTTATGTTTAATGGGATCTCATGATTAAGTCACACTTAACATTTCATTAAACAAATAAACCATTCTAGGGACTTTATTATTTTGGAAAGCAAACATAATAAAGAAATGCCTTTTGTTATTAATAAATAATTCGATACAAGTACCAAAAGTATTGGCCTCTAGGGCTTACACCAACACAGATAAGGTTCTCAATCTCGACAGTCTCCTCCGTCATAGTGTGGACAAGTTCTATAACCTCAGCGATTTACTCCATTGAGCACGAGACAGTTCCTAGATCTTGATGAAGATGTTTCCCTACGTCATAGTGTGGACGAGTACTATAACCTCGATGGTATACTCCATTGAGCACGAGTCAGTTCCTAGATCTTGATGTTTTCCTCTGTCATAGTATGGACAAGTTCTATAACCTCAGCGGTTTACTCCATTGAGCACGAGACAGTTCCTAGATCTTGATGAAGATGTTTCCCCCCAATTGAATTATGAACAGGTTCTTAAAACTCAGCTGAGGCATTCTCCCAGTTGAAGTACAGGCAGGTTCCTAAATCTCAACGAAGTTAGACTTCCCCAGTGGAATCTTCTACAACAACAGGTATGCAAGTTCTCGCTAAGGAATCTCTTATGCGATCGACACTCCTGCAGATGGCATCTATAAGCCCATCCTCCTACCAACAATCTCCAAATGACATATGTAAGCCCATTCCTGACATCACAATGCTGATACTACACCATGCGAGTGCAAATTTCTGGGCACTCTAATGTTCAATCCTCTTCCACCTTCGGATCACGAAAGGACCTCAAGCCAATCTACATCCTCAGGTTTAAGAAGATTGAACAGGGGCAACTGTTGTACCCCAAAATTTTCCCTCTCATGTTTCCCAAAGTCTTCCCCTTGCATGGTTGGTCACAAACTCTTTCCTAAGGAAAAGGAAAATTTTTGAGTGGTGCTTTAAGTACATTTCGATTGGCATTCTGAAAGATCCTTCGATTGGCAATCTGAAGGAGAACTTCGATTGGCATTCTGAAGGAGCACTTAAATTGGCATTCTGAGGGAGCACTTCAATTGGTATTCTGAAGGAGCACTTCGATTGGCATTCTGAAAGAGCATTTCGATTGGCATTCTGAAGGAGCACTTCGATTGGCATTCTGAAAGACCCTTCGATTGGCATTTTGTAGGAGCATTTCGATTGGAATTCTGAAGGAGCACTTCGATTGGAATTCTGAAAGACCCTTCTACTGGTATTCTGAAGGAGCCTTTCGATTAGCATTACGGACTAGTACTTCGATTTTAATTCCAAAAAGGTCCATTCGAAGAAGCATCCAAAGGGTCCATTCGAAGAAGCTTTCGAAGAGCATTCGAAGGAGGCCATCAGCCCATTCGAAAGGGAGCATTCGAAGGAGACCATCAGCCCATTCGAAAGGGAGAATTCGAAGGCCAGCTGCATGTCATTCAAAATTCAAAAAGGGACAGAATCCCATGTGTTTAGCCAACATTACAAACTCTCATTCATGGCTTTCAAACACATAATTAACGTTACAAATCCTCCTTCATGGCTGTCAAACACATAATCAAGGTCATTTAAACCTTTGTCTTCCTGTCCCCTCCACCCCCTCTATATAAAGAAATCACAATTGTTGCAAAAAAGGACACACGAAAAAGATATACAGAAAAATAGAAAACTTGGAGAGACGCTGCCCAGAATTTTCCAAGCCAAAGCTGCCACCCAGCGAACACCTCCACCTTCAGAACTACAGATCGAAGCACTTCTGTTTGGTAAAATAAAAATCTAATCTCAAACTCATTTTTAAATTCATTTTGATTGCATATTCATATTATTACTGCTGTTTGTGAATGATTTAATGTGCTACATATAAGCTACAGTGCAGAGTTGAGATTGTGCCATTGCTTGGGCATAATCTGAGTTTCTCCTTCGAATCCCAGGATAAAACAAACCTAGATCTAGATTCAGCAGGTGCGAATAAGGGGAAGATTCGAACCAGGGGGGGTAAAATCTCCCCTGGACCTTTAATATGTGTTTCGTTTTGCAGGAACCATATTCTCAGATTCCTGTTCAGAATTCCGAAGCTCAGCAGTTTAAGTTCCGAATTGGACCCAGGATTTCCAGATCGAAGGATGACATGTCCGGATTGAACACCCTCAGAGTGCAGCCCCTCGTGCACCTTCGATCCAGACTCTTCACTGTGTCGAAAGACAGCCTGCACCTCTTTCGACCCAGACCTCCAGAATTATATTTTTTTTCTTGTTTTGCTGCTTGGCCCATTTGTACTTTGTTTACTTTGTCTTTATTTATTTCTTTTAGTTTTTTTTTTAATCAACATAAAAAAATCGTAAAAAATAAATAACTTAGAATTAGGATTTAATTTAGTTAATCATTTTAACTTATTTTCTTCAATTTTAAAATCAGTAGACTTAGGACTTATTTAAATTCAATCCTTTTCATAAACCAAAAAAATGCAAAAAATATTAGGTTTGTTTTAGAGTTAATTTTAATCAGTTTTTTTTAATTAATTAAATTTGACTTAGCATTTCACAAAATAAAATAAAACAACAAAAAGATTATATGCTTAGGATTTTTAAGATTCATGCGCGTTTATTTTATTGTAACTGCTTATTATTCCCCCAATTTTTTGGACATGTAAATAACCCCTCTCCCCGAAGCCTTGTAATAGCGTAGGATTTACCATTTTTGCACTTTAAATTCCTGTATATATATTAACTGCTTAGATGTATGCCAACTAGGATTGTATGACAAGATCTAAAAACAAATGGTAGAACACCTAAAAATACAAAGATAATATAAACTGAAAATTGACACACTTGCACATGCCACTCCTAGGGTACACCTCATTTGGTTGCCTTAAATGTGGTCATTAAGTATAGGATGTTTTAGAGGTCGTCCTTTTGTCCCAAGATCATAAGTTGCCTCGAAACGGTTGCCTCGGAAAAATGATCTAAGACATTAGGATTACCACTATGGCGTCCTAACGTTGCTTTAGTGACCACAAGTCCCTTAAATCGAATTGACCCGAAAACTCCAACGACGGTGCTACCTAGTGGGATAGCACTGTCTAAAGGACATTTGCATAATTAAATTCCTTTTTGAGTAGGTAGAGGTTCTCAAGTACTTGCTCCTTTTAAAAACAAAACAAAAACTTTTCACACTTACACTTTCTTCAAAAACAAAACTTTTTTCAAAACCCACAATCACAAAGAAAAGAAAACCTTTTGAAAACATAGTGATCAAGTACCTAAGAGCCCGTGGATAACCACAGATAGAAATGGTGCTAACACCTTCCCTTTCTATAATCTACCTCCCGAACCCGAGAAACATCTCGAAAAGGAATTTTTTCTGTGATTTTGTCCTTTCCTTGTTTGGATAAAATAAAAGACAGTGGTGACTCTTGCTTACCGCGACACTTTGCAAAAACAAATGCAAACGCGAACCAGTATTCCAAAATAGTCAGTTCTCGTTCCCACCGATCACAGATAGGTTTAGGAAGATTTCCCTAAACTGAGTCTCTTGAGTATGAAGATCCTGGTTGTCTTGTTGGAGAGCCATTGCTGAAATAAACAGCGAGAACATGAGAGACCTGTACTGGTACCTGTAATGTAATGATATGTATGATATATGTATGCAATGTTTTCAAGGATCTCGCGGGGTAAACAAGAGACTGTTAGAATTTGAATCTAGTAGCTTGATTGAAGGAACTTCATGTTGCTGAGAGTCCTTCTTCAAGAGTCAAGCTCACCATATCGAGTGGGTCATAGCCCCTGACTCAAGTTATCGTGTTTTGATCTTTAGATGGCATTGGCTAGAGGAAAATAAATCCCCTTTGCCCCTTGCTAGACTTTTGATTTACCATAACCTGCATCACAGACCCTTGAGATCCTTGAATTGGTTAAGGAAATGTTAAGGCATGATGTTATGATGTGTATGCTATGCGTTAAAGCAAAAGTGTGAAGTGATGTAAGTAAACCCTGCAATAAGTCCAAATTATTGGATAAGGACTGTAAACAAAACCTGCAAGGAACTCATGTTGTCAGATAACAAGTAGTTCAAGTTTGAAGGCACACAAGTCACACATATAGCCTTAAGTTTAGGCTGGCATAGAGTTTAGGCATTACCCTCTTTCAGTTTAGTTGGTTTAAACCTGTCCTAAAAATAGTAATCGGGTTCTAAAGGATCTCAATATCACTGAATACCCTAAATCGGTCATAATTCCAGCTTAGCAACCTTTTCTTGCGGCCGGAACCATCGCGAGAGTTTAGTCTCAATGAGTGTAGCATACTGCTACTGTTCTATGGCCAAGTTGGTCAATTTAAGGTTCTAAGGTCAGTTGGTGCTTAATGACTCCTTAGAAGACCCACATTCTCCTTGTTTCAACACAAGGGATATCGGTACAGACTAAGGTGCCACACCAACGTAACTACTGCTTCATCCGTGTCGGTCTACGCAGGACAGATCCCTCACAGTTTACTGCTACTTACCTAAAGGGTATCCCCAGATCTGGGTTAGGATCTATAGAACTCCGATACAAGCCCACAAAATTAAAGCATACAAAGCATACAATTTAAAACAAGAGTGGTCTAATCCTAAGGTACACATCACTTATAAATTCCCCAGCAGAGTCGCCAGTTCTGCGATCGGTGGTGTTGTACCCCAAAATTTGCCCTCCCATATTCTTCAAGAATTGCTAAGTCAAGCTTCAAAATCTCCCCAAGGGTTGCACAGTGCAAGAGCCTCATAAGCAGTCAAAATTAGGGTTTTTGTTCTGATGAAGAAAATGAAGTTTTCAAGGGCCCAATCAAGTCTCATATGCCTACAAATATGGTCAAACATCCTCATACAAAGTTTCAAGACATTCAGCACAAAATTGCACAGTCAAAAACCCTAATTGCACTACAGTCAACTGTAGGGGCAAAATGGTCATTTGGCAGTCAAAAGTTCAAATTTTTGGTCAACATCTCATTTTGAAGCCACAAACATCATTTGATCAATGCTTGATCATGATTCTCAAAGCTTGGCTCAAAAATCATCAAGATGCAAAAGTTTCCTTATTTGGACAGCTGAAAAAGTCAACTGTAAATTGACCAGGGCATAACTTTCACATGGATTATCAGAAAAATTCCATCCAAAGCTCATTTTGAAGAGAAAGACATTTCCTACAACTCCTCTTCACACTTCAAGTCCAAGAAATGCTCTCACAAAAAGTTATCAATTTCAACATTATAGGTCATTTTCAAAAGTCAACAAAAAGGGACTTTAAGTCAAAGGCCATAACGTGCGATTGGTAAATCAAAATGACATGGTACCAAAGGCATTGGTTAGAGGACTCAAAGACCTTTCCAAAATGTCCAAGAACATGATAAAAGCTTAAAAATTGAGCAAGTTATGCCTTGTGGAAGTTGGGAAATTTTTGGATATTTTGAAAAGTCAACATTGATTCAAATGACCTAAAATTGCTAATGGGCCTATTTTTCTTCCATAATTCATTATCCCAAGCATGTGCACGACCATTAGGCCCAAAGGGAAGTTTTTCTCCATTTTTATTTATTTATTTGGATTTTTTATTATTAATAATTCATTTAATTAAATAAAATACATGAAAAATACAAAACTAATGAAATAAAATCTTTTTGTGCAGAAAACACTCTCATTGGACATTCAAGATTCGTGCATAATCATTTTGGAAAGTTTTGGCATGATTTGGTATCAAATTGCATGAAAAAAGATTGGAAAATCATGGTTAAAAATCAAATATTGAACAATCAAATCTTGAATTCTTTTGGTCAGATTTTTGACCTAGTTCACTCATGCATAAGTACCAAGCAAAACCCTAATCCTATAGACCACTAAGCTTCGCTACAGACTCAGAACAAAACTTGAGTTTTTGGTTAAAAATTTGAAATCTGAAAACAAGGTTAGAGGGCGATTCAAGCTGAGATATTCATCTCATCACCTTCCTGAGGCCTTCAGCAACGTGCCTGAATAGATTTCCACGTCCCTAACGCCTTGAATCATTGTACAGAAGTCACACTTTTCCACTTTTTTTTCATAATCGTGTTTTAACATTTATGCATTTTCATGGCATTTTAATTGTGGATTCATACTAAGTGAAGCATTCTGAAGCTAACCCCATCATTTAATTGAGTTTTCATGCGTTATTGGAGATTTCGCCATTATCGTTTTTTAGGGTTACAGGAATTGCAATTTGGGGCTTTACACCCAAAGAAAAATTGAGACTCGAGACCTGGACCATTGGAATCAGCGTGTCTGGACGATCAAGAATCCACCCTCGCGCTCAATTTATGAGCGTCCTAGAGCTATTCGTTATTTTCTGGAAAGGGACCTTTTAGAACGCTTGCAAAACCGTCGCTTATTGCCTTTGTGTTTCAGAAAAAAAAACACAACGAAGAGGATGACTCGGTGGCATAAGCTGATTGGTTAATTTAAAAATTCGCGCGGAAATACGCATTAGCTTTTGTTTTATTTTATAATGTTTGTTGTTTATTTGATTAACAAAGTGATTCAGTGGCGCAGCTGGCAAGGAAGTGAATTGATGACATTCAGGACCTGGGTTCGATCCCAGGTCCCCACCCCCTTTCTATGTTATTTTCCTTTTAACGCTTATGTGCAGTTTCCATGTTGGAGTCCACCATACACCCACAATCACAAGCGTGCCACGCGTTTGTTGGGATCAATCACAAGGCTGAGAGTTAGAGAACATCATAGATCCAAGTCAACGCGTATGCATGCTGGCATGGGAGTCAAACGGACCAAGGTCTTGATGGGCCTAAAATACTAAGTTTCACCTCCACTTTGGGGACAGATACCCCCCCTAGGTTTGCCAAATTATTTTACTTTCTTTGTTTTTATTATTATTATTTTCTTTTAATTAATTCTATCAATTTAATTATTTTTTTTATAAAAACACAAAACCATAAAAAAAATCAGAAAAGAAAAAATAATAAATATTTTTTTTATTTTAATATTTCTTGTAAATAAATTCATAAATTAATTAGTTTTAAATTAGGTTTAATTTTAACTTTTTTTTAATAAAAATCTAAAAAATTGTAGAATTAGGATTGGCATTTAATTTCAATTAATTTTTTCATTAAAAACATAAAATACCAAAAAATACCAAAAACAATTTCTTTTCTCTTTTAATTAATTAATTCCACCATTTAATTTAATTTTGCAAAAAGGGTCCAACGCCCTCGTTTTTAATCCTTATTCGCATATTTATTTTATTTCGTTTAATATTTGATGTATCTCTCCCGAAGCCTTGTAATTAATTTCTCGCACTTTTAAATTTTTTTAATTTTTCTTTACTTTCTTTATTTTTCTGTCAAATCGGGTTCAAGAAATTTTGGCGATGTGGACCCGCGCCTTTTGTAATAGCTTAGAATTTTTATTTCTCGCAATATTTTAACTGTTAATCAAGGCATGAAAGAATGTATGGACAAAAATAAAAACAAACGCTAGATCACCAATGACATGACAAAAGACAAAAATATCTGAAAACGACACACAAATCACACACCACCCCTAGGGTACGCCTCACTGTTGCCTTGCCTCGAAAGGTGATCGTCGAGTAGAGGATATCTTAGTAAGTCCTCATGATCCGGGAACCTGGCATGTGGGTAGCTTCTAAGGTGTCTTCCCATTGCTCTGGTGATCACCATGTCCCGAACCTCGAATTGACCCGAACACCTCCAACGGTGGTGCTACCTACCTCTCAATGGTGGGATGACATTACTTTAAAGGACATCTACACAGACGAATTCCTTAGGGTAGGTAGACGACTCTAGATACTTGCTCTAAATTTCAAAACAAAACAAAATACTTTTCACACCAACACATTTTCAAAAAGCTTTCGAAAGCAATTTTTCAAACACTCTTGAGGACTGATACAAGAGTCGAACTGGAATTTTCAAAGAAACTTTTTAAAATCCACAGTTGAAAAGCAAACAAATAATTTTGAAAACACAATGAGCAAGTATCTAAGAGCCCATGGATAACCATGGATAGAAAGGGTGCTAACACCTTCCCTTTCTATAACCTACCTCCCGAACCGAGAGCGATCTCTTTAAGGAATTTTTCTGTGCTTTTGTCCTTTCCATTTGGAGAAAATAAAAGACGGTGGCGACTCTTGCTTCCGCGACATTTCGCGAACCAGCGTTAAACAGTCAGTTCCAGATCCACCGATCACAGAACTGGCGACTCTACTGGGGATACTTTATAAAGTGAGGTGTACCTTAGGACTAAGATCACTTGTGTTTTCAATTGTTGTGTTTGTTTGCTTTATTATTGTGGGCTGCATCGGAGTTACATAGATCCTAACCCGGATCTGGGGATACCCTGTTTAGGTAGCATAAGCTGTGAGGAACCTGTCCGGCGTAGACCGACACGGGTGAAACAGTGGCTTCGTTAGTGTGGCACCTTGGTCTGTACCGATATCCCTTGTGTCGCAACGAGGAGAATATGGGTCTTCTGAGGAGTCATTAAGCACCAACAACCTTAGAACCTTAAATGACACAACTTGGCCATTAGAACAGTAGCAGTATGCTACGCCCATTGAGGCTAAACTCTCGTGATGGTTCTGGCCGCAAGAAAAGATTGCGATGCTGGAGTTATGACCGATTGAGGGTAGTCAATGATATTGGGAGCCTCTAAGAACCCGGTTACTTTGATAGGACAGGTATGAACCAACAAACTGAAAGAGGGTAATACCTAGACCTCATGCTGGCCTAAACTCTAAGGGCTCTTCTGTGTGACTTGTGTGCCTTCGTGCTTGACTATTTGCATGTTTGTTGTCTGACACTTGAGTTTCCTGCAGGTTTTGTTTATAGTCCTTAATTAGGACTTATAACAGGGTTTATTGAATTCCTTGCAGGTTTTGTTCATAGTCCTTAACTAGGACTCATAACAGAGTGTACTAAGTCTCTTGCAGGTTTTGTTTTTAGTCCTTAACTGGGACTCATGACAGGTTTACTTGAGTTTCTTGCAGGTTTTGGTTTGCAGTCCTTAATCGGGACTCATAACAGGGTTACTCACATTACCCCATGCATACCATAACATCATACCATTGCATACATCCTAACCCATTTCAAGGATCTCAAGGGCTTGTGATGCAGGTCATGATGAACCAACTGTCCAGCAAGGGGCAAAGGGGATTTGTTTTCCTCTAGACAAGGTTGTTAGGGGCTATGACCCACTGGATATGGTGAGCCTTTGACCCTTGAAGAAGGACTCTCAATAATATGCAGTGCCTTCAATCAAGTTACCAGTTCCCCAAATGCTAACAATTTTCTTGTTTATCCCGCGAGGTCCTTGAAAACATCGCATGCATATCATACATATCATTGCATAACAGGTACCCATTCTCTGCAGGTTGCTTACCTTCTTCGCTGTTTATTTCAGCAGTCTCGTCATGAATCCTGAATCCTCGACCGAGCACACTATCAAGGCCCTCCAGGCTCAGAACGCCCAGTTCCAAGAGCTGATCATGAATTTGACCCAGGGGCAACAAGATCTGAAGACCCTTCTCTTGAAAAAGAGGAAGAAGAGGACTGTTTTGTTCAGCCCCAGACGCAGATCTGGGAACACACTGCAGGATGAAGCTGAGAGGACAACTCCATCTGTGGGGAAAGGCAGTCATCAAGAGGAAAGGGTTCCCAGTCCAGTGGTCTCCGACAATGAGACAGATTTCAACGACGAACAGTACCCTCCGGCTGAGGATAGGTACAAACAGTTGGAAGACCGGCTAAGTGCTATGGAGATACAAAAAGTGCCTGGCTTGGACTTCGAGGATCTAGGTCTGTCTTCTGGGGTAGTGATCCCGCACAAATTCAAGGCACCTGCCTTTGCAAAGTACGACGGGGCATCCTGTCCAAAGCTGCATCTCAGGTCATACATGAGGAGGATCCAGCCCTACACGGCCGACAGGAACTTATGGATCCACTTTTTCCAGGAGAGTCTTTCAGGGACTCAGCTTGACTGGTTCTATCAACTGAATGGAGCCAGCATCCGCAGCTGGGAGGACTTGGCCACTGCATTCTACAAGCAGTACCAGTACAATGCCGACCTTGCTCCCACACGCACTCAGCTTCAGGGGATGTCTATGGGTACAGGCGAGGGCTTTAAAGAGTATGCTCAAAAATGGAGGGACCTTGATGGAAGGGTACAACCACCTCTGACTGACCGCGAGCTCGTCGACATGTTCTTGGGGACCCTGTCTGGTCCATTCTTCAACCACCTGATTGGGAATTCTGCCGTTGGATTTACAGATTTAGTCTTGACCGGGGAAAGAATAGAAGCTGGCATCAAGTCAGGGAAAATACATAATGGTGATTCCTCGAACACTGAGAAGAAATCATCCAAGAGAGAATCTGGTGCAGTCAACGCAGTAGCTATTGCAAAGCCGACCGGTGCTCCTCAGCGTCACCATCAACAAAGGGAAGAAAGACCTAAGAGGCAATTTACACCCCTCGGCATGACCTTGTCACAGATATTGCCACAGCTGCTGGAAACCAAGTTGGTAACTCTCATGGATCCCCCGAAGAACCCTAACAGGACACCTTCAAGGTACAATCCCAATGCTCGCTGCGCCTATCATTCCGACAGCCCGGGGCATGCTACAGATGACTGTTGGACTTTGAGAAATAGGATTCAAGATCTGATTGACGCAAAGGAAGTCCAGCTCGACTCTCCAGAGGCTCCCAACGTGATCACTGCTTCCATGCCAAAACATGGCTAGGATAGAAAGCACTTTTTGTTCATTTGAATTCAAGTTGTAATTTTCTTTTGACTGTTCAAACATTTATTCATGTTAAACATTGTTATTTCTTTAATGCATCGCATATGTCTGTTTTGAAACAATATATTCGTATTCACTAAATGCAAATTATTTTCATGTTTTTCTGATGTCAACTCTTGATCAAGAAATTCTAAGCCTCTTGAGGGAGGATGACGAAAACGATACCATGATCTACAATATGCTTTTGAACAGACCCCGCTGATGAGGTACAGGCATTGTTTCAATCCCTAAACACTGGAGTTATAAGGATGATAATCCCTCGTCAACCCATCTGAGCCAAAGAAGTAGGAGTTTTTTCTTTTCGAAATTTAAAAACCGTAATCATAACCTGGGGCAGGGTAGTCTCTCAGTTGATCCAAGTGCGTAACGAATGGCACCGAAAAAGTCCTTACGAAACAAAAGACAGTGATGGTTCAGAACAATCAAAAGGACAGGCAGTCATTACCAAAATCAAAAAGCCCAAAGAGTCAAAACCCATGAAGGAGACTTACAAAACTGGGGCATCCCGCTGACTGTAATTCCAAAAAAAGAAACAGTTCAGGCAAAAAAGAAAGGGATAGCAAAAAAGAGGTCTTATAAACCCTCAACAAAAAAGGAATGACTGCCTATTCAAAATAAGTTATCAACATCTGAATCATCACCGGAAAATCAGAGCAAAGACTCAACAAGGTCTAACGTATGATCAACTGAGTTTAGGTTTGGAGGACATCACGAAGAGTGGGTGGGTACAAATAATTTGAGCCTTTATCCTTTGTTTCTTAAACAGTGAACTAGGCCACGTTATAGCCCTTAAAAGTCCTAGCTGAAGCATGGGTTAGTTCGAAAGCATACTGTAACGGAAAAGGTATCCTGACTCCTTAAGGCCTACGGTAAATACGGATTTGACATCATGTTTTACAAACATTAATTTGTTTTATAAAAAAAAAAAGGATGCATTTTCAAAATCTTCAAGACAGACATAGGCTTTGCATTTTAACATAACTTTGTTTGCATATGACTTTTGTTTGAACAGCATAGAAGTTCGCACGACGAATATCGGATGAACAAAAGCACTCCCAAACAAGGGGCATGACATGATCATTGTCCATCATCTGGGGCAGTCCAATCAAGATCCAGGGAATCTCTCAAAGGCCAAATAGCCTGGGGCAAATCTTCGCCTGAGTCACTTGGGGCATTTCAAACAACGAATCTTGCCTGATCAAACACCTTCTGGTGGTATGACAAAACACTTCTAACAGGGGCACCTCCCTACATTCTGAGAACATGGATATAGTCGAAAAAATACTACGCAAAATCAAAGACCCGCTAGGTTGACACACCTAGGCAAAAATAAGGGCTTCCCGGCGAACCAAAAGGGTTCGGGAAAAATAAGGGATGAAAATGAAAAATTTGTACACCCGGCAAGTCGAAAACCTGAAAAGGCGGCTTGGGCAAAAATGGGTATCCCGGTGGACTGAAAACCCGAAAGGGCGGTCCAGGCAAAAGTTAGGGATCAAAGCGTACGACTATGTCCTATCATCTTGTCACCTGCCTACCAGAAGAAGCTTGGTCTATCAATTGTCAGCACACCACAGGTGCCTTCTCCCATAGAAACAGGGGCAATAACGGGTGGTCTAAGCAATCTGATTGTTTCTGTCCTCCAAAGCATCAAGGTAGGTTCCATTGAAGAATATAACCGGTACAGTTCAAAACTTCCCCAGGAGAATCCAATCCAGCTTCCCCAGGAAAATTGGAATTCATCTCCCCAAATAGTAAGCTTATCCCCAGTAGATTCTGGAAGCTTATTCTCACAGGGCACGAACGTGTCTCCCGGCTTTATTCAAAGAGTTATTTCCTTACCAAGATATAACTGGGTTATCCTCAGCCAAAAGCCATGGAAAGATCGTCGTCGACAAAATCTTCTTATCCCCAGCAAAGTCGATCAGCACTTCCAACACAGCAAGGATATCCCCAGCAAGTTATTATCAACGACTCAGCAAAGTATCTCTCTCCCCACAGAGTATTGCTCCCTAGCAAGATCGTCAGAGTACTTTTCTCCCCGCGGAGTTATTCCATTCGCCAAGTTTATTCCCCAACGGAGTTATCTTCTCCTACCGGTATTCTTGCAACTATCATCCCCGGCGGAAGCAAAAGTTAGTCTCCAACATCAGCCCAGGAGTGGCTTCCCGGCACCCGTCAAGGATTTACTTTCCTAGACGAAACATACATTCATAAACATCACATTTTCATACATCATGATACCTGCATATACGCATCATGTCATACAAATCTCATTTATGTCGTTGCTCGATCCATATCATGCACTGCATATGACTGACCTTTACCTTTCAGGAAGGATACAGTTAAATGATCAGCTATGTCAAAGTAGACAAATTCAGTCAAAGTAGACAAATTCAGTCAAAGTAGACAAATTCAGTCAAAAGAAGACAAATTCAGTCAAAGTAGACAAATTCAGTCAAAAGAAGACAAGTCCAGTCAAAATTAATTCCACTCGTCGTGATAGACACTCGTCGTGATAGACACTCGTCGTGATAGACACCCGTCGCTATAGACACTCGTCGTTATAGACACTCGTCGTTATAGACACTCGTCGTTATAGACACTGGTCGTTGTAGACACTCGTCGTTATAGACACTCGTCGTGATAGACACTCGTCGTTATAGACACTCGTCGTGATAGACACTCGTCGTGATAGACACTCGTCGTTATAGACACTCGTCGTTATAGACACTCGTCGTTATAGACACTCGTCGTTATAGACACTCGTCGTGATAGACACTCGTCGTGATAGACACTCGTCGTTATAGACACTCGTCCTGATAGACACTCGTCGTTATAGACACTCGTCGTGATAGACACTTGTCGTGATAGACACTCGTCGTTATAGACACTCGTCGTGATAGACAGTCGTTGTTATAGACACTCGTCGTTATAGACACTCGTCGTGATAGACACTCGTTGTTATAGACACTCGTCGTTATAGACACTCGTCGTTATAGACACTCGTCGTTATAGACACCCGTCGTTATAGACACTCGTCGTTAAAGACCACTCGCCCATGAGGGTGACCTGTCAGTAGAGACAATTCACCAACCTTTCTAATTCCAGACTCGATTCATGTATCTCGCCAGGGTGTGTCTGAAGAGTTCAAGGATCCGATGCCTGAATCTTGCCAGGGTGTATCTGTTGAAGACATTTCAAGACCTGGACCGGTTCAGTTAAATCAACTCCGAAGATTTCTTATCCAGTCCAAGGCCTTCCCTAGTCCAGCTAAATCGACCCCAAGCAGTTTTTCTGATGAAGACTCAGTAGAAGTTATCAAAGGTTTTTCTCAAACGTCCGCTGTTGAGATTATAATTTCCTATGGTTCTCTCCCCAATGTTGTGGAGATGATAATTCCATCCCAGGTTTTTCTCAAACGTCCGCTGTTGAGATTATAATTTCCTATGGTTCTCTCCCCAATGTTGTGGAGATGATAATTCCATCCCAGGTTTTTCTCAAACGTCCGCTGTTGAGATTATAATTTCCTATGGTTCTCTCCCCAATGTTGTGGAGATGATAATTCCATCCCAGGTTTTTCTCAAACGTCCGCTGTTGAGATTATAATTTCCTATGGTTCTCTCCCCAATGTCAGGAGACGATAATTCCATCTCAGGTTTTTCTCAAACGTCCGCTTTTGAGATTATAATTTCCTATGGTTCTCTCCCCAACGGTGCGGAGACGATAATTCCACTCCAGGTTTTTCTCAAACGTCCGCTGTTGAGATTATAATTGCCTATGGTTCTCTCCCCGATCCTGCGGAGATGGTAATTCCCACCAAGATTCTCTCAACAACTGCTGTTGAAGATGAAGTTATCCAAGGTTCTCTCACCGTTCATGCTGAGGTAGTAACCACCCCTGGTTCGTTCATCACCTTTTGAAGCTCCAGATCCAGCTCCTGTAACCAGTCAGGACACATTTATACAAAGCATCTAAAAACCAGCTCCTGCAACATGACAGGTACTCATTTTTCTTTTGCAGGTATGCAAGTTCTCGCTAAGGAATCTCTTATGCGATCAACCTCCAGATGGCATCTATAAGCCCATCATCCTATCCATCAATCTCCAAATGGCATCTATAAGCCCATTCCCATCATCACACTGCTACTATGTGAGCGCAAATTTCTGGGCACTCTAGTGTTCAATCGTCTTCCACCTTCGGATTACGAAAGGCACGTCAGCCAATCTGCATCCTCAGGTATAAGAAGATTGAATAGGGGCAACTGTTGTACCCCAAAATTTGCCCTCCCATATTCTTCAAGAATTGCTAAGTCAAGCTTCAAAATCTCCCCAAGGGTTGCACAGTGCAAAAGCCTCCTAAGCAGTCAAAATTAGGGTTTTTGTTCTGATCAAGAAAATGAAGTTTTCAAGGGCCCAATCAAGTCTCATATGCCTACAAATATGGTCAAACATCCTCATACAAAGTTTCAAGACATTCAGCATAAAATTGCACAGTCAAAAACCCTAATTGCACTACAGTCAACTGTAGGGGCAAAATGGTCATTTGGCAGTCAAAAGTTCAAATTTTTGGTCAACATCTCATTTTGAAGCCACAAACATCATTTGATCAATGCTTTATCATGATTCTCAAAGCTTGGCTCAAAAATCATCAAGATGCAAAAGTTTCCTTATTTGGACAGTTGAAAAAGTCAACTGTAAATTGACCAGGGCATAACTTTCACATGGATTATCAGAAAAATTCCATCCAAAGCTCATTTTGAATAGAAAGACATTTCCTACAACTCCTCTTCACACTTCAAGTCCAAGAAATGCTCTCACAAAAAGTTATCAATTTCAACATTATAGGTCATTTTCAAAAGTCAACAAAAAGGGACTTTAAGTCAAAGGCCATAACGTGAGATTGGTAAATCAAAATGACATGGGACCAAAGGCATTGGTTAGAGGACTCAAATACCTTTCCAAAATGTCCAAGAACATGAGCAAATCTTAAAAATTGAGCAAGTTATGCCTTGTAGAAGTTGGGAAATTTTTGGATATTTTGAAAAGTCAACATTGATTCAAATGACCTAAAATTGCTAATGGGCCTATTTTTCTTCCATAATTCATTATCCCAAGCATGTGCACGACCATTAGGCCCAAAGGGAAGTTTTTCTCCATTTTTATTTATTTATTTGGATTTTTTATTATTAATAATTCATTTAATTAAATAAAATACATGAAAAATACAAAACTAATGAAATAAAATCTTTTTGTGCAGAAAACACTCTCATTGGACATTCAAGATTCGTGCATAATCATTTTGGAAAGTTTTGGCATGATTTGGTATCAAATTGCATGAAAAAAGATTGGAAAATCATGGTTAAAAATCAAATATTGAACAATCAAATCTTGGATTCTTTTGGTCAGATTTTTGACCTAGTTCACTCATGCATAAGTACCAAGCAAAACCCTAATCCTATAGACCACTAAGCTGCGCTACAGACTCAGAACAAAACTTGAGTTTTTGGTTAAAAATTTGAAATCTGAAAACAAGGTTAGAGGGCGATTCAAGCTGAGATATTCATCTCATCACCTTCCTGAGGCCTTCAGCAACGTGCCTGAATAGATTTCCACGTCCCTAACGCCTTGAATCATTGTACAGAAGTCACACTTTTCCACTTTTTTTTCATAATCGTGTTTGAACATTTATGCATTTTCATGGCATTTTAATTGTGGATTCATACTAAGTGAAGCATTTTGAAGCTAACCCCATCATTTAATTGAGTTTTCATGCGTTATTGGAGATTTCGCCATTATCGTTTTTTAGGGTTACAGGAATTGCAATTTGGGGCTTTACACCCAAAGAAAAATTGAGACTCGAGACCTGGACCATTGGAATCAGCGTGTCTGGACGATCAAGAATCCACCCTCGCGCTCAATTTATGAGCGTCCTAGAGCTATTCGTTATTTTCTGGAAAGGGACCTTTTAGAACGCTTGCAAAACCGTCGCTTATTGCCTTTGTGTTTCAGAAGAAAAAAAACACAACGAAGAGGATGACTCGGTGGCATAAGCTGATTGGTTAATTTAAAAATTCGCGCGGAAATACGCATTAGCTTTTGTTTTATTTTATAATGTTTGTTGTTTATTTGATTAACAAAGTGATTCAGTGGCGCAGCTGGCAAGGAAGTGAATTGATGACATTCAGGACCTGGGTTCGATCCCAAGTCCCCACCCCCTTTCTATGTTATTTTCCTTTTAACGCTTATGTGCAGTTTCCATGTTGGAGTCCACCATACACCCACAATCACAAGCGTGCCACGCGTTTGTTGGGATCAATCACAAGGCTGAGAGTTAGAGAACATCATAGATCCAAGTCAACGCGTATGCATGCTGGCATGGGAGTCAAACGGACCAAGGTCTTGATGGGCCTAAAATACTAAGTTTCACCTCCACTTTGGGCACAGATACCCCCCCTAGGTTTGCCAAATTATTTTACTTTCTTTGTTTTTATTATTATTATTTTCTTTTAATTAATTCTATCAATTTAATTATTTTTTTTATAAAAACACAAAACCATAAAAAAAATCAGAAAAGAAAAAATAATAAATATTTTTTTTATTTTAATATTTCTTGTAAATAAATTCATAAATTAATTAGTTTTAAATTAGGTTTAATTTTAACTTTTTTTTAATAAAAATCTAAAAAATTGTAGAATTAGGATTGGCATTTAATTTCAATTAATTTTTTCATTAAAAACATAAAATACCAAAAAATACCAAAAACAATTTCTTTTCTCTTTTAATTAATTAATTCCATCATTTAATTTAATTTTGCAAAAAGGGTCCAACGCCCTCGTTTTTAATCCTTATTCGCATATTTATTTTATTTCGTTTAATATTTGATGTATCTCTCCCGAAGCCTTGTAATTAATTTCTCGCACTTTTAAATTTTTTTAATTTTTCTTTACTTTCTTTATTTTTCTGTCAAATCGGGTTCAAGAAATTTTGGCGATGTGGACCCGCGCCTTTTGTAATATCTTAGAATTTTTATTTCTCGCAATATTTTAACTGTTAATCAAGGCATGAAAGAATGTATGGACAAAAATAAAAACAAACGCTAGATCACCAATGACATGACAAAAGACAAAAATATCTGAAAACGACACACAAATCACACACCACCCCTAGGGTACGCCTCACTGTTGCCTTTCCTCGAAAGGTGATCGTCGAGTAGAGGATGTCTTAGTAAGTCCTCATGATCCGGGAACCTGGCATGAGGGTAGCTTCTAAGGTGTCTTCCCATTGCTCTGGTGATCACCATGTCCCGAACCTCGAATTGACCCGAACACCTCCAACGGTGGTGCTACCTACCTCTCAATGGTGGGATGGCATTACTTTAAAGGACATCTACACAGACGAATTCCTTAGGGTAGGTAGACGACTCTAGATACTTGCTCTAAATTTCAAAACAAAACAAAATACTTTTCACACCAACACATTTTCAAAAAGCTTTCGAAAGCAATTTTTCAAACACTCTTGAGGACTGATACAAGAGTCGAACTGGAATTTTCAAAGAAACTTTTTAAAACCCACAGTTGAAAAGCAAATAAACAATTTTGAAAACACAATGAGCAAGTATCTAAGAGCCCATGGATAACCATGGATAGAAAGGGTGCTAACACCTTCCCTTTCTATAACCTACCTCCCGAACCGAGAGCAATCTCTATAAGGAATTTTTCTGTGCTTTTGTCCTTTCCATTTGGAGAAAATAAAAGACGGTGGCGACTCTTGCTTCCGCGACATTTCGCGAACCAGCGTTAAACAGTCAGTTCCAGATCCACCGATCACCAGGTGGGAACGAGAACTGACTGTTTTTGGAATGCTAGTTCGCGTTTGCATTTGTTTTCGCAAAGTGTCGCGGTAAGCAAGAGTCGCCACCGTCTTTTATTTTATCCAACAAGGGAAAGGACAAAAGCACAGAAAAATTCCTTTTCGAGATGTTTCTCGAGTTCGGGAGGTAGATTATAGAAAGGGAAGGTATTAGCACCCTTTCTATCCGTGGTTATCCACGGGCTCTTAGGTACTTGCTCACTATGTTTTCAAAAGGTTTGCTTTTCTTTGTGATTGTGGGTTTTGAAAAGGAGTTTTGTTTTTGAAGAGAGTGTAAGTGCGAAAAGTTTTGTTTTGTTTTAAAAGGAGCAAGTACTTAAGAACCTCTACCTACTCAAAAAGGAATTTAATTGTGAAAATGTCCTTTAGACAGTGCTATCCCACTATTGAGGAGTAGGTAGCACCGTCGTTGGAGTTTTCGGGTCAATTCGATTTAAGGGACATGTGGTCACTAAAGCAATGTTAGGATGCTTTAGCGGTAACCCTAATGTCTTAGATCATTTTTATCGAGGCAACCATTTCGAGGCAACTTTTGATCTTTAGACAGGAGGGCGACCTCTAAGACTTCCTATACTCAATGACCACGTTCGAGGCAACCGAGTGAGGTGTACCCTAAGAGTGGCATGTGCAAGTGTGTCAATTTTCAGTTTATATTATCTTTGTACATGTTATGGTGAGCTACTGTTGGTTTTAGATTAAGAGTTAATCTTGTCATGCAATCCTAGTTAGCATACATCTAAGCAGTTAATATATGTACAGGAATTTAAAGTGCGGGAATTATAAATCCTACGCTATTACAAGGCTTCAGGGAGGGGGGTTATTTACATGTCCAAAATTGGGGAATAAAGCAGTAAAGTAAAAGTCTTAGTTAAGCTATTACAAACTAGTAGGCAATTACAATAAAATAAACGCGCGTGAATCTTAAAAATCCTAAGAATAAAATCTTTTTGTTGTTTTATTTTATTTTGGGAAATGCTAAGTCAAATTTAATTAATTAAAAATACTGATTAAAATTAACTCTAAAACATACCTAATATTTTTTTGCATTTTTTGTTTATGAAAAGGATTGAATTCAAATAAATCCTAAGTCTACTGATTTTAAAAATTGAAGAAAATAAGTTAAAATAATTAACTAAATTAAATCCTAATTCTAAGTTATTTATTTTTATGATTTTTATGTTGATTAAAAAGATAAAAAGAAGTCTATGAAAAAGAAAAATAACATGCAGGAGGGATCCTTCGATCTAGGAAAAAAAAGGAGTTTCGACCCAGGGAGGGAATGGAAGCTTCGATCCAGAGAGGGTGTGATCGGTGGAAATAGAACTGACTGTTTTTTAAGCTGGTTTGCAAAATGTCGCGGTAAGCAAGAGTCGCCACCGTCTTTTATGTTCTCCAACAAGGAAAGGACAAAAGCACAGCAAAATTCCTTTTTCGAGACGTTTCTCGATTCGGGAGGTAGATTTATAGAAAGGGAAGGTGTTAGCACCCTTTCTATCTGTGGTTATCCACGGGCTCTTAGGTACTTGCTCTCATGTTTTCAAAAATTGTTTGCTTTTCAAGTGTATGTGGGTTTTGAAAAAGTTTCGTTTGAAAATTTTCTAAGTAACTCTTGTATCTGTCCTCAAGAGTGTATGAAATATTTGTTTGAAAACCTTTTGAAAGTGTGGGTGCGAAAAGTTGTTTTTGTTTTTTTGAAAGAACAAGTATCTAAGAGAAATCTACCTACTCTAAGGAATTGGGCTATTTAAGAGTCCTTTAGATAGTACTATCCCACCATTGAGAGGTAGGTAGCACCATCGTTGGAGTTATTCGGGTCAATTCGATTATTAGGGACATGTGGTCACCAAAGCAATAGTAGGACGCCTTAGCGGTAACCCTAATGTCTTAGATCCTTTTTATCCGAGGCAACCGTTTCGAGGCAACTGGATCTTTAGACAGGAGGGCGACCTCTAAAACACCCTATACTTGACGACCACGTCGAGGCAACCAGTGAGGCGTACCCTAAGAGTGGCATGTGCATGTGTGTTGTTTCAGTTTATGTTTATCTTGTACATGTCATTTGTGAGCTACGAATTGATTTTATTATTCATACAAGTCTTTCATGCATATTAACAGTTAAGAGTGCGGAAAATAAATTGTGGAAAGGTAAAGCTATGCTATTACAAGGCGCGGGTCTATACATCGCCAAAAACAAAACCCGTTTGGAAAATAAGAGAAATTAAAAGAAAGCGATAAAACTCTAATTAACTATTACATTTCTGAGCATATACATAAATATAATGAATTAAAATAAAAATGCGCGCGAAAGATTGAATCGGGACGTCCTTAGGGTTTTGACCCCTTTTTTTGAGAAAGAATTGAATTTCGTCCCTTTTTTGCAATTAATGAAATTAAGCCTAATTACTAATTAATTAATTTATTAAAAGAAAAAATGTTTTTGTGTTTTTTTATGTTTTAATGAAATAAAATAAAAAAAGAAATTTAAAAGTGTCCCAAGAAAAACCCTAAGTCTAATTCATTTTTATTTATTGTAAAAGAAAATTAAAATTAAACCTAATTAAACTAGATTAATTTAAATTAGTGTTTATTTACAAAATAATTAAACCTAAGTGAAATTAATAAAAATAAAATATTTACATTTTTTAGTTTTTTCTGAATTTTTATTGTGAAAAGGTTAATTAATTTGCTGGTTAGTAATTAATTAAAAAAAACAGTAAAAAATAAATAAAGCAATTGAATGAAAGAAAATCAAAAAATAAAATGCAAACCCAGGGGGGGGGGGCCAGATTTGAGGGTTTGTTTAGAAATCTGAGGCCCACTTGTTTCTCAATCCGTTTGACCTTTTGCCATTGTCCACAGCGTGCTTTGACTTGGAGTATGGTAGTCTGCACTTCATGGCCATCAGATCTATGAGAATGGCCACTTGGCGCGCTTGGATGTGAGATGTATGATAGAACGCTTCAGATAGCCTGCATAGGAATACATGAAGAAAAGAAATAAACAAATATTTTGGGGGGACCTGGGATTCGAACCCAGGTCCCAACGTTCAACGTTTGCTCGCCTTAGCCACTGAGCCAACTGCTTCAATTGATATAATAATAAGAAGTGGTTAATATATTTCTGAATCAACACATATGCCTAAAAAATAAAAAAACGCGCGCGACTTTTAAACGGGCCAATCACATTGTGACGCATCATCATCTTCTTCATCAAAATTCCTGGTTATTTACCTGCGGATTTTTATCCGCAGGTAGTTTCGTAGGCTTTGTTTAGAATCGTCCCTAGGCTTCAAAAAAACATTCCAAGACCATGGTTGGTCTCGTCCATGTCCCCTGAGTTCATCCACGCTTATGATTTGTTCTTATTTCACCTGAAAACAAAACGCCTAAAAACAACACACACAAACCCTAGGCGCGGGTATCACCATATGAGGCTTAAAAACAAAATCAAATATTGCCATCAGGTTAGAAATTAAACAAGAAACATGAATATGCTAATGTTTTTGAGAAATAATGCAAGAATGGAGAATTGAGGTTTCATGTTCAGGGGTCTGTTTCTGAAAACTTACAGCGCTGTATGGTGAACCTTAGGACGTGTTAATGGTCGTCTTAGCTTCAGGGGATGGCAAGGAAGAAGGCCACGTTCTTATTTTGATCTGAAAATGCTTGCAACACTCTTTTTGATCTCACACTTTTTTGACAATTTTCCACTTTTGCTCTGGTCGTTTGTGCAATCTCTAGGTCGTGTATTAGGTCTGGCCTGCTTGCTTATGTATGTGTGAACGAAATTAGGTCAGCAGCTGGGCTTGTATCCTTGTGTAATTAAGTTTGGAGATTTGGTTGACCACCATTGAAGAACTTTCCAAACTTGGTTCAAATCTTGGATTTTATGCACAAAAAGGCTTGGCACGAATTTGGTAGCTGGCATATGACATATAAAAGCTACTCAAACCAAAAGATGCTAATCCATTAATTTTTTAGATTTTATTTGAATTATTATGAATTTAAAATGAATTAAATCAATAAAAATTAAATAAAATGGAAAAATAAATGTTTGATCTTGAAATTAATCATGGGACACGTGTATGGCATGACAAGGCTGAATCAAGTGGAAGAAAGTGGGTCCTTTTGTCAAAAATTGAAGTTTTAAGGATAGTTGACTTTTGCCATTTCACAAAAATTTCCCAACTTTTCCAATGCATATCTTGCTCAATTTTGATCATATGAACATGTTCTTGGACATTTTGGAAAGTTATGGAAGTCCTCTAACCAATGCCTTTAGTCCCATGTCATTTGGATTTACCAATCTCAAGTTATGGTCTTTGACTTAAAATGCCTTTTTGTTGACTTTTGAAATTGACCTATAATGTAGAAATTGATAACTTTTTGTGAGAGCATTTCTTGGACTTGGAATGTGAAGATGAGTTGTAGGAAATGTCATCCCCTTAAAAATGAGCATTGGATGGGAGTTTTCTGATGAACCATGAAAAAGTTATGCCTTGGTCAAGTTACAGTTGACTTTTCAACTGTCCAAAAATAGCAACTTTTGCATCTTTGATGATTTTTGAGCCATTCTTGTGGAATCATGATCAATACTTGATCAAATGATGATTGTGTCTTCAAAATAAGATGTTGACCAATTTTTTTGACTTTTGACTGTAAAATGACCATTTTACCCCTGCAGTTGATTGTGAAGCAAATGGGCTCTTTGACTGTGCAATTTGACCCTGTGAGTCTTGAAACTTGACATGTATATGCTTGACAATGTATATAGGCCTATGGGACTTGATTGAACCATTGAAAACCTCAAATTCACTGAAGAAACCAAAACCTTAATTTTGACTGGCTTAGGAGGCCTTTGGACTGTGCAATCCTTGAGAGATCTTGAACCATTTGAAGATGATTCTTGATAAATCTTGAAGAATATGGGAGGGCAAATTTTGGGGTACAACAGTTGCCCCTATTCAATCTTCTTATACCTGAGGATGTAGATTGGCTTGCGTGCCTTTCGTGATCCGAGGGTGGAAGATGATTGAACACTAGAGTGCCCAGAAATTTGCACTCGCATAATAGAATATCAGCAATGTGATGTAGGGAATGGGCTTACAGATGCCATTTGGAGATGTGACATAACCTTGTCGGGAATGGGCTTATAGATGCCATTTGGAAGTGTAATGGATAGTTGTGGAGATGGGCTTAAAGATGCCATCCGGGGATGTCGATCGCGTAAGAGATTCCTTAGCGAGAACTTGCGTACCTGAGAAAGAAAGATAATTTCCTGACCTATTACAGGGGTTGATCTTCAAACTCTTCATGCAGATATGCCCTGGCTAGATACAGGTATCAAATCTTCAATCAATCACTCACAGATATGCCCTGGCTAGATACAGGTATCGAATCCGGAACTGGTCGTCTACAGATATGCCCTGGCTGGATACAGGTATTGAATCTCTAAACTCTTCATGCAGATATGCCCTGGCTAGATACAGGTATCGAATCCACAATTAATCGCTCACAGATATGCCCTGGCTAGATACAGGTGTCGAATCTGGAACTGGTCGTCTACAGATATGCCCTGGCTGGATACAGGTATCGAATCTCTAAACTCTTCATGTAGATATGCCCTGGCTGGATACAGGTATCGAATCTACAATCAGTCACTCACAAATATGCCCTGGCTAGATACAGGAATCGAATTTGGAATTAGTCGTCTACAGATGTGCCCTGGCTGGATACAGGTATCGAATCTCTAAACTCTTCATGCAGATATGCCATGGCTAGATACAGGTATCGAATCTACAATCAGTCACTCACAGATATTCCCTGGCTAGATACAGGTGTCGAATCTGGAATTAGTCGTCTACAGATATGCCCTAGCTGGATACAGGTATCGAATCTCTAAACTCTTCATGCAGATATGCCCTGGCTAGATACAGGTGTCGAATCCACAATCAATCACTCACAGATATGCCCTGGCTAGATACAGGTATCGAATCTGGAATAGCGACAGTTGATAGTAATCATCTTTGGATTGACATTTTCCTGAAAAGGCAAAACATTAGCTGTATGCAATGTCATGATGTATGAAATGCACGATGTCATGATGTTCTCAAAAATAAATGAGATAGTGTCGTATGCACTTTATCATGTATGTAAGCAGGATGTATGAAATGTGAAATGTCTATGAATGTATTTTCGTCTAGGAAAATAAATCCTTGACGAATGCCGGGAGCTTGTTGAATCCTGGGTTGATGTTGAAGAGTGGAGTTCTTCGTTTCCGCTGGGGATGATGGTTGCAAGAATAAACCGGTAGGAGAAGATGACTCCGTTGGGGAATAAACTTGTTGGAGAGATTACTCTGCGGGGAATTACTCTGTGGGAAGAGATACTTCGCTGAGATTTTGGTAATAACTCCGTTGGGGATTCTGTTGATAAGTTTTGTTGGAGGATTTTTTATGAACTCCACTGGGAGATAGGAAGAACTTCGCCAAGGACGATCTTTCCGTGATAATTAGCTGAGGATAACCCAGTTATAGGCTCTGGTGGGGAATAACCTTTTGAATAAAGCCGGGGAGAGGCGTTCGTACTCTGCAGGATAAGCTTCCAGAATCTACTGGGGATAAGCTTCCAAAATCTACTGGGGAGATTGATTCAACTTTCCTGGGGAAACTTTTGAACTATACTGGGCAATGGTTCCACTGGGGTGTCTGGTATTCCGCCGGGGAACAATCTTATATTTCCGTCGAGGAATATTAAGATTGTCGGGGATGCTTGCTTAGGAACATTTGTATACTCCGCTGGGGAATATTGAGATTTTCTGGGGATACCCAACTTCCTTAAGGCTGACAGTGGACTAACTCTGCTTGGGGAGAGTATCACTGACTTGCTGGAGATACTGTGCCTTGTTAGGGCTGACGGGAGGCCAACTATGCTTGGATGGAGTATTTACTGAATCTTGTCCTACTCTGCGGGGAGTGAAGGTATCCTAGTTACATTCTTCAGCCGAACTTACCTTGGTACCTTGGTGGACAGAGCAACTAGATCGCTTAGACAACTCATTATTGCCCCTGTTTCTAATGTCACCTATAATTAGCCCTTTGTTTCACATGAAAATATTTATGATTAACAATTAATGTCAAATGCATATATCAAAAATGAACATTGGACGTTCTTCGCAAAACAAAACAGATAAAGAAAAAAACAATTGGCGATTTGTCTGAAAAGTGGACTTGTATTGATTTTTGAATTTTCCTGTAAATAGGCGTTTATGTACAAGAGGCTGGCGTCCTAGTAAGAGAACACCGCCGAACAAGATAGAGTTTTATACAATTTTGTAAAGGAAAACAAAACAGCTATGTGGAAAATCCCACTGGGTTTCAACTCTGCTATCGCCTTTATGTCTTCAAGCGTCTCATCACTTTGCTGCTCAGTTGAAGATGAAGTTGATTGATCGATGCCGTCTGAACCTGATAGTTGATACTGAATTCTGGATGCAAGGTGATCCAATGAGACATAGTATTACGCTTATCCCTAACTTTTGCCTGGACCGCCCTTTCGGGTTTTCAGTCCACCGGGATACCCATTTTTGCCCAAGCCGCCTTTTCAGGTTTTCGACTTGCCGGGTGTACAGATTTTTTTCATTTCATCCCTTATTTTTGCCCGAACCCTTTTGGTTCACCGGGAAGCCCTTATTTTTGCCTAGGTGTGTCAACCTAGCGGGTCTTTTATTCATGCGTAGTATTTTTTTACTATGTCTGCATTGGCGGGGTGAGGAAGGTCGTCACCATCCATGGTAGTTAGAATCATAGCTCCTCCTGAGAAGATATGCTTAACTACAAATGGCCCTTCGTACGTGGGGGTCCATTTGCCCCTGGGATCACTTTGAGGGAGAATGATGCGCTTAATTACCAGGTCTCCGACTTGATACTCTTGTCATCTGACTTTCTTGTTAAATGCACTGATCATCAGTTTTTGGTACGTTTGACCATGACAAATAGCGGTGAGTCTATTTTCATCGATTAGATTCAGATGATCAAGTCGGGTCTGGATCCAGTCATCTTCGTTCAAACCTGCATCCTTCATTATCCGGAGAGAGGGTATCTGGACTTCAATAGGCAAGACTGCCTCCATGCCATATACCAAGGAAAAGGGTGTTGCCCCTGTTGACGTCCGTGTTGAGGTACGGTACCCATGAAGAGCAAACGGTAACATCTCGTGCCAATCTTTATAGGTCACTATCATCTTCTGCACAATCTTCTTAACATTCTTATTTGCCGCTTCTACAACCCCATTCATCTTCGGCCGGTAAGAAGAAGAGTTGTGGTGCTGTATCTTGAATTGCTCGCAGAGCTCAGTGATCATCTTGTTGTTAAGATTGGTACCATTGTCCGTAATGATCCTTTCAGGTACGCCGTATCGACAGATCAGGTTATGCCGAATGAACCGTGCCACGACATTCTTGGTTACGGTAGCATAGGAAGCTGCTTCGACCCACTTTGTAAAGTAATCAATCGCTACCAGGATGAAGCGATGCCCGTTGGATGCCGTCGGTCTGATCTCGCCGATCATATCAATGCCCCACATTGCAAAAGGCCAAGGTACTGTCAGGACGTTCAGAGGGACTGGAGGAATGTGCACCTTATCCGCATAAATCTGGCACTTGTGACATGTCCGAGAATGTTGGTAATAGTCGGCTTCCATTGTGGACCAGAAATATCCTGCCCGAAGGATTTTCTTTGCCATGGTATGCCCACTGGAATGTGTTCCGAACGTACCCTCATGCAGCTCTGCCATGATCCTTTCTGCTTCAGTCTTATCCACACAACGCAGTAAGGTTGAATCATGGTTTCGCTTGTATAGAATGCCATTGCTGAGGAAGAACTTGGCAGCGAACCTTCTCAAGAACTTCTTGTCATTGACGGATGCACCCTCGGGGTATTTTTGAGCTTCCAAGTACCTCTTCACTTCATGATACCAAAGTTTTTCAGTTACCTCTTCAACCTCAAGATCACAGCAATGTGCAGGTTCATCCAATTTCCAGATAATGATCTGGGGAGCCTCATTGTCCCATTTGACTTTGAACATAGAAGACATTGTAGCCAGCGCGTTCGCCAACTGATTCTCCTCTCTTGGGAAGTGTTCAAAGGTTATCTCCTCGAAATGGGGAAGCAACGTCAACACATACTCTTTGTAGGGAATGAGATTTGGGTGTTTCGTATCCCACTCGCCTTTGATCTGACTGATCACGAGAGTGGAATCTCCGAAGACACTCAGAAACTTGATCCTTAAGTCGATCGCAGCTTGAAGACCCATGATGCATGCCTCATACTCCGCCATGTTGTTGGTGCAGTTGAAACATAGTCGGGCGGTAAGTGGAGTATGAGTGCCTTTAGGGGATATGATCACAGCGCCAATACCGTTACCCAAAGCGTTTAAGGCTCCATCAAAGTGCATAGACCATCGGGATCCTTCCTCAGGTCCTTCATCCGGTCCAGGTACTTCACAATCAGTTACTACCATGATATTCTCGTCTGGAAATTCAAAGTTCATAGATTGGTAGTCGTCCACTGCCTGGTGTGCCAAATGGTCTGCCAACACACTTCCCTTGATTGCTTTTTGAGTTGTGTACTGGATGTCATATTCAGTCAAGATCATCTGCCATCTTGCTATTCTTCCGGACAGAGCAGGCTTTTCGAATATGTACTTGATTGGATCCATTTTTGAAATCAACAGAGTAGTGTGAGTCAACATATACTGTCTCAGCCGGCGAGCAGCCCATACCAAAGCGCAACAAGTTTTCTCGAGCAGTGAGTATCGGGTCTCACAGTCGGTAAACTTTTTGCTAAGGTAATAAATAGCGTGCTCTTTTCGTCCAGACTCGCCATGCTGCCCCAGCACACACCCCATTGAGTTGTCAAGTACTGTCAAGTATAAGATTAGAGGTCTCCCTTCAACCGGTGGCATGAGAATGGGTGGTTCTTGGAGATACTCCTTGATTCTTTCGAAAGCGGACTGACATTCATCGTTCCAACGTACTACTTGATCTTTCTTCAGTAGCTTGAAGATTGGTTCACAGGTAGCAGTTAGATGTGAGATGAATCGGGCAATATAGTTCAGCCGTTCTAGAAAGCCTCTGACTTCTTTCTCTGTCTTGGGAACTGGCATCTCTTGTATGGCTTTTACTTTGGCAGGGTCCACTTGAATACCTTTGTCGCTTACGACGAAGCCTAGCAGTTTTCCAGATCTCACCCCGAAGGTGCACTTGTTCGGGTTCAACCTCAGCTTGTACAACTTCAAACGGTCAAACAACTTCTGTAGATGGTCAAGGTGTTCCTCCTCAGTTTGGGACCTTGCAATCATATCGTCGACATATACTTCGATCTCGTGATGGATCATGTCATGAAACAAAGCAACCATGGCACGTTGGTAGGTTGCCCCATCATTTTTCAACCCAAAAGGCATGACCTTGTAGCAAAAGGTGCCCCACTGAGTAACAAAAGTGGTCTTCTCCATACCCTCAGGAGCCATCTTGATCTGATTATAACCGAAGAAGCCGTCCATGAAGGAGAATACTTTATGCTGAGTAGTGTTGTCGACCAGAACGTCAATGTGAGGCAGAGGGAAGTCGTCCTTGGGGCTCGCCCTATTCAAATCCCTGCAATCAACACACATTCGGACCTTACCATCCTTCTTCGGCACTGGAACCACGTTGGTAACCCACTGAGGGTAAGAAGTCACTGCTAGAAACCCGGCATCGAATTGTTTCATAACCTCAGCTTTGATTTTCTCGGACATCTCTAGACGCATACGGCGGACCTTCTGTTTTACCGGAGGGCAGTCTTCCTTGGTAGGCAGGTGATGAACCACAATGTCGGTATCCAACCCAGACATGTCTTCGTAAGACCAGGCAAAGATTTCCATGTAGTCATGCAACATCTGAATCAACCGTTGTTTCACACTAAGCTCTAGATTGGCACCAATCTTGACTTCCTTTTTGTCTGTCTCAGTACCCAGATTTACCGTTTCCACTGGCTCTTCATGTGGCTGAATGGCCCTCTCTTCCTGGAGTAACAGTCTTGCAAGCTCACCAGGCACTTCGCAATCATCTTCACCTTCGTCTTCGGCTAAGTTGATCGGATTTTCAAAGTCATAACTGGCAGTAGCAGAGTCGTTACCAGTGGGATCCAGAGTGGATTGGAACCTGTATAGGTGAGTGTGTGTAAATATAGTTGTTTTGTAATATATAAAGAAAGAAAGGGAGTGCAAGATTTGAAATGCGAAAAACGTCCAATGCTTTTATTCATGATATATGAAAGTGACAAATAATAAGCCCTCACAAGTGAAGCCACGGTGCCCCGGGTAAGACACCGGGCCATAAAGTTTCAAATTATTGTTCGTTACAATTTTAAAACAAAGGAGTTCATTACTGAGTGACAAAAGTAATAGGTATGAAATCTTTCATCGTCCAATTGCTTGGTCCACCGTTGGTCGTTGGGTAGATCCAGCTGTCGAATTCAGATTCTTCCGCTTTGTCTTCAATAGCATTTACTCCCGGGTTGGTGATGTATACGGGAGGTCTTCCAATCCTTGCTTTATGGTCTCCCAAACCAAACTTGTCAGTCTTCAGAGTAAAATCAGGAAGTCGGCCCCAGTTTGTGCACTCACCCTTCTCAACCACCGCCTGGGCATCCTTCAAGGAAGCCATCTTCAAAGGAGAATCATCAATCACGGTCTCTGCTGCTGCCAATGTCTGAGGCACCTCTTCAAAGTGTTGAAAGGGGGTCTCAATGAATTCCCCATCCATCTCTATGTACCGGAACGAGTTAAGGTGGCTGACCATATATTCTTCTTCCCCTTGAACTGTTACGATCTTCCCTCTGACCGGGTACTTAAGCTTCTGATGCAATGTGGAGGTCACAGCTCCAGCCTTGTGGATCCAAGGACGACCCAGCAAACAAGAATAGGATGGTCGGATGTCCATAACATAGAAAGTAGAATCAAAAACTTGAGAACCAACCCTGATTGGAATGTCAACTTCGCCATGTACCATCCTCTTCGACCCGTCAAAGGCCCGGACAACAATGTTACTAGGCTTGAGCTCTAAACCCTCACAATCCAACCTGTCTAGGGCCTTCTTGGGTAATACGTTCAACAAAGAACCGGTGTCTACCAATACATGGGCAAGAGTAGTGCCCCTGCATTCAATAGAGACATGCAGGGCATCGTTGTGGTTCTTTCCCTTGGCAGTTAGATCGGCGTCAGAGAAACCCAACCCATTATCAGCAGTTAAGTTGGCCACACAATCGGTAAATTGATCAGCAGACGTTTCTTGTGGCACATGGGCCGTCTTCAGGAAGGAAATCAGGGCCTTGGCATGGGCCTCTGAACACAACAACAGTGATAGCATAGAGATCTTAGAGGGGGTGTGCCCTAGCTGCTCAACTACATTGAAATCACTCTTATTGATAATTTTAAGAATCTCTTCCATCTCTTGCTTGGAAGCTTCAACATTGACGGTCTTCGGTGCCTCCGTCTGGGCAGGCACATCAGTAGAAATCCCTTTGCCCCGAGCGTCAGATGACTCGGCAGCAGGGGTAGAAATTGGAACTTGGTCAGGCAGAGAAGTGGGCACACTTACAAGTGTAATGACGAGAGGTCTCTGAATAGCTGGTGGCGCAATATCAGGTGAGAAGAGCCTACCACTCCGAGTAACCTTGGCAGGCCCGGTGATGTTGCTGACACCGGTACTAGTATCGAACTCTTGTTTTACTCCAAGCACATAAACATCTGCCCCATAGTGCCACGGGACAGCTTTGTCAGATGTATAGGGGATGGGCCCCGGAACAGTAATGATGATAGGTGCAACCTTCTGAGTGGACATGATTTTGACAGGTTTCTTTGAGGGAGCCTTAGGAGGGTTGTTAAAAATAGTGACAATAGAAACTTCTCCAGTACGGGTAGCAGGAACAGCGATTTTCTCGAACAAGATCTCTTTGTTATCCATCAGGTTTTGGACGCCTGACTTCAACAAAGGACAACCAGCAGGTGAAACAGAACATAGAAGGCAACCTTTACTACATCCCGGAAATAAACCGGCTAGCAACAAGTTCCTTTTTACAGTCAACAACGGAGTAACAATATCATCCACGGAGGCTACATATCGGTCTTCTTCCACAGCATTCACTCCATGCTGGGGCATGGGAGCAGTCACAACATTGGGCCTTTCGGGCGCCTCGAACTGTATTTCTTTAGCATTAATAAGGTCCTGAACCTTATTCCTCAGAGCCCAACAATCATCAGTAGAATGCCCCGGGCTGTCAGAGTGATAAGCACAGCGGGCGTTGGGATTGTACTTCGGGGATGTGGTGTTCACTACCTTCGGAGCTTCTTTGACAGTTACCAGATTGGTTGACAGCAGCTGCGGTAATATCTGAGAGAGGGTCATACTGAGCCGAGTGTACTGCCTTTTGGGCCTCTCACCTCTTGGCTGGTTGTATTGCTGAGGAGCAGCAGCAGGCTTTGAAATTACCACCGCGTTGACAGCTTGGCAGCGTTCCGGTTTATTTTGTCTTCTGGGACCATACACAACACTAGCTTCCTTCTTGAAGGGCTTCTTTTCAGTACTCGAGGAGGCACCTTTCTGTATCTTCCTCGACTTGATACCAGCTTCGATCCTCTCACCAGTCAGGATCAGGTCTATAAACCCTGCAGAAGAATTACCAATCAGATGATTGAAGAACGGACCAGACAGGGTCCCCAAGAACATGTCCACGAGTTCACGGTCAGTCAACGGTGGCTGCACCCTGCCAGCCAGGTCTCTCCACTTCTGCGCGTACTCCTTAAAACCTTCACCCGTTCCTAGTGACATACCCTGGAGAGCGAGGTCGGAATTGTACTGATACTGCTTATAAAATGCAGTAGCCAAGTCCTCCCAGTTACGAATATTGGTTCCATCCAGCTGATAGAACCATTCGAGTTGAGTCCCTGAAAGACTCTCCTGGAAGAAATGGATCCATAGATTCTTGTCTGCAGTGTAAGGTTGGATCTTCCTTACATAGGATCTGAGATGCAGTTTAGGACAGGAAGCCCCGTCGTACTTCACAAAGGCAGGTGCCTTGAAATTGTGTGGGGTCACCACCCCAGAAGATAAGCCTAGGTCTCCAAAGTCCAACCCGGGCACACGTTGAATCTCCATAGCATTTAACCGGTCCTCCAGCTGTTTGTACCTGTCCTCAGCAGGAGGGTACTGTTCATCATTGAAATCTGTCTCGTTGTCAGAGACTACGGGACTAGGAACCCTTCCCTCTTAGGGACTGCCTTCACCAACAGATGGAGTAGTCAACTCAGCTTCATTCCGCAGTGTATTCCCGAATCTGCGTCCAGTGTTGAACAGCACAGTCCTCTTCTTCTTCTTCAGGAGCAAAGCCTTCAACTCCTGTTGTCCCTGGGCTAAGCTCATGACCAACTCTTGAAACTGGGCGTTCTGGGCCTGGAGGGCCTTGATAGCTTGTTCGTTAGTAAGCTAGAAAGATATAATGATTGCTGAAATAAACAGCGAAGAAGATGAGTGACCTGTAAAGAAGAGTACCTATTATGCACATGATGCATGATATGCTATTTATGCAATGCATTCAAGGGTTCGAAAGTTCAAATTCGTTGTAGACAAAAATGAACACACTTTATATTAAGAAATAATTTGTTCAGTACATCAATGCCTCATGGGCAAAACATTACAAAATAATTAATCCCAAAAGACACTGCGCATCCTCTTCGGAGTGATGTAGGTATTGAGGGTTTTTTCCTCGTGAAGCAGACGGGTGAGCTCCAAGACCTTCTTCTCACTGGCATGTAGATTGGCCTCAAGAGAATTCTGCTCTTCCTTGAGTTGGATCCAGCTTTTTTGCATTTCTTCCCAAGATGTTGGCATGTCAGGATGTTGGATGGTGTATGGCACTTCTCCTTCCAAAACTGGCTCTTTGATCACGGGGAGAACATGAGGATATGGCATCACCAACTTCTGGGAGCGGGCTCGTACCCACTTGAGATAAGGCTCAATGGGGATGGAGTTCTTGTGCCCCAGTGTCTTTCTATCTACCCTGTTGGGCATCCTCTAAGCTCTGATAAACCTCTGGCGAAGTCCTTGTGCATCATTGTCGAAGTCAAAAACTATGTCAGGAATCAACATGTCATGAGGGCCATCCCTCTGAGCATAACCAAACTGTCTCAAAGCCAGACATGGGTTGTAAGTAATGCCCCCTATAATTCCAAGTAAAGGAACATTAGGAAACTCTCCGCAACAATCAATGATAGTGACATTTTCTCTAGACCGAGAACACCAATGTATATCAGCATGTGTAAGAGTCATTAATCGTTGTGACCATCTCAAACCCCGCTCGTTCTTCAAAACTGATTGTGGAAGGTGAGAAATAAACCACCTTGCCAGGAGAGGAGTGCAGCACATGAGAACACCTCTTTTCTCATGGTTCGAGTGTAACATGAGTGGAGGATGTCCCCAAGCAACGTAGGTATAGGATTCCTGGACATGAGGATCTTGACAGCATTGATATCAATGAGCTGATCCGGATTCGGGAACAACACCAACCCATAGACAAGGAGTTCCATAACTTCTTCAAAGGCTTGTAGGTCAAGGGAATTCCAACATTCTTGGGCCTTCTCAAACAGGAACTTTGCCAAGAATCCTTTGATACCACTTCTAACTTCCCAATGTCCCTTGACGTCAGATGGTTGTAGACGTAATGCTTTAGCAACCTCTTCAAGTTTTGGTTCCCTTTCTGTACCGTTGTAGGGTAGTTGACTGAGAATGGGAACCCTCAGAAGCTGAGAAAACTCTTCCAAAGTGGGCACCAATTGATAATTCGGGAAAGTAAAACAATGGTGCAAAGGGTCAAAGAACTGGAAGAGAACTTTTATCATATCTTCTTCAATGTTGGTGCTGACCAAGCTGATGAGTCTACCATGCCTTTCACTGAAGGAAGAGTTCTCGGGAATCCTGGATGTAAGCTCCTTAAGCTGAGGAGGGATCCTTACAAGGTTGACCTGAATTGTCTTTCTGCGGATAGTTTCCATGTCCTACAAAACAAGAACAAAGATGAAGATTTGAACCCTTGAAGTGGTTAGTAAATGCATATGATGCTTTATGATGTTATGATAAAAGCACACCACAAGTATTCACAAAAAGCAAACATGATAAGGCACACAAGTCACACCAGACAGCCCTTAGAGTTTATGCCAGCATGAGGTCTAGGTACTACCCTTTTGAAGTTGGTGGACTCAAAACCTATCCTATCAAAAGTAACTCGGTTCTAAGGAGCTCAATATCATTGGGTTGTTTTCTATGTTCATTGTTTTGATTTAGCCACTGAACTGACGATCAAAATATTCCAAGAAAACAACCCTCAATGAGTGTAGTATCGAGTATCTACCAACTTCGGACTGCACCAAAGTCGGTCATCTCACTACCCCTAAAGAGGCCAGGATGGTCAAGTAAGGTTCCTAAGGTCAGTTGATGCTTCACGACACCACGCGGCGGCCCCGTACTCTCCTTGACTTGACTCAAGGGTTACCGGTACTCACCAAAGTGCCACATCAACGTAGCAAACTACTTCAACCGTGTCGGTATACCCCGCACAGTTCCCTCACAGTTTTGTTGCTACCTAAAAGGTATCCCCCAGATCCGGGTTAGGATCTATGAAACTCCAAGACAAACCCACAATATTTAAAGCAAACAAAACAAGCAATTGAAAACAAGAGTGGTCTAATCCTAAGGTACACCTCACTTTTAAGTCTCCCCAGCAGAGTCGCCAGTTCTGTGATCGGTGGAAATAGAACTGACTATTTTTTAAGCTGGTTCGCGAAATGTCGCGGTAAGCAAGAGCCGCCACCGTCTTTTATGTTCTCCAACAAGGAAAGGACAAAAGCACAGCAAAATTCCTTTTTCGAGACGTTTCTCGATTCGGGAGGTAAATTTATAGAAAGGGAAGGTGTTAGCACCCTTTCTATCCGTGGTTATCCACGGGCTCTTAGGTACTTGCTCTCATGTTTTCAAAAATTGTTTGCTTTTCAAGTGTATGTGGGTTTTGAAAAAGTTCCGTTTGAAAAAATTCTAAGTAACTCTTGTATCTGTCCTCAAGAGTGTATGAAATATTTGTTTGAAAACCTTTTGAAAGTGTGGGTGCGAAAAGTTGTTTTTGTTTTTTTGAAAGAGCAAGTATCTAAGAGAAATCTACCTACTATAAGGAATTGGGCTATGTAAGAGTCCTTTAGATAGTACTATCCCACCATTGAGAGGTAGGTAGCACCATCGTTGGAGTTATTCGGGTCAATTCGATTATTAGGGACATGTGGTCACCAAAGCAATAGTAGGACGCCTTAGCGGTAACCCTAATGTCTTAGATCCTTTTTATCCGAGGTGTTGTACCCCAAAATTTGCCCTCCCATATTCTTCAAAGATTTGCCAAGTCAAGCTTCAAAAACTCTCCAAAGGTTGCATAGTCAAAGGTCTCCTAAACAGTCAAGATTAGGGTTTGTGTTCTGATCAAGAAAATGAAGTGTTCAAAGGGCCAATCAAGTCTCACATGCCTATAAATATGGTCAAGCATCCTCATATCAAGTTTCAAGACTTTCAGCTCAAAATTGCACAGTCAAAAACCCTAATTGCACTACAGTCAACTGTAGGGGCAAAATGGTCATTTGACAGTCAAAAGTTCAAATTTTTGGTCAACATATCATTTTGAAGTCACAAACATCATTTGATCAATGCTTGATCATGATTCTCAAAGTTTGGCTCAAAAATCATCAAGATGCAAAAGTTTCCTTATTTGGACAGCTGAAAAAGTCAACTGTAAATTGACCAAGGCATAACTTTCACAGGGATTATCAGAAAAATTCCATCCAAAGCTAATTTTGAAGAGAAAGACATTTCCTACAACTCATCTTCATACTTCAAGTCCAAGAAATGCTCTCACAAAAAGTTATCAATTTCAACATTATAGGTCATTTTCAAGAGTCAACAAAAAGGGACTTTAAGTCAAAGGCCATAACTTGAGATTGGTAAATCAAAATGACATGGGACCAAAGGCATTGGTTAGAGGACTCAAAAACATTTCCAAAATGTCCAAGAACATGAGAAAAGCTTAAAAATTGAGCAAGTTATGCCTTGTGGAAGTTGGTAAATTTTTGGATATTTTGAAAAGTCAACATTGGTTCAAATGACCTAAAATTGCTAATGGGCCCATTTTTCTTCCATAATTCATCATCCATGACATGTGCACGACCACTTGGCCCAAAGGGAAGTTTTTATTCATTTTTTATTTATTTATTTGGATTTTTATTAATAATGATTCATTTAAATTAAAATAATACATGAAAAATACTAACCTAAATTTTTTTCAATCTTTTTGTGCATGTTTTATCCTCAAGATTTCGTGTACAACTAAAAAGGGAAAAATTTGGATTGATTGATCATGATTTGAACAAAAAGCACATGGAAAATATTTGGAAAATAATGCTTGAAAATCAAATCTCTAAAACCATTATTGCAAGAGATTTTGATCAGTTTTTCAAACCTAATTGACTCAATACAAAAGCCAAAACACAACCCTAATGCTGAGAACACACGCAGCTGCTCAGAAAAACCATTATCAAACTTGAATTTTTTCTCAAAAAAACTCAATTCTGAAAATACACTTGCAAGGTGATTCAAGCCTCCAAACCTATCCCATTAGCTTCCTTGAGCATTATAGGACGTGTTCCAATCAAAAACCTCAAGCCTTACGCTTTGGAACGGTATACAGAAGTCACACTTTTTCCATTTTTTGTCATTATCGTGTTTTAACATTTACGCACATTCATGGCATTTTGATTATATATTCATGATCAGTGAAGTGTTTGCAAGCTAACCATATGCCTTAATTGGATTGTCATGCGCTATAGGCGAATATACCATGTTCGTTTTCTAGGGTTGCAGGAGTTATAATTTGGGGCTTTCCACCCAAGGAAAAATTGAGACTTGGGACCTTGACCACTGAAACAAGCGCGTCTGGACGAAGGAGAATCTACCCTCGCGCTCAATTTATGAGCGTCAGAGGGCTAGTCGTTATTTTTCCAAAGCATACCTAAAACAACGCGTAAAAAACCGTGGCTTAATGTATTTGTGTTTCAGGAATATGGAGAAGATGATATCGTGGCAAACGGTGATAGGCCAATTCAAACTTCGCGCGCGTTGGTGGCCCCTGACTATTATTTCTTTTATAATGTTTATTCGTTATTATATATTAAACGCGCATGGTTTGGTTCAGTGGCAAACGTGTTGGTTGGAAAGGTACATGACCTGGGTTCGAACCCCAGGTCTTCATGGTCTCAATATTATTTTTCAATATATGTTCATATGCAGTTTCAATAGCAAGGCGTACCATACACCCTCCAAATCAAACCGTCCACGTGCATATCAGGCTCAAATCAAAGGCTCAGAGTTGAGGAATACCATGCACCCTAGTCCACGCATCACACGCGTCCAGCAAAAGTCAAATGGACCATGCTTATTGGGCCAGATTTCTCAAGATTACACCTCCATATTGGGGACTGCAACCCCCTAGGTTTGTCATATCTTTTTTTATTTTATTTCTTTTAATTATTATTTGTTAATTTAATTATTATTTTCATAAAATTATAAAATACAATAAAAATCAGAAAAAAGGAAAAATACAATAAATATTTTTATTTCTAATATTTTCATAAATAAATTTGCATGTAATTATTTAGTTTTAATTTAAGTTGTAATTTTAATACTTTTAACAAAAAAATCTAAAAAATGTAGAAATAGGTTTAATTATAAATTTTTCATCCCTTTTTATTTTTCTTTCATAAATATATTAAATAATTAAATATTTTACTTTTTATAATTAAATTGCATGAAAATAAAAATTAGGTTTAATTTAGATTAAAAACTTCAATATTTCTTAATAAAGTAAAAAATGACTAGAATTAGGGTTTGCATCTTATATTAATTTCAATTAATTTTTCCCTTTTCATATTAAATCCTAAAATACTAAAAATGCCAAAAAAAACAAATTCTTTCTTTTTCTAATTTTAATTAATTCCTCATTAGTTTAATTTTGCAAAAAGGGTCCAACGCCCTCGTTTCGATTTAATTATTAATTCGCATATTGTTTTATTCCGTTTAAATAATTATGTACCTCTCCCGAAGCCATGTAAATTCCTTCTCGCACTTTTAATTCTTTATTTTCTTTTAATTCTTTATTTCTTCTGTCAAATCGGGTCCTGGTTAATTTTGGCGATATGGACCCGCGCCATTTGTAATAGCTTTAGATCTTTACCTTCCCGCAAATATTTTAACTGTTAATCAAAAGCATGAAAGAATGTATGGACAAAATAAAAACAAGCGTAGAACGCCAATAACATGACAAGATAAATGCAAATGAAAACGACACACAAATCGCACACACCACCCCTAGGGTACGCCTCACTGTTGCCTTGCCTCGAAAGGTGATCGTCGAGTAGAGGATGTCTTAGTAAGTCCTCATGATCCGGGAACCTGGCATGAGGGTAGCTTCTAAGGTGTCTTCCTATTGCTCTGGTGATCACCATGTCCCGAACCTCGAATTGACCCGAACACCTCCA
This sequence comes from Vicia faba, assembly GCA_948472305.1. Lineage (NCBI taxonomy): Eukaryota > Viridiplantae > Streptophyta > Magnoliopsida > Fabales > Fabaceae > Vicia > Vicia faba. The sequence continues at coordinate 41,591,646 of OX451740.1, forward strand.
ACGGTGGTGCTACCTACCTCTCAATGGTGGGATGGCACTACTTTAAAGGACATTTACACAGACGAATTCCTTAGGGTAGGTAGGTTCTCGTGGATACTTGCTCTAATTTCGAAACAAATCAAAAATACTTTTCACACCAACACATTTTCAAAAAGCTTTCGAAAGCAATTTTTCAAACACTCTTGAGGACTGATACAAGAGTCGAACTGGAATTTTCAAAGAAACTTTTTAAAACCCACAGTTGAAAAGCAAACAAACCATTTTTGAAAACACAATGAGCAAGTATCTAAGAGCCCATGGATAACCATGGATAGAAATGGTGCTAACACCTTCCCTTTCTATAACCTACCTCCCGAACCGAGAGCAATCTCTTTAAGGAATTTTTCTGTGCTTTTGTCCTTTCCATTTGGAGAAAATAAAAGACGGCGGCGACTCTTGCTTCCGCGACATTTCGCGAACCAGCTTTAAACAGTCAGTTCCAGATCCACCGATCACAGAACTGGTGACTCTTCTGGGGACCCTTTATAAAGTGAGGTGTACCTTAGGGTTAGTTCATAACTGTGTTTTCAATTGTATTGACTTGTCTGCTTTAAATTTGTGGGTTGCATGGGAGTTACATAGATCCTAACCCGGATCTGGGGATACCCTGTTTAGGTAGCATAAGCTGTGAGGGACCTGTCCGGCGTATACCGACGCGGGTGAAGCAGTGGCTACGTTGGTGTGGCGCCTTGGTCTGTACCGATATCCCTCGTGTTGAAATGGGGAGAATATGGGTCTTCCAAGGAGTCATTAAGCACCAACAGACCTTAGAACCTTAAATGACACAACTTGGCCATTAGAACAGTAGCAGTATGCTACGCCCATTGAGGCTAAACTCTCGTGATGGTTCTGGCCGCAAGAAAAGATTGCGATGCTGGAGTTATGACCGATTGAGGGTAGTCAATGATATTGGGATCCTCTAAGAACCCGATTACTTTGATAGGACAGGTATGAACCAACAAACTGAAAGAGGGTAATACCTAGACCTCATGCTGGCCTAAACTCTAAGGGCTCTTTTGTGTGACTTGTGTGCCTTCGTACTTGACTACTTGCATGCTTGTTATCTGACACATGAACTACTTGTAGGTTTTGTTTATAGTCCTCAATTAGGACTCATGACAGGTTTTACTTAGGTTTCTTGCAGGTTTCTGTTTATAGTCCTTAATAAGGGCTCATAACAGGGTTTATTCATATTACCCCATGCATCATGACATCATACCATTGCATACATCCTAACCCATTTCAAGGATCTCAAGGGCTTGTGATGCAGGTCATGATGAACCAACTGTCCAGCAAGGGGCAAAGGGGATTTCTTTTCCTCTAGATAAGGTTGTCAGGGGCTATGACCCACGGGATATGGTGAGCCTTTGACCCTTGAAGAAGGACTCTCAACAACATGAAGTACCTTCAATCAAGTTACCATTTTCCAATTCTAACAAATTTTCTTGTTTACCCCGCGAGGTCCTTGAAAACATTGCATGCATATCATACATATCATTGCATAACAGGTACCCATTCTCTGCAGGTTGCTTACCTTCTTCGCTGTTTATTTCAGCAGTCTCGTCATGAATCCTGAATCCTCAACCGAGCACACTATCAAGGCCCTCCAGGCTCAGAATGCCCAGTTCCAAGGGCTGATCATGAATTTGACCCAGGGGCAACAAGATCTGAAGGCTTTGCTCTTGAAGAAGGACAAGAAGAAGAAGAGGATTGTTTTGTTCAGCCCTAGACGCAGATCTGGGAACACCCTGCAGGTTGAAGCTGAGAGGACAACTCCATCTGTGGGGAAAGGCAGTCATCAAGAGGAAAGGATTCCCAGCCCAGTGGTCTCCGACAATGAGACAGATTTCAACGACGAACAGTACCCTCCGGCTGAGGATAGGTACAAACAGTTGGAAGACCGGCTAAGTGCTATGGAGATACAAAAAGTGCCTGGCCTGGACTTCGAGGATCTAGGTCTGTCTTCTGGGGTAGTGATCCCGCACAAATTCAAGGCGCCTGCCTTTGCAAAGTACGACAGGGCATCCTGTCCAAAGCTGCATCTTAGGTCATACATGAGGAGGATCCAGCCCTACACGGCTGACAGGAACTTATGGATCCACTTTTTCCAGGAAAGTCTTTTAGGGACTCAGCTTGACTGGTTCTATCAACTGAATGGAGCCAACATCCGTACTTGGGAAGACTTAGCCACTGCATTCTACAAGCAGTACCAGTACAATGCCGACCTTGCTCCCACACGTACCCAACTCCAGGGTATGTCGTTGGGGTCAAGTGAAGGTTTCAAGGAATACGCGCAGAGATGGAGAGACCTTGCTGGAAGGGTGCAGCCTCCGTTAACTGACCGGGAACTCGTTGATATGTTCTTGGGGACCCTATCCGGGCCATTCTTCAACCACCTCATCGGTAATTCATCTGCAGGATTTACCGACCTCATCCTGACTGGCGAAAGAATTGAAGCTGGTATCAAGAGTGGGAAAATCCAAGAGGCCACACCTTCTGACACTCACAAAAAGCCTTACACGGGAAAGAAAGAATCTAATGCTGCATACAGCCAAAAGAGTCGTCGTGACCAACATGCAGGGGCAGTCATGATCTCTGGTTCTGCACCATGCCGCCAACCACAAAAGGGAAATCAACGAAGGCCGGACGAGCCTAAAAGACAATTCACCAACATTAACATGCCATGGTCACAAGCATTGCAGCACATGTTGAAGATGAACCTGATTGCAGTAATCAGCCCTCCTGCAAATCCTAAGACTTCCTCTCCAAGCTACAATCCAGAAGCCAGATGTGCTTATCATTCCGATAGCCCGGGGCACGATACCGAGGATTGTTGGGCGCTGAAATACAAGATCCAGAATATGATCGATGCTAAAGAGATTGAATTCGAGCCTGCCGAGACTCCCAACGTGATCACTGCTCCATTGCCAAAACATGGCTAGGGTCGAGAGATTTTTGTTCATTTGAATTCAAGTTGTATTTTTCTTTTCTTGTTCAGATAAACAATTATCATGTTAAACTCTTTTATTTCATGAATGCATTACACATGTCTGTCTTGATTTAATTATGTTTATTATGCTTAAAACTGCTTTCATATCTTTGTGATGGTCAACTCTTAATTAAAAATTCTAAGCCTCTTGAGGGAGGATGACGAAAACGATACCATGATCTTTACAGTATGCTTTTGAACAGACCCCGCTGATGAGGTACAAGCATTGTTTCAATTCCTAAACACTGGAGTAATAAGGAAGATAATCCCTCGTCAACCCCATCTGAGCCAAAGAAGTAGGAGTTTTTCTTTTCGAAATTTAAAACCCTTAATCATAACCTGGGGCAGGGTAGTCTCTCAGTTGATCCAAATGCATAACAGATGGCACCAAAGAGATCCTTACGAAAAAAAGACAGTGATGGTTCCGAACAATCCTAAAAACAGGCAGTCATTATCCTTCGAAATAAATACCCAATAAGTCAAAACCCATGAAGGAGACTTACAAAACCGGGGCATCCCGCTGACTGTAATTCCAAAAAAGGAAACAGTTCAGGCAAAAAAGAAAGGGATAACAAAATCAATCAAGAAAGAGGTCTTACAAACCCTCAACAAAAAAGGAATGACTGCCTATGCAAAATAAACATTCAATATCCGAATCATCACCGGAACATCAGGACAAAGAGTCAATCAAGGTCTAATGCACGATCAACTGAGTTTAGGTTTGGAGAACATCACGAAGAGCGGGTGGGTACAAATAATTTGAGCCTTTATCCTTTGTTTCTTAAACCGTGAACCAGGCCACGTTATAACCCTTAAAAGTCCTAGCTGAAGCATGGGTTAGTTTGAAAGCATACTGTTACGAAGGTATCCTGACTCCTGAAGGTTTGCTGTAAAATCTTGAGTTGACATCGCATTGTATTACAAAAATGCATTTTCAAAATTCAAGACAGACATAGGCTTTTGCATTCTTAAAATAACCTTGTTTGCATATGACTATTTGTTTGAACAGCAGGGAAATTCGCACGATGAACACCTTGTGAACAGAAGTACCTCCAATCAAGGGGCACAGTAGGAGCATTGCCCAATATCTGGGGCATGACAAAATACTTCCAACAGGGGCAGCTCCCTACATTCTGAGAACATGGACATAGTCGAAAAAATACTGCACATCATCAAAGACCCGCTAGGTTGACACGCCTAGGCAAAAATAAGGGCTTCCCGTCGAACCAAAAGGGTTCGGGCAAAAATAAGGGATGAAAATGGAAAATATGTACACCCGGCAAGTCGAAAACCTGAAAAGGCGGCTTGGGCAAAAATGGGAATCCCGGTGGACTGAAAACCCGAAAAGGCGGTCCAGGCAAAAGTTAGGGATCAAAGCGTACGACTATGTTCCGGTATCTCATCACTTGTCTACCCGAAGATTTGTCAATCACCCACACAGGTATCCTCTTCCCTCACCTCCGAAACAGGGGCAATAATGAGTCATCCAGGCGATCCAATTGCTCTGTCAACCAAAGTACAAAGGAAAGATCAACATAAGAATGATTACCATCTACCTTTACAAATTCCAGATCGTGGGTTAACATCCGAAACCAAACAAGACAATCATCCACTTAATCAAAATCATGCAACCCTACACCGGTTCCTTCTCAATTTTCAGACAAAGTCCTACACAGACTCATCCTCCATAGATGACCTAACCCCGGTTCATCAAGAAGTTTTACACAAACTTATCCTGCCGTAACCTAACCCCGGTTCCTCCAGAAGTCTCACATGGACCTATCTCAAGATGACCTAACCCCGGTTCATCAAGAAGTTTTACACAAACTTATCCTGCCGTAACCTAATCCCGGTTCCTCCAGAAGTCTCACATGGACCTATCTCAAGATGACCTAACCCCGGTTCATCAAGAAGTTTTACACAAACTTATCCTGCCGTAACCTAACCCCGGTTCCTCCAGAAGTCTCACATGGACCTATCTCAAGATGACCTAACCCCGGTTCATCAAGAAGTTTTACACAAACTTATCCTGCCGTAACCTAACCCCGGTTCCTCCAGAAGTCTCACATGGCCCTATCTCAAGATGACCTAACCCCGGTTCATCAAGAAGTTTTACACAAACTTATCCTGCCGTAACCTAACCCCGGTTCCTCCAGAAGTCTCACATGGACCTATCTCAAGATGACCTAACCCCGGTTCATCAAGAAGTTTTACACAAACTTATCCTGCCGTAACCTAACCCCGGTTCCTCCAGAAGTCTCACATGGACCTATCTCAAGATGACCTTACCTCGGTTCGTCAAGAAGTTTTACACGAACTTATCCTGCGGCAACCTAACCCCGGTTCCCCCCAGAAGTCTTACATGGATTTAGCTCAAGATAACCTCACCCCGGTTCATCAAGAAGTTTTACATGAACTTACCTCAGCATGCAACCCTACACCGGTTCCCTCTCTTCAAGATGCAGTTTTACATGGACTCGTCACCCAGAAACCCTACACAGGTTCTCCCTTTCCAAGAACGAAGTTTTACACGAACTCATCATCAAAATAACCCTACACAGGTTCCTTCTCCATTTCAGATGCGGTTTTACACGAGCTCATCAGCATGCAACCCTACATAGGTTCCCTCTTTCAACTTACAAAATTACAGTTCAAAATCTCCCCAGGAGAGTCCAATCCAGTTTCCCCAGGAAAAGTTGGAATCCATCTCCCCAAGCAGCAAGCTTATCCCCAGCAAATTCTGGAAGCTTACCCTCGCAGAGCACGAACGCGTCGTCCGGCTTTATTTAAAGAGTTATTTCCTTAACAGGATATAACTGGGTTATCCTCAGCCAAAAGCCACAGAAAGAGCGTCCCCGGCGAAATCTCTTTACCCCCAGCGAAGTCTATCAACACTTCCAGCAATAAGGGTATCCCCAGCAAGTTACCATCAACAATTCAGCAAAAGCATCCCTCTCCCCACAGAGTATCACTCCCCAGCATGGTCACTAGAGTATTTTTCTCCCCGCAGAATCTTCCACTCGCCAAGTTTATTCCTCAATGGAGTCATCTTCACCTACCGGTATTCTTGCAGTTATCATCCCCAGCAGGAGTAAAAGCTTATTCTTCAACATCAGCCCAGGATATGACTTCCCGGCACCTGTCAAGGATTTACTTTCCTAGACGAAAACATACATACATAAACATCACATACATCATTATAGCATGCATAACGCATCATATCATACAAATCTCATTTATGTTGAGAACATCATTACTTGATCCATATCATGCATTGCACTGACCTCTACCTTTCAGGAAAGATTCAGCTAAATTCTCCATCATATTTCAAGACCTAGACCGGTTCAGTTAATCGACTCTAAAGATTTCTTATCCAGTCCAAGGCCTTCTCTAGTCCAGCCAAATCGACTCCCAACAGATTTTTCTGATGAAGACTCAGTAGAAGTTATCAGGTTATAATTTCCTATTGGTGCCCTCCCTGATAGTGCGTGAGGTGATAATTCCTTTTTAGGTTGATTTCCTATGGTTCCCTCTCCAATGGTGCGTGAGGTGATAATTCCTTTTTAGGTTAATTTCCTATGGTTCCCTCTCCAATGGTGCGTGAGGTGATAATTCCTTTTTAGGTTAATTTCCTATGGTTCCCTCTCCAATGGTGCGTGAGGTGATAATTCCTTTTTAGGTCAATTTTTCAATGGTTCCCTCTCCAATGGTGCGTGAGGTGATAGTTCCCTTTTAGGTTATAATTTCCTATGGTTCTCTCCCCGACGGTGCGTGAGATGTAATTCCCTTTCAGATTATAATTGCCTATTGGTTCCCTTCCCGATACTGCGAAGATGGTAATTCCCACCAAGATTTTCTCAACGAGCGTTGTTGAAGTTAAAGTCACCCAAGGTTCTCTTACTGTTCATGCTAAGGTAGTAACCACCCCTGGTTCATTCATCATCTCGTGAAGCTCCAGACTCAGCTCCTGTAACCAGTCAGGACACATCTATACTAAGCATCTGAAAACAACTCCTGCAACGTGCCAGGTACTCATTTTTTCTTTTGTAGGTATACAGGTTCTCGCTAAAGAATCTCTTATGCGATCAACATCCAGATGGCATCTATAAGCCCATCATCCTGTTCACCAATCTCTAAATGGCATCTATAAGCCCATTCCATCATCACTGCTTCTATGTGAGCGCAAATTTCTGGGCACTCTAGTGTTCAATCATCTTCCACCTTCGGATTACGAAAGGCACGTCAGCCAATATGCATCCTCAGGTCTAAGAAGATTGAACAGGGGCAACTGTTGTACCCCAAAATTTGCCCTCCCATATTCTTCAAAGATTTGCCAAGTCAAGCTTCAAAAACTCTCCAAAGGTTGCACAGTCAAAGGTCTCCTAAACAGTCAAGATTAAGGTTTGTGTTCTGATCAAGAAAATGAAGTGTTCAAAGGGCCAATCAAGTCTCACATGCCTATAAATATGGTCAAGCATCCTCATATCAAGTTTCAAGACTTTCAGCTCAAAATTGCACAGTCAAAAACCCTAATTGCACTACAGTCAACTATAGGGGCAAAATGGTCATTTGACAGTCAAAAGTTCAAATTTTTGGTCAACATATCATTTTGAAGTCACAAACATCATTTGATCAATGCTTGATCATGATTCTCAAAGTTTGGCTCAAAAATCATCAAGATGCAAAAGTTTCCTTATTTGGACAGCTGAAAAAGTCAACTGTAAATTGACCAAGGCATAACTTTCACAGGGATTATCAGAAAAATTCCATCCAAAGCTCATTTTTAAGAGAAAGACATTTCCTACAACTCATCTTCATACTTCAAGTCCAAGAAATGCTCTCACAAAAAGTTATCAATTTCAACATTATAGGTCATTTTCAAGAGTCAACAAAAAGGGACTTTAAGTCAAAGGCCATAACTTGAGATTGGTAAATCAAAATGACATGGGACCAAATGCATTGGTTAGAGGACTCAAAAACCTTTCCAAAATGTCCAAGAACATGAGAACCTCTTAAAAATTGAGCAAGTTATGCCTTGTGGAAGTTGGGAAATTTTTGGATATTTTGAAAAGTCAACATTGGTTCAAATGACCTAAAATTGCTAATGGGCCCATTTTTCTTCCATAATTCATCATCCATGACATGTGCACGACCACTTGGCCCAAATGGAAGTTTTTATTCATTTTTTATTTATTTATTTGGATTTTTATTAATAATGATTCATTTAAATTAAAATAATACATGAAAAATACTAACCTAAATTTTTTTCAATCTTTTTGTGCATGTTTTATCCTCAAGATTTCGTGTACAACTAAATAGGGAAAGATTTGGATTGATTGATCATGATTTGAACAAAAAGCACATGGAAAATATTTGGAAAATAATGCTTGAAAATCAAATCTCTAAAACCATTATTGCAAGAGATTTTGATCAGTTTTTCAAACCTAATTGACTCAATACAAAAGCCAAAACACAACCCTAATGCTGAGAACACACGCAGCTGCTCAGAAAAACCATTATCAAACTTGAATTTTTTCTCAAAAAAACTCAATTCTGAAAATACACTTGCAAGGCGATTCAAGCCTCCAAACCTATCCCATTAGCTTCCTTGAGCATTATAGGACGTGTCCAATCAAAAACCTCAAGCCTTACGCTTTGGAACGGTATACAGAAGTCACACTTTTTCCATTTTTTTTCATTATCGTGTTTTAACATTTACGCACATTCATGGCATTTTGATTATATATTCATGATCAGTGAAGTGTTTGCAAGCTAACCATATGCCTTAATTGGATTGTCATGCGCTATAGGCGAATATACCATGTTTGTTTTCTAGGGTTGCAGGAGTTATAATTTGGGGCTTTCCACCCAAGGAAAAATTGAGACTTGGGACCTTGACCACTGAAACAAGCGCGTCTGGACGAAGGAGAATCTACCCTCGCGCTCAATTTATGAGCGTCAGAGGGCTAGTCGTTATTTTTCCAAAGCATACCTAAAACAACGCGTAAAAAACCGTGGCTTAATGTATTTGTGTTTCAGGAATATGGAGAAGATGATATCGTGGCAAACGGTGATAGGCCAATTCAAACTTCGCGCGCGTTGGTGGCCCCTGACTATTATTTCTTTTATAATGTTTATTCGTTATTATATATTAAACGCGCATGGTTTGGTTCAGTGGCAAACGTGTTGGTTGGAAAGGTACATGACCTGGGTTCGAACCCCAGGTCTTCATGGTCTCAATATTATTTTTCAATATATGTTCATATGCAGTTTCAATAGCAAGGCGTACCATACACCCTCCAGATCAAACCGTCCACGTGCATATCAGGCTCAAATCAAAGGCTCAGAGTTGAGGAATACCATGCACCCTAGTCCACGCATCACACGCGTCCAGCAAAAGTCAAACGGACCATGCTTATTGGGCCAGATTTCTCAAGATTACACCTCCATATTGGGGACTGCAACCCCCTAGGTTTGTCATATCTTTTTTTATTTTATTTCTTTTAATTATTATTTGTTAATTTAATTATTATTTTCATAAAATTATAAAATACAATAAAAATCATAAAAAAGGAAAAAATACAATAAATATTTTTATTTCTAATATTTTCATAAATAAATTTGCATGTAATTATTTAGTTTTAATTTAAGTTGTAATTTTAATACTTTTAACAAAAAATCTAAAAAATGTAGAAATAGGTTTAATTATAAATTTTTCATCCCTTTTTATTTTTCTTTCATAAATATATTAAATAATTAAATATTTTACTTTTTATAATTAAATTGCATGAAAATAAAAATTAGGTTTAATTTAGATTAAAAACTTCAATATTTCTTAATAAAGTAAAAAATGACTAGAATTAGGGTTTGCATCTTATATTAATTTCAATTAATTTTTCCCTTTTCATATTAAATCCTAAAATACTAAAAATGCCAAAAAAAAACAAATTCTTTCTTTTTCTAATTTTAATTAATTCCTCATTAGTTTAATTTTGCAAAAAGGGTCCAACGCCCTCGTTTCGATTTAATTATTAATTCGCATATTGTTTTATTCCGTTTAAATAATTATGTACCTCTCCCGAAGCCATGTAAATTCCTTCTCGCACTTTTAATTCTTTATTTTCTTTTAATTCTTTATATCTTCTGTCAAATCGGGTCTTGGTTAATTTTGGCGATGTGGACCCGCGCCATTTGTAATAGCTTTAGATCTTTACCTTCCCGCAAATATTTTAACTGTTAATCAAAAGCATGAAAGAATGTATGGACAAAATAAAAACAAGCGTAGAACGCCAATAACATGACAAGATAAATGCAAATGAAAACGACACACAAATCGCACACACCACCCCTAGGGTACGCCTCACTGTTGCCTTGCCTCGAAAGGTGATCGTCGAGTAGAGGATGTCTTAGTAAGTCCTCATGATCCGGGAACCTGGCATGAGGGTAGCTTCTAAGGTGTCTTCCTATTGCTCTGGTGATCACCATGTCCTGAACCTCGAATTGACCCGAACACCTCCAACGGTGGTGCTACCTACCTCTCAATGGTGGGATGGCACTACTTTAAAGGACATTTACACAGACGAATTCCTTAGGGTAGGTAGGTTCTCGTGGATACTTGCTCTAATTTCGAAACAAATCAAAAATACTTTTCACACCAACACATTTTCAAAAAGCTTTCGAAAGCAATTTTTCAAACACTCTTGAGGACTGATACAAGAGTCGAACTGGAATTTTCAAAGAAACTTTTTAAAACCCACAGTAGAAAAGCAAACAAACCATTTTTGAAAACACAATGAGCAAGTATCTAAGAGCCCATGGATAACCATGGATAGAAAGGGTGCTAACACCTTCCCTTTCTATAACCTACCTCCCGAACCGAGAGCAATCTCTTTAAGGAATTTTTCTGTGCTTTTGTCCTTTCCATTTGTAGAAAATAAAAGACGGTGGCGACTCTTGCTTCCGCGACATTTCGCGAACCAGCTTTAAACAGTCAGTTCCAGATCCACCGATCACACGAGGCAACCGTTTCGAGGCAACTGGATCTTTAGACATGAGGGCGACCTCTAAAACACCCTATACTTGACGACCATGTCGAGGCAACCAGTGAGGCGTACCCTAAGAGTGGCATGTGCATGTGCGTTGTTTCAGTTTATGTTTATCTTGTACATGTCATTTGTGAGCTACAGATTGATTTTATTATTCATACAAGTCTTTCATGCATATTAACAGTTAAGAGTGTGGAAAATAAATTGCGGAAAGGTAAAGCTACACTATTACAAGGCGTGGGTCTATACATCGCCAAAAACAAAACCCGTTTGGAAAATAAGAGAAATTAAAAGAAAGCGATAAAACTCTAATTAACTATTACATTTCTGAGCAGATACATAAATATAATGAATTAAAATAAAAATGCGCACGAAAGATTGAATCGGGACGTCCTTAGGGTTTTGACCCCTTTTTTTGAGAAAGAATTGAACTTTGTCCCTTTTTTGCAATTAATGAAATTAAGCCTAATTACTAATTAATTAATTTATTAAAAGAAAAAGTGTTTTTGTGTTTTTTTATGTTTTAATGAAATAAAATAAAAAAAGAAATTTAAAAGTGTCCCAAGAAAAACCCTAAGTCTAATTCATTTTTATTTATTGTAAAAGAAAATTAAAATTAAACCTAATTAAACTAGATTAATTTAAATTAGTGTTTATTTACAAAATAATTAAACCTAAGTGAAATTAATAAAAATAAAATATTTACATTTTTTAGTTTTTTCTGAATTTTTATTGTGAAAAGGTTAATTAATTTGCTGGTTAGTAATTAATTAAAAAAAACAGTAAAAAATAAATAAAGCAATTGAATGAAAGAAAATCAAAAAATAAAATGCAAACCCAGGGGGAGGGGTTTGGGCCAGATTTGAGGGTTTGTTTAGAAATCTGAGGCCCACTTGTTTCTCAATCCGTTTGACCTTTTGCCATTGTCCACAACGTGCTTTGACTTGGAGTATGGTAGTCTGCACTTCATGGCCATCAGATCTATGAGAATGGCCACTTGGCGCGCTTGGATGTGAGATGTATGATAGAACGCTTCAGATAGCCTGCATAGGAATACATGAAGAAAAGAAATAAACAAATATTTTGGGGGGACCTGGGATTCGAACCCAGGTCCCAACGTTCAACGCTTGCTCGCCTTAGCCACTGAGCCAACTGCTTCAATTGATATAATAATAAGAAGTGGTTAATATATTGATGAATCAACACATATGCCTAAAAAATAAAAAAAACGTGCGCGACTTTTAAACGGGCCAATCACATTGTGACGCATCATCATCTTCTTCATCAAAATTCCTGGTTATTTACCTGCGGATTTTTATCCGCAGGTAGTTTCGTAGGCTTTGTTTAGAATCGTCCCTAGGCTTCAAAAAAACATTCCAAGACCATGGTTGGTCTCGTCCATGTCCCCTGAGTTCATCCACGCTTATGATTTGTTCTGATTTCACTTGAAAACAAAACGCCTAAAAACAACACACACAAACCCTAGGCGCGAGTATCACCATATGAGGCTTAAAAACAAAATCAAATATTGCCATCAGGTTAGAAATTAAACAAGAAACATGAATATGCTAATGTTTTTGAGAAATAATGCAAGAATGGAGAATTGAGGTTTCATGTTCAGGGGCCTGTTTCTGAAAACTTACAGCGTTGTATGGTGAACCTTAGGACGTGTTAATGGTCGTCTTAGCTTCAGGGGATGGCAAGGAAGAAGGCCACGTTCTTATTTTGATCTGAAAATGCTTGCAACACTCTTTTTGATCTCACACTTTTTTGACAATTTTCCACTTTTGCTCTGGCTGTTTGTGCAATCTCTAGGTCGTGTATTAGGTCTGGCCTGCTTGCTTATGTATGTGTGAACGAAATTAGGTCAGCAGCTGGGCTTGTATCCTTGTTAATTAAGTTTGGAGATTTGGTTGACCACCATTGAAGAACTTTCCAAGCTTGGTTCAAATCTTGGATTTTATGCACAAAAAGGCTTGGCACGAATTTGGTAGCTGGCATATGACATATAAAAGCTATTCAAACCAAAAGATGTTATTCCATTAATTTTTTAGATTTTATTTGAATTATTATGGATTTAAAATGAATTAAATCAATAAAAATTAAATAAAATGGAAAAATAAATGTTTGATCTTGAAATTAATCATGGGACACGTGTATGGTATGGCAAGGCTGAATCAAGTGGAAGAAAGTGGGCCCTTTTGTCAAAAATTGAAGTTTTAAGGATAGTTGACTTTTGCCATTTCACAAAAATTTCCCAACTTCTCCAATGCATATCTTGCTCAATTTTGATCATATGAACATGTTCTTGGACATTTTGGAAAGGTCTTGAAGTCCTCTAACCAATTCCTTTGGTCCCATGTCATTTGGATTTACCAATCTCAAGTTATGGTCTTTGACTTAAAATGCCTTTTTGTTGACTTTTGAAATTGACCTATAATGTAGAAATTGATAACTTTTTGTGAGAGCATTTATTGGACTTAGAATGTGAAGATGAGTTGTAGGAAATGTCATCCCCTTCAAAATGAGCATTGGATGGGATTTTTCTGATGAACCATGAAAAAGTTATGCCTTGGTCAAGTTACAGTTGACTTTTCAGCTGTCCAAAAATAGCAACTTTTGCATCTTTGATGATTTTTGAGCCATTCTTGTGGAATCATGATCAAGACTTGATCAAATGATGATTGTGGCTTCAAAATAAGATGTTGACCAAAATTTTTGACTTTTGACTGTAAAATGACCATTTTACCCCTGCAGTTGATTGTGAAGCAAATGGGCTCTTTGACTGTGCAATTTGACCCTGTGAGTCTTGAAACTTGACATGTATATGCTTGACAATGTATATAGGCCTATGGGACTTGATTGAACCATTGAAAACCTCAAATTCACTGAAGAAACCAAAACCCTAATTTTGACTGGCTTAGGAGGCCTTTGGACTGTGCAATCCTTGAGAGATCTTGAACCATTTGAAGATGATTCTTGATAAATCTTGAAGAATATGGGAGGGCAAATTTTGGGGTAAAATAGAGGGTCCTGGTCCTTTTGATTGGGCCAGACAGTAAGGCGTGAGTAGCCTTCGATCCAGGGAAGAGGATTGTCTTTTGATCATGGAGGTCATGGCTTTCGATCCAGGAATGAGATGTCTCCTTCGATCCAGCATGCTAATGGGTTCGATCCAGAGAAGGGCTCTCCTTCGATCTGGGATGTTATACCTGCAAAAGCATGTTAGTGAAATAAAATACAGGGCCTGGGTATTGAACCCCAGGCCCTTCGATCATGCGCTTGCTGGGTCTCTTCAGGCTATGTCTGCAGCAAATATTAGCAAATGATGGACATGGCCTGGGTGCCAAACCCAGGCCTCTTGATCCTGTCTAGGATAGCAAATCAAAGGCAACAACCAGTAATAATGTGTTATGCAAATATGAGGTTGGATAGTTTACCCTTTCTTACCAACAGATTAGACTTTTAATTTGGGCGCTTCCTGGATGTAGGCACCTTCGATCTGGGCACTTCCTGGATGTAGGCACTTTTGATTTGGAGCTTATGGGTGTGGATTACTGAGGAAATGTATGCGTGTGGCTCTTTGAGGCAAATTTTCTGTGTATTTTTTGTGTGTGTTCTCCTGCAGAGTTTTGTATGTTTCGTTGTATAATTTTCGTGTCCTGGATATGTGCCACTGGCCTCAGTATTTATAGGGGTGTGAGGGTGCAGTAATGACAAGAGACAGCCATTAAACAGGCCATTAAATGCCATGAGACAAGAAACGGACACATTAAATAATTTTCTTTGTTTGAAACATTTGTGTCTCTTGAATGAACCTGGACACTTTTGACTTGAGTGCCCTCTTGATGACCTCCTTCGAATAGCCCCTGTACAAAGATCAATCGAAGGATTCCAATCGAAAGGCTTTGTTAACAGGCCAATCGAAAGGTGTTGTTCATGCTAATCGAAGGACATGGCTAACGTGCCTGTCGAAGCTGCCTTGACATAATGCCAATCGAAAGACTCCTTCAGAATACCAATCGAAGAGTCTTTCAGAATGCCAATCGAAATGCTTGTCCATAATGCCAATCGAAAGGCTCATTCAGAATATCAATCGAAGAGTCTTTCAGAATGCCAATCGAAGTGTTCCTTCAGAATGCCAATCGAAATGCTCCTTCAGAATGCCAATCGAAGGATCTTTCAGAATGCCAATCGAAGTGCTCCTTCAGAATGTCAATCGAAATGCTCCTTCAGAATGCCAATCGAAGGGTCTTTCAGAATGCCAATCGAAGGGTCTTAAAGCACCACTCAAAAAATTTCCTTTTCCTTAGGCAAGAGTTTGTGATCAACCATGCAGGGGGGAGACTTTGGAAAACATGAGAGGGCAAATTTTGGGGTACAACATATGGGAAAATTACCAAGCTCCAGAAACTCCATCTCATGTGCCTTATCATCAATTTTCGTATGCAGTAGATGCTCAATACCAACAACCACCCTCTGGTCTTCAACACCAGCAGTCATGGCCTATACCATAGAACCAGCAGGCTAAGATTTCACCTCAACATTGATGTCATAATCGACGGGTTTGGAATCGAAGCAATCACCCTCAACGCCCAAATCATCATAGGCGTCCATACAACCAAGAAAGGGAAAATCGCCAATTGGACCCGATCCCTATGACATACAGTCAACTATGGTCATATCTGGCCCAAAATTCATCAATGACCCCTAGACGAACCAGATTCATGAAGTCTCCATTTCCTCCTTGGTATAACTCAGATATTCAATGTGAGTTTCATGGCGGAGTGGCAGGGCATCCGATTGAAGAATGTAACTCATTCAAAGAAGCAGTACAAGAGATGATTGACAATAAGCAATTAACTTTTGAAGAAGATGGTCTGAATATTATGGAAAATCCCTCGCCCTGATTGGTGGATCACTACAAAAGCTTATCTCCAGGATAATTAGGCTTTATCATTTCAAATTATAATTTCTTTCTTGCTAAGTGTTATTTGTTATAAACTCTACTCTTTGGTCAAGTAATTCTAATAAAATAAGCATGTGTGTTTTTAAAATCAATTCATTCCATAAATAATTAATGAATTTCCATTTCCAAATCTTCTTTCCCATTTTCAAATTAACAAACTTTGATGGAGGATGATGAAAATACAAAATAATCGAATTTTGCTAACGTATGCTTTTTAATAGTAAGGCTTAGCTAACGATGTAAGGCATTGTTTCACTTCCTAAACAGTAGAGAAATAAGGAGTTAATCTGTAGTTAACCCCCTCGAGCCAAAAGTCGAAGTTCTTTCTATTTTCTAAAAAAAACCTTAATCTTAACCATGGGCAGGGTAGATTTCAATTAATTCGATTATGCACTCAAATCCCAGGAGAATCAAAACGATCTAAGCAAAGGTTCAAGCATATTTCTTTCCTCGATACATCATTGAGAGAAGAATCGAGTGCATCATCTTCCTCGTGTTCATCATCCAAGATTGAGGAATCAACAAAGATAAAATCCACAACGTCTTTCTTCCACAGTACATCAATTAAGATCAAAGAAACAATGAAGACAAAGCTTACAACAATCAGCATGACGGTCACAAGTGTCAAAATCAAAAAGAAAAAAAGAGAAAGTAAAAAAATATATAGAGAAAGCCTGCTGAGTCAAAGAAAATCAAAGCTTGACTTAGGCAAAAGTTAGGGCATCCCGATGGACCAGAAACTCAAAAGAATTGGTCCATGCAAAACAAGGGATTTAAAAACAAATAAATCGGAAAACAATCTTGTGACTGCCACCTCAAGAATTGTCAAGACTTATCATCAACGCTTGGATCTTATCAATGCTTTTCATCGGTGCTTAGATCTTTATCTATGCTTCTCATCATCTGCACGACTACGAAATTTCTCTTGGGTTAAACGCATCTGTGGAATTAATTGAAATTAGGACTGAAGAACATCAAGGAGAATGGGGTGGAATAAATATACTTTGAGCCTTATATCTTTTGTTTCTTAAACCATGAACCATGACCATTTTACAACCTTTAAAAGTCGTAATTGAAGCTAGGTTCACTATGAAAGCATACTCGGTGAAATTTGTGTTAAACTAACTCCTATGTTTGTTAAAATTATTTCTAACTACTTCTCTTCTTCGAATATCCATCTCTAAATCATCCATTTCTATTCAAAATTCAATTTTAAGAACTTGTATGTGAATCAAATGGAATTAATTTTCAAAATGTACAATTTTATCTACAAATCGATACTTAGCATCAAGGAGATTTCAAAAATGGTCCGATCAAAGGCAGCATTTCCAAGAAGCTTCCAACTAGGGAAAAGCGTCTAAGAGGGCCCCTATATACAAAGGAAAATAACAATGTTCATAGGGGTAGATCACTTGAATATACTATTGACAAGGGGTGGTCATTATGAGATTCAATTATCTTCAATCAAAATTCAAAGTACTATTCAGTCAAAGGCCATACCTTTCGAAGGAGCATTCCTTAATCAAGTCGTATCACAGCAGGGTATGACTCAGTTTCCTCGTCTTGACAAGCCTCTTAAAGCCTTAATAATTAGGGGCAACTTTCCAAGATTCAAGTGTTGGGACAGTACGTACCGAGTTCATCCTACTGCATGTATGGTCCAAATTCTTCAAGCAACTTCAAGTACAGACTTTTCAAGCTTCAAATACTTGGGGAAATCTAGGTCAAGTTCTTGGTAAGGTCTAAGTTCTTCCTGAGGTACTTCCTCTAGATCCTGGAGATTGAGGGGCACATATTTCAAAATTCGAGTGTTGGGGCAAACCACTGCGAGGCTCAATTAAAAGGAGTTGATTCAAAATGGTTCATCAAAGCCAAACATTTTCAAGATTCTTTTAATCAGGGGCATAATACAAAATAGTGGGGGCATTCACGTTATGATCAAACTATTTCCAATCTCATGTCAATGAGAATCTCCTCCAAGACCCTACCAACAAATTAGGGAAAGACAGTCCACATAGGGGCAAGCTCTCTGCATACTTCCATAACCTCCAGTGGATCTTTCTCCTACACCATCAATCTTCAAGTTCAAATCGAGTATCGGGAAATCGTGATAGCATAACATTCAACCATCATGTGACAAGCAACCTTGTTACATAAGCAAACCTCTACGCTCTAATCATCCACGACGGATCACATGAGCACCATTCAAAAAAACCATTCAAGTCATAATCATAAAGCATAAGGCTGCATAAATCATGCATCAGGGCTTCCTTGATCCATAATCAAGCTATATTTATCATCTCATCCATCTAACAAAGTTCGACAACATGGGTCGAGCATATCTCAAAAAGCCCAATTATGAATTCGCATTTTCCAACATCCATTTACACATATCCAAGTCACTCATTACATGCATCAATCAATCATTACATTTCATGCATCAATCAACTATACATGCATAACATAAACCATACTGCATGTGAAGACAATCATCATTGTCGGTCAAGTTATCAATTCTACATTGAATCTCAATAGTAGATTCCCCTGGTTAATCTCGGCAGATGATTATCCAGTAGACCTCGGCAGAAGGTATTTCTACATCGAATCTTGACAATAGATTCTCCTGGTTAATCTTGGCTGATGATTTTCCAGAAGACCTCGACATAAGGTAATTCTACGGTGAACCTTGGCAGAAGATATTTCAATTGAATATCAGCAGTAGATTCCCCTGGTTGATCATGGAGGTTGATTATCCAATAGACATCGGTAGAAGGTAGCTCACAATTGAATCTCGATAGTAGATTCCCCTGGTTGATCACAACAGTTGATTATCCAAAAGACCTCGGCAGAAGGTAGCTCACAATTGAATCTTGGTAGTAGATTCCCCTGGTTGATCACGACAATTGATTATCCAGAAGACCTCGACAGAAGGTGGGTCACATTGGAATCTCAACAATATATTCCCCTGGTTGATCACGACAGTTGATTTTCCAAAAGACCTTGGTAGAAGGTAATTTCTTAATAGAATCTCAGCAGTAGATTCTCCTGGTTGATCACGATAGTTGATTTTCCAGAAGACATCGGGAGAAGGTAATTTCTCAACAGAATCTCAGCAGTAGTTTCTCTTGGGTAAATCTCGGCAGTTGATTTACCAGAAGACCTCGGCATAAGGTAGCTCTCAATAGAATCTCGGAAGTAGATTCCCCTGGTTAATCACGACAGTTGATTATCTAGAAGACCTCGGCAGAAGGTAGTTCTGCATCGAATCTCGGCATGAGATTCCTCGGAAATCTCAGCAGTAGAATTCCCGTTAAAAAAACCCACATCAAGCATTGACGTACACATAACCATATCAGAGCATCAAGGTCATTCATAACATTTGGTGCATCTAACATACAGAAACACCAAAAAGGAATTTGATAAAACAACAAAGTCTATTTTGGTTAGAAAAAACGTCAAAAGACGCATATTTGTACGCCCACGCCTACATCTACGACTATGTCGACATCCGCACCATTATCCATGTCTACGTCCACACCTACGCCTGCACCTACGATACAGACATCAAAATCTTGCTGACACCTTTCACCATATTCAAAGCAACTTGGAGATACAATAATTGGCGACAAACAACGCGGGGAAGTTGATGACTACAAGAACCCGATGGTTTGACGGAGGAGAATTATCAAAAGACATTTCCATAATATTTGGGGCATATACACATAGTTTGCACCAACATATATTTAAGGAATACACACATTCGTTACATATGCACTCTAAAGTCCATGTTGCCATACATATGCATCATGCATGACATTTCTCGAAACCTACTACCAACAGAGCCAATATCTTAGGGCCCTCCATCAGTTCTTACGTCGGTTAGAAACAAATAATCAGTAAAATCCATTCTTATCTCTAATTTAGTTATCTAAGATGTGGATCATTCAAAACAACTTCCTATATATTCCACCCGTTGTGTCAACCTCTATGCGACAATGCATGAAATTTTCTATATCTAACTTATTGTGTCAGTCTCCATGCAACAATATATTCTTCCTTTGCGATTTAGCTTATTGTGTCAGACCCTAGGCAGCAATGTTGCAAAGTCAGCAGTTCCACCCATTGTGTCAGTCTTTATGCGACAATGTGTGAAATTTTCTATAACTTATTGTGTCAGTCTCCATACAACAATATGTTTTTCCTTTGCGATATAGCTCATTGCATCAGTCTCCATGCAACAATGTGTTCCCTTTTCGCGATATAGCTCATTGTGTCAGACTTCATGCAGAGATGTTATCAAACTCCTTCCATTGCTGCAGTCTCCATACAATAATGCTTTTACCAAACTTTGTATATTGCATTAGTCTTCATGCCGCAATATTGTTATCAAACTTTTTTTCTTTTTTCTCTACGGTATAATCTATTGCATCAGTCTCCATGCAACAATGTTATTATCAAATTTATTTGTGACATAATCCATTGCATCAGTCTCTAGGCAGCAATGCCATTATCAAGTTTCTTCCCCGATTTGACTCATCGCATCGGTCTCTATGTAGCAATATTTGTTATCAGTTTTCCTGCAGTATAGCTCCATTGTGTCAGTCTCCATGCAATAATGTGTTGTCAAACTTTATTCATCCATCTCCTAGGTTGCAATGAATAAACAAACTTAAATCAAATCAAATCTTGCTATATTAGTCTCCAAGCGTTAGTAAAGCTATTTGTTCAAACCTACAACATTTACCTCCTAGGTTACGGTAGATATGCGAACGATCTCTTCTTAGATACTGGCAGGACTCCGCGTCGTCACGTCTAAATCAACTTTGGTTCAAACGCTGGTAGGATGATACATCATCATCTATGCCTATTATCCACTTTCATAAGAGCGTTGTACAACATATTCTTATGACCTTTCGGATAAATTTTGGGGTCTTCCAATATTTAATAAACTTTCGATCAAAACATGCAAGACCTGCGTATTCTCGCACTGTTCAATTGAAAGATGATTAAATAGGGGCAGTTGTCATACCCTAAATTTGCCCTACCCTTATTTAGGGTTCTATTTAAATAATCATATTGTAGGTTTTACTTCTATATGGGTATTTGAAGTCAAAGAGAGGTGTACTGATCCAAAATGGATCATTAACATCTAATGACCCATTAGTTTTTTTTTAAAAGAATCTGTTTTAAGTTAAAAAGGGAGGTGCATTGTTATATAGGGGCCTGTATTTTAATTAAAAGCTGGTGGATTTTCTAAAATCAGAAAGGCTATTTTTAGCCTCCTGGCTCATCAAGTTATTCAGCCGACCCATTTGTTTTTTTTTTTGCCGTGGGAGAATAAAGGACAGGTGTACGTTTTTGTTGTCATAAGATTGACCCATATCAATTTCTTTCAAGGGCCCAACTTTTTAATCAGAATAATTGAAAGTCAAATTTTGATTTTTCTCATTATTATTCAATTTTATTAATTATTGTTATTAAATTATAATTAGTATTATTATATTTCATTAACATTATTATTATCTTTTTATATTTACCTTGTATTACTATTATAATTTATTATTATTAATAGTATTATACTTTAGTAATATTGTTATTATTTGAGTTATTTTTATTTTTGTTATATTTTTTATAAACATTGACAAAAGCCTAAGCGAGCAGGCCCATTTTGTTTTTAACATACTTTTGGTTTCAAAAAGCGCATGGTCCAACCAATTTTTTTAAAATGTTGTTGTTTCTAAAAAGTGCATGGCCCGACCCTAGGTAAGAACAAACACTGTATAGATTGATGAAGGTTTAACGCATCAAGTCTTTTATCATCATATCTTTTCATTCCTTTTTTCAGAGAAAATCATACAAAAATGGCATCAAAATTAAAACAGAAACACAATCAACCTAAAACAGAAACGAATTCAAAATAATTCAAATTTGAAATTAAATTACAATCACCTCATTAACGTCTCATAATTCTTTTTCCTAAAATTACCTAATATAAAAACATTATAAAACTGGGGAAATCGTTACACTGAAGGGGACGCCGAAAGCAACAGTACAAAGAAAAATTTACAAAAAAGGAACGGAGATGATTTACAGAAGGCAAAAATTTTGACTGACGAACTCTTTCCCTTTCGCCATCATCAAACCTGCCTCTCCGTCGTCATCTCCCTACAACCAACTTCGAGCTTCGACAAACCTAGCCATCTCCGCGCTACCCTTCTGTAGCGATAAAAAATGTAGCGGGGTAAATCGGAGATCGAATTATTGATTAATTCGTCTCACAAAAGCAAGAGTCGCCACCGCGCTTTATTGTTTCCAAGGGAAAAGGGAAAAGAGCGAAATAAAACCCTAAATATGCAATGTAAATAATACTTTTTAAAAGTAATAAAAATACAAGGCGTTTTGAAAAGAGATCTATGGTTCGGGGGTTGGTTATACAATGGGAAGGTATTAGCACCCAATGCATCTATAGTACTCTATAGGAACCTTTTGAAATATCTGTTTATTAAAATTGTTCGTTTGGTTAAAAATAAATCGTTTTGGCCGAAAAAGGGGTACAGACGGGTTTTCGAAGAGGCGACGACCAAATGTCGAAGTTTTTGCTTAAAAGGTATAAGTTTTGAAGAGATTGAATATTTGAGGAAAAAATTATCCTAAGTTTTAATGAAATGCGAATGTTCGCGCGATTAGACTTGAGGACATGAAGTCGACAAATTTAATCGTTTTCCCCTTGGATTTAGAAGTAATCAGAATAAACAAGTAAATATGAAATAATTAAACAGAAAAATTATGCGGATAATGATATATAACAATTAAATAAAAGACTAAGTGTGTGAACGTGCATTTTTGGATTTTTGTTAATATTAATGAAAAGAAAATGTTTTAATAGTTTTTATTTTTTACGCATTTTTAATATGGATAAAGGTAATGAGAATTAATTAAGGAAAACAAAAATATTTTTTAAGCTTTTTAAGTTTCTATTTTTTTTTAATATTTTTTAGAGTTCTATATAAGGCATTATTTTTTTTTAGTAATTATTAAATAATCAAACTAAATGAATACTTAAAAAACTAACTTAAACCTAATTAAAAAAGGGATATTTAAAATTACCAAATAAACCTAAAATTAAATTTAATAAACAAAAGGTAAAATGATTAAAATGTTTTAATTAAATTATTAATTGATTAAGCTACTAATTAATTTAAACTAAGTTAGTAATATTTCTAAAAAAAACTAAAAAAGGAATAAACAGAAAAAGTGTATATAAAAACAAAAGGCTAAATGGACAAATAAATATGGGCCAAAGGTGTCTAAGGGACCTAATCAAAACTGAAGACAATGGGGGTGCATTAGAAAACTCGTTTGGGCCTAGGCGTTGGGGTTCAGTCCAATTGTTTCATAATTGTTTTTTAGGGTTAACATTGTTTGGTAATTGGGATTAGGGTTTTTGGCAGAGCGGCGCTCATACTTCTTGCATCGTCTTCTTCGTTTACGTCTTCTTCGTTCGCGTTCTGCTTCTCTGAGTTCTCCTTCGTCCCAAAGGCCACTGGTACTCCATATCTCCCTCTTCCCTCCAGCAAAGCAAACGGCGATGGATTCACGGTACGATCAAATTCCTATTCGTTTTAGGGTTTGTTAGAATTTTTTGCATGTGTTGATTTATGCCTATTTCTGATTCTAATTTCATGTTTATGTGATTATTGAGATATTATGAAAGGAAAAAGAAGGTGGAAAAGCTACCTGGAGAAGGAGGAGGGAGGGTTGAGTGCGTAGGAGGCCGGGACAAGGAAGTTGACGTTGTGGGCTCGCTCCAGTTGCCGGTACTCTGTATTTATCTTTCTTCTCTTCTTCTATTTCCGTGTATTGGATGCTTGGTTGCCTTGAAAACTTTCCCTATCTTCCTCTTCACTGTGTTGATGCTGTACTGTTTCTTTCTTCTTCTCGCTATTGTTGCTTTCTAATGGCCTATGATGATATATTGATGCCTTTGCGTTGCCTCTGTATGTCTTGAATGCTATGTTGCCTTGGGTACCATTGTTGGAATGCTATTGTTTGATTAGCTTGCCCTGTTCTTCTTTCTGCTACTGTATGCTTGGGTTTGGTTTTTGGGCGTGTATGGTTTTAGGCTATTACAGGTTGCACTGGTTTTGATTTAGGCCATGTTTATGTGACAGGTTATTGGTCTTATGCAGTAGGTGTTGATACAGGTTGTATTGGTTTTGATACTTGAACTGGTTTTGGTTCTACTGGTTTTATGCAGTAGGCGTGTATGTTGATAGCCTTTGGTTTTAGGCCATGCTGTTGTTTATATTGGAGGTAGCAGGTTTGGAATGGTTCTTACTGGTTTTTATGCAGTAGGCGTGGTATATGCAGGTTAATGGTTTGGACAGTAGGTAGAGGGTTTTTATGATTGAGGTTTATGGTGTTTATGGTTATATGCAGGTTTGACAGTAGGCTATGGTTTTTATGATTGAGGTTTATGGTGTTTATGGTTATATGCAGGTTTGACAGTAGGCTATGGTTTTTAGGCCATGTTTTTTGATGGTTTTGAAAATGGTAGGTTTTTGAACTGGTTATCTTGATGGAAATTGGTTTATGTTGTAGTATTGTTTTACTGAATGCTTTTGGCAGGGTTTTTCTTCTCCTCTTTGAAGGGGTTTGCTTGTTATCTTATAACAGTTTGGCCTGGTTTACGTTGTAGGCTTAGGTTTGAATATTTTACAATATTCTCTTGGCCTCTGCACAATACTGCTTCATATGGTTTGTTTGTATTCTTATTCATGCTTCTTTCCTCTTACTGACTGTGTTACTGCAGTTTGTTTTGTATCCACTTCTGCCTAAACCAAAACCTGTAAAACCAACTTTCTATCTCTCTTCTCTCTCCTAAGTACCATTTGATACATTGAAATGATGTATTATACTGTATGTTCTGAAATTGCATAGGCTGGAACATGATGTAAATGGAAATAAATTATGCTTGCAAAAATTGTTTTGAACTGCATATTTCTTTTGACTTCTGCATGGCACAGTGGGAGCCTATTTGTTTTGGACTCTTCCTATGTGCATGGCAAAAGTTTACGTTGGCCTTCTTTTGAACATGTCATGTTTATGCATATGCTGTTGCTTTTTGTATGTTGTGTATATTTTTGAAATATGCATTTTTTGACAAAAGAAATTATGCATATGCAGTTGACCTTTTTTTTTTAAAATGCAATTGATTTTAAATATGCAGTTTTGAAAAATAAAATGAATTTGTGCATGTTTTAAATTGTGCATTCATTTATGAAAATAAAAATTCCTCCCTTTTTTGTGAACCGGGAGAAATCCCGTGATTTACAAAAAAGGGTAAACTGATTCCAGCCGTTGGCTTTTAATGATGAACGCTTAAATTAATTTTCTGCTTTGAATTGTTTATTTATTTCTAACTTTTTCTTTTAATTGTTTTGCACGTGAAATTAAATGAGCAAACGGAAAAGCATTGGATAGAAGATTTAGAATTAGAATCTTAGAAAAATAGTTTTATTTTACTTTAAACTTTTTATGTAATTTGTTATTATAAATATTTTGTAAATAATACAATATTTAAATAACAATTGTAATAAAATAGAATAAAGTGAAATAAAATTCTATTATTTTCCCAGTTAATTCTTTTTCTTTCCAATTATATATTTATCGTTTATAATTCTTTAAATTGTATAATAATTGAAAATCAATTTCAATCACTTAAATTCAGAATAATAAACAAATAAATAAACATCATTGATCAATTAATAGTTTCAATTATTTAATTCATTATTCATAATTTTCTAAATTATAATAATTGAAAATAGAATTTCAATTTTTTAACTTAGAATGATAAATAATTAAATAATCACTGTTGACCAATTAATAAACCTTTTTTCAAATGTTTATTTCATTATTCATAAATCTTTAAATTATATAATAACCGAAAATAGATTCCAATTATTTAATTTTAAGATAATAAATAATTAATAAACCTTGTTTGATCAATTAATAAACCTCTTTTTCAATATTTATTTTATTATCTATAAATCTTTAAATTATATAACAATTGAAAATAAAATTCCAATTATTTAAATTTAAGATAATAAATAATTAATAAACATCGTTTTAGCATGAATCGATTAATAAATTTAGCGTTCAAAAATAAACAGCTATCGATTCGAAAAAGTTATGAATTTTAAAAATCAAAAGATCAAAACACTTGCAATGTAATGATATAGATGGGAGATGGTATCTTAGGTCAAAATTTGGGGTACAACAGCTGCCCCTATTTAAGTTTCTTCTATCCGGAGATATGAAGATTAAAATCTTCGTTTCGACGAGATTGAAGGTACTTAAATACATAATTACGTAAATTTTGTCCTAAGATGCCGCCCTTATGTTTGATATGAATGCAGTGATTGAATTCACAGAGAAAGATATTGTATGAAACAAGACAATGCTGGAGGAATCAAACACCAACAAAACACAGAGACGTGGATTATACACTACTGGGGAAACGAGCCATCGATCTCAAATGACAGACCCTTGACGGCGAATAAAATTGAGGGAATACGACCTCTGACCCTAGCGAAGAAGGCATCTTGCATAGGCCATAAACAGATTATTGACCCAAAATAGTGAGTTCACAACTCAAGGTCGAAGATAGACGAAAAGTAACCAATCTTGCTGATAATGAATTACCGACTTCTGAAGGTAATGATTCATGACAAGCTTCTCTGCGAGATTTCCCGAGATATACTCATTAATGTTGAGATAATATGGTTGTAGATACGCAAGCTGCTCAAATAAAGAATCTGCCACTTGCTGTTGTCCAAAGAAAATACCAATAACATACAAGCTGCTCAAATAAAGAGGCTGCCACTTGCTGTCGTCCAAAGAAAATACCAATAACATACAAGCTGCTCAAATAAAGAGGCTGCCACTTGCTGTATCCAAAGAAAATACCAATAACATACAAGCTTCTCAAATAAAGAGGCTGCCACTTGCTGTATTCCAGAAAAATAATAACGTACAAGTTGCTCAAATAAAGAGACTGCCGCTTGCCGCTTTCCAAAAATGAAAATAACGCACAAGTTGCTCGTGAAGAGCTGCCACTTGTCGTTTTCCAAAAAAATAATAATAACGCACAAGCTGCTCGTGAAGAGCTGCCGCTTGTCGTCTTCCGATGTCTATAACGTACAAGTTGCTCATGAAGAGCTGCCTCTTGTCGTTTTCCAAAGAAAATAACGCACAAGTTGCTCGTGAAGAGCTGCCGCTTGTCGTTTTCCAACGATGATAATATACATACAAGTTGCTCGTGAAGAGCTGCCGCTTGTCATTTTCCAAAGAAAATAACGCACAAGTTGCTCGTGAAGAGCTGTCGCTTGTCGTTTTCCAACGATGATAATATACGTACAAGTTGCTCGTGAAGAGCTGCCGCTTGTCGTTTTCCGAAGAGTAACTCAGAAAGAAGTTGCGATGACCCTGGCAGAGAATAAAATCTTCGTCAAAGAGAATCATGAATCAGTCCATTCCCGAGGAGATCACATATAAATGTGTAAAATAAATGCACCATCTGTCTAGGTCGCGATTTTACTGGGAAAAATCATGAGATAGCCTATGCAAGAGACAACAACTTCATCCAGGAATAACTAAAGAGAAAACAGTCAAACAAGACTCCACCCAATGAGAAAGCAACTCGATTGGGGAATTCATCCTATCCAGAAATGGACAAGGTGAGCTAAATCAAAAATCATCCATGAGGATTAGCTCAGTTGGCGAATTTAGCAAGGAAGCACATTTTCTGCCTAAGCTAACCTTCTACTTGGAAAGAAACATGTACGTTATTTGAATAGACAAAGTACAACCCAAAATCGATGGCAAATGTAAATATGTATGCGTGACATAAGTGTGAATGAATAAATGAATGTTATGCTGACAAAACGAACAGATGGAATATCCTGGAGACGATAAGATGTCGCGACAAGATAGATACTCGGCCAATCTTAAAAAGACGGAAGATAACTGGAACTGGAAACACAAAGCCACGTCGGAGCGTAACACGCCACAAGGCTCAAGTCTTCTGAGGAGAAAAGCACTCAAATCCAATCTTACAAAACCAAAAGACCACTGGCAAGAGACAAAACGTACCATACTTCCAAAATCTCCCAAATAAAGCTAACTGAAACAAATCTTAACTGGAACACT
Source organism: Vicia faba (assembly GCA_948472305.1). Classification (NCBI taxonomy): domain Eukaryota; kingdom Viridiplantae; phylum Streptophyta; class Magnoliopsida; order Fabales; family Fabaceae; genus Vicia; species Vicia faba. The sequence continues at coordinate 41,619,898 of OX451740.1, forward strand.
CGGGGAGTCACCAAACTTAGTACCACCAGAAACACGAGCTTACACAAATAACACCTCATGATGATTTTGAAACGAAACATGCTCATCATGCAAGGATAAATTACTGTACTGTTTTGCATTTCATGGCTTGACCATCCTCAGAACAACTGTTAATATTCCTCTCGTTATTTATGACGCATTTTTAAAATAAGAATACTTTAAGTAAATTTGTTTCAAGTATTTCCATAAAAAATTAAAATTTTGCCCACAAAAGGTAAATGCTCAAATTTCATTAATAATATGGTAGTTCGCTAACAATGCGACTCCAACGGTTTACAAAAGTTTGGGAAATAGTACATGAAATAAAAAGATTACACAAAAAACCATGATCACCATTCTCCCTAACAACTTCGAATTCCAAAATGTGCTCAAATGCCAAGACTGGCCTGACCAAAAGCCTGCCTAAGCGAAATACTTCTTGACTGCATCGGCGTTCATGGGACGCGGGAGTTCTTCACCGTCCATATTGGTGAGAATCAAAGCACCTCCAGAGAAAACCTTCTTAACGACATACGGTCCTTCATAATTCGGAGCCCACTTGCCCCTAGAATCAGGTTGGAAGGATAATATCTTCTTGAGCACAAGGTCACCTTCTCTGAACTCGCGTGGTCGAACCTTCTTATCAAAAGCCTTCTTCATTCTCTGCTGATACAATTGACCGTGACACAACGCTGTCAATCTCTTCTCTTCGATTAAATTCAACTGATCATATCTACTTTGACCATTCAGCCTCAGAAAGTTTGGCTTCCATCAACACTCTCAGAGACGGAATCTCAACCTCCACGGGGAGTACTGCTTCCATACCATAAACCAGGGAAAATGGAGTTGCACCTGTTGAAGTTCGAACTGAAGTACGGTACCCGTGTAAAGCAAACGGAAGCATCTCATGCCAATCTTTATAAGTTACCACCATCTTCTGGACAATCTTCTTGATATTCTTGTTAGCAGCTTCAACAGCCCCATTCATCTTCGGTCTGTAAGGAGAAGAATTATGATGTTCGATCTTGAACTCTTCACAAAGCTCTCTCATCATCTTGTTATTCAAATTCGAACCATTATCAGTGATAATCTTGCTCAGGATACCGTACCGACAAATGATCTGATTCTTGATAAATCTGACTACCACCTGTCTGGTCACATTAGCATAAGATGCTGCTTCCACCCATTTAGTAAAATAATCGATCGCTACCAAGATGAAACGATGACCATTTGAAGCTTTGGGTTAAAACATTCCAATCATATCAATGCCCCACATAGAGAAAGGCCAAGGTGAAGAGATAATGTTGAGGAGGGTCGGCGGCACGTGCATCTTGTCCGCATAAATCTGACATTTATGACACTTCTTCACATACTTGCAGCAATCAGATTCCATTGTCATCCAATAGTAACCAGCTCTCAACATCTTTCTAGCCATTGCATGTCCATTGGCATGAGTGCCAAAGGACCCTTCATGTACTTCTTGCATCAGCATGTCTGCTTCACGTCTGTCTACACATCTGAGCAAGACCATGTCATAATTCCTCTTATACAAAACTTCTTCATTGAGAAAGAAACTGCTTGCTAATCTTCTCAACGTCTTCCTATCTTTATTGGATGCCCCAGGCGGATACTCTTGAGTTTGAAGAACACGTTTAATGTCGTAGAACCACGGTTTGTCGTCGGTAACCTCTTCTACCGAGAACACATGAGCAGGTCTATCAAGGCACATAACTCGGATTGTAGGCACATCGTTCCAACCATTCACTTGAAACATCAAAGACAAAGTAGCTAAAGCATCAGCCATTTGGTTCTCATCTCTAGGGATATGATGTAATTCCACTTTGTTGAAGAAAGTCAACAATCTTCTAGCATAGTCTCTGTAAGGGATCAAACCAGGATGACGAGTCTCCCATTCTCCTTTGATTTGATTAATCACCAATGCCAAATCTCCGTAAATATCAAGAATCTTAATCCTTAGATCCACCGCTTCTTCGAGACCCATAATACATGCCTCATACTCAGCCATGTTGTTTGTGCAGTCAAACTTCAATCTCGCCGTGAACGGGATATGAGTACCTCGGGGAGTGACGATGATTGCCCCAATTCCATTTCCATAGGAGTTCACAGCTCCGTCAAATATTAAACCCCAACGCGATTCGGGATCAGGTCCTTCTTCAGGTAATGGTTCTTCACAATCTTTAGCTTTCAAGTACATAACATCCTCATCTGGGAAATCAAACCTGATGGATTGATAATCGTCAATTGGTTGGTGAGCCAAATGGTCGGCTAAAATACTCCCTTTGATTGCTTTCTGAGTGTGATACTCAATGTCATATTCAGATAACAACATCTGCCAACGGGCTATTCTTCCAAATAAGGCGGGTTTCTCAAAGATATACTTGATCGGATCCATTTTGGAGATCAACCAAGTGGTGTGGTTAATCATATACTGGCGCAGACGGCGAGCAGCCCAAGCTAAAGCACAACAGGTTTTCTCAAGCAATGAGTATCGAGACTCACAGTCTGTGAATTTCTTACTCAGATAATATACAGCATGTTCCTTTCTTCCAGTCTCATCTTGTTGACCAAGCACACATCCCATGGAGTCTTCCAATATAGTCAGGTACATAATCAAAGGTCTTCCTTCCACCGGAGGAATCAAAATGGGAGGTTCAAGCAAATATTCTTTGATGCTATCAAAAGCTCTCTGACAATCTTCTGTCCACACACATCCTTGGTTCTTTCAGAGAAGCTTGAAAATCGGCCCACAGGTGGCAGTCATATGAGATATAAATCTAGAGATATAGTTCAATCTCCCAAGGAATCCTCTCACTTGTTTTTCCGTCTTGGGTGCGGGAATTTCTCGAATAGCCTTGACTTTATCAGGATCTACCTCAATACCTTTCTGACTGACAATGAAACCCAGAAGTCTTCCAGAACGAACACCAAAAGTGCATTTGTTGGGATTCAGACGGAGTTTGTACTTCCTCAAACGCTGGAATAACTTCAACAAATGCTCCAAGTGATCCTCCTCAGTCTGTGATTTGGCAATCATGTCATCCACATACACTTCGATCTCCTTATGCATCATGTCATGGAACAAAGCAGTCATGGCTCTTTGGTATGTTGCTCCAGCATTCCTCAGACCAAACGGCATAACCCGATAACAAAAAGTTCCCCAAGGTGTAATGAAAGTGGTCTTCTCCATATCTTCTGGTGCCATTTTGATTTGATTGTAACCAGAGAAACCGTCCATGAAAGAAAAGACTTTGAACTTGGCGGTACTGTTGACCAATACGTCAATGTGAGGTAATGGGAAGTCGTCCTTCGGACTAGCTCTATTCAGATCTATGTAGTCTACACACATCTGAACTTTGCCATCTTTCTTAGCAACAGGCACTATGTTGGCTAACCACTGAGGATAGACCGATGTAACAAGGAAACCTGCATTAATCTGTTTCTGAACTTCCTCTTTGATCTTGTCTGCCATATCGGGACGAGTCCTTCTCAGCTTCTGCTTAATCGGCGGACATTCAGATCTCAACGGTAGACGATGCTCCACAATATCGTTGTCCAAACCCGGCATATCTTGGTAGGACCAAGCAAACACATCAACATACTCTTTGAGAAGTTCCAACATTTTCTCCTTAACCTCCGGGATAAGCAATGCTCCGACTTTGACTTCCTTTCTATCTTCTTCATCACCCAAGTTGACCAACTCTACAGGTTCTTCAAACGGTTGAATTACTTTCTCATCATGCTCAAGCAAACGGGAAATTTCAACAGGAATCTCTTCATCATCCTCCTCTTCAGCTCTGAACACAGGGAATTCAAAGTTGGGAGAGGGCATAGGATCATTGTTTTCGATGGTTAAGTCATGGATTAATCTGCACATATGATTATGCTTTATTTTAGAAATCGATTTGTGCAAATAAAACAAAAGGTTATTATATTTCCTATTACTACCAATTAATTTTCATTATTATTTCCCAGAAAAGTGAAAATAAAACAGTAGTGGACAAAATAACATTTTATTCATTGACGGGAAATATTTGAAACAAAGGGCCCAGGCATTTCTCTTTTGCCTTGGGCAGAGCAAAAGGAATTATTTTTCATAGCCCGACACAAAATACTTTTTGCCTTGGGCAGAGCGAATTTTTCAAAGAAAAACAAAATAAAACATTACTCGGAAATATGCATAACAACAGGAACATCAACAGCTATCCAGTTTTGGCAAGCCAACCTAGGCATCACAAAATCGGGCAAATCTTCCTCGGAATCGTCTTCTATGATAGCATCAACCTCAGGATGTATAAACCCTGCACTTCGGAAAACCTCTTGAATCGGACGAACAACCACATCCTTCTTGACTCTTGCAGACACTGGATGAAAACCAAGACCTTCCCCAGATTTGTTCTCGGGCAAAGTCAACACCTGGCCCCATCCTTCGGCCGAACCACTTTCCACCACTCGTTGCGCATCCTCAAAAGAAGAAATGGATGCCCCTTGCTTCTTCACTGCATTCTTGGCAACAGATAAACCTTAGAACTGGGTTCCAACATCCTCGTCAGCATCAATAAAAGAGAATGATGATAAATGGCTTACCACCATAGCCTGCTCTCCCCCAATCATCACTAGCTTCCCATGCCTCACAAACTTCAGTCTCTGATGGAGCGTGGAGGTGACTGCCCCTGCATCATGGATCCATGGACGACCCAATAAGCAACTGTAGGCAGCACGAATATCCATCACTTGGAAAGTGATTTGAAAAGTATGGGGACCAATTACTATAGGGAGATCCACTTCACCAATGACTGTCTTCCTAGAACCATCAAACGCTTTAACAATTACTCCACTAGGTCTCATAGGAGCACCTGGATATGAAAGTCGAGATAATGTAGTTTTGGGCATCACATTCAACGACGAACCTGTATCCACCAACACACTTGATAAGGTATCATTTCCACAACTTACTGAGATATGCAAAGCCATATTATGGTTTCTCCCCTCCTCCGGGAGTTCTTCATCACTGAAACCAAGATTGTTACACGAAGTAATATTTCCCACAATCCCATCAAACTGGTCAACCGTCACATCATGATCCACGAACGCCTGGTCCAAGACCTTCATCAAAGCTTCTCTATGGGCACCAGAATCTCTCAGTAAAGCAAGCAAAGAAATCTTGGAAGGAGTTTGCAAAAGCTGGTCTACAATCTTATATTCACTTCTCTTGATAAGCTTCAGAATCTCATCATCCTCAGGGCGAGGGATAGGTTCACTGGATCGGCATATCTCAACCCTTGGTTCAACATTTCTCACTGGAACTTCTGCAGGTATGGGTCTCCTGACTTGAACTTCTGGTCTCTTCAAAGGTACTGCTGCAAAAACACGTCCACTTCTCGTAACTCTACTCACATCAGCAATGTTAACAAAAGACGGTCTTGTTGGTATAGGGACTTCTACCCCATTCTCAATCATTGTGGCATTATACTTATACGGTACAGCTTGGTCTGAGTTGTAAGGCACATGACCAGGTGGGTAAATAATCAAAGGATCAACAGGTGCAGTCTGACTGTCGTAAGCGATCTCTACTGATTCAGGCAAATTGTATTGTGGTATGATAACATTCACTTCATCCTCCGGATTTCTATCATATGTAATAGTGATAACTCTTTGGTCTAGCAACTTCTAAATATCCTCCTTCACAATAGGATAATCAACCTCTCTTGAACAAAATTCACAAACATCATAATCATGTTGATGCCTAACAAAGGCAAGTCTTCTCAAACTCTGATGTAACCTGATCAACGACTCTCTTATGTGCTCAACTTGAAAAACTCGAAACTTTCCCGGACAACCTTCCACCATATTCACTGAAGCTGCCCCATGTCGAGGCAAAGGATTATCTCTAACATTTGGATTAACATCCTTGAAAGACAAGATACCATTCTTAATCAACCTCTGCACGTCCGCCTTCAGAGCAAAGCAATTCTCAAGGTTGTGCCCCGGCGACCCTTGATGATATTCACAAAACTGATCCGCCTTGTACCACGGAGAAGTACTGTTTGGTGCGACAAGAGGAGGCTTTGTCGTTATGAGATTCTTTCTGATAAGAGCAGGGAACAATTCAGTATAAGTCATAGGAATGGCATCGAACTGCAGTTTTCTGGGTGAACGGTTCTGATTGTTGAATGGATAAGCCTGTTGTCGAGGCTGCTGCTGAAATGGTCGTTGTTGAGTTGGTGGGGTTTGATGAACTGGGGTCATCAAAGCTGGGCGGACAGCCGGAGTGACTGCCGCAACGTGAGAGTAACCTCTCCTTGGTCTCCCTGGGAACAATGCGCTGACATCCTGCTCTTTTCTTTTCGGGAAAATACTTCCAAACTTCTTAGTGCTGCTAGACGGACTTCCTTCTTTAACCAAACGCCCTTCACGAATCCCTTCCTCTAACCGCATGCCCATGCTTACCATTTCGGTGAAGTCACTGGGTGCGCTGGCTATCATTCTTTCATAGTAAAAGGAACCTAAAGTCTTCAAAAATATCTTAGTCATCTCTTCCTCCTCAAGAGGTGGATAGATTTGAGCAGCAATTTCACGCCACCTCTGGGCGTACTCCTTAAAAGATTCCCGGTCTCTCTGCGACATCGCCCGGAGTTGATCCCTGTCCGGTGCCATGTCAACGTTGTACTTATACTGGTGAACAAAGGCTTCGCTAAGATCGTTGAAGTTGCGGATCCGAATACTGTCTAAACCCATATACCACTTTAGAGCAGCACCCGTCAAACTATCTTGAAAATAATGAATCAACAAGTCATGATCATCGGAATACGTAGACATCTTTCTCACGTACATTGTCAAATGACTTCGTGGACACGAATTACCCTTATATCTTTCAAAGTCTGGTACTTTGAATTTTGCTGGAATCTTGACATTCGGAACTAAACAAAGGTCGTGCGTGTTCTTCCCAAACAAATCCTTCCCCTTTAACGCTCTAAGCTCCTTCTACATTTCTTGGAACTGATCTTGAAATTCTTCCATTCTATCAAAGAGACCCAAACTTTCAGCAGGCTCGGCAGGATAAGTAGGTTCATTCAAGTATGGCACGGAGTGGACCACAGGAGCGACAGTTGTCATTATCGGTTGCGGAAAAGGTGTCACAGACGGAATTACTGGCGGCATGGCAGTTGTCTCTGGCTGAGGAAGAGACAAAGCAGGTTGAAATAAAGATTGTACGGCAGGCTGATACCCCTCTGGCACAAAATTGTAAGGCATTCCCCACGGGAAACCTTTCGACATCTGATGCTGAAGCAGAGAGTTGATTTGAGTCACGGATGTTGGAACGGTGACAATCTCGGAAACCACTGGAGTTGAAGTCTGAATCTCAGCAGCTGTAGTCGATGGCTGATTCTGAACAGCCACCAAACTTTCCACTAACGCAGTTAAATTTTCCATCTCGACACGAAGGGTAGCAACCTCCCCACGAAGCTCATGGTTTTCCTGTTCCAAATCTTCCATTTTCCTCTGACGATTGGCTCGAGTGTCGTATCGGTGAGACAGCTTGACAACCTTTTAGAGTGGAAAAAGAACAAGGATAAGACTCTAGAAAACACGTGAAGTGGAATGTTGAATGATGCATGATGTGTGATGCAAATGATGATTCATTTTAATAGTTTTTCAAGGAAATTTGATAATTTTGCATACATCAATGGTAAAGGAATTTGGAACAACAAAAACTCAATCCATTAATTGAAAATAGTCAATTACAACTTACAATCTTGGAAACAACAACACAATAAATTACAACTTTGGGATAACAACCCAATAATAAAAGCAGTAAATTACAACTTCGAAACATGAAATCCAAAATAAAGCGATAAATTACAACTTTGGAGCATTAAAGCCCTTAATAAAGCAATAAATTACAACTTTGGGACATGAAGTCCTAAATAAAGCAATAAATTACAACTTCGGAACATGAAGCCCTTTTACAGAGTTTTACAAAATGACATCAATAAAATAAAACTAAAAGCTAAAGATCACTCAGAATCATCAGATGAGGGACCAAACACCAACTGTAACCGGAGCTTCTTGATCTTCTCTTCATAAAAGTCTTCCATCTCTTTCTTCTCAGCTACCAGTCGATCAATGATTTCCTTCTGCGGATTAGGAACAAGAGCAACGCTTACCGGACCTTCCTTCTTTCTCTTCCTCTCACTAGCATACTTCTTCAGTAAAGCGTCCTTTTGACGAAGTTTCTCATCGTGATCAATAAACCAGCCGTCTTGAATAAAGAGCAACTCCTCCTTTTCCTTTAGCTGTCGAGTCAGGACTCGATTCTCATATTCAGACATATGGTACTTTTCTTTCCAAGCATCCCTCTCGGACTTCATCCTAGCCATATTTCCTTGGTATTCTCCTATATTCGCGATAGGGATAACAACAGATAATGATGCAACGGTAGGGAATAAAGGTTTCTCAAGTTTATAGGGCATCTTGAGAGCACAAGCCCTAGCACAGACCCACTGTAGGTAAGGCTCCAAAGAAACGGCACCCCTATGTCCTAACATGTCTCTCCCTTTCCTATGGATGTGGCGCCAAGCTCCTTCGATCTCCCTCTTAGCTGTCTGATGATCTTGTCCTTCCTGTAGAAAGAAACCACTCACATGGATGTTGTTTGGTTTATCTCTCATCGGGTACCCAAACTGACGGCACGCGAGAACAGGGTTATAGTTAATTCCACCTCTCGTACCGAGGAGAGGCACGTTAGGAAAAGCACCACAGCTATCGATGATCTTCACGTCATAGTAAACTCGATTATACCAATCAATGTCGAAATGAATGAGAGCCATAATCTTTGGCGCCCATCGCGGCTCCTTCTCGAGATCCCAGAAAACATCAGACCCCGGTAGATGCGAGACATACCACTGATACAGCAACGGTGCACAACAAATAATCATCCCTCCTTGATAAGAGTTTCGAAGATGGATGGAGTAGTAGGTATCTCCGAGCAGCGTAGGGACCGAATTTCTAATCAAGAAAATTCTGATGGCGTTGATGTCCACAAACTTATCAACATTAGGGAACAATAATAGACCATAGGCGAGTAAAGCAAACACGTCTTCAAAGGCAACAATATCTCTTATCTCAGCAAAATGACAAGCTTTCCTCAACAAAAACTGCGCAGACAAGCCTCAGATTCCCCTTTTTGTAGTCATGTTCTCCTCTATCTCTGATTTCTTCAGGTGGATGATGGTCGCTATCTCGTGAGATTTGGGCTCCTCTTCTAATCCAGAAAAAGGAACACAGTCGGTGATCGGCAAACCAAGTATGTAAGAATACTCTTCTAAGGTGGGCATCAACTGGTAATCCGGAAAGGTGAAACATCGGTACAAAGGATCGTAGAATTGAACCAACGTATTGAGTATGCCTTCCTTCATCTTGCGCTTCATGAGAGGTATAATGGACCCATACTTCTTCTGAAAATCCAACGGGTTCTCGATCTTCGGAATCAAACTCTTCAGTTCTTCAATCTCTGGCTCCTTAAAACTAAAGCTTCGAGTATTTCTCCTTCCAAATTCCATAATAACCTGAGATGTCTGCAAAAATCATTCCGAAGTTCCTTGAAAAACAAGTTTTTTACAAAGATGTTGATGAATGCATGAATGAATGATAATGCAACAATCACACACAAGTTCACAAACATGGGGTTCAAAGGTTCAACGTTCAGCATGGAGTCGAGGGTAAAGTCCACCCAAAGGTATGTACTAATGGTTCAATCACACCTGTAAGACAAGGTTCTAAGAGTTCCCAGAGTCTACATTCCTCCTTCGGGTATTACCAACGTTTTGATTACTCAATAATTAGCAATATTCTCAAGAGAAACTCGTCCGAGCGTAGCATCGCGTAACAACTACTTCCGAATTACTCTGTTATAGTCTCCGCGCTACACCTAAAAAGGCCAAGATAGGTTAGGGTTCTACGGTCCTCAACTTCTCGGGCTCCTAGGTCGAAAATAATAATGTCTTCCCGATTACTCGGTAAACAAATATTAAGTTCAAGAGGGCCTTCCATTGAGTGGGGGATCTCATGCCTCCTTCTTCGGGATTACTCCCTCAAAGTTAACATGACTGTACCGCCCGTCCTATTCCCTAAGTGTTACTTAATCCGGGTATAGGATTCGTCCTTTGCAAAAAAACCCAAACACCCCAATTTAAACACATAATCAAGCAAATCAAATAATAATAAATCAGATAAAACAAACTAGGCTTAACCCACTTAGGGATGGACCAGCAAGAGGTCAATCTTTCCCCAGCAGAGTCACCAATTCTGTAGCGATAAAAAATGTAGCGGGGTAAATCGGAGATCGAATTATTGATTAATTCGTCTCACAAAAGCAAGAGTCGCCACCACGCTTTATTGTTTCCAAGGGAAAAGGGAAAAGAGCGAAATAAAACCCTAAATATGCAATGTAAATAATACTTTTTAAAAGTAATAAAAATACAAGGCGTTTTGAAAAGAGATCTATGGTTCGGGGGTTGGTTATACAATGGGAAGATATTAGCACCCAATGCATCTATAGTACTCTATAGGAACCTTTTGAAATATCTGTTTATTAAAATTGTTCGTTTGGTTAAAAATAAATCGTTTTGGCCGAAAAAGGGGTGCGGACGGGTTTTCAAAGAGGCGACGACCTAATGTCGAAGTTTTTGCTTAAAAGGTATAAGTTTTGAAGAGATTGAATATTTGAGGAAAAAATTATCCTAAGTTTTAATGAAATGCGAATGTTCGCGCGATTAGACTTGAGGACATGAAGTCGACAAATTTAATCGTTTTCCCCTTGGATTTAGAAGTAATCAGAATAAACAAGTAAATATGAAATAATTAAACAGAAAAATTATGCGGATAATGATATATAACAATTAAATAAAAGACTAAGTGTGTGAACGTGCATTTTTGGATTTTTGTTAATATTAATGAAAAGAATATGTTTTAATAGTTTTCATTTTTTACGCATTTTTAATATGGATAAAGGTAATGAGAATTAATTAAGGAAAACAAAAATATTTTTTAAGCTTTTTAAGTTTCTATTTTTTTAAATATTTTTTAGAGTTCTATATAAGGCATTATTTTTTTTAGTAATCATTAAATAATCAAACTAAATGAATACTTAAAAAACTAACTTAAACCTAATTAAAAAAGGGATATTTAAAATTACCAAATAAATCTAAAATTAAATTTAATAAACAAAAGGTAAAATGATTAAAATGTTTTAATTAAATTATTAATTGATTAAGCTACTAATTAATTTAAACTAAGTTAGTAATATTTCTAAAAAAAACTAAAAAAGGAATAAACAGAAAAAGTGTATATAAAAACAAAAGGCTAAATGGACAAATAAATATGGGCCAAAGGTGTCTAAGGGACCTAATCAAAACTGAAGACAAGGGGGGTGCATTAGAAAACTCGTTTGGGCCTAGGCGTTGGGGTTCAGTCCAATTGTTTCATAATTGTTTTTTAGGGTTAACATTGTTTGGTAATTGGGATTAGGGTTTTTGGCAGAGCGACGCTCATACTTCTTGCATCGTCTTCTTCGTTTACGTCTTCTTCGTTCGCGTTCTGCTTCTCTGAGTTCTCCTTCGTCCCAAAGGCCACCGGTACTCCATATCTCCCTCTTCCCTCCAGCAAAGCAAACGGCGATGGATTCACGGTACGATCAAATTCCTATTCGTTTTAGGGTTTGTTACAATTTTTTGCATGTGTTGATTTATGCCTATTTCTGATTCTAATTTCGTGTTTATGTGATTATTGAGATATTATGAAAGGAAAAAGAAGGTGGAAAAGCTACCTGGAGAAGGAGGAGGGAGGGTTGAGTGCGTAGGAGGCCGGGACAAAGTTGACGTTGTGGGCTCGCTCCAGTTGTCGGTACTCTGTATTTATCTTTCTTCTCTTCTTCTATTTCCGTGTATTGGATGCTTGGTTGCCTTGAAAACTTTCCCTATCTTCCTCTTCATTGTGTTGATGCTGTACTGTTTCTTTCTTCTTCTCGCTATTGTTGCTTTCTAATGGCCTATGATGATATACTGATGCCTTTGCGTTGCCTCTGTATGTCTTGAATGCTATGTTGCCTTGGGTACCATTGCTGGAATGCTATTGTTTGATTAGCTTGCCCTGTTCTTCTTTCTGCTACTGTATGCTTGGGTTTGGTTTTTGGGCGTGTATGGTTTTAGGCTATTACAGGTTGCACTGGTTTTGATTTAGGCCATGTTTATGTGACAGGTTATTGGTCTTATGCAGTAGGTGTTGATACAGGTTGTATTGGTTTTGATACTTGAACTGGTTTTGGTTCTACTGGTTTTATGCAGTAGGCGTGTATGTTGATAGCCTTTGGTTTTAGGCCATGCTGTTGTTTATATTGGAGGTAGCAGGTTTGGAATGGTTCTTACTGGTTTTTATGCAGTAGGCGTGGTATATGCAGGTTAATGGTTTGGACAGTAGGTAGAGGGTTTTTATGATTGAGGTTTATGGTGTTTATGGTTATATGCAGGTTTGACAGTAGGCTATGGTTTTTATGATTGAGGTTTATGGTGTTTATGGTTATATGCAGGTTTGACAGTAGGCTATGGTTTTTAGGCCATGTTTTTTGATGGTTTTGAAAATGGTAGGTTTTTGAACTGGTTATCTTGATGGAAATTGGTTTATATTGTAGTATTGTTTTACTGAATGCTTTTGGCAGGGTTTTTCTTCTCTTCTTTGAAGGGGTTTGCTTGTTATCTTATAACAGTTTGGCCTGGTTTACGTTGCAGGCTTAGGTTTGAATATTTTACAATATTCTCTTGGCCTCTGCACAATACTGCTTCATATGGTTTGTTTGTATTCTTATTCATGCTTCTTTCCTCTTACTGACTGTGTTACTGCAGTTTGTTTTGTATCCACTTCTGCCTAAACCAAAACCTGTAAAACCAACTTTCTACCTCTCTTCTCTCTCCTAAGTACCATTTGATACATTGAAATGATGTATTGTACTGTATGTTCTGAAATTGCATAGGCTGGAACATGATGTAAATGGAAATAAATTATGCTTGCAAAAATTGTTTTGAACTGCATATTTCTTTTGACTTCTGCATGGCACAGTGGGAGCCTATTTGTTTTGGACTCTTCCTATGTGCATGGCAAAGGTTTACGTTGGCCTTCTTTTGAACATGTCATGTTTATGCATATGCTGTTGCTTTTTGTATGCTGTGTATATTTTTGAAATATGCATTTTTTGACAAAAGAAATTATGCATATGCAGTTGACCTTTTTTTTTTTTAAATGCAATTGATTTTAAATATGCAGTTTTGAAAAATAAAATGAATTTGTGCATGTTTTAAATTGTGCATTCATTTATGAAAATAAAAATTCCTCCCTTTTTTGTGAACCGGGAGAAATCCCGTGATTTACAAAAAAGGGTAAACTGATTCCAGCCGTTTGCTTTTAATGATGAACGCTTAAGATTAATTTTCTGCTTTGAATTGTTTATTTATTTCTAACTTTTTCTTTTAATTGTTTTGCAGGTGAAATTAAATGAGCAAACGGAAAAGCATTGGATAGAAGATTTAGAATTAGAATCTTAGAAAAATAGTTCTATTTTACTTTAAACTTTTTATGTAATTTGTTATTATAAATATTTTGTAAATAATACAATATTTAAATAACAATTGTAATAAAATAGAATAAAGTGAAATAAAATTCTATTATTTTCCCAGTTAATTCTTTTTCTTTCCAATTATATATTTATCGTTTATAATTCTTTAAATTGTATAATAATTGAAAATCAATTTCAATCACTTAAATTCAGAATAATAAACAAATAAATAAACATCATTGATCAATTAATAGTTTCAATTATTTAATTCATTATTCATAATTTTCTAAATTATAATAATTGAAAATAGAATTTCAATTTTTTAACTTAGAATGATAAATAATTAAATAATCACTGTTGACCAATTAATAAACCTTTTTTCAAATGTTTATTTCATTATTCATAAATCTTTAAATTATATAATAACCGAAAATAGATTCCAATTATTTAATTTTAAGATAATAAATAATTAATAAACCTTGTTTGATCAATTAATAAACCTCTTTTTCAATATTTATTTTATTATCTATAAATCTTTAAATTATATAACAATTGAAAATAAAATTCCAATTATTTAAATTTAAGATAATAAATAATTAATAAACATCGTTTTAGCATGAATCGATTAATAAATTTAGCGTTCAAAAATAAACAGCTCTCGATTCGAAAAAGTTATGAATTTTAAAAATCAAAAGATCAAAACACTTGCAATGTAATGATGTAGATGAGAGATGATATCTTAGGTCAAAATTTGGGGTACAACACCTTCATCACTCACGATCCACCCTTGACGGAACCACGAACCGTAGCTCATAACTGCCGCCACTGGAATCTGGAGAGGGATAAGAACAACGATGTCGCCGGACCTGGTTTTGATTTAGGGTTCATTGTGTTGTTGTTGTTTTGCGCGTGGGGTAAGATAGACGAAGAGAAGTGAGAGGCGGAAAGAGAAATGAGAAGAAGTTGAGAAATAGAGGAGGAAGTATAATATGGATTTAGGGTGAGAAAGAGTTGAGTTTTAATCCCAACTGGGCCTCGTTTGGAATTCCAAAGCCCAGTACAAATTACTTATACATCACCCTTTTTTATTTTTCAGCTGATAAGTAATTTTTTATTTGGGCCTTATCTCCTTAAACCCATTTTCTTATATTATTCATATATATGTGTTATCCCGTTTTTTTGGGGCCATTGTTGTTACTTTTTCCAAAGCCTAGTACGAATTTGCTATTAATCGTCACCCCCTTTTTTTATTACTTTGCTAACCGCGTTTAAAAACATACCCCCTGGCTAAACGGGCCAAGTCTAATATCTAGACTTGGACCCATACTTCCTGCACCCCCAATATTACTGCTTAGTTCTGAAACGCACCCCCTTATCTTTTGGGCCTGAATTCAATATCTGAATTCATGCCCCTTCTATCA
Organism: Vicia faba; assembly: GCA_948472305.1. Classification (NCBI taxonomy): domain Eukaryota; kingdom Viridiplantae; phylum Streptophyta; class Magnoliopsida; order Fabales; family Fabaceae; genus Vicia; species Vicia faba. The sequence continues at coordinate 41,634,961 of OX451740.1, forward strand.
ACACGTTATTTACTGCCTCAATTATAATTACACCCCCCGCGTTTTAATTTAATTTTCTTTTATTATTTTATCATCATTTTAATTTTTATATTTTATTTTTATATTTTAATATTATATTTATTATTCATTATAAATCAAATTAATTATTTTAAACTCATTCTAATATTCTTTATTTATTTGCATTAAATTATATTTTTAAATCATGGATTTAAATAAGATATTTTCTACGATTAATATATTTAAAAATACTCAACCAAATACCAAATGATTTTCCTAAATCAAATCAATTCAATAAATAATTTTAAAAAAAAATTGCAAATATATTTAAATCGACTGCGCGCTTTGTCTAAAAATCTCCGCTACTCCCAACGCCTAGACAAAACACATGGGAAATTCAAATATATTTTGTAACTCATAAAAAATACAAACAAAACTGCGAACTACGAAATGAGACTCTGATACCTCCTAAGAGGATACGTAGGCATACAATAAAAATCGTGGCGAGTTTCCCTAACTAAAATTCAAACTATTTTCCCCTAATAATAATTAAAACCTTTTTTTTTAAAAACACGCTTCTAAACCTAGTATCCTTGAAAACAAGGTAGATAAGGGGTGCCTAACACCTTCCCCTCGTCTAGAACCGAGTCAAACCTAGAATCTCTGAATCTCTTTAGGATTATTCTTTTATACTCCATTCTTTTAGGATAAAAATTAACGGTGACGACTCTTATTTAAAAACTAGTTACAACATATGTCTTACAAATCAGATATATATTAGGTTTGGTTGCTTCTTTTTTCTAAAAATACAAATCTGGAAGGTAGTGATCCTCTTTGAACAAAAATTTGCTAACCATCATCATCACCATCACCTTAAGGATTGTCCAAACATTTTCTCAAAATCATTTCTAGATTTTACAAACAAATAAAACTTGAAAATCTTAAATCTGAAATTGAAAAATAACAACATCAAATCTGAATCGTAGAACAACAATATCAAATCTGAAATCACAGAAGAACAACATCAAATCTGCAAATCTTAAAAAAACTGAAATTGAAATTATTTTTCTTGAAATTTTGATGACCTTGAAGATGACTATATGTTAAGTCACATGCCACGCGTACAAACAAACGCTACTTCAGATGTCAGAATGGAAAATTTAACGTTGTTTATAAAAATTAGACGAAAATGACTAACGTGAACCTTTTTGAACAATTAAAAGACCACTTTAAAACTTTTTAAAGATAAATTACCATAATAGACCACGAGGTAAACTTAAGGAACCAAAAAAGATATTTTATCATTATTTTATAATATTAATAAATCATTAATAAACTTTTTTTATCATATCCTTTGACATTTATTATTCTTTTTTATTTAATTTTTAAAATTTATATTTTTTTGTATTATTAATGAATTTCTCATACCATTAATTAAGCACAATTTTGTAAAATCCCTTATATTTTTTCTTTTTTATAAATCGTAAAAATATCTAAATGATTTATAATAAAAAACAGAGAAAATAATTAATTTAAAATTATCATAAAATTGTTTATTTCTCGTGATTTTATTCTAGATGTGTATTAAATTACCTTTTTTTTTTAAATTACTAATATTAATAAAAGGTATATTTGAGAAAATAACATAAATATATTTAATATTTTAAAAGAATTTAATATTTAAAGAAACATTTATTTATTTATATAATTAAAGATGAAAAATAATTAAAAAAAAACTTTTTTCCATTTGAATTCATATTCAATAGAAAAATGATACTACATCATCTTCCAAAACAATAATTAAAATAAAATAAAGATATTTTCAAAGAAAGAAAAAAAGTCCAGAAAGAGTGAATTGTGGTGGATTGTCCGAATTTGTTGTTTCCAATTCCAAAAATTCATTTCCCGAAATTCATTTCTAGAGAGAGAGAGAGAAAGCGCATACATAGAGACAGACACTTAGAGCGAGAAAGACACACACGGTCGCCGCTATTGTTATTGTTTTCTTTCGAACTTCAGCAGCAGCAGCTGCTTCACCAACAATCCTCTCTTTCTCTCTCCTCCACCCTTCATCCATGGTATTCAATTCTTCATTGCCCATTTCTTTTTTTTTTATCTTATTGTTCCGTGTATGCTTCGTGTTGTTCATTCCAATGGTAAAGTTTTCGTTTTTTATTCTTATCATCTACTTTATTGCTAGCTGTTTTTTACTTTTTTGAATCAGATTTTGTTTTTTTCTATCAATTTTAGGACTGTGTTTCATACTTCTCTTTACTTTTTTTCATGAAATTTTTTATTATTTTTGTATGAATTTTAGGAGTATTTTTCATTCTAAAGCTTTGGTAGAGATGAATGGAAGTTAAGATAATTAATGAATGAATGAATGAATGAATGGATGAATGATATTGGTGTCTGTGACTGTCACAATTTTCATGCTTCAATTTATCTAAGGTTATGTTGATTTTCAATTTCTGTTATTGATTGTTCTAGGGGAAATTTATTAGTTGTGATATTAATGTATTGATTTTGTTTTATTTTATCAGATTGGAATTAAGACTTGTATTGCTGCTGAACCAAGACTTACTTGATTCAATTCAATTGAATGCTGTTGTGGAGGTGGTATGACAGAAACTTATTTTCGGGGATCTGGTCGTATCGCGAAGAAGTTGAAGCCACGTCTGTTGGATTCGGCACCTCGCGATAAGGTTAATAATGAGGGGGTGGAAAGCGGAGACAAGTTTGATGAAATGCCTGATTGTGTTGTTCTTCATATTTTGTCGTTTATGGAAACGAAGGATGCTGTCCGGACTTGTGTTTTGTCGAAAAGGTGGACGAATCTTTGGACTTCAATTCCGTGTTTGAATTTCAACAGTAAATCGTTCGCACGGTTGGCTGATTTCAAGAAATTCGTTATGTGGGTCCTTTTCCGCCGAGATTCATCTGTTGTGAAGGTTCTTACTTATTGCCGTGCTGGAGTGGAATATGCGACGGATCAAAACCTATTTAATAAGGTCATTGATCACGCAACGTCACATGGCGTTGAAGAAATCGTAGTCAATCTTAGGGCGAAAGCCGTTGGCAGCCCGCCCGTTGACATTCCTTTGTCATTGTTGAAGTGCAAAACCTTGAAAAGACTTGAGTTAAGAGATTGCCATCCTACAAAACCCGAATGGCCCGTAATGTGCATACCGGCAAAAAAGCTGTTGCATTTGGAACATTTTACAATGGATACAACTGATATTTCAAATTCCTTTGCTAGTTTAGCAAACCTTTTCGGCTTTGCAACATTGACGACTTTGAATCTAAGCAACTTGACTCTGTGTTGCACGGAAAACGAATCTCTGAATCCATTTGAAAATTGCGTCAATTTGAAGAATTTGCACTTGAGAGAAATTTGCTTTAAGTCGGACGTAGTTCCTAAGGATTTCGTGATATCTGCGCCCCAACTCAATAACATGACTATGTCGTGCACCCGTTTCAAATGTAAACTCGTTGTTTCTGCACCAAAGCTTATCAATTTCAGCTACTTATATGCTTCTTCTTGTGCCTTCTTTGAGTTTAGTATGCCCTCTGTCGATGCCTTGATCATTGATATCCGCGAACCAAATTATCAATTGAAAGAACCTCATCAGAGGCCGGGAGAAAAGTCTCCACATGGTGTGATCAATATGGTTCGGGAACATCACGATGCCGAACTCTCCTTCTCTACCGCTATGGTATAAGATAAATCTCGCAAAACATAATTTGTTTGCCTTAACGCCATATTGTTTCTAACCCATTTGTTTCCAGGTTTCATGCGGGACTACTGTCATCATACCAAAGGAAGACTGTTCACCTTTTAATGAATGGAAATCGGTGAATTTACGCGTCGGATCAACGTACAAAATCTTCATCAACAACTTTTACCATATAACTGCATATTTTCGAAGTTGCTCTAAGCGTGACGACTTTGAGATTTTGACGATTTAGAAGGTATTAATATATCTTTGCATCCTCTTATATCATGTTTTTCTTTATGAAACAGAAATTGGTATGATGAAATAGTAAGAATACTCAATGTTGTTAAAAAACCGCTATAGCGGTGCCATACTGCTATTGCATAGCCGAATTTTAACAATCCTCTATTTTCCGCTATCTATTGATAACACTGATACTACTGAACATGTTAGGGTTGATGATTTTTACTGATTGATTGAAACAGTGAAATATGAAAATCAAGTGCATGTTTGGTATCATGACGAGTTTGTCAGAATCACAATGAACCGCCGTAATTTTTCATCGGCTTTTAAAACCGTCACTCCATTTTATTGTTTTTATTCAAGTTAAATTTCAAAGTTCTTGTTTTTATGGTACATTATGATAATAATATGAATTTCTTTATCATTATTAGTATTAGTATTCATACTATTTTCATCTACTATTATTCTTTCCAATATTGATATAGATTTCAAAGTTTTTTATTGTTCATTAAACTATCAACTTTTGATTTTTTTCCCATTTTCTTTAATCTAGTTGAAGGAGATTCTGGAGAGGAGATTCTGGTGTACAAGTTGTACAAGGATGAGTGCTTGACTTGGCTGTATTTTGCATGGGGAATAATTTGAAGGAGAATATACGCCAAATATTTGGCAATTTATAGAGATTAGAAACAATGAAATATAAATTTTTATACATTTTGGTCTATAAATATTGGTTATTTGGTTATTTTTTATGAAATTTATTTTCTTTGGCAAAGGGATGTGAAATTTTGGGGAGTAAAAGTTTCATTATTATTATGTCAATGGTATAATAAAAATTTCTTACAAGAAGAAATTGTGCATTTCTTTAATAATCGAAACATGTTTAATTGGAGGGGTTTACTGAAAAAATTTCCCTGATAGTATGTTTTGGACAAAAAAATATTTGAACGGGAAATATTTAATTTTAACTTTGATTTAATTATGTTCTATTTTTAATAATCACAGGGTTCAAAACTGATTTTGTACGGCTAGTGATTTGTCGTATACTAGTAACTCTTAATGACAAAAAAGTCCAACAAGATGCACTGAAGTAGGTGAGTGAAAATATATGATTTGGTCATTGAAGTAGGTGAGTGAAAATATATGATTTGGTCATCATGTTGAATTGTTGAATTGCGAGTGCGTCTTTCAGTAGAGTCTACAACCGGAAGGTCTAAGATTTTGCTTGAAATTATTTGTTACATAGGGAACTTTTTAAATTTACAAGGTTGAATTAACTCTTGCATATAAGAATGGATAGAGAAGGCCCGACTTCTCTCTAAGCCAAAAACAAAAAAACACCTTTTCTTATCTTGACCAAACAAACACTGAGTCACTGCTTAGGTTTTGCATAATCATGTTCTACGACAAGTTTAGAAGCGGAAATTCGGAGTGGAAGCATGTTTCAAGGGGAAGAAGATAGGAGTTGGGAGGGAAGATGAAATGGAATACTAGCAAAGGTAGATTCAAAGAGAATAAGGTTGCTCTCAATACAATAATGTTCTTTTTTTACGGAGATACCGGAAGACTTTGGTACAAAAGAGATGTATGTGATTTTTAAGGATTTTGAGGAGATTGATGAAGTCATCATTCCACCAAGAAGAGACAAGAGGGGAAAACGATTCGGGTTTGTTAGATTTTTTAACATCAAAGACGGTAGGATGATGACCATTAAGTTGGATAACATAATCATATGTACAAGGAAAATACATGCCAACCTGCCAAGATTTGATCGGGAGTCTAGTGGGGAAGAGGGTAAAGGGAAGTTTCAGCACCGACAGGAGGTACCTGCGAAGGAAAAAGTGCAGAATAGGGGCGTCAACGTACAAAGAGTGCAAACAGGTAACTCGAAAATTTACACTTAGATTGTCAGAGATAATTAAACTATCAAACAAAGGGAGACTGGAATGGAGCATGCAAAGAAATTTCCTTTTGCACATTTGGAATTCAACTTGGAGTCGTCAGACTTAGAAAGATTTCATAAAGCATTCGTAGGCGTGGTGGAGAATCCAGGAGTAACGTATAACTTGCAAGAATATTTCAGTATGGAAGGGTATTTCAGTGTGAAAGTTACGCCACTTGGTGTTAATTTATGTTTATTAGAAGAAAGGAAATCACGGGAGTTGTCAGCACTGATTGCTGAAGCCTCAGATTGGATAAATAAGTGGTTTGTGAAAATAAGGCCTTGGTTGCGATTTTTTGGTTTACCTTGTCATGCATGGCTTCCAAAAGTTTTTGACTTCGTGTCAAAACCGGTGGGACACTATGTTTACTCAGATGAAGCTACTACAAATCCCACCAATGTGGATGTGGCTAGAATTCTCATCAGAATAAAATATTGCTTGGTTTTGAACGAAACATACAACATCTCTACCAACGGTGATGTATTCAACATCAAGGTGGTTGAAGACATCCATGGTCCTATGCGAATTGCAGTCAGATTTCCAGAGGCTAAAAGGAACGATGAATGTGAATCCGAGGAGAGTTCAGATGATGATAGCGGAGAATGGGACTCCAAATACTCTGTGGAGGATTGGGAAGAGTCTTTTGTCCAAAAGTCACAATAGACTGAGTCAGAAGTTATTAGGGATACGTAAAGTGTGTGAAGAAACAAATAATGTGATGTCAACAAGTGCGACGATGGAGCAATCCAAGAAAGCTGAGACGCCTCAGCAGACTTTGGAAAAGAAGCAACAACCTTTTGGCTGCAACAATTTCGATACAAATAATAACACCCAAGCGGAAATGTCAAGATGTTAGAGGTGGGGGGGGGGGGGGGGGGGAAGCTTAGCGATTGGGACATGTGCAAAAGGGTTGTGAGAGGCAAAAAGGCCCTTTCTGAAGGGGCTTGGATTGTTGGGCCTATTGTAACACAGAGTAAGAAGGCCCAATCTCTAAGGCTTGTGAAATCTCACAGATCTTTGGGTTTACTTGACGGTGCAGTGGCCTATGAGAGGGATTATGATCTTCATAATGTTACATGTGCACGTGGAAACTCAGATGAGGTTGGGTTCAACAAAGAAAACCTTGATTTTGAGATCTCAAAATCTTACTTCTCCGTACTAAATAGGCAGAAATCTAAGAGCAGTGTTGGGGTTTTTTTTAAGATTCACAACAGCTCATCATCATCAAAAGGAATCTCATCTCAATCATCAGAGGGGTCAACTCTTTGTAGTAATTCTATAAAGGGGAGTAGATCATCCAAGGGGAATCAAGGCTCGAAGCTAAGGGAGGAGGGGATATGGCGGAAAAGGTGTGGCGGGAGCTATCAAATTTGGAGGTCACAAGTGGGAGAAGAGATGAAGTGTTTGTGGAAGCAATTAGGGGTATAGAGTATAGAGATCAGGAAGGCTTGAAGGTGAGGCGGGAGAAAAAAATTAGTGTTGAAATGAATATAATGTCGTTTAACATTCAGGGGCGTGGTATCGCACATTGAAGCATATGAGATTGAGTCAAATGATTAGTAAGGGTTTGTTGCGCCCTAATTTTTTTTAGTCGCACTTTCACATCATATTTTGTTATTTGGTCACAATCATTAGTAAATATCTTCATTCATCATATTTTGCATCATTAATCGTATTTAAGTTGATCAAAAGTCTGTTTAAATCGACATTTGCATCATTTTGTAGTTGAAAAATACTCGATATTTCACTTCATGCATTTTTATCTCTTCTCATTTCTTGCATTGCTCCAAGTTGTTTCTATGTCGATAATATTAATATTTCGGTTTTACAGACAAACTGTTAAAAGCAATTCGATACTGTGCAGAAAATTGGCGAGAAAAATATTTCAAGTTTTCACCTTTTACTGTTCATTTTATGAATCTGCGTTTCGCGTAGATTATGACGGTATGCTCGCTTTATTTTTTCGGTACAGTTTAAAGTCTCGTTTTTTAACCGTAAACGTCTGTTTAACCTGATATTTTTATTCTCATTATATTCCGATTTTGACTTTTTGAATATTTTTTCTTTAATCTTTGTGACATTTAGTTTATTTTAATGTGTTCATTTCATTTTTTCGGATAAATTTTTGTCCGTTTTTTAATTGTTTTTTGTCATTTTGAGTCTTTATTTTTTATTCAGAAAAAATTCAAAAAAAATATTTTAATTTGAATTAATTTTTATACTTTCAGGTTTTTTAGTTATTTTTGTCATTAAAGGGATTTTCTGTCATAAAAAAATATTTATTACACTATGCTTGACTCTCATTGATTGTTGGCAACCATTGCAGATTGGTATAGAAAAAAAGATAATGAACGGATCTGATTGAAGAAGAAGTGAAATTTTCCTCTTTGATATGTCTATACAAAGACTTCTTTGTCTTTGTACATCACACAACAAAAAAAGAAAACCAACAATAATTCTCACTCCCTCTTCTCTCTTCCTAACACAACAAAAACACACAGTAACATTTTAACCCTTTACTCTCTATCCCAACCTTCATCTTTACCTTCTTCTGTAACTCCCTCCGCATCCTGCTATCACACAACATCAACCCCCCCCCCCCTCCTCTCTCCATCTTCAACATAACTCCTCTTCTTCAAACAACCTAACCTCCAACAATTTCGTCCCTGTCTCGCAATTCTAACTCGTTCCGTCAATCTTTCGACATCCTAGCCTCACCTTCGTTCAGTTCACACAACCCAGCGAACTCCCTTCACCGATTCAATCTCAGCATCATCAACTCCCCTTGTTTCCATTTACAACAACTTCACCTCGCCATCACTGTTCGAATCCAGCATCCCGTTCAATAGGAAATCATCATCGTTCCTCTTCCTCTTACACCAACAGCTTCCGCAATTTCCAGCCGCTCATCTCCCAACAACATCATCAGTTTCCACAGTTCCGAACACCAGCTCCTTCTACGCGAGACTACAACCACAATAGTACATCTGCTTCCTACTTCGGCAAGTTTCGGTAAATCTCGATATCACTTTGCTTTTGTTGTTTGTGAACTTGTCGTGCTGTTTGTATCTGAATTATAGTTTTGATATTAGTTTCGTTTTCGTTTGTGTTAACTCTAATGAATGAAGTTTCAACGACATTGTTATGCGAGTTAAACCTTAATGCTAGTCTGAATTTCATCTTGTATTTTTGTGTGTGCTGAATTTGGGATGTTGATGTTGTATGCATACAATTCAATTTGGATTTTGGTTTGTAGGGACCCAGTTGGCTGCACCAATCTTGTGCAGGATGGCAAATTTTATGCTTAGCTTGCTAGCATTTAGCTTGCCTTTTGAGGGCCAGCATTTGACTTGTCTTGCTGTGATGGTTTGGCAAACTTCATTGTCAGTAACTTCCAGTTCAGGGCAAGCCTCATTTGATCTTCCAAGAAATTTGTTGATCTCAGATGGAGAGAAATTAACCCTTCTTCCTCTCACATATACACATTCAAAGTCAGCTGACCTTCCATCAGCACAATCATCAGACAAATTCACTATGAATTCCTTGACCAGATTTTCATAGCATTTGGTAAATTTTACCACAGTCTTCATCAGTCCAGCAGCTTTAATCAGGTCCATGATTTCCTTGCAGTCCATGGCACCATTGTTTAGTTCTCTTTCCAAGGCTATTCTCTTCAAGCACACATACTTCCATCTGTTGGCATTTTCAGGGTGGTGAAATGAAATGTTGTCAGTGGGGACTTCAGGAACTCTAGCCATTTTGCTGGAAGGGAGCTTCCTTCTGAGAGGAATGTCTTCAGCATCAATTTCAAATTCCGATTCCTCATCAGAATCAGTAGGCTCAGGTTCTTTTCTCTTCTTTGTTATTGGTTGCCTTGCAGGTTTTGAGAGACTCCCAGCATGCACTTGGGCTTTCACCTTCCCTTTGGACAGTCCAGTCTTCACAGTACCAGTCTTCCCTTCAGACCTGGTTTTCTTATCAGCAGGTTTCTCTTTGTTCAGACCTTTTGCAGCATCTTGATTACCCTTCATGTTCATCATTCTCCTAGCTATGCTAGGGTTGACATTTGCAATCAGGTCATTGTCTGAGTATTCCTCATCCACATCAATAACACGTGGTTCAACATTCTTCTCTGAAGGGTTCTGAATATCATCCAGGTTTTCAGATGGTTTTTGAATGTTGTCATCTGGTGTCTCAACATTCTCAGAGACATCTGGATTTGCTTCAACATTTGGGCTTGCTGATTCTTGATTTAATGGAACAGAAATCCCTGGTACAGAGTGGTTCTCACTCAGGATTCTTGTAAAAAGCCTAGCTATTGCTTGGTGTACATGAGCTGATCCTTCCCTATTAGGTACAGAAGATGAAGGTTGAGAGGGATTACCGGAAGACGTCGCCTGAGACCTTCCTGCATGCCTTGTTCTCAGCTTTTTGACCTTGGAAGGGTTAGTTGCTATTTCTCTGAGAGGAGTAATCTCCAGGACTTCAGAATCCATGCATGAGGTGATTGCTCGAGAATCTTGATCAGATGATGAAGATGAAACGGTTGTCTTGGATGAGGATGAAGTTTGAGACATTTTGATTGACTTGGAAAACCAGTAGCAACTAGGGAGAAAACTTTGAATGAGAGAAAAAGAGATGTTGCAAAGTCGAGAGTGGAAGGAGGCAAATGTGTGTCTATTCAACTTCTTAGAAATTTTGAAAGAATTTGGGAAATATATGATTAACCCACTTAAAATAGACTTAACAAAAATAACTCCTTCAACCCTTGTTTTGAGCAAAATTAATTGCTATAATTTCTCATGTTGGCAAATACCCATCTTGCCCCTCAAGTTTTCAAGTTGATTTGCATCAAGAGCCTTGGTAAAAATGTCAGCCAGCTGTAGCTTAATGACACCATGTTCCAGTTTAATTGTCTTCTCCTCTACAAGGTCTCTGATAAAGTAATTTTTAAGGTCAATGTGCTTGGTCCTGCTATGCTGAATAGGGTTCTTGGAAATATTGATTGTATTCAGATTGTCACAATACAATGTCACAACATCTTGTGAGACATTATACTCAGTGAGCATCTGTTTTGTCCAGATAATTTGAGAACAGCTACTACCAGCTGCAAATATTTCAGCACAAAGTTGAAAAGGAATTCTTTTGACATGAATCATAGCTCTGGCAGATTCCTGTATGATCCTATTTTTCCTTCTGTCAACTCCATTTTGTTGAGGAGTTATAGGAGAAGAGAATTCATGACTAATTCCTTCTGAGAAACAAAACTTATTAAACTTGTTGTTTCCAAATTCCTTGTCATGATCACTTCTGATTCTGACAATACACCCTTATTTTTGAGTTCTTTTGCACAGTTCTTTAACAACTTCAAAGTTATTCACCACATCATAGACATATCTCTTTTCACCAAGCCTTTCCACTTGATGTTCACCACAAACCCTCCCTTTATCAATTTGCAGTCTTGGAATCCTTCTGACTGCTTCCATAGAGATAGTCCTTTTCATTCTTCTTAGATGAAGATGGCCAAGTTTTTGGTGCCACAGTTTCACCTCTTTTTCTTCTTTGGCAATAGAACACATAGTGGAGTTATTAGTGTTCTCAGGCTGCCACAAGTAACAGTTGTCTTTAGATCTGATTCCTTTCATTACAACTTCTTGTTTTTCATTAATTACAAGACATTCAGATTTTGAGAAGTTGACCTTGAATCCTAGATCACATAATTGACTGATACTAATGAGATTAGCAGTCAGGCCTTTTACCAATAGTACTTCATTCAGATTTGGAACTCCAGGGCAGTCCAAATTACCAACTCCTTTGATTTCACCTTTAGCACCATCTCCAAAGGTCACATAACTAGTGGTGTGAGGTTTAACATGATTGAGTATGTTCTTGATTCCAGTCATGTGCTTAGAACACCCACTGTCAAAATACCAGTCTTCCTTTGCAGAGACTCTCATGGAAGTGTGAGCTATCAGGGCAATAGCCTTTTTCTTCCATTGAGGAGTATGTGGTACCCTGTTAGCCTTAGGTTTGACACCTGGGTTCTGATTAGGGTATCCATACAATCTGAAGCAGAAAGGTTTTATGTGACCAAACCTCCCACAATGGTGACATCTCCATCTTTGGTACCTTTTCTTCATATTTCTCTGTTCCCGATGTTGAGTGTTATGTTGTGACATCTGCTTTGACATTTGTTTATCAAACCTGATCTTCTTGTCTGCACCAGATTTCTTTGCTTCCACAAATCCTAGTCCAGACTTGTTTCCCACATTTTGTCCAACCTGAAGGATTTCTTCCAATTTGTCAGTTCCATTTGTCAGCATCTTGACAGATTTGGTCATCTGGTTCAGTTGAGAGTTCAGCAATTGAACTTCCCCTTCTAGATGACTTATAGTTTTAAGGTCTGCCCTTTTTTCAGCCTCCAACTTTATGATGAGCTTTGTTTGTCTCTCATTCTGCACACAGACTTCAGCACTTCTGATACACAATTTCTTGTAAGTATCAGCCAGTTCTTCAAATGTCACTTCCTCATCACTAGTGTCACTTTCAGAGGTACAAACACCAGTTAGTGCAGTAACTAGTTTGGCAGATTCTTCTTCAGAATTACTTTCTGAATCACAGTCAGACCAGGTAACAGTCATTCCTTTCTTTTGCTTCTTAAGAAAGGTAGGACATTCAGCTCGAATATGCCCATATCCTTCACAACCATGGCATTGAATTCCTCTGCCTTGATTTCCCTTCTCTTCTGACCTTGGTCTTCTGCTGGAACTGTCAATGTCAGATGGGATGTTATGAACATTAGACCTTGACTTTGGATCTATTCTTTTGATGAGTTTGTTGAATTGTCTTCCAAGCATGGCTATAGCTTCTGAAATATTTTCTTCTTCATCCTCCTTGTTTTCATCTTCAGTGTTGGATACAAGTGCTATGCTCTTGTTCTTTTTGGCAACATTTTCAGTGATCCCCATCTCAAAATTCTGAAGAGACCCAATGAGTTCATCCACTTTCAACTTGCTGATATCCTGGGCTTCCTCTATAGCAGTTACCTTCATTGCAAATCTTTTAGGCAAGGATCTGAGAATCTTTCTCACCAGTTTTTCTTCTGACATCTTTTCTCCCAATGCTCCTGAGGTGTTGGCAATCTCCAAGATGTTCATGTGAAACTCATGAATGGTTTCATCTTCCATCATTTTTAGATTCTCAAACTTGGTAGTCAGCATCTGAAGCCTTGACATTTTTACTTTGGAAGTGCCCTCATGGGTAGTTTTGAGAGTGTCCCAAACTTCCTTGGCCAGTTCATATTGATGTACTAGTCTGAATATGTTTCTATCAATTCCATTGAACAAGGCATTTAAAGCTTTGGAATTTCCCAGGGTTAACTCATCTTCTTCTTTACTCCATTCTTCCTCAGGCTTCAGACTGATTGTCCCATCTTTCTCAGTTATGATGGGATAGTTCCATCCTTTGTCAGCAGCTCTCCAGGCCTTTTTGTCCAGAGATTTTAAGAAGGCAATCATACGAGGTTTCCAGTAGTCATAATTTGTTCCATCCAGAATGGGTGGTCTGTTTCCAAAAACTCCTTCTTTGTCCATAGTGATAGAAAGTGATATCCCTAGATCTCACCCAGTAATACAGGCAGGGTGCCTGCTCTGATGCCAATTGAAATTCTGGCTGCAGATACTCAATGCCACAGTCAATGTTATGACATCGTATCTGACTTTCTATAAGACAGTAAATACAAAAACAGTAAAGAACACAGTCAATTGTTTACCCAGTTCAGTGTGAAACAACACCTACTCTGGGGGCTACCAAGCCAGGGAGGAAATCCACTATAAGAGATATTAATTTAGGAATAAACCAACCAGTTTATCTCCTTCACTTAAGACCCACCCAATGCAACTTCAATCTAAGTTCAACTTAAACCTGAGTTCCTACTCACTCCCCCTCAATCACAGCAGTGATACTTAAAACAATTGACTAATGAATTAATGAAGACACTCTTCAGAACATACACTTGATTATGCTTCACAACTTATTAATCAAGCAACACAAACACTCTTGCTTCACAGCTTTGAGTGATACATAAACCTAACTTGACTTTGCTTCAAAGCTTTAGTCAAGAGACACAAAACACTCTTGCTTTAAAGCTTTGAGTGATACAAAACCCTTACAATTAAAACCTATTCCAAGTCACTTATCACAATGATACTTGCTTGGATTACAGTAGTTAAAACTATACAGTTCCTAATAGATCTTCAGTCAAAAAGATGAATTCCAAACAGCAGTCCTGTTGAATATATAGCAGCTGTTTCTTCAGTTAGGGTTTCCACAAAAAGCTAGGGTTAATTAGGTTTAACCTTAAGACTTGGTCACAAGACTTTATCAACCAGATTAGGGTTGAGCTAGGTTAACCCAAAACCACGCAGGATTTTGTTCTGGAAGGAATGACTCAACTTCCTGAAAAAACTCAGAATTAACGAAACTGCAAAACTGTTATATCAGTACAGGATGTCTTAACATTTGTTATGACATCAGAATTCCTGTTTACTGATTTTGGTAGAAGGCAATAAATGTGATCTTTTTGCAAAATGCTCAGATACACACTCATAAACAGCAGCACCTGTATGTCATTATTTTTCTGCAAAGGTACCTAATAAACCAGAATGTTATGACATCAGTCATGACATTCACACACCTGGTTTTACCAAAAATACATGCCAATAACTAAACACCTACACTTCGAACGTGGCAGATTCTGATAGCAAGACCGTTATGGTCGAAATAGTATAAATAGAGGTCTTAGTGTTAGAATTTCAGTGTGTCATATCTGTTGTACAAGTTCAGTAAACATTCAAAATACCGCATGGATAGGAAAATGAATGCTCGAAAGATGTACGTATGATAACACCAACCTTTACAATTCAATGCAAACTCTTTATATTTTCCAGTTTTGTCTTTCATTTCCATTTCAGTTGTGCTTCAAACATTTTTACGTTCATGCCTTCACATTAGAACTTCTACATTCAGAGTCATTTATTTCTTTCTGCATTTAAATGCTTTTCTTATGTTCGAATCCTTTAAACATTCAACAACTTTTACATTCACTCACTTAATCCTGCCATTTACCCAGTCTTAAGTCTTTTTACTTTTCTAATGAACATTCCTTATACCATATAGAAATTATCCTTCGAATCATTTAGTGTAGTAATCGGAGTGGATTGGATGTCTTTGAAACACTTTAATTAGAAGTCCTAAATATGAATACCAGTTTTACAATTAGACTTAGCCAAACAACTATGTCCCATAGGATCAATCTAGTCGATCCTGTAAGTTACTAGAGAAATTGAATAACAGTAATTAAGTTTATTCGATAGTTTGGAAGACTAGCAGTTGTTTACCAGAAATCACTGTGAACAAATTTGCACGTCTAGTGGGACCCGTTGTTAAGAAAGTCGAAAGTGATATAATCTCGCTGTGTAAGTTCTTTTCTGAGTATCAATTTCCCTGTTATATGAACCTTAGAAGTGGTAAAACAATTAATAGTAACCAACCCTTACCCAGAAGAAAATGTAGTAGTAGGATGTCTAATCCAAACAATCAACAAGGGGAACAAAATGCCCACATGGAACATGCACCAATACGTTTGTTTCGACGGGGACGTCTAACGCGATCCCTATGAATGCACAGTCTGTTGCGTCTTCTACCAGTAGTGTGGCCACAAATGGAGCAAGTGGCACGACAACCAACAGTTCGACCCTAGGAAATACAGGGACCACTGGTTATCTTGCGGGATTTGTCCCACCATCAGGGAAACAAACCTATTTTGCCACCCCACCACCAACTAGACCACCCAGTTTCGATGGCAATAGACTCAGAAATCCCTCTTATGGGATGCCAACATCTTTTATGGCGGGTTTGCACAATTCCACATCAAATTCGTCACCACAATTTGGGTTCGGATCTGGGGCCAACCAATTTATGACAAATACCCAAGGTTCAGTAGGTCATAATACACTGCCTATCTTAACCACAGAAAATCAGATGGCCTTTAGAAAATTAATGGATGATAGTAACCATAATATGATAGGAGTGTTAGCACAGACTATGCAAGAAATCTTTGCCTCAATAGTACAAAATGTAACTGTAACCAACAGAGAAAACGCGGACAACATGAGTCGAATAGCAGATTTTTTCGCTCCGCCAGAAAGGCGTAGGCAGAATCATGCTTTGGTTCGAGCGAACATACCAATTATAGAACAAATTACTGATGACCCACCCTATAGACCAGCCAGAGAGGGGGTTAACTAGGGGGCCAGGGCACAAAGACAAGAAGCCCCAGTGATTCGAGAGGAACCACAAAGGGAAGTTATAGAACCAGGGGCAAGGGTCGAAAGGTTAGAAGTCCCAGAGTTTCGAGAAGAACAACCTAGAGGAGTTGTCATGGTGGGTCGACACCAAGATGCTGATGAAGTCGTTCATAGAATTCGAAATGACAACATCTTGGCAGAAAATAATTTAACCACCATGATAGAAAGGATTATGACTCAAAACGGTTTCAATACAGGAATTAGAAGGCCAAACTATTCCTCTCCCATAGTAGATTATGTGATGCACACTGATTTACCAAGGGGATATAAGGTCCCTAAATTTACAAAGTTCATTGGAGACACCAATGAGTCAACAGTCGAACACATAGCCAGGTATCTGACCGAAGCAGGAGACATAGAAAATAATGAGAACCTTAGGATTAAATATTTCCCAAGTTCCCTAACTAAGAACGCTTTCACATGGTTCACCATATTGCCTCCTGGATCCATAGATACTTAGACTCTTTTGAGATTATTTCATGAACAATTCTACATGGGACAATCTAAAATAAGTCTGAAATAGCTAGCCAGTGTCAAGAGGAAGTTTACTGAACCCATAGATGATTATCTGAATAGGTTCAGACTCTTGAAGTCTAGATGTTTCACAACAGTTCCTGAACATGAGTTAGTCGAAATGGCTGCTGGTGGCCTAGACTACTCCATTCGAAAGAAATTAGATACATAATACTTGAGGGATATGGCCCAATTAGCGGACAGGGTTCGACAAGTCGAAAGACTAAAGGCCGAGAAAGCCAGGGTTTTTAAAAATAACAAGAAAGAAAGAGTTTCCTATGTCGAAACTGAGGAAGCAGAAGATTACCCTGAATTCGAAGAGGTCGAAATTGATCTCGCTGAATTGAAACAGGCTCCACCTTACTCTTGTAAATTACTAGTTCCCACAAAAGGGAAAGACATTATTGAAAATGATAAAAGTGACAAGTTCCTAAAGAAGGTGTATACCTTCAACGTAACGAAATGTGATGAAATTTTTGATTTGCTTGTCAAAGATGGCCAACTAATAGTTCCATCGAATGTCAAATTACCACCTTTAGATCAAAGAAAGAAAAGAGGGTTTTGTAAGTATCACAGTTTCTTAGGCCACAAAACCTCACAATGTTTTCTTTTCAGGGATCTGATTCAAAATGCAATCAAGGATGGTAGATTAAGGTTCACTGACAAGCCAAAGATGAAAGTGGATGATGACCCTTTAGATGTTGCTGACACCAATTACTCTGAACCTGCATACATTGGAGAGATAAATATGGTCGGAGAAAACGAAGGTGACTCTCCATCAGAAGGGGAAAACACTGAAGATGAAAACTACGTGTTAGTTGAAATCGAAAAGGAAGTTACTGAGGACTTCCATAAGGAACAAGAAGCTTTGATCCAAGCAGTTCCTTTGGTTGCTTCGAAAGAAATCCAGGCTACTAAAGGCCAGGAGAACCAAAAACAAAATTTGACACAGGCTACTGAAAGCCTGAGGCGAAAGTTGGAGAAAGTACATATCACACTGCCAATTCTTCCTAAGAAAGGAATATGGGATACCTTGGGGGAGCCCAGCGGAAAGTTCGATTACATGGTGAAGTATTTCGCCCCAGAAAGCGCAAAGATCCCAATTGAAGACATCAAACCTACATGATGGGGAGATACTGATATCAAAGGAGAAGATGTGGATGTTAACATGGTAAATATGGAGCAACCTTCTTCCGAAATGAAGGAAATGGAAAGGTACTTAGAGAAAGAAAAATACAAGATGGAAGACAGTTATGCTAGGGATGCTGTGATCGGTGGAAATAGAACTGACTGTTTTGGAATGCTAGTTCGCGTTTGCGTTTGTTTTTGCAAAATGTCGCGGTAAGCAAGAGTCGCCACTGTCTTTTATTTTATCCAACAAGGAAAGGACAAAAGCACAGAAAAATTCCTTTTTGAGATGTGTCTCGGGTTCGGGAGGTAGATTATAGAAAGGAAAGGTGTTAGCACCCTTTCTATCTGTGGTTATCCACGGGCTCTTAGATACTTGCTCACTATGTTTTCAAAATGTTTTTGCTTTTCTTGTGTTTGTGGGTTTTGAAAAGAGTTTTGTTTGAAAACTTCGATTTAACTCTTGTGTCTGTCCTCAAGAGTGTATGAAGTGTTGTTTGAAAACTTTTGTCAGAAAAGTGTAAGTGTGAAAAGTATTTTTGTTTTGAAAGAGCAAGTACCTGAGAACCTCTACCTACTCAAAAGAAATTAAGCTGTGTAAATGTCCTTTAGACAGTACTATCCCACTATTGAGAAGTAGGTAGCACCGTCGTTGGAGTTTCGGGTCAATTCGATTATTGGGGACGTGTGGTCACTAAAGCAATGGTAGGACGCCTTAGCGGTAACCCTAATGTCCTAGATCATTTTTTTATCGAGGCAACCGTAAGGCAACTTTGATCTTTAGACAGGAGGACGACCTCTAAAACATCCTATACTCAATAACCACGTCGAGGCAACCAAGTGAGGCGTACCCTAGGAGTGGCATGTGCGAGTGTGTCAGGTTTCAGTTATGTTATCTTTGTACATGTTATGGTGAGCTACGATTGATTTTATTTAAGGATAAGTCTTGTCATGCATAGCCTAGTTAACATACATCTAGCAGTTAATATTTGCGGAAAATAAAACTAAGCTATTACAAGGCGTCGGGTATTTACATCGCCAAAAACAACCCTTGAAAAGTAAATTGCGGGAAATTAAAGAAAGCGATAAAAAAGAGTCCTAATTAAAGCTATTACATCCTCAGAGCAATTACATAAATATGGATAAAAAATTAATAAAACAAGCATACGCGCGAGAGAAAATTGAATCAGAGAGTTTTTAGGGTTTTGACCCTTTTTTTTGAGAAAGAAAGAGATTTTGTTATTTTGCATTTAATTAAATTAAACCTAGACTAATTAATTAATTAAATAAAAGAAAACATTTTTTTTGAGTTTTTTATGTTTTTTAAGGAAATAAAAAAAAATAACATGATCAAAAGTCATCAAAAACCCTAATTCTATATTAATTTTATTTGTTGTGAAAATATTAAAATTAACCTAATTAAAAAAACTAAATTAATTAATTATATTAGTATTTATTTACAAAATAACTAATTAAATTTAATAAATAAAAATATTATATTTTTATATTTTCTGAATTTATTATGAAAAAAATTAATTTGGTTAATTAAGTAATAATAATAATAATAATTAATAGTAAAATAATTAAATAGAAAATATAAAAGAAGAAAAGAAAGAATAAACCCAGGGGGTGATGGGCCAAGTTAGGAGGTGTTTCTGGAATTCTGAAGGCCCAACAATGTTCAAGCCTCTTTGAATTTCTGGGGTATCCACACGCTTGTTGACTAAGGACTATGGTGGTCCTTCAATTTTGGCCATTGGATCCAGGCTTGGAGACACCTGGCGCCTGGAAATTGAAGCACATGGTAGAACTCCTTTTTGAGACCTGCATGTGAGTATATGAAACAAAATAGCACAAATGTTTTGGGGGACCTGGGACTCGAACCCAGGTCCCAATGCTTATTGGACGCTTGCTCAACCACTCCACCATGCTGCCTCAATTGTCATTGGAATAACAAGTATTGATTATATATGCAAACAAATTAATATACTGAAATTATAAAAAAACGCGCGCTTTTCAAATAATCCAACCAGATGCTAACACGTCCTCGTCTTCTTCCTTTGTACCTGTAAAAATAATATCAGATAGTGGGGTTTTTTAACCCCCACTATATACTGCAAGGAAAAATAGCGATTAGCAATCCAACAAATATAAATATTTCGCGAGGGGTGAATCATGTTTGTCTGGGCCACACGAGTTCAGTCATATGTCTTATTAGTCCTAATTTTGCCTGGTTCAGAAAGCCCCAATTCAAAGCTCAAGAACCCTAAAAAATCGTTCATGGCATCTTTTGATTCAGTGCATTATAATTCAATTAAATTATGCCATTAGCTTCATATGGTCTCTAGCAATGCAAAACAAACACAAAAACATGTTAATTATGCATGAATTAGGAGATACGATTATGACTCAAAAATGCAAACCGTGGTTCTGTAGATGACGATTCTTTGAGCTTTGGTGTGTGAATTCAATTGCAAAACGTTCCTGACACTTCCTGCAATGTGTTTGAATCAATAGAATGCCTTGAATTGGCTTGGAATGAAAAAATCAGTTTTCACTTTTCTTGGAAATTCTTGAATATGCTTATGGTTGTTTCTGCAGCTTTTTCACGTCCCCTAGGTCAGGTTAGCTTGCATCCATATAAAGGAAACAAATTAGGTCAAAAAATTGGATCCAATCCATGTGCATTCAAGTTTAAATCTTTGATTGGAAATCAAATATTTTTGATTCTTCATGATTGAATAATGTTGCCAAATATGGATTTTTTGATATCTTTGACTTGTGAACGAATTTGCCAGCATGATTAGGTCCTATTTGCTTCACAAAAAGATTTAAAAACCAAATCTTCTATTTTCCTACAATTTAAATTAATTAAATGAATTAATATTAATTAAAAATCCAATTAATCAATAAAAATAAGAAAATAAATTCAATTAAGCTTGATGGGTCGTGCATAGGCCATGGATGAAGTTTCAAAAAGAGATTTGAGGCCCATTAGCAAAAATAAAGTGTTTTGAGCAAAGTTGACTTTTGCAAATTCATGAAACTTTCCCAACTTCTCCAATGCACAACTTGCTCAATTTTGATCATATGACCATGTGCTTGGACATTTTAGAAAGCTCTTGAAGTCTTCTAACCAATTCCTTTGGTCCCATGTCATTTGGATTTACCAATATCAAGTTATGGTCTTTGACTCAAAGTGCACTTTTGTTAACTTTTGAAATTGACCTATAATGTAAAAATTGGTAACTTCTTGTGAGAGCATTTCTTGAACTTGGAGTGTGAAGATGGATTGTAGGAAATTGCATCCTCTTCAAAATGAGCATTGGATGGGATTTTTCTGATAAACCATGAAAAAGTTATGCCCTGGTCAAGATACAGTTGACTTTTCTACTGTCCAAAAATAGTAACTTTTTACATCTTGATGATATTTGAGCTATCCTTGTGGAATCATGATCAAGACTTGATCAAATGATGATTGTGGACTCAAAATAAGATGTTGACCAAAAATTCTGACTTTTGACTGCAAAATGACCATTTTGCCCTTGCAGTTGACTGTAGATCAAATGGGACTTTTGACTGTGCAAATTGGCACTGTGAGTCTTGAAACTTGGCATGTAGGTGCTTGAGAATGTATATAGGCATATGAGACTTGATTGAACCATTGAAAACCCCAAATTCCTTGAAAGAACCAAAACCCTAATTTCAGCTGTCTTAGGAGGTGGCTTGACTGTACAACCCTTGAGCAATCTTGAGCAATTTGAGGATCATTCTTGACAAACCTTAAGGAATATGGGAGGGAAAATTTTGGGGTACAACAGTTGCCCATGTTCAATCTTCTTAAACCTGAGGATGTAGATTGGCTTGCGCGCCTTTCGTGATCCGAAGGTGGAAGATGATTGAACACTAAAGTGCCCAGAAATTTGCACTCGCATAGTGTAGTATCAGCAATATGATGTCGGGAATGGGCTTACATATGCCATTTGGAGATATGATGGATAGGAGGATGGGCTTATAGATGCCATCGGGAGATTGTTTGTTGATTTGTAGCTTAGTAGGTTGAAAGAAGGAACCTGTGTAGGGTTGCCTGATGATGAGTCTGTGTAAAACTGCATCTTGGAAAAGAAGGAACCGGTGTAGGGTTGCTTCACGATGGTCAAGTAGATAGTTGTCCTGTCTGGTTTTAGGTATTAATCTACGGTCCGTCGTCCACAGATTTTTCCTGGCTTGTTACAAGTATTGATCTGGAGCTTAAGAAAGGTCGGTCGAGGAGATAGTTGTCCTGTCTGGTTTCAGGTATTAATCTCTGATCTGAGAAAGAAAGATAGTCTTCCTGGCTTGTTACAGGTATTGATCTTCAATCTCTTCATGTAGATAACTTTCCTGGCTAGTTACAGGTATAGATCTACAATCAGTCGTCCACAGATATTTCCTGGCTTGTTACAGGTGTTGATCTGGAACTTAAGAAAGGTCTGTCGAGGAGATAGTTGTCCTGTCTGGTTTCAGGTATTAATCTCTGACCTGATAAAGAAAGATAGTCTTCCTGGCTTGTTACAGGTATTGATCTTCAGTCTCTTCATGTAGATAACTTTCCTGGCTGGTTACAAGTATAGATCTACAATCAGTCGTCCACAGATATTTCCTGGCTAGTTACAGGTGTTGATCTGGAACTTAAGAAAGGTTGATGGTAATCATCTTTTGATTGACCTTTTCCTGAAAAGGCAAAGCATTAGTTGCATGCAATGTCATGATGTATGCAATGCATGATGTTCTCAACATGAGATCGTGTCATATGCACTTTGTCATGCATGAAATGTTTATGAATGTATTTTCGTCTGGGAAAATAAATCCTTGACAAATGTCGGGGAGTTTGTTAAATCCTGGGCTGATGTTGAAGAGTAGAGTTCTTCATTTCCGCTGGGGATGATGAACGAAGATGATTGCAAGGATAAACCGGTAGGAGAAGATGACTCCGTTGGGGAATAAACCTGGTGAAGAGATTACTCTGCAGGGAATTACTCTGTGGGGAAGAGATGCTTTGATGAGATCTTAACGATAAACTCCGCTGGGGATTCCGTTGACAAGCTCTGTTGGGGTTTTGATGATGAACTCCGCTGGGGATAGAAATAACTTCGCTGGGATGATCTTTCAGTTGCGGCTTGCTGAGGATAACCCAATTAGACTCTTGTGGGGATAGCCTTCTGAATATAGCCGAGGAGATACATTTGTACTTTGCAGGGGACAAGCTTCCAAAATCTAATGGGTAAGATGATTCAACTATGGTGGGGAAGCTTTTTTTCAGACTGTGTTGGGAAAATAGCTCCACTGGGGGTATCTTGTATTCCGCCGGGGAAAATTCTTATACTCTGTTGAGGAATATTAAGAACGCCTGGGATGCTTGCTGGGGAATATCTTTATACTCCGCTGGAGAATATTAGGGTCTACTGGGGATAACCGACTTTTTTATGGCTGACAGTAGACTAACTCTGCTTGGGGAGAGTATTGTTGATTCGTCCATGGTTGCAAGTCTCAGTGGGGAGAGCTTCCATTATTGTCTTACTCTGCAGGGAGTGAAGGTATCTTGGTCATATTCTTCAGCTGAATATATACCTTGGTACCTGGTGGACAGAGCAGCTTGTACAGTTCGGACGATTCTTATTACCCCAGTTTCTGCGGAAGACGAAGGTCTATGAGGTGCTTGATAACTGCCGATTGACAAATCTTCTTCTGGTAGGCAAGTGACGAGATGACAGGACATAGTCGTACGCTTTTGATCCTTAACTTTTTCCTGGACCGCCCTTTCGGGTTTTCAGTCCATCGGGATACCCTTTTTTGCCCAAGCCGCCTTTTCAGGTTTTCGACTTGCCGGGTGTACAGATTTTTTCATCCCTTATTTTTGCCCGAACCCTTTTGGTTTACCGGGAAGCCCTTATTTTTGCCTAGGCCAGTCAACTTAGCGGGTCTTTGATTATGCATAGTATTTTTTTGACTATGTCCACGTTCTCAGAGCGCAGGGAGTTGTCACTGTCAGTAGTGTTGTGTTGCCATACTACCAGAAGATGTCTGATCATGCAAGATTCGTTGCTGGAATTCATGTCCAATGCCCCAAGTGACTCAGGTGGAGATTTTCCCCTGGCTATTTGGCATCTTGAGAGATTCCTTGAATCTTGACTTGACTGCCCCAGATGATGGAAAATGATCATGTCTGCCCCTTGGTTGGAAGTGTTTCTTCCACTTGAGGTGACCCTTTTTATTGAAAAGTTTTTTTTCCGCTAGATATCCGTCGTGCGAATTTCTCTGCTGTTCGAACAAATAGTCATATGCAAACAATGTTATTTTAAACATGCAAAGCTTATGTCTGTCTTGAAGTTTTTTGAAAATGAAGTTTTCAATAAAACAAGTGAATTTTTGTAAAATGTGATGTCAACTCAGGATTTTACAGCAAGCCCTACAGGAGTCAGGATACCTTTTGTAACAGTATGCTTTCGAACTAACCCATGCTTCAGCTAGGACTTTTTAAGGGTTATAACGTGGCCTGGTTCACGGTTTAAGAAACAAAGGATAAAGGCTCAAATTTTATTTGTACCCACCCGTTCTTCGTGATGTTCTTCGATCCTAAACTCAGCTAATCGTGCATTAGATCTTGTTTGAGTCTTTGCTCTGATATTCTGGTGATGGTTCGGATACTGATAGTTTATTTTGAATAGGCAGTCATTTCTCTTTTGTTGAGGGTTTGTAGGACCTCTTTCTTTTCGATTTTATTATCCCTGCCTTTTTTCCTGAACTGTTTCTTTTGTGATTACAGTCAGCGGGATGCCCCAGTTTTGTAAGTCTTCTTCATAGGTTTTGACTTAATGGGCTTTTATTTCTGAGAGATAATGACTGTGTGATCGGTGGGAATATAACTGACTGTTTTTTAAGCTGGTTTCGCGAAATGTCGCGGTAAGCAAGAGTCGCCACCGTCTTTTATTTTCTCCAACATGGAAAGGACAAAAGCACAGCAAAATTCCTTATGAGAATGTTTCTCGGTTCGGGAGGTAGATTTATAGAAAGGAAAGGTGTTAACACCCTTTCTATCCATGGTTATCCATGGGCTCTTAGGTACTTGCTCTTATGTTTTCAAAATGATGTTTGCTTTTCAAATGTGAGTGGATTTGAAAAATTTTCTTTGAAAGATTTCTGAATAACTCTTGTATCTGTCCTCAAGAGTGTTTGAAAAATTTGTTTTGAAAGCTTTTGAAAGTGTAAGGTGTGAAAAGTATTTTGTTTGTTTTTGAAAAGAGCAAGTATCCATGAGTCATCTATCTACCCTAAGGAATTAAGCTGTGTAAATGTCCTTGAGGTAGTGCCATCCCACCATTGAGAGGTAGGTAGCACCACCGTTGGAGGTGTTCGGGTCAATTCGAGTGTAGGGACAGTGTGGTCACCGAAGCAACAGTAGGACACCTTAGAAGCTACCCTTATGTACTTGATCCTTTTTTAATCCGAGGCAACCATTTTGAGGCAACTATTTTGAGGCAACTGTTTCGAGGCAACTGTTTCGGGGAAACTGTTTCGAGGCAACTGGATCATGGACATAAGGACCGCTAAGACATCCTATACTTGACGACCACGTTTCGAAGGCAACAAGTGAGGCGTACCCTAGAAGTGGTGTGTGTATTTGTGTGTTGTTTTCAGTTAATGTTTATCTTTGTAATTAGTGAGCTACGAGTTGCTTTTATTTACATACATTCTTTCATGCAAGTTTAGCAGTTAAGGGGTGCGGAAAGTAAATTGCGGAAACATAAATCCTACGCTATTACAAGGCGCGGGTCTATACATCGCCAAAAATTACAAAGACCCGTTTTTCAGTAAATGGGTACGGAAAGTAAAGTAAAGCAGTAAAAAGTCCTAATTACTATTACATCCGGAGGCAGTTACATAATAATCAAACTGTGTGCGAATAAATTAAATCGGAATGTTCTAAGGGTGTTGACCCTTTTAAGAAAAGAAATTGATTTTTTTTGGCTTTTTTATAATTAAAGTGAAATTAAAGCTAATTAATGACTAATTAATTAATTTAATTAAAAAGAAATATTTTTTGTTTTTTATGTTTTTATGAAATAAAATAAAAACGGAAATAAGATTCTAGGTTAACCTAATTCTAAATCTATTTTAATTATTAAAAAAAAGTTAAAATGGCCTAATTAAAAAAAAAACTAATTCAATTATTGTTTATTTACAAAATAAAATAATAATAATAAAAATAATGTTATTTTTCTTTTTTTGATTTTTTTTATGAAAATGTGTTAATTGATTAATTGTTAATAATAAAAATAAAATAAAGGTTAGAAATTAAATAATAGAAAATGACAAAACAAAAATGAAAAAAAGAAGTAAAACCAAGGGGGGGTGTGGGCTGAAATGGAGGTGTTGAATGGAGAATTGTGGCCCATTTGAGCAAGCCACATTGACTTTCTTGGATTGCCTATAGCGCGCTTGACTCCAGAGTATGGTGTGCTTCACTTTTGGCCCTTGGATCTGCGTTGATGACACTTGGCTACTTGGATCTGGAAGGCTCATGGTGTCCAGCGCATGTAAGGTTGCACATAATAGCTTTTGGAAAAATAATGTGAAATTATAAGGGGACCTGGGAATCGAACCCAGGTCCCAAAGATTACATGACACGCTGCCAGCCACTACACCAAACGCAATTAGTTGTAAACATAATAGGAACAAAATAATGTATGGAATAAGTGCCCTATAGGCTGAGACAACGCGCACGAATTTGAATACGCCTATGCCTGGCTGCCACGCAGTCATCTTCAAGCTTTTTCTGCAAAATACAAAACATATAGCGGGGGTTTTAAACCCCCACAAAATACAGTCAAAAATGAAAATAGCGATTAGCTCCTCACACCATATAAAAAGGGCGCGAATATCTCATTCCAATCGTCTCATCATGCTGAGTTTAACCATATGCGTGTGGAGTTTTAATTTTACAGCATGACAAAACCCCTAATTTGAAGCTCTGAAAAACCTAGAAGTTGTTAATGGTAATTTTCGTTTTAGAGTCTCATTCTCAAATTAAATCACATGGAGAGCTTTGTACTGATCCTGTAAGCAGAATGCTATCAACAAAAAATGTTAAAAGTGTATGAAATGTGATAAGTAAATATGAGAAAAAATGAAAACCGTGTGGGTGGTATGGGATGATTCCTTGAGGGATTTGGCTTGTTAATGATTACCAAAGGTTCCTGGCAATGCAAGGAACGTATTTGGATTGAAGAGAGAGCTTGAATTAGGCTACAAGGTGGTTTTCAGATTTGCTTTTTTCTCTTGAAAATTTGAAATGTGTTTGGCCGTTTTCAGTGTTTCTAGCTCGTGTATGTTTATTGGCAAGCTTGCATATATGTTATGTGATGAGTATCCATCCAAATAATGGTCATTGAACCTTTGCATTCATGCTTAAGATTATGCCATGAACTCCATTGAAACAACTTTCCATTTTTGTGTCAAATTTGAATTCTTGCTTGGAACAGGCCCTTGCACGAATTTGGAATGTGTTTTAAGGTGTATCAAAGCTAATCATCACAAAATATATCCCTCCATTAATTTCTTTGATTTTTATTTGATTTTAAAAGATTTAAAATGAATTAAATCAAATAAAATTAAATAAAAATGGAAAAATTAATTTTAAAACTTGAAATAAATTGTGGGACACGTGGGAAGCATGGCCAAGCTGAAACAAGTGGAAAAAGTGGGCCCCTTTTGTCAAAAATGAAGTTTCAAGGATAATTGACTTTGGCCATTTCACAAATATTTCCCAACTTCTCCAATGCATATCTTGCTCAATTTTGAAGCTATGAACATGTTCTTGGACATTTTGGAAAGGTCTCGAAGTCCTCTAACCAATGTCTTTGGTCCCATGTCATTTTGATT
This sequence comes from Vicia faba, assembly GCA_948472305.1. Classification (NCBI taxonomy): domain Eukaryota; kingdom Viridiplantae; phylum Streptophyta; class Magnoliopsida; order Fabales; family Fabaceae; genus Vicia; species Vicia faba. The sequence continues at coordinate 41,662,789 of OX451740.1, forward strand.
TACCAGTCTCAAGTTATGGTCTTTGACTTAAAGTGCCTTTTTGTTGACTTTTGAAAATGACCTATAATGTTGAAATTGATAACTTTTTGTGAGAGCATTTCTTGGACTTGGAGTGTGAAGATGAGTTGTAGGAAATGTCCTCCTCTTCAAGATGATCATTGGATGGGATTTTTCTGATGAACCATGAAAAAGTTATGCCTTGGTCAAGTTACAGTTGACTTTTCAGCTGTCCCAAAATAGAAACTTTTGACACCTTGATGGTTTTTGAGCCATTCTTGTGAAATCATGATCAAGATTTGATCAAATGATGATTGTGGCTTCAAAATAAGATGTTGACCAAAAATTTTGACTTTTGACTGCCAAATAACCATTTTGCCCCTACAGTTGACTGTTGAGCAGTTAGGATTTTTGACTGTGCAACTTGACCTTATGAGCCTTGAAACTTGACATGTAGGTGCTTGACAATGTGTATGAGCATATGGGACTTGATTGAGCCCCTTGAAAACTTCAACTTCCTTGCAAGAACCAAAACCCTAGTTTGACTGGCTTAGGAGGATGGTTGACTGTGTAGCCCTTGAGTAGACCTTGAACCATTTGCTTGTCATAACTTTGAAGATTATGGGAGGGAAAATTTTGGGGTACAACAGTTGCCCCTGTTCAATCTTCTTAGACCTGAGGATGTAGATTGGCTTGTGTGCCTTTCTTGATCCGAGGGTGGAAGATGATTGAACACTAGAGTACCCAGAAATTTGCACTCACATAGTAGAGTATCAGCAGTGTGATAGCGGGAATGGGCTTACAGGTGCCATTTGGAGAGATGGTGGATAGGTGAATCTGAATAAGAAATAGAATAGCTTCAGTGTCTGGAGCATATATAGTATGTGCCTGATTGCTGACGTCTGAATAAATGGTAGAATGATCGCCGTGTCTGGGGTATATCCATACTGCATGAGTAACAGAATGTCATCCGAATCTGGATCATATCTAGACTGAACAATAGAAGAGCATCCGGGATGGAGCATCTCTAAGTTGTCTTTTAGAAATTTGAATCTGAATAAGCAATAGAACAGCGTCCAGATCTGGAGCATCTCTAGGCTATATCTGAAAGGGAATCTGAATAAGTATCAGAATGTCGCCATGCCTGGGTCACATATGAACTATCTCTAGAAGGAGTCTTGAATAAGCAAAAGAACAGCATCCATATCTGGAGCATTTCCAAGCTATCTCTGAAAGGAAATCTAGAATGAGTATCAGAACGTCGCCATGCCTGGGTCACATCTGAACTATATCTAGAAGGAGTCTTGAATAAGCAAAAGAACAGCATCCATATCTGGAGCATTTCCAAGCTATCTCTGAAAGGAAATCTGGAATGAGTATCAGAACGTCGCCATGCCTGGGTCACATCTGAACTATATCTAGAAGGAGTTTTGAATAAGCAAAAGAACAGCATCCATATCTGGAGCATTTCCAAGCTATCTCTGAAAGGAAATCTGGAATGAGTATCAGAACGTCGCCATGCCTGGGTCACATCTGAACTATATCTAGAAGGAGTCTTGAATAAGCAAAAGAACAGCATCCATATCTGGAGCATTTCCAAGCTATCTCTGAAAGGAAATCTGGAATGAGTATCAGAACGTCGCCATGCCTGGGTCACATCTGAACTATGTCTAGAAGGAGTCTTGAATAAGCAAAAGAACAACATCCATATCTGGAGCATTTCCAAGCTATCTCTGAAAGGAAATCTGGAATGAGTATCAGAACGTCGCCATGCCTGGGTCACATTTGAACTATATCTAGAAGGAGTTTTGAATAAGCAAAAGAACAACATCCATATCTAGAGCATTTCTAAGCTATCTCTTTAATGAAATCTGGAATGAGTATTAGAACGTCGCCATGCTTGGGTCACTTCTGAACTATATCTAGAAGGAGTCTTGAATAAGCAAAAGAACAACATCCATATCTGGAGCATTTCCAAGCTATCTCTGAAAGGAAATCTGGAATAAGTATCAGAACGTCGCCATGCCTGGGTCACATCTGAACTATATCTAGAAGGAGTTTTGAATAAGCAAAAGAACAACATCCATATCTGGAGCATTTCTAAGCTATCTCTTTAATGTAGATATGCCCTGGCTAGATACAGGTATCGAATCTGGAATTGCGACAGTTGATAGTAATCGTCTTTGGATTGACCTTTTTCCTGAAAAGGCAAAACCTCAGTTGTATGCAATGTCATGATGCATGAACTGCATGATTTTAAGATGTTCTCAAAAATAAATGGGATTTGTGTGATATGATGCGTATGTGCATGCATTGTGTATGTAAGCAAGATGTATGAAAGGTGATATGTTTATGAATGTATTTTCGTCTAGGAAAATAAATCCTTGACGAATGCCGGGAAGTTGAATCTTGGGCTGTTGTTGAAGAACATAGTTCTTCGTTTCCGCTGGGGATGATGGTTGCAAGAACAAACCGGTAGGAGAAGATGACTCCGTTGGGGAATAAACTTACTGGAGAGATACTCTGCGGGGAATACTCTGTGGGGAAGGGATACTTCGCTGAGAATTTGATGACAACTCCGCTGAGGGATACCGTTGATAAGCTTTGTTGAGGGAATTGATGAACTCCGCTGGGGGAATTTTTGAACTGTACTGGGGAAGTGGCTCCACTGGTGTGTCTGTATTCCGCTGGGGAACAATCTTATATTAAGACTGCCGGGGATGCTTGCTTAGGAAGATCTGTATACTCCGCTGGGGAATATTGAGGTCTTCTGGGGGATAAACCAACTTCCTTGAGGCTGACAGTAGACTAACTCTGCTTGGGGAGAGTATCGCTGACTTGCTGGAGGATACTGTGCCTTTTCAGGGTTGATTGGGAGACCAAACTCTGCTCGGGGAGAGTATTGCCGAAATCTGGTCTTACTCTGTGGGGAGTTGAGGTAACTTGGTTACATTCTTCAGCCGAACCTACCTTGGTACCTTGGTTGACAGAGCAACTAGATCGTTTGGACAACTCAATATTGCCCCTGTTTCTGATGTGGGAAAGGAAGATACCTTGTGGAGTGTTAGACAACTGCCGATTCGATAAATCTTCTTCTGGCAGGCAAGTGACGAGGTGACGGGACATAGTCGTACGCTTTAATCCCTAACTTTTGCCTGGATTGCCCTTTCGGGTTTTCAGTCCACCGGGATACCCATTTTTGCCCAAGCCGCCTTTTCAGGTTTTCGACTTGCCGGGTGTACATATTTTTTTATTTCATCCCTTGTTTTTGCCCGAACCCTTTTGGTTCGCCGGGAAGCCCTTATTTTTGCCTAGGTGTGTCAACCTAGCGGGTCTTTGATTATGCGTAGTATTTTTTTGACTATGTCCACGCTCTCAGAATGTAGGGAGATGCCCCTGTTGTTGTGTTGCCGTGCGACCAGAAGATGTTTGATCAGGCAAGATTCGTAGCTGGAACTCATGTCCAATGCTCCGGGTGACTCAGGCGGAGATTTGCCCCAAGCTGGTTGGCCTTTTGAGAGATTCTCCGAATCTTGACCTAACTGCCCCAGATGTTGGACAATGATCATGCCATGCCCCTTGATTGGAGGTGCTTTTGTTCATTAGATATTCTTCGTGCGAACTACTATGCCGTTCAAACAAATAGTCATATGCAATCAATGTTATATTAAAAATGCAAAGCTTATGTCTGTCTTGAAGATTTTGAGAACACATTTTTCAGTAAAACAAGCAATTTTGTAAACTGTGATGTCAACTCTTTATTTTACCACAAGCCTTAAGGAGTCAGGATACCTTTCGTAACGGTATGCTTTCGAACTAACCCATGCTTCAGCTAGGACTTTTGAGGGTTATAACATGGCCTGGTTCACGGTTTAAGAAACAAAGGATAAAGGCTCAAATTATATTTGTACCCACCCGCTCTCCGTGATGTTCTTCAAACCTAAACTCAGCTGATCGTGCGTTAGACCTTGTTTGAGTCTTTGTCCTGATGTTCCAATAATGGTTCAGATATTGACAGTTTATTTTAAATAGGCAGTCATTTTTTTTGTCGAGGGTTTGTAAGACCTCTTTCCTTTCTGATTTTGTTATCCCTGTTTTTTGCCTGAACTGTTTCTTTTTTTGTATTTACAGTCAGCGGGATGCCCCAGTTTTTGTAAGTCTCCTTCATAGGTTTTGACTTAATGGGTTTTTATTTTGAGAGATAATGACTGCCTGTCCTTTATGATTATTAGGAACCATCATTGTCTTTTGTTTCGGAAGGACTTCTTTTGATGCCATTCGTTGTGCACCTGGATCAACTGAGAAGACTACCCTGCCCCAGGTTATGATTAAGGGTTTTAATTTTCGAAAAGAAAAACTCCAACTTCCTTGGCTCAAAGGGGTTGACGAGGGATTATCTTCCTTATAACTCCAGTGTTTAGGAATTGAAACAATGCCTGTACCTCATCAACGGGGTCTGTTCAAAAGTATACTATAAGGATCGTGGTATCGTTTTCGTCATCCTCCCTCAAGAGGCTTAGAATTATTAATTGAGAGTTGAACATCACAAAAAATATGAAGGCAATGTGAACATAGTGAAAATAATTGGATTAATTCAAAAACAGACATATGTCGTGCATTAAAATAAAAGAGTTCGCTATGACATTTAATTGTTTGTATAAGCAAAAAATTACAACTCGGAAATTCAAATAAACAAAAGTCTTAAATGATTGGGTAAAGGAGCATTGATTATGTTTGGAGTCTCTGACGCTTCAAACTGAATCTCTCCGGCGTCGATCATGTCTTGAATCTTGTTCTTCAAAGGCCAGCAGTTGTCCGTAGTATGACCCGGGCTATCGGAGTGGTATGCGCACCTCTCATTAGGATGGTAGTTGGGAGCAGAGGTGTTTGGATTCCGGAGAGGAGCCCTCAAGGAAATCAGCCCTGCCTTCAACATTTGTTGTAACGCTTGATCCAGTGACATGTTGATTTTAGTGAATTGCCTCTTGGGTGCGACCTCCTTACGTTGATGCCCCTGTCCTTGTTGAGCAGACCTAGGATTAGAGATCTGGACTGCCCCTACATGTTGATCATGGTGACCCTTTTGGCTGTACGCAGCATTAGCCTCTTTCTTCCCACTGTAAGGCTTTTTATGAGCATCAGCAGGTGCAGCTTCTTGAATCTTTCCAACCTTGATACCAGCTTCAATCCTCTCCCCGGTCAAGATCAAATCTGTAAACCCAGCAGAAGAATTCCCAATTAGATGGTTGAAGAAGGGACCAGACAGGGTCCCCAAGAACATGTCAACGAGCTCACGGTCAGTCAAGGGCGGCTGCACCCTTCCAGCCAGATCTCTCCACCTATGCGCATACTCCTTAAAACCTTCACTCGTCCCAAGTGACATACCCTGGAGTTGGGTACGCGTGGGAGCGAGGTCGGCATTATACTGATACTGCTTATAAAAAGCAGTTGCCAAGTCCTCCCAGTTACGAATACTGGTTCCATCCAACTGATAGAACCAATCGAGCTGAGTCCCTGAAAGACTCTCCTAGAAGAAATGGATCCATAGATTCTTGTCTACCGTGTAGGGATGGATCTTCCTTGCGTATGAACGGAGATGCAGCTTAGGACAGGAAACCCCGTCGTACTTTACAAAGGCAGGTGCCTTGAACTTGTGAGGGATCACCACCCCAGAAGATAAACCTAGGTCCCCAAAGTCCAACCCAGACACACGTTGGATATCCATAGCATTTAACCGGTCTTCCAGCTGTTTGTACCTGTCTTCAGCAGGGGGGGTATTGTTCATCATTGAAGTCTGTCTCGGTGTCAGAGACCACAGGGCTAGGAACCTCTCTCCCTTGGTGACTGCCTTCCCCCACAAATGGAGTAGTCCTCTCAGCTTCATTCTGCAGTGTGTTCCCAGATCTTCGCCTAGGGTTGAACAAAACAGTCCTCTTCTTCTTCTTCTTCTGAATCAGAGTCTTCAATTCCTTTTGACCCTGGGCTAGGCTCATAATCAACTCCTAGAATTGGGCATTCTGGGCCTGGAGGGCCTTGATATCTTGTTCATTGGATGATTCAGGATTCATGATGGCTGCTGAAATAAACAGCGAAGAAGGTAAGTGACCTGTAACAAAAGGGCACATGTGATGCAATGATATGTATGCATGCAATGTTTCCGAGGATCTCGCGGGGTAAACAAGAAAAATTGTTAGCATTTGAATTTTGGTAGCTTGATGGAAGGAACTTCATGTTGCTGAGAGCCCTTCTTCAAGAGTCAAGGCTCACCATATCTAGTGGGTCATAGCCCCTGACCCAAGTCATCAACCTTGGCTAGAGGAAAATAAATCCCCTTTTGCCCCTTGCTAGACAGTTGGTTCATCATGACCTGCACCACAAACCCTTAAGATCCTTGAAATGGATTAGCCCTTATGTAGGATGTATGCAATGGTATGATGGTATGATGTTACGCTGTGGAGTAATGTAGGTAAACCCTGTTATGAGTCCAGATTAAGGACTGTAAACAAAACCTGCAAGAAACTCAAGTGTCAGATAACAAGTATGCAAGTAGTCAAGTTTTGAAGGCACACAAGTCACACAAAGAGCCCTTAGAGTTTAGGCCAGCATGAAGTTTGGGGTACTACCCTCTTGAAGTTGGTGGGCTCAAACCTGTCCTATCAAAGTAACCAGGTTCTAAGGATCTCAATATCATTGGATTGTTTTCTGTGTTTATCGTTTCGATTTAGCCACTGAACTGGCGATCAAAATATCCCAAGAAAATAACCCTCAACTGAGTGTAGCATCGAGTATCAACCAACTTTGGACTGCACCAAAGTAGTTATCTCACTACCCTAAAGAGGCCAAGATGGTTCAATTAAGGTTCCTAAGGTCAGTTGATGCTTCATGACACCACGCGGCGGCCCCGTACTCTCCTTGACTTGACTCAAGGGTTATCGGTACTCACCAAAGTGCCACATCAACGTAGCAGACTGCTTCAACCGTGTCGGTATACCCCGCACAGTTCCCTCATAGTCTTGTTGCTACTTTCTAAGAAGGTATCCCCCAGATCCGGGTTAGGATCTATAGAACTCCCAAAACAGGCCCAATAATGTTAAAGCACACAAATTAGGCAATTGAAAACATAAGTATGAGCTATCCTAAGGTACACCTCACTTTAAAGTGTCCCCAGCAGAGTCGCCAGTTCTGTGATCGGTGGGAATAGAACTGACTCTTTTTTAAGCTGGTTTCGCGAAATGTCGCGGTAAGCAAGAGTCGCCACCGTCTTTTATTTTCTCCAACATGGAAAGGACAAAAGCACAACAAAATTCCTTATGAGAATGTTTCTCGGTTCGGGAGGTAGATTTATAGAAAGGGAAGGTGTTAGCACCCTTTCTATCCATGGTTATCCATGGGCTCTTAGGTACTTGCTCTTATGTTTTCAAAATGATGTTTGCTTTTCAAATGTGAGTGGGTTTGAAAAAGTTTCTTTGAAAGATTTCTGAATAACTCTTGTATCTGTCCTCAAGAGTGTTTGAAAAATTTGTTTTGAAAGCTTTTGAAAGTGTAAGGTGTGAAAAGTATTTTGTTTGTTTTTGAAAAGAGCACGTATCCATGAGTCATCTACCTACCCTAAGGAATTAAGCTGTGTAAATGTCCTTGAGGTAGTGCCATCCCACCATTGAGAGGTAGGTAGCACCACCGTTGGAGGTGTTCAGGTCAATTCGAGTGTAGGGACAGTGTGGTCACCGAAGCAACAATAGGACACCTTAGAAGCTACCCTTATGTCCTTGATCCTTTTTTAATCCGAGGCAACCATTTCGAGGCAACTGTTTCGAGGCAACTGTTTCGGGGCAACTGTTTCGAGGCAACTAGATCATGGACATAAGGACCGCTAAGACATCCTATACTTGACGACCACGTTTCGAAGGCAACAAGTGAGGCGTACCCTAGAAGTGGTGTGTGTATTTGTGTGTTGTTTTCAGTTAATGTTTATCTTTGTAATTAGTGAGCTACGAGTTGTTTTTATTTACATACATTCTTTCATGCAAGTTTAGCAGTTAAGGGGTGCGGAAAGTAAATTGCGGAAACATAAATCCTACGCTATTACAAGGCGCGGGTCTATACATCGCCAAAAATTACAAAGACCCGTTTTTCAGTAAATGAGTACGGAAAGTAAAGTAAAGCAGTAAAAAGTCCTAATTACTATTACATCCGGAGGCAGTTACATAATAATCAAACTGTGCGCGAATAAATTAAATCGGAATGTTCTAAGGGTGTTGACCCTTTTAAGAAAAGAAATTGATTTTTTTGGCTTTTTTATACTTAAAGTGAAATTAAAGCTAATTAATGACTAATTAATTAATTAAATTAAAAAGAAATATTTTTTGTTTTTTATGTTTTTATGAAATAAAATAAAAAAGGAAATAAGATTCTAGGTTAACCTAATTCTAAATCTATTTTAATTATTAAAAAAAAGTTAAAATGGCCTAATTAAAAAAAAACTAATTCAATTATTGTTTATTTACAAAATAAAATAATAATAATAAAAATAATGTTAGTTTTTATTTTTTTGATTTTTTTTATGAAAATGTGTTAATTGATTAACTGTTAATAATAAAAATAAAATAAAGGTTAGAAATTAAATAATAGAAAATGACAAAACAAAAATGAAAAAAAGAAGTAAAAGCAAGGGGGGGGGGGGGGTGTGGGCTGAAATGGAGGTGTTGAATGGAGAATTATGGCCCATTTGAGCAAGCCACATTGACTTTCTTGGATTGCCTATAGCGCGCTTGACTCCAGAGTATGGTGTGCTTCACTTTTGGCCCTTGGATCTGCGTTGATGACACTTGGCTACTTGGATCTGGAAGGCTCATGGTGTCCAGCGCTTGTAAGGCTGCACATAATAGCTTTTGGAAAAATAATGTGAAATTATAAGGGGACCTGGGAATCGAACCCAGGTCCCAAAGATTACATGACACGCTGCCAGCCACTACACCAAACGCAATTAGTTGTAAACATAATAGGAACAAAACAATGTATGGAATAAGTGCCCTATAGGCTGAGACAACGCGCACAAATTTGAATACGCCTATGCCTGGCTGCCACGCAGTCATCTTCAAGTTTTTTCTGCAAAATACAAAACATATAGCGGGGGTTTTAAACCCCCACAAAATACAGTCAAAAATGAAAATAGCGATTAGCTCCTCACACCATATAAAAAGGGCGCGAATATCTCATTCCAATCGTCTCATCATGCTGAGTTTAACCATATGCGTGTGGAGTTTTAATTTTACAGCATGACAAAACCCCTAATTTGAAGCTCTGAAAAACCTAGAAGTTGTTAATGGTAATTTTCGTTTTAGAGCCTCATTCTCAAATTAAATCACATGGAGAGCTTTGTACTGATCCTGTAAGCAGAATGCTATCAACAAAAAATGTTAAAAGTGCATGAAATGTGATAAGTAAATTTGAGATAAAATGAAAACCGTGTGGGTGGTATGGGATGATTCCTTGAGGGATTTGGCTTGTTAATGATTGCCAAAGGTTCCTGGCAATGCAAGGAACGTATTTGGATTGAAGAGAGAGCTTGAATTAGGCTGCAAGGTGGTTTTCAGATTTTCTTTTTTCTCTTGAAAATTTGAAATGTGGTTGGCCGTTTTTAGTGTTTCTAGCTCGTGTATGTTTATTGGCAAGCTTGCATATATGTTATCTGATGAGTATCCATCCAAATAATGGTCATTGAACCTTTGCATTCATGCTTGAGATTATGCCATGAACTCCATTGAAACAACTTTCCATTTTTGTGTCAAATTTGAATTCTTGCTTGGAACAGGCCCTTTCACGAATTTGGAATGTGTTTTAAGGTGTATCAAAGCTAATCATCACAAAATATATCCCTCCATTAATTTCTTTGATTTTTATTTGATTTTAAAAGATTTAAAATGAATTAAATCAAATAAAATTAAATAAAAATGGAAAAATTAATTTTAAATCTTGAAATAAATTGTGGGACACGTGGGAAGCATGGCCAAGCTGAAACAAGTGGAAAAAGTGGGCCCCTTTTGTCAAAAATGAAGTTTCAAGGATAATTGACTTTGGCCATTTCACAAAAATTTCCCAACTTCTCCAATGCATATCTTGCTCAATTTTGAAGCTATGAACATTTTCTTGGACATTTTGGAAAGGTCTTGAAGTCCTCTAACCAATGTCTTTGGTCCCATGTCATTTTGATTTACCAATCTCAAGTTATGGTCTTTGACTTAAAGTGCCTTTTTGTTGACTTTTGAAAATGACCTATAATGTTGAAATTGATAACTTTTTGTGAGAGCATTTCTTGGACTTGGAGTGTGAAGATGAGTTGTAGGAAATGTCCTCCTCTTCAAGATGAGCATTGGATGGGATTTTTCTGATGAACCATGAAAAAGTTATGCCTTGGTCAAGTTACAGTTGACTTTTCAACTGCCAAAATAGAAACTTTTGACACCTTGATGGTTTTTGAGCCATTCTTATGAAATCATGATAAAGATTTGATCAAATGATGATTGTGGCTTCAAAATAAGATGTTGACAAATTTTTTTGACTTTTGACTACCAAATGACCATTTTGCCCCTACAGTTGACTGTTGAGCAGTTAGGGTTTTTAACTGTGCAACTTGACCTTGTGAGCCTTGAAACTTGACATGTAGGTGCTTGACAATGTGTATGAGCATACGGGACTTGATTGAGCCCCTTGAAAACTTCAACTTCCTTGCAAGAACCAAAACCCTAGTTTGACTGGCTTAGGAGGATGGTTGACTGTGTAGCCCTTGAGTAGACCTTGAACCATTTGCTTGTCATAACTTTGAAGATTATGGGAGGGCAAATTTTGGGGTGCAATAGACTGCCTGTCCTTACGATTATAGGGAACCATCACTGCCTTTTGTTTTGGAAGGACTCCTTTGATACCATTTATTGCGCACCTGGATCAACTGAGAAAACTACCCTGCCCCAGGTTATAATTAAGGGTTTTAATTTATGAAAAGAAAAACTCCAACTTCTTTGGCTCAAAGGGGTTGACTAGGGATTATCCTCCTTATAACTCCACTGTTTAGGATTTGAAACAATGCTTGTACCTCATCAGCGGGGTCTGTTCAAAAGCATACTATAGAGATCGTGGTATCGTTTTCGTCATCCTCCCTCAAAAGGCTTAGAATTTTTAATCGAGAGTTGAACATCACAAAAAATGAAAGCAATTTGAATATAGTGAATACGAATGGATTGATTCAAAACAGACATATGCGATGCATTAATGAAATAAAAAGTTTTCCATGACAATAATTGTTTGAATAAGCAAAGAAAAATACAACTTGAAAATTCAAATAAAACAAAAGCCTTCAATGATTTGGCATAAGAGCAGTGATTATGTTTGGAGTCTCTGGAGGGTCAAACTGGATTTCTTTGGCATCAATCATGTCTTGAACCTTATTCTTCAGGGCCCAACAGTTGTTTGTGTCATGTCCCGGGCTGTCAGAGTGGTATGCACACCTTTCATTGGGATGATAGGTCGGAGCGGAAGTGTTTGGATTTCGGAGAGGAGCCCTTAATGTAATCAGCCATGCCTTCAACATTTGCTGTAGCGCTTGAGTCAGTGACATGTTGATCTTGGTGAATTGCCTTTTAGGTGCGACCTCCTTACGTTGACGCCCCTGTCTTTGTTGAGCAGGCATAGGATTAGAGATCAAGATTTCTCCTACACGTTGGTCATGACGACTCTTTTGACCATACACAGCATTGGACTCTTTCTTCCCATTGTAGGGCTTTTTCTGAGCATCAGAAGGTGTAGCTTCTTGAATCTTCCCGCTTTTGATGCCAGCTTCAATTCTTTCACCAGTCAAGATAAGGTCTGTAAACCCGGCTGAAGAGTTTCCAATCAAATGGTTAAAGAATGGAGCAGACAGGGTCCCCAGAAACATATCAACAAGTTCACGGTCAATTAGAGGTGGCTGCACCCTTCCAGCAAGGTCTCTCCACTTTTGAGCATATTCCTTAAATCCTTCACCCGTCCCTAGTGACATACCATGGAGTTGGGTACGCATAGGAGCAAGGTCGGAATTATACTGATACTGTTTATAGAACGCAGTAGCCAAATCCTCCCAGTTACGGATGCTGGCTCCACCCAACTGATAGAACCACTCGAGTTGAGTCCCTGAAAGACTGTCCTGGAAGAAATGGATCCACAAATTCTTGTCAGCTGTGTAAGGTTGGATCTTCCTTACATACGACCGGAGGTGCAGCTTTGGGCAAGAGGCTCCGTCGTATTTGGAAAAAGCAAGTGCCTTGAATTTATGGGGAATCACCACCCCAGAGGATAAGCCTAGGACTCCGAAGTCCAGTCTGGGCACATTCTGTATCTCCATGGCGCTTAAGCGGTCCTCTAACTGTTTATACCTATCCTCAGCAGGAGGGTACTGTTCTTCATCATAATCCGTCTCGTTGTCGGAGACCACGGGACTAGGAACCCTTCTCTCTTGTGGACTATCTTTCCCTACAGATGAAGTGGTCAGATCCACCTCATTCTGTAATCCATTCCCAAATCTGCGTCTAGTGTTGAACAAGACGGTCCTCTTCTTCTTCTTCTTCTTCTTCCTCTCCTTCAGAATCAGAGTCTTCAAATCCTGTTGACCCTGGGCTAGGCTCATAACCAACTCTTGAAACTGGGCATTCTGGGCCTGGAGGGCCTTGATAGCTTGTTCAGTGGAAGGTTTAGAAGACATGACGACTGTTGAAATAAACAGCGAAGAAGATAAGTGACCTGTAAAAGGGGTGTCTGTTATGCATATGATGAAATGAAATGCGTATGATTTATGGATGCAATGTTTTCAAGGATCTCGTGTGTAACACCCCTTCTAAAATACCCCGAATAATATTAATTATATCAATGATTAAAGACATAATCCATCAGAGTTAACACGGAACAAGGGATGTCACTATTATGAAATAAATAAAACTTCCAATAAAACAGTAGTCATGCTACACTGAGGGTCATTATTCAAATAATTCAATCAACTTAAGACCATGTCTTACACAGCGGAAAAATACCATAACCAAAACGGAATAAACCAAAACATAATTATTCCCAATGAAATTCAAAGAAACAATTGAATAATAACTAATTCCTCAACTAAACATTCCCCAGTGTTACAACCTATCAGAGCACGACACTGACACGCGGACTTAAAGTAACATAGCTCTAGAGCCATCCTCACTAACTCCTGAGCTGCTAACTTTAATATGAAATTGTTAAAGTAAGGGTGAGATTTCTCATAATTAACATGCATTATAAGCTTCTCAATCAACATTATATCACAAGCATATTATTTCACCCATTTTAGCATAAATTCAGATTCAACACGCAGTTCCAATCATACAAGTCATTATGCACAAATCAATAATCAACCAAAGAATTGTAACACTGGAAGACATCCTAACATGTTACAATTCCATGCAAACACAAATGCAGACACAATGCATGTGGTACCAACACGTGACCAAGTCACCCAACACTGATCCATCATCAACCGGATACAGCAACCATCGATTCGTCCATAAACACCCGGACACAAATCCATCCTAACCACCCATCATCACCCGGGTATCGGTTAACGGCAATACAAGTCAAATTCCACACAATGGGAATTAACTTCACCAAAACAATGCATATGCACGCACATCACTAGCATGCAACATCAAATCAATCTATGAAATACATCAATTTATCATAACTGAACCAAAACCAAAAACATGATATCTCAACGATCATGCACACCATCATTAGCAACATAAACATGCCTTTCATTCACACAATACTAATACATCCATCCATCACAGGTTCACTGCTACATACACACCCATGTGCGTTAGCCAATAATCACTTATTCTGGGATTTGACTCATTTTCAAAATAATTTCAGGTTTTAGGAAATATTTTCATTTTATAAAATATAGCATTAAATTTAAGAAATAACGTCCAAAACGGCACTCAAAACGGACTTACGGTTTGAAAGTTATGAATTTTCAAAGTTTAATATTTTTCAAAAAGTTATAGCAGAACCCGATTCCTACATATGCAGGAACCGGTTCCTGCGAAGTTCAAAAATCACACTTCTGGAAAAATGTATGGGAACCCGGTTCCTACGTGCATTTTTGCCAGTTTTTATAAATTCACACAGTGGAACCCGGTTCCTCCCCACTGGGAACCGGTTCCCACGACCTGCAGAGTCAAATTCTGCACTTTTGACAACATTTATTCATTCTAAACCAATTCCAAACATACCCATACGAATTGCAACATGCGAAACACCAAAACACATCCATTTTGCACCATTATAACATCAAACAACATTATTTCATCATTCCTTTTTATCATCTGACACCCTAATGGTTTTCAACCTACAATTCGATGCAATAGGGACAATTCTACGGAACCCTAGAATTCCAAACCGGGATTCTCTAACATACTATGATCCATACTATTGAATATCTAAACCGATAATACGAATTAACTAATCGAAATCATCTCTTACCTTGTGGGTTCTTCGAATTCTGACGCTTCCGGTTTTCTCCTTCTTTTTCCTCTTCTCAAATGCACGTATGATGAATATTCCAAAATAACTCTCTTTCTCTTCTTTTTCCTTTTAATACTCCTTTTATTATTCCAATAAAATAATTAAATTAGTAATTAGTAAGAGTAGAGTATTTTACCCCTCACACCCTCTAATCACTCTTCACACCACCAATACTTCTTCCCTTTAATTAATTAAATTAATTCCAATAATCCAAAAATACCAATAATTAAATTTCCAATTAAATTAATAATTAAAAATTCTAATTATTTAATAATCGGATTATTTGGGGTGTCACAACTCTCCCCAACTAAAAGAGTTTTCGTCCTCGAAAACATACCTTAGACGAACAGTTCGGGATACGAGTCCTTCATCTGACTCTCCAGCTCCCAAGTGACATTTCCATTTGCTGGTCCTCCCCAAGCCACTCTTACTAACGCGATCTCCTTACCTCACAACTGTTTCAACTTCCGATCCTCAATTCTCGCAGGTACCGCTTCCACAGTCAAATTCTCTCGTACCTGTATATCGTCTACCCGAATCTCATGAGACGGATCATCAATGTACTTCCTTAACTGAGATACATGAAAAACATCATGCAAATTTGCAAGTGACGGCGGCAAAGCAATCTGATAAGCAACTTTCCCAACTCTCTTGGTACTCTGAAACAGACCAATAAAACATGGAGTCAACTTCTTTGACTTCAAAGCTCGACCAATACCAGTCATCGGAGTAACTCGCATAAAAACATGTTCTCCTTCGCTAAAATCAAGATCTTTCCTCCTCTTATCGTGATAACTTTTCTGACGACTCTGAGAAGTCCTCATCTTCTTCTGAATCATCTTAATCTTTTCTGAAGTCTGTTGGACAATTTCCGGTCCAATCACAGCACTCTCTCCAGATTCATACCAACACAACAGTGTCCGACACCTCCTACCATACAATGCCTCAAACGGAGCCATACCAATGCTCGAATGAAAACTATTGTTGTAGGTAAAATCAATCAATGGTAGATAACTATCCCAAGCTCCACCTTTCTCCAACACACAAGCTCTTAACAAATCTTCCAACGACTGAATCGTTCTCTCCGTCTGACCATCTGTCTGTGGATGATAAGCGGAACTCAAACGCAACTTAGTACCCAAAGCTTCTTGCAATCCCGTCCAGAATTTAGATGTAAACCTTGGATCTCGATCCGACACAATAATAGAAGGAATACCGTGCAAACTCACAATCTTCTCAACATACAATTCTGCCAACCTTTCCATCGGATAATCCATTCTTATCGGAATAAAGTGAGCAGATTTCGTCAACCGATCAACAATAACCCAGATAGAATCACAATTCTTCGATGTCCTTGGCAACCCAGACACAAAATCCATAGAGATTCCATCCCATTTCCATTCCGGAACAAACAACGGTTCCATCAATCCTGACGGTTTCTGATGCTCAATCTTCGACTTCTGACAAACCAAACAAGCATACACAAACTCAGCAATTTCCTTTTTCATTCCCGGCCACCAAAACAACTTCTTCAAATCATGGTACATTTTAGTAGCACCAGGATGAATACTCAATCCACTACGATTTCCTTCTTCCAAAATACTCTTCCTAATCTCTGCAACATCCAGAACACACACCCTATTACCAAATCTCATAACACCATTCTCATCAATCCGGAACTCGCCTCCTTGACCTTAGTTGATCAATGTCAATTTATCAACTAACCCAACATCGGACTTCTGTCCATTCCGAATTTCTTCCAGAATACCACTAGTCAGTTTCAACATACCCAATTTCACACTATTCAGAGTAGTTTCACATACCAAACTTAAATCTCTGAACTGCTCAACCAAATCTAACTCATGGACCATTAACATCGACATATGCAAGGACTTCCTACTCAAGGCATCCACAACAACGTTTGCCTTACCAGGATGGTAATTCAAACCGAAATCATAATCCTTTAGAAATTCTAACCATCTCCTCTACCTCATATTCAACTCTTTCTGATCAAAGAGATACCTCAGACTTTTGTGATCACTGAACACCTCAAACCGAGAACCATATAAATAATGCCTCCACAACTTCAAAACAAACACAACAGCTGCCAACTCCAAATCATGAGTCAGATAATTCCTTTCATGTACTTTCAATTGTCTCAAAGCATAAGCCACCACCTGCTTATCTTGCATCAACACACCACCTAATCCCATTAATGATGCGTCACAATACACAACAAAAGACTTAGTCGGATTTGGCAAAATCAAGATCGGAGCACTTGTCAACCTCCTCTTCAGCTCTTGAAATCCTTTCTCACATTCAACATCCCAAACAAACATCTGACCCTTCCTGGTCAACTTAGTCAACGGTAACGCTAATTTGGAAAATCCTTCTATAAACTTCCTGTAATAACCTGCAAGACCCAGAAAACTACGGATCTCAGAAGCATTCTTCGGCGCTTCCCACTGAGATACTGCTTCTACCTTCGTAGGATCCACAGCAATTCCATTCTTGGAAATTACATGGCCAAGAAAACTTACTTCACTTAACCAGAATTCACACTTGGACAACTTCGCATAAAGCTTCTTCTCTTTCAACAATTCCAACACAACTCTGAGATGTTCTGCATGCTCTTCATCGCTCTTCGAATAAATTAGAATATCATCAATGAACACCACCACAAACTTATCAAGATACAGATGAAATATCCTGTTCATATACTCCATGAAAACACCAGGTGCATTAGTAACTCCAAACGGCATAACAGAATACTCGTAATGTCCATACCTCGTTCT
The DNA here is from genome assembly GCA_948472305.1 of Vicia faba. Taxonomy (NCBI): domain Eukaryota; kingdom Viridiplantae; phylum Streptophyta; class Magnoliopsida; order Fabales; family Fabaceae; genus Vicia; species Vicia faba. The sequence goes on from OX451740.1 coordinate 41,680,161, forward strand.
AAATGCAGTTTTCTGAATATCTTCCGACTTCACACGAATCTGATGATATCCAGATCTCAGATCAATCTTACTAAATACACAAGCTCCAACTAGTTGATCCATCAAATCATCGATCCTCGACAAAGGATACCGATTCTTGATTGTAAATTTATTCAGCTGTCTGTAATTAACACATAATCTCATTGAACCTTCTTTCTTCTTAACCAACAACACCGGAGCACCCCACGGCGAAACACTTAGACGAATAAACTTCTTCTCAAGTAACTCCTCCAACTGTTTCTTTAACTCCACTAATTCAGATGCCGACATACGATAAGGCGCCATCGGCACCGAACTAGTTCCAGGAATCAAATTTATAGTAAATTCTACCTCCCTCTCAGGTGGAAATTCACTAACGTCTTCCGGAAACACCTCTGGAAATTCATTCACCACTGGCAATCCATCACTCTTTGCTTTTCCCTCCGCTTCTATTGCAGAATACAACATAAATACCACAGCACCATCTTTCACAACTAGGTTCATCTGTTTAACCGACATAGTCACATCTTCGACACCAACCTCTTCAGGAAAAATAACCGTCTTCGCAAAACAGTTGATATGAACCTGGTCGAATTCCAACCAGTTCATTCCAAGGATGATATCAAGTTTTTCTAACGGTAGGCACACTAAATCCATACCGAAACCCCTACCAAAAATCACAATAGGACAATTCCTACAAACATACGAAGTAGTCACTGAACCCGATGCAGGAGTATCAATAACCATACTTCCATCCCTATTAGAAATTTCCAAATTCAATCTTTTAGAACAATCCAAAGCAATAAAAGAATGCGTAGCTCCAGTATCAATAATCGCAATCAAAGGTATGTCATTAATAAAACATGTACCTTTAATCAGCCGATCATCTGACTTAGTCTCTGACCCAGACAATGCAAACACTTTACCACCAGCTTGCTCCTTCTTGGGTTTTGTACACTGAGGACGAGTATGACCTTCTTCACCACAGTTGTAACAAGTCACCACTCTTACTCTGCAATCATTGGCCACATGGCCGAGTTTCCCACACTTGAAACACTTCTTATCATTACTTTTGCAATCCACCATACGATGTCCTGTCTCACCACACTTGTAACACTTAATGGAAGAACTAGAATCTCCTCCACCAAACTTCTTCCAACCACCGGGTCTCTGATTACTTCTATCATAAGGCTTACCACAATCCATCTGTTGCTTACCCTTCCTATCAACATACCCTCGAGCATTCGACTTAGTGCTAGCAAGATCCTCCTCTAAAATCCTACTACAGTCAACCAGATCAGGAAATCTTCGGATACGCTGATACCGAATACCTTGCTTAATCTCATCACGAAGTCCATTCTCAAACTTGATACATTTGGAAAATTATCCATCGGCATCGTTAGTATAATGAGCATAATACTTCGCTAACTCAGTAAACTTCGAAGCATACTCACTGACAGTCTTGTTACCCTGCTTGAGTTCCAGAAACTCAATCTCCTTCTTGCCTCTGATGTCCTCAGGAAAGTACCTCCTCAGAAAATCCCTCCTGAACACAGCCCAAGTCAATGCAATACCATCTTCTTCCATTTCAGTTCTGGTAGCAACCCACCAGTCATCAGCTTCCCCTGCTAACATGTGAGTTCCGTATCTCACCTTCAACCTTTCAGCACAGTCAATTACTCTGAAGATCCTCTCGATCTCCTTCAACCACTTATGAGCACCGTCGGGATCATGTGCACCCTTGAACAACGGAGGATTATTCCTCTGAAAATTCCCCAATTGTCAGTCAGCACCAATCACAGCTCCCTGCTGGTTCCCTCCGAGTACTCTAGCCAACATTCCCAATGCTTCATCAATAGCATCGTTGTTTCTTCCGTTACCTCTTCCGGCCATTGTTCTGTAACATTACAAAAATACCTCATCAACACACAAGTATCGACAGTGTCATCTTACACTAGTCGCATACAAAAGGGATAACGACACAAGACAAGACCGACTATGCTCTGATACCATTATTGTAACACCCCTTCTAAAATACCCCGAATAATATTAATTATATCAATGATTAAAGACATACTCCATCAGAGTTAACACGAAACAAGGGATGTCACAACTATGAAATAAATAAAACTTCCAATAAAATAGTAGTCATGCTACACTGAGGGTCATTATTCAAATAATTCAATCAACTTAAGACCATGTCTTACACAGCGGAAAAATACCATAACCAAAACAGAATAAACCAAAACATAATTATTCCCAATGAAGTTCAAAGAAACAATTGAATAATAACTAATTCCTCAACTAAACGTTCCCCAGTGTTACAACCTATCAGAGCACGACACTGACACACGGACTTAAAGTAACATAGCTCTAGAGCCATCCTCACCAACTCCTGAGCTGCTAACTTTAATCTGAAATTGTTAAAGTAAGGGTGATATTTCTCATAATTAATATGCATTATAAGCTTCTCAATCAACATTATATCACAAGCATATTATTTCACCCATTTTAGCATAAATTCAGATTCAACACGCAGTTCCAATCATACAAGTCATTATGCACAAATCAATAATCAACCAAAGAATTGTAACACTGGAAGACATCCTAACATGTTACAATTCCATGCAAACACAAATGCAGACACAATGCATGTGGTACCAACACGTGACCAAGTCACCCAACACTGATCCATCATCAACCGGATACAGCAACCATCGATTCGTCCATAAACACCCGGACACAAATCCATCCTAACCACCCATCATCACCCGGGTATCGGTTAACGGCAATACAAGTCAAATTCCACACAATGGGAATTAACTTCACCAAAACAATGCATATGCACGCACATCACTAGCATGCAACATCAAATCAATCTATGAAATACATCAATTTATCATAACTGAACCAAAACCAAAAACATGATATCTCAACGATCATGCACACCATCATTAGCAACATAAACATGCCTTTCATTCACACAATACTAATACATCCATCCATCACAGGTTCACTGCTACATACACACCCATGTGCGTTAGCCAATAATCACTTATTCTGGGATTTGACTCATTTTCAAAATAATTTCAGGTTTTAGGAAATCTTTTCATTTTATAAAATATAGCATTAAATTTAAGAAATAACGTCCAAAACGGCACTCAAAACGGACTTACGGTTTGAAAGTTATGAATTTTCAAAGTTTAATATTTTTCAAAAAGTTACAGCAGAACCCGGTTCCTACATATGCAGGAACCGGTTCCTGCGAAGTTCAAAAATCACGCTTCTGGAAAAATGTATGGGAACCCGGTTCCTACCTATACAGGAACCGGTTCCTACGTGCATTTTTGCCAGTTTTTATAAATTCACACAGTGGAACCTGGTTCCTCCCCACTGGGAACCGGTTCCCACGACCTGCAGAGTCAAATTCTGCACTTTTGACAACATTTATTCATTCTAAACCAATTCCAAACATACCCATACGAATTGCAACATGAGAAACACCAAAACACATCCATTTTGCACCATTATAACATCAAACAACATTATTTCATCATTCCTTTTTATCATCTGACACCCTAATGGTTTTCAACCTACAATTCGACGCAATAGGGACAATTCTACGGAACCCTAGAATTCCAAACCGGGATTCCCTAACATACTATGATCCATACTATTGAATATCTAAACCGATAATACGAATTAACTAATCGAAATCACCCCTTACCTTGTGGGTTCTTCGAATTCTGACGCTTCCGGTTTTCTCCTTCTTTTTCCTCTTCTCAAATGCACGTATGATGAATATTCCAAAATAACTCTCTTTCTCTTCTTTTTCCTTTTAATACTCCTTTTATTATTCCAATAAAATAATTAAATTAGTAATTAGTAAGAGTAGAGTATTTTACCCCTCACACCCTCTAATCACTCTTCACACCACCAATACTTCTTTCCTTTAATTAATTAAATTAATTCCAATAATCCATAAATACCAATAATTAAATTTCCAATTAAACTAATAATTAAAAATTCTAATTATTTAATAATCGGATTATTTGGGGTGTCACATCGTGGGCTAAACAAAGAAACTTGTTAGAGTTTGAATCTGGTAGCTTGATTGAAGGAACTTCATGTTGCTGAGAGTCCTTCTTCAAGAGTCAAGCTCACCATATCGAGTGGGTCATAGCCCCTGACTCAAGTCATTATGTTTTGATCTCCAAACAACCTTGGCTAGAGGAAAATAAATCCCCTTTGCCCCTTGCTAGACAGTTGGTTCATCATGACCTGCGTCACAAACCCTTGAGATCCTTGAAATGGGTTAGTCCTTATGCAGGATGCATGCAATGTTATGATGTTATGATGTCATGGTAAAGGCACACCACAAGTATTCACAAAAGGAAAACATGGCAAAGGCACACAAGTCACACTAGAGAGCCCTTAGATTTCAGGCTGGCATGAAGTTTAGGTACTACCCTCTTTCAGTTTCAGTTGGTTAAGACCTGTCCTAAAAATAGTAACCGGGTTCTAAGGAGCTCAATATCATTGGATTGTTTTCTATGTTCATTGTTTTGATTTAGCCACTTAACTGGCGACCAAAATATTCCAAGAAAACAACCCTCAATGAGTGTAGTATCGAGTATCTACCAGCTTCGGACTGCACCAAAGTCGGTCATCTCACTACCCCTAAAGAGGCCAGGATGGTCAAGTAAGGTTCTAAGGTCAGTTGATGCTTCACGACACCATGCAGCGGCCCTGTACTCTCCTTGACTTGACTCAAGGGTTACCGGTACTCACCAAAGTGCCACATCAACGTAGCTACTGCTTCAACCATGTCGGTATACCCCGCACAGTTCCCTCACAGTTTGTTGCTACTTCTAAAGGGTATCCCCAGATCCGAGTTAGGATCTATGAAACTCTGATACAAGCCCACAATATTAAAGCATTCAAGGCATACAATTGAAAACATAGTGATCTAATCCTAAGGTACACCTCACTTATAAAATTTCCCCAGCAGAGTCGCCAGTTCTGTGATCGCTGGAAATAGAACTGACTGTTTTGGAATGCTGGTTCGCATTTGCGTTTGTTTTTTCAAAATGTCGCGGTAAGCAAGAGTCACCACCGTCTTTTATTTTATCCAACAAGGAAAGGACAAAAGCACAGAAAAATTCCTTTTTGAGATGTGTCTCGGGTTCGGGAGGTAGATTATAGAAAGGGAAGGTGTTAGCACCCTTTCTATCCGTGGTTATCCACGGGCTCTTAGGTGCTTGCTCACTATGTTTTCAAAATGTTTTTGCTTTTCTTGTGTTTGTGGGTTTTGAAAAGAGTTTTGTTTGAAAACATCGATTTAACTCTTGTGTCTGTCCTCAAGAGTGTATGAAGTGTTGTTTGAAAACTTTTGTCAGAAAAGTGTAAGTGTGAAAAGTATTTTTGTTTTGAAAGAGCAAGTACCTGAGAACCTCTACCTACTCAAAAGAAATTAAGCTGTGTAAATGTCCTTTAGACAGTACTATCCCACTATTGAGAAGTAGGTAGCACCGTCGTTGGAGTTTCGGGTCAATTCGATTATTGGGGACGTGTGGTCACTAAAGCAATGGTAGGACGCCTTAGCGGTAACCCTAATGTCCTAGATCATTTTTTTATCAAGGCAACTGTTTCGAGGCAACTTTGATCTTTAGACAGGAGGACGACCTCTAAAACACCCTATACTCAATAACCACGTCGAGGCAACCAAGTGAGGCGTACCCTAGGAGTGACATGTGCGAGTGTGTCAGGTTTCAGTTATGTTATCTTTGTACATGTTACGGTGAGCTACAATTGATTTTATTTAAGGATAAGTCTTGTCATGCATAGCCTAGTTAACATACATCTAGCAGTTAATATTTGCGGAAAATAAAACTAAGCTATTACAAGGCGTCGGGTATTTACATCGCCAAAAACAACCCTTGAAAAGTAAATTGCGGGAAATTAAAGAAACCGATAAAAAAGAGTCCTAATTAAAGCTATTACATCCTCAGAGCAATTACATAAATATGGATAAAAAAATTAATAAAACAAGCATACGCGCGAGAGAAAATTGAATCGGAGAGTTTTTAGGGTTTTGACCCTTTTTTTGAGAAAGAAAGAGATTTTTTTATTTTGCATTTAATTAAATTAAACCTAGACTAATTAATTAATTAAATAAAAAAAACATTTTTTTTGAGTTTTTTATGTTTTTTAAGGAAATAAAAAAAAATAACATGATCAAAAGTCATCAAAAACCCTAATTCTATATTAATTTTATTTGTTGTGAAAATATTAAAATTAACCTAATTAAAAAAACTAAATTAATTAATTATATTAGTATTTATTTACAAAATAACTAATTAAATTTAATAAATAAAAATATTATATTTTTATGTTTTCTGAGTTTATTATGAAAAAAATTAATTTGGTTAATTAAGTAATAATAATAATAATAATTAATAGTAAAATAATTAAATAGAAAATATAAAAGAAGAAAAGAAAGAATAAACCCAGGGGGTGATGGGCCAAGTTAGGAGGTGTTTCTGGAATTCTGAAGGCCCAACAATGTTCAAGCCTCTTTGACTTTCTGGGGTATCCACACGCTTGTTGACTAAGGACTATGGTGGTCCTTCAATTTTGGCCATTGGATCCAGGCTTGGAGACACCTGGCGCCTGGAAATTGAAGCACGTGGTAGAACTCCTTTTTGAGACCTGCATGTGAATATATGAAACAAAATAACACAAATGTTTTGGGGGACCTGGGACTCGAACCCAGGTCCCAATGCTTATTGGACGCTTGCTCAACCACTCCACCATGCTGCCTCAATTGTCATTGGAATAACAAGTATTGATTATATATGCAAACAAATTAATATACTGAAATTATAAAAAAACACGCGCTTTTCAAATAATCCAACCAGATGCTAACACGTCCTCGTCTTCTTCCTTTGTACCTGTAAAAATAATATCAGATAGCGGGGGGTTTTAACCCCCACTATATACTACAAGGAAAAATAGCGATTAGCAATCCAGCAAATATAAATATTTCGCGAGGGGTGAATCATGTTCGTCTGGGCCACATGAGTTCAGTCATATGTCTTATTAGTCCTAATTTTGCCTGGTTCAGAAAGCCCCAATTCAAAGCTCAAGAACCCTAGAAAATCGTTTATGGCATCTTTTGATTCAGTGCATTATAATTCAATTAAATTATGCCATTAGCTTCATATGGTCTCTAGCAATGCAAAACAAATACAAAAACATGTTAATTATGCATGAATTAGGAGATACAATTATGACTCAAAAATGCAAACCGTGGTTCTGTAGATGACGATTCTTTGAGCTTTGGTGCGTGAATTCAATTGCAAAACGTTCCTGACACTTCCTGCAATGTGTTTGAATCAATAGAATGCCTTGAATTGGCTTGGAATGCAAAAATCAGTTTTCACTTTTCTTGGAAATTCTTGAATATGCTTATGGTTGTTTCTGCAGCTTTTTTCACGTCCCCTAGGTCAGGTTAGCTTGCATCCATATAAAGGAAACAAATTAGGTCAAAAAATTAGATCCAATCCATGTGCATTCAAGTTTAAATCTTTGATTGGAAGTCAAATATTTTTGATTCTTCATGATTGAATAATGTTGCCAAATATGGATTTTTTGATATCTTTGACTTGTGCACGAATTTGCCAGCATGATTAGGTCCTATTTGCTTCACAAAAAGATTTAAAAACCAAATCTTCTATTTTCCTACAATTTAAATTAATTAAATGAATTAATATTAATTAAAAATCCAATTAATCAATAAAAATAAGAAAATAAATTCAATTAAGCTTGATGGGTCGTTCATAGGCCATGGATGAAGTTTCAAGAAGAGATTTGAGGCCCATTAGCAAAAATAAAGTGTTTTGAGCAAAGTTGACTTTTGCAAATTCATGAAAATTTCCCAACTTCTCCAATGCACAACTTGCTCAATTTTGATCATATGACCATGTGCTTGGACATTTTGGAAAGCTCTTCAAGTATTCTAACCAATGCCTTTGGTCCCATGTCATTTGGATTTACCAATCTCAAGTTATGGTCTTTGACTCAAAGTGCACTTTTGTTGACTTTTGAAATTGACCTATAATGTAAAAATTGGTAACTTCTTGTGAGAGCATTTCTTGAAATTGGAGTGTGAAGATGGATTGTAGGAAATTGCATCCTCTTCAAAATGAGCATTGGATGGGATTTTTCTGATAAACCATGAAAAAGTTATGCCCTGGTCAAGATACAATTGACTTTTCTACTGTCCAAAAATAGTAACTTTTTGCATCTTGATGATTTTTGAGCTATCCTTGTGGAATCATGATCAAGAATTGATCAAATGATGATTGTGGACTTAAAATAATATGTTGACCAAAAATTCTGACTTTTGACTGCAAAATGACCAGTTTTCCCTTGCAGTTGACTGTAGATCAAATGAGGCTTTTGACTGTGCAAATTGGCACTGTGAGTCTTGAAACTTGGCATGTAGGTGCTTGAGAATGTATATAGGCATATTAGACTTGATTGAACCATTGAAAACCCCAAATTCCTTGAAAGAACCAAAACCCTAATTTCAGTTGTCTTAGGAGGTGGCTTGACTGTACAACCCTTGAGCAATCTTGAGCAATTTGAGGATCATTCTTGACAAACCTTGAGGAATATGGGAGGGCAAATTTTGGGGTACAAAAGATGCTAGTCTCAAGGACTACCTTATACTATGCCACAAAGAGAATGTTGTAATGATGTTATGTCCTAGATGCAGCATCATTTGTAATCAGAGAATTGCTGCAGACTTTGAGAAAAGACAAAGGGCACGAACAAGCGTCAACTGGCGCCAGGATAACCAGCTGTTCAGATGCTACCCTAAGGCTGGAGAAAGTCTTTTAGGGTTCTTAGTTCGTTGTCACAAGGGGGAAACCAAATGCCTAGTGTGTCCAAGATGTTCTGCAGTATATGATCAGAAAGTGGCCGAAACCTTCGAAACAGTCCCTTTCTCCCCATGTTGGAACCACAGAGAAACTGGTCAGATGGGCCAACGTTTCGAGAACAACTACACCCAACGGAGGCCTGACAACCCTTATCTAGAGGCGCTCGAAGGGTAACATTCAAAGTTCCTGCTGAGGTACCAACGAACAAGTGGCTACAAGTTAGGGCTGACAAGGGGAAAGACAAGTGGAGGAATAATGAACGAAATGCACGCCATGCCATGGTGTACAGAAGGCAGTTCAATATGGAGAAAAGGGAAGAAGTAAGGTTGGAAAACTACAAGGGAAAGAACCCTATGTCAAGGTCATAATGGTGCAGGCAACAAAGAGTTCGAAAAGCTGAGAGAGAAGCTATGTTAGACAAAGGAGTGGCTTCGAGCAAGGACAAAGAGGAATCGAGTACCAACAAACCTGCACCAAACAATCAACCTGGGGGCAAACCTCCAGTAGCAGGAAACTTTTCTCTGAAACAAAGCAAAACGAATCGAAGGAATATACACCAGGTCCAAAAGAGGATGAGGAGATGCTGACTGACAATTTCGAATCAGAAGGGGAATCTTCACTCAACATCAACTGCAATGTAGTATCTGTGTTGCCTTGCAAATTTGGGCAAGAGACTGAAGTCGGAGAGCACGAGGAGGATGATGCAATAGACCTGACGAAACATAGGCCAATATGTTATTATGTGATGGATAATGGGGCTGTCGAAGAGCAGAATGCCTTCTTCGAATACCCAGAACCAGCCATGCAAAATCACCTAAAGCCAGTGTTCATTCGAGCAAAAGTTGGTACACATGGCGTAAACAAAGTCCTGGTAGATGGAGGCGCTGCAGTGAACTTGATGCCTCATTTCATGTTGAAGAAGTTAGGGATACAGGATGTTGACATAAAACCACACAATATGGTACTATCAAACTATGAAGGTAAAGTAGGCCAGACATTGGGGGTGATCCAAGTGGATTTGACAGTGGGATCAAGCTGCAGACCCACTATGTTCATGGTAATCGAAGCTAAAGCCAACTACAATTTGCTGTTGGGCAGAGAATGGATCCATGGCATTGGAGCAGTCCCCTCGTCGATGCATCAGAGGTTAGTATTATTGAGAGAGGATGGCATTGTTGAAAACATCGAAGCTGACCAAAGCTATTTCATGACAGCAGTCCACCTAGTTGATAAGAGAAACTATGACAAACACTTAGCCAAAATTGCTCCTTGTACCCCTAACGACGAGATCAATGAGACCAGGAACGTGCATTATTACATGATCCTTCGCCATGATGGAATGTATTGGGATCGAAGGATAATCAAGGGAGATGGAGAAGTCGAAGGCGCTGCACAAAGACGGCCAGTAGGCTGGGAATTCGATAGTCCTGCTCATGATTGAATCCTCATTCTTCGAAAAGATTTCGGCCTACACGGCTGAGAACGAATGGAAGGCGGCCTTAGAAGCTGAAGTAGATAGTATGGCTGCAGAAGTAAACAAAACAGGTGGGGAAGGCTCAAAAGGCTCACCCTTTGAAGAACAAGAGATAGTTGAAATAGATCAAAGGCTAGATGCCATTTATGATAAAGAACCTTTAGGATTCGAGAAAGACCCCACTGACTCAGGTGCTAAAATGTTAGTGCAGGATCCACTCGAAGAGGTGAACTTGGGAGATGAAAACACAAAAAGAATAACTTACGTGAGCACAAAACTCAATTCAAGCCTCAAGCAGAAAGTGATCGAAGTTCTTAGAAAAAACAAAGATTGTTTCGCGTGGGACTATGATGAAATGCCTGGTTTAAAGAGGGAGCTAGTGGAACACAAACTTCCAATCAAGGATGGCAATAAGCCCATCAAGAAGACCCCTAGAAGGTTCTCACCAGCCGTTCTCACGAAGATTAAAGCTGAAATTGAAAGGTTGTTGCGCTGCAAATTCATCAGAACCACAAGGTATGTCGAATGGTTAGCAAATATAATACCTGTTATTAAGAAGAATGGCTCTCTGAGAATTTGCATAGATTTTAGAGATTTAAATACTGCTACCCCCAAAGATGAGTATTCCATGCCTGTGGAAGAAATGTTAATAGATTCTGCTGTAGGATTTGAATATTTAAGTATGTTAGATGGATACTCTGGGTATAACCAGATCTTTATTGCTAAAGAAGATGTTGCTAAGACAGCATTTCATTGTCCAGGAGCCTTAGGCACCTACGAATGGGTAGTAATGCCTTTTGGTTTGAAAAATACTGGAGCAACTTATCAAAGGGCAATGAATTCGATTTTTCATGATTTCATTGAGACTTTTATGCAGGTGTACATTGATGATATAGTCATCAAATTAGTATCTGCAGAAACTCATTTGCATCATTTGAGCCAATCATTCGAAAGAATGAGAAAGCATGGCTTAAAAATGAACCCCCTTAAGTGTGCATTTTTCGTGCAGGCTGGAGATTTCCTTGGTTTTGTGGTTCATAAGAAAGGCATCGAAATCAACCAAAACAAGACCAAAGCCATTGTAGAAACGAAAGCACCTACATCAAAAAAGGAGTTACAATCTTTGCTAGGTAAAATTAACTTTTTAAGAAGGTTCATTTCGAATTTAAGTGGAAGAACCCAGGCTTTCTCTCCGTTACTTCGTTTGAAGCAAGGATAAGCTTTCGAATGGAACGAAGCACATCAGGAGGCGTTTGACAATATAAAAAGATATCTCACTCAGCCTCCTATTTTGTCTCCACCTTCATGGGGAAAACCCATGAGATTGTACATATCCGCCTCTGAAGTTACCATAGGTAGTATGTTAGCACAAGAGGATAGCAATGGCATCGAAAGAGTCGTATACTATTTAAGTAGGGTGTTGAATGATGCGGAAACCAGATATAGCAACATAGAAAAGCTATGTCTCTGTTTGTATTTCTCTTGTATGAAACTTAAATATTATATAAAGCCTGTTGATGTTCATGTTTCTTCTCATTTCGATGTTATCAAGCACATGCTTTCGAAACCAATAATGCATAGCAGAATTGGTAAATGGGCTTTGGCCTTGACAGAGTATTCTTTGACTTTCATGCCTTTAAGAGCTGTGAAAGGTCAAATAATTTCTGATTTCATTGTTGATCATTCACTGATCGAAGAGACTGTCATGGGTTACGTTGAAATGCAACCTTGGAAATTATACTTTGATGGTTCGACCCATAAAGATGGTAGTGGTGTTGGAGTTCTTATAATTTCTCCCGAAGGAATTCCAACAAAATTCAAGTATAAGTTAGATGGTCCTCGTTGCTCGAACAACGAAGCTGAGTACGAAGCGCTTATCGTTGGACTTGAAGCTTTATTGGAATTGGGGGCAACTAGAGTCGAAATTAGAGGAGATTCAGAGCTAGTGGTCAAGCAAATAACAAAGGAATACAAATGCATAAAGGAAAATTTGATTATGTATTTCATCATAGTTAATAGGCTACTCAAAAAATTTGAATACATGGATATTAAACATATACCAAGAATAGAAAATCAAGAGGCAAATGACCTAGCACAGTTGGCTTCAGGGTATAAAGTTTCCACCAAAGAATTTGAAGATTTGGTTCAATTAAGAGGAAGGGCTATGGCTACTAGACTCATACCATCGGACTTAGAAAATATAAAGTTAGGTTGTGCTGACAAGCAGGAATTCGAAGTATTAGCCACAGACACCTTGTCAGATGCAGATTGGCGAAGTCCAATTGTGAATTATTTAAAAAACCCAACATTGAATGTTGATAGGAAGATAAAATATAGAGCGTTATCATACGTCCTCATGGGAAATGAATTGTTCAAGAAGACCCAGGAAGGCGTATTACTGAAGTGCCTAGGAGAAGGTGAGGCATACTTAGCATTATCAGAGGTCCACAATGGGGTATGTGGGGCACATCAAGCGGGCCATAAGATGAAATGGTTGTTATTCCGATATGGCATGTATTGGTCCAGCATGCTCAAAGATTGTATAGATTTTGCTAAAGGGTGCGAAGAATGCCAGAAACATGCACGAATTCAACATGCTCCTGCAAGTGAGTTACATTCGATCATTAAACCATGGCCCTTTAGAGGATGGGCATTAGATTTAATAGGAGAGATCAATCTTGCTTCGTCTAAAGGACATAAATATATCTTAGTAGGAATTGATTATTTTACCAAGTGGATCGAAGCAATACCATTAATAGTTGCTGATCAAGAGGCTATTATTGGGTTCATACAGAAACAAATAATTTATAGGTTCGAATTACCAGAGAGTATAACCACAGACCAAGGTTCTGTGTTTACTGGTAGAAAGATGCAGGAATTTGCTCAGGAGATGGGTTTTAAATTATTAACATCAACACCATATTATGCTCAAGCAAATGGTCAGGTTGAAGCAGCAAACAAAGTGATAATAGGATTAATTAAAAAACATGTTGGTAAGAAGCCAAAGAATTGGCATAAGACTTTGGACCAAATACTCTGGGCTTGTAGAACATCTCCTAAAGAAGCTACTAACACCACGCCTTTCCAACTAACATTTGGCCATGATGCAGTTTTACCAGTGAAAATTCATCTGCAATCAGTTCGAATTCAAAGGCAAAATGAGATCCCATCTGCATTATATTGGGAGATGATGATGAATGAGTTAGTTGAGTTAGAAGAAGTTAGATTGCATGCATTGGAAATCCTAATGAGGCAAAAGGAAAGGGTAGCCAGGGCATACAACAAAAGGGTGAAAGGTAAAACATTCACTGTTAATGACTTAGTCTGGAAAGTCATATTGCCCATGGACAAGAAGAATAAAACGTTAGGTAAATGGTCACCTCATTGGGAAGGACCCTTTCAAATACTAAAGAAATTCTCAAACAATGCGTATGAAATCGAAGAGTTAACTGATGACAAATGAATCTTAAAGGTTAACGGAAAATATTTGAAAAAATATAGACCTCGCCTGCAGGAGATTCGAATAATAGCAACGTAGTCGAAATATTATAAGGAGATGCCAAAATGGTGCCATACGTTGCCAAAATGGCGTTGTTCAAATATTACAAAACCGAGACTCAAATTAATTCAAATAAGCAAAGATTTAAAAATAAACGTTGTTTCTCAATCTTGCGAAGGTGCTTTTAAAGGACTCAAGTCTTTGATGGGTATAACGTCTCACTCCTTCCAGAGTAGCTACTTCTCCTTTGATGCGCTCTGCTGCTTCTGTTTCAGAAAGGCCCCTTCTAAGAAGTTCTTCAAATTGGTTACTAACGGTGTCAGTTTCGTAAGCCAGTTGCTGTTGTTGAGCTTCTTTGACCTTTTGCTGAAGCTCTTGAATTTGTCCTTCCCAAAAGAGAATAGACCGCGCTCGAACTTCATAGTCAGCCTTCGCCTATTAAAAACGTGTTGCTTGGTCTTCAGCCTCTTTAGAAAGTTTTGAAGCGCGCTCATAAGCAGCATCCATGGCGTTTCGTTTCTCCTGAACTTTAGCAGCAGCTAATTCATCTTGTAGGAGACATCCAGTCACATCATCCAATAATACTTGGAGGTCGAACAGTATAGTGCTGACTGGAAGGGAGCAAGTTGCGAAGTTAACTTGAGTGAGAAGTTCCTTCATGGTATAGCAAGCAGTGCTATCCTTTTTAAGAACTTCGAACAGGTCTACATCAAGGATTGTTTTCTTGACTTTGTTAAGAAGTATAGCTCTAGCATCTGGGGACAATGTGTTGTTAGTTGAACCAGTGCCAACCCTAGTGAAAGGGATGTCCTTTTGGGCCAATTTAGTTTTCATGTACCTAATTGGGTCATTGTGTTTTAAGAGAGCTAGTTCCTATTCAGTCAGCCGAGGCTGGGAAGTTGGGGAAAGTTCCTTGTTCAAAGGAGTCACGTCCATTTCGACCTCCATAGGTTCTTTAGTCTTACCACCATTATCTTCATCCTTGCCTTGCTCATTACTTTCTCCTTCGTCGCACAGATCCACCACATCGACAGTATTGGTCTCACTGCTATTAGCATCAGACTTCGTTTCATCAGCCGAACCACTTTGGGTTTCGTCTTCACCAGATATTTCTTCTGCAGTTTCTTCACTCTCTTGAGGAGAATCAGTCTTGTCCTTTTTAGCATGAGTGATTTTTGGACTCTCTTGAAGAGTTCCAAGAGGAGATTTCAGAAGGGAAGTTTCTGGTGGATTTTCTTTAGACTTGTTGGGTGATTCTTCGTTTGCTCCCGTCAAAGGAGGTGAGGTGCCTTTACCATCGTGTCTCTCCGAATTCCCAGTCAGGGCCACCATGTTGGAAGACCCTTTGTTTTGCACGAAGTTGCTGGAGTCCCCATGGAGAGAGGAAGTGATTGGAACAACGGTCCCGGGTGGAGGAGTTGAAGCAGTAGGATTCGTGTTCGAAGTATCCTGCATTGAACAAAGAAGAGTTAAGAATATGTACCAAGGTATGAGTAACTATTTTTTAGGAATTCGAATTTGAATTACCTGTGGATTATCAGAAGAAATGTTACTGTCAATATGTTCCAATATTACATTGGAGGTCGAAGGTGAAATTTTGGATATTGTTGAGGGAGCAACGTCTTTGGAATCAAGTCCAGGAACTTTAGTAGGCTCAGCGCCTTTGGAGCTTTCTTTCTTTTGCTTCTTCTTAGAAGTTGTTGGAGAATTTTCACCAGTCTTGAGGTTCTTTTCAGTGGGGCCTCGTTTCCTTTTCTTAGGAGTAGTTGGTGGAAGTTTGCTAGTCTGAAAAGGTTTAAACATAAGTTAGATCTAAATCATAAACTTCAGTTTATTCGAAACAACAGGGTTAGTTGATTACCTTTGGAATTGAAGTGTCTGCTGCTGCTGCTGGTGTTGTTGTTGTAGTAGTTATTGTTGTTGTTGGTATTGTTGGAGTTACATCATCGCTAACTTCAGTAGCTTGTTGAGAAGTGTTACCTTCCTTGGGCTTCGAAGTAACATTTTTTATCCTAGTGGCTGAAAGTGAAGCAGTTAAGGTAAAATGTTAAGGATAAGGGAATTAGGATACAATTGGAATTTTCCCAAGCATTCGCACCTGTGCCTTGATTAGATGTAATCAAAATGGCAGGAAGGTCATATCGAAGATGTCCTGGGAAATTATGAAGCCAGTAACGAGCCCATGTCACAGTCTCAAATGGCTTTAGTTTCTTTCGAGATTGGTATTTGAACATTTCTTTGCTAGTAAACCACCAAGGGTATGGAGGAAACCAAGCCAGAGCCAGTTCTGAGGTAGGCAACCTAGGAAATTTAGGTGGATGCATTTCGAGTGCCAACCTATACCTATCCTCAGGTGACAACCTTGAAGGAAGTTTGAACTCAGAAATTTTTTCTTTAAATTTTTCCTTCAAGGTCTCGGCCGCTCGATGGACAGTGGTTCCCAAGTGTGTGGGATCATAAGTGGTTTCAAAATAATTTTGAAAAGCCCTAATTTCTTTGACATGAGTGAACATACCTTTCTTGGAGCGTACCTGCACATTGAACGCGCCAGTTAGCTTTTGTTGAATGGTGAGTGTTGTACCCCAAAATTTGCCCTCCCATATTCTCCAATAAACTGCCAAGTCAAGCTACAAAATTCCCCAAGAGTTGCACAGTGCAAAGGCCTCCATACAGTCAAAACTAGGGTTTGTGTGCTGATCAAGAAAATGGAGTGTTCAAAAGCCCAATCAAGTCTCACATGCCTACAAAGATGGTCAAGTATCCTCATATCAAGTTTCAAGGCATTCAGCTCAAAATTGCACAGTCAAAACCCTAAATTGCACTACAGTCAACTGTAGGGGCAAAATGGTCATTTGACAGTCAAAAGTTCAAATTTTTGGTCAACATATCATTTTGAAGCCACAAACATCATTTGATCAATGCTTGATCATGACTCTCAAAATTTGGCTCAGAAATCATCAAAGATGCAAAAGTTACTATATTTGGACAGCTGAAAAAGTCAACTGAAATTGACCAGGGCATAACTTTCACATGGATTATCAGAAAAATTCCATCCAAAGCTCATTTTGAAGAGAAAGACATTTCCTACAACTCATCTTCATACTTCAAGTCCAAGAAATGCTCTCACAAAAAGTTATCAATTTCAACATTATAGGTCATTTTCAAAAGTCAACAAAAAGGGACTTTAAGTCAAAGACCATAACTTGAGATTGGTAAATCAAAATGACATGGGACCAAAGGCATTGGTTAAAGGACTCAAAGACCTTTCCAAAATGTCCAAGAACATGAGAAAAGCTTAAAAATTGAGCAAGTTATGCCTTGTAGAAGTTGGGAAATTTTTGTGAAATGGCAAAAGTCAACTATCCTTGAAACTTCAATTTTTGACAAAAGGGCCCACTTTCTTCCACTTGATTCAGCCTTGTCATGCCACACACGTGCCCCATGATTAATTTCAAGACCAAATATTGATTTTTCTATTTTATTTAATTTTTGATAATTTAATTCATTTTAAATCTTTAAAAATTCAAATAAAATTCAAAAGTCAATGAAATAGTGTCATTTGAATTGGGATAGCTTCCATATATCATGTGCCAGCTCACAAACTCATGCTAGGGTTAGATTATACACCAAGTCTTGGTTTTGCCTAAAAAAAGGGAAAGTTTGTTAAGGGTGAAAAAACCTAAACCTAATTCTCTTATTTCATGGATCTTTGACCTAGTTTAGGGTTATGTTGTACACCAAGTCTTGGTTTTTCTTAAAAAAAGGGAAAGTTTGTTAAAGGTGGAAAACCTAAACCTAATTCTCTTATTTCATGGATCTTTGACCTAGTTTAGGGTTATGTTGTACACCAAGTCTTGGTTTGCTTAAAAAAAGGGAAAGTTTGTTAAAGGTGGAAAACCTAAACCTATTTCTCTTATTTCATGGATCTTTGACCTAGTTTGTACCATAATTCCCTTCCAACATAAATATTGAAGCAAACCCTAAAGCCAAGGGGGCACAAGCTGCTACAGAACACCATAAGCAAATTCCAAAATTCAAGGAAAATTTGAAAACCGAATTCCACATTCAAGCACAATTCAAAGCCTTAGAGTGATTCCAACACACTGCTGATATTCCCAGGAACGGATTGGAATAAAAAAAAACAAGCCATAAAGCTCCAAGAACACGCAAGAACAAGTCACACGGTTTGAATTTTTTCCATAAACGCATACTTCGATTCATGCATCATTAACGTATTTTGTGGATTGTTTTGTGCTCACAGGGACTGTACGAAGCTTTTGGTACAATTTAATTTGATTATAATGCCCTGAAACAAAAACCTCCACTTTAGGGCCTGAAACCCCTGGTTTGCTTTCTCTATATTTTTCTTGTTTTATTTTTAATTCTTATTTTATTTTCTTTATTTGTTTAAACTAATTACTATTTCTTTACAAATTATAAAATACACAAAAATCAGAAAAAGAGAACAATATAATATTTATTTTATTTTAGTTATTTTCATAAATAAATTGTATGTAAATTAACTTAGTATTAATTTAGGTTGCAACTTTAATTCTTTCTTCCATAAAAAAATCCAAAAATATAGCATTAGGTTTAATGACTTTTTATTCCTTTTAATTTTCCTTGTTTTTTGCCATAATATTAGTGATTTATTTATTTTCATAATTAGACTTGTAAACTAATTAGGGTTGCATTTAGGTTAAATTTTAATACTTTCATAATAAACTTAAAAATAATTAGAACTAGGTTTAACATTTCATTTTGGTTTTTAATTAATTCCTTTTTATTAAATCTCAAAAAACATAAAATACCAAAAACATTCCTTTTTTTTCTTTAATTTTAATTCTTCATTAATTCTAATTAATTAATTCATTAACTTTAATTTTTTGCAAAAGGGTCCAACGCCCATATTTCTAATTCTCTTATTTCGCATATTTATTTTATTTCGTTTATTATAATTGTGTATCTCTCCCAAAGCCATGTAATTCGGACGTTCTAATTCCTCGCACTTTTAACTTTATTTACTTTTCTGTCAAATCGGGTCCGGTTTAATTTTGGCGATGTGGACCCGCGCCATTTGTAATAGTCTTAGATTTACTTTTCCCGCAACTTTTAACTGTTAACAAAAGCATGAAAGAATGCATGGACTTAAAATAAAATCAAGCGTAGATCACAATAGACATGACAAGACAAATATCAATGAAAACGACACACGAATCGCACACACACCACCCCTAGGGTACGCCTCACTGTTGCCTTGCCTCGAAAGGTGATCGTCGAGTAGAGGATGTCTTAGTAAGTCCTCATGATCCGGGAACCTGGCATGAGGGTAGCTTCTAAGGTGTCTTCCCATTGCTCCGGTGATCACCATGTCCCGAACCCCGAATTGACCCGAACACCTCCAACGGTGGTGCTACCTACCTCTCAATGGTGGGATGGCACTACTTTAAAGGACATTTACACAGACGAATTCCTTAGGGTAGATAGGTGCTCAAGAATACTTGCTCTCTTCAAAACAAAAATTCAAAGACTTTTCACACCAACACTTTTCAAAAGCTTTCAAAGCAAATTTTTTCAAACACTCTGACGTACGAGTCGAACTGAAATTTTTTCAAAGAAACTTTTTAAACCCACATTGAAAAGCAAACAAACAATTTTGAAAACACATTGAGCAAGTATCTAAGAGCCCATGGATAACCATGGATAGAAAGGGTGTTAACACCTTCCCTTTCTATAATCTACCTCCCGAACCGAGAGCAATCTCTATAAGGAATTTTTCTGTGCTTTTGTCCTTTCCATTTGGAGAAAATAAAAGACGGTGGCGACTCTTGCTTCCGCGACATTTCGCGAACCAGCGTTAAACAGTCAGTTCCAGATCCACCGATCACAGAACTGGCGACTCTGCTGGGGAATAACTTAAAGTGAGGTGTACCTTAGGGCTAGCTCATAACTATGTTTTCAATTGTCTTCTTTGCTTGCTTTATTATTGTGGGTTGCTTGGGAGTTCTATAGATCCTAACCCGGATCTGGGGGATACCTTTCTTAGAAAGTAGCAACAAGGCTGTGAGGGAACTGTGCGGGGTATACCGACATGGTTGAAACAGTCTGCTACGTTGATGTGGCACTTTGGTGTGTACCGGTAACCCTTGAGTTCAGTCAAGGAGAGTACGGGGCCTCCGCGTGGTGTCGTGAAGCATCAACAGACCTTAGGAACCTTAATTGAACAATCTTGGCCTCTTTAGGGTAGTGAGATAACTGACTTTGGTGCAGTCCGAGGTTGGTTGATACTCGATACTACACTCAATTGAGGGTTGCTTTCCTGGAATATTTCGGTCGCCAGTTCAGTGGCTAAATCGAAACGATGAACAATGAAAGCAATCCCGTGATATTGGGAACCTTAGAACCCGGTTACTTTGATTAGGACAGGTTGAACCCACCAACTTCAAGAGGGTAATACCCAGACCCCATGCCGGCCTAAACCCTAAGGGCTCTTTTGTGTGACTTGTGTGCCTTCGTACTTGACTATCTGCGTGCTTCTTGCAGGTCTTGTTTATAGTCCTTAATTGGGACTCATAACAGGGTACTAAATTTCTTGCAGGTCTTGTTTATAGTCCTTAATTGGGACTCATAACAGGGTACTAAATTTCTTGCAGGGTTGTTTATAGTCCTTAATTGGGACTCATAACAGGGTTACTCACATTACCCCATGCATAGCATGACATCATACCATTGCATACCATTGCATACATCCTAACCCATTTCAAGGATCTCAAGGGCTTGTGATGCAGGTCATGATAAACCAATTACCCAGCAAGGGGCAAAGGGGATTTATTTTCCTCTAGCCAAGATCGTCAGGGGCTATGACCCACTGGATATGGCGAGCCTTTGACCCTTGACGAAGGACTCTCAACAAAATGAAGTTCTTACAATCAAGCTACCGGTTCCAAATGCTAACAAAGTTTCTCTGTTTACCCCGCGAGGTCCTTGAAAACATTACATGCATGTCATACATCTCATTGCATTGCAGGTATCCCTTTGACAGGTTGCTTACCCTTCTCCGCTGTTTATTTCAGCCGATCGTCATGAATCCTGAATCATCAGCCGAGCAGACTATCAAGGACCTCCAGGCTCAGAACGCCCAGTTCCAAGAGCTGATCATGAATTTGACCCAGGGGCAGCAAGATCTGAAGGCTTTGCTCTTGAAGAAGGACAAGAAGAAGAAGAGGACTGTCTTGTTCAGCCCCAGGCGCAGATCTGGGAATACACCGCAGACTGAAACTGAGAGGACTACCCCATCTGTGAGGGAAAACAGTCACCATGAGAGAGAGGTGCCTAGTCCAGTGGTCTCCGACAACGAGACAGATTTTGACGACGAACAGTACCCTCCGGCTGAGGATAAGTACAAACAGTTGGAAGACCGGTTAAGTGCTATGGAGATACAAAAGGTGCCTGGTCTGGACTTCGAGGATCTAGGTCTGTCTTCTGGGGTAGTGATCCCGCGCAAATTCAAGGTACCTGCCTTTGCTAAATACGATGGGGCATCCTGTCCTAAGTTGCATCTCAGGGCTTATACAAGGAGGATCCAGCCCTATACAGCTGACAAAAACTTATGGATCCATTTCTTCCAAGAGAGTCTTTCGGGGACTCAGCTCGAGTGGTTCTATCAACTGAATGGAGCCAACATCCGTACCTGGGAAGACTTAGCCACTGCATTTTACAAACACTACCAGTATAATGCTGACCTCGCTCCCACGCGTACTCAGCTTCAGGGGATGTCTATGGGTACAGGCGAAGGCTTCAAAGAGTATGCTCAAAAATGGAGGGACCTTGCTGGAAGGGTACAACCACCTCTGACTGACCGCGAGCTTGTCGACATGTTCTTGGGGACTTTGTCTGGTTCATTCTACAACCATCTGATTGGGAATTCTTCTGCTGGGTTCACAGATCTTGTCTTGACGGGGGAGAGAATCGAAGCTGGTATCAAGTCGGGGAAGATTCAAGAAACCGCACCTACTGATGCTCAGAAAAAGCCCCACAGTGGGAAGAAGGAGTCCAATGCTATACATGGTAAAAAGGGTCATCATGATGTAGGGGCAATCCAGATTTCTAATCCCACGCCCGTTCAACCAAGAAAGAGCAATAGGCGTAGGATAAAGCATCAAGATAGGAAGTATACTGACATCAACATGTCTTTGTCTCAGGCATTACAACAATTGCTGAAGGCAAAACTGATCACACTAAAGGATCCTCCTCAAAATCCTGATACTTCCTCTTCCAAGTACAACCCGGGTGTGAGATGTGCCTACCATTCTGACAGTCCTGGACATGACACCGACGACTGTTGGACCCTGAAGAACAAGATCCAAGACCTGATTGACGCCAAGGAGGTCGAGTTTGAACACTGATCCTACACCAAATCATCGAGAATGTCTTTTGTTCATTCAAATGTTCAAGTTGTATTTTTCTTTGATTGTTCAAACATTTATTCATGTTAAACATTGTTATCACATTAATGCATCGCTTATGTCCGTTTTGAATCAATATATTCGTATTCACTCTATGCAAATTATTTTCATATTTTTTCTGATGTCAACTCTCGTTAATTCTAAGCCTCTTGAGGGAGGATGACGAAAACGATACCATAATCTACAGTATGCTTTTGAACAGACCCCGCTGATGAGGTACAGGCATTGTTTCAATTCCCAAACACTGGAGTAATAAGGATGATAATCCCTCGCCAACCCCTCTGAGCCAAAGAAGTAGGAGTTTTTCTTTTCGAAATTTAAAACCCTTAATCATAACCCGGGGCAGGGTAGTCTTCTCAGTTGATCCAAGTGCACAATGAATGGCACCAAATGAGTTTTTCCAAAAAAACAAAAGACAGTGATGGCTCCGAACAATCAAAAGGAGAGGCAGTCATGATCAAAAAAAAAATCATAAACGAAAAACTCATTAAGTCAAAACCTATGAAAGGGACTTACGAAACTGGGGCATCCCGCTGACTGTAATTCCGAAAAAGGAAACAGTTCAGGCAAAAAAGAAAGGGATAACAAAATCAAAAAAGAAAGAGGTTCTACAAACCCTCGACAAAAAATGATGACTGCCTATTCAGAATAAATCATCAATGACTGAACCATCACCGGAAAATCAGAATGAAGACTCAAACAAGGTCTAACGCATGATCAACTGAGTTTAGGTTTGAAGAACGTCACGAAGAGTGGGTGGGTACAAATAGTTTGAGCCTTTATCCTTTGTTTCTTAAGCCGTGAACCAGGCCACGTTATAACCCTCAAAAGTCCCAGCTGAAGCGGGGGTTAGTTCGAAAGCATACTGTTACGAAAGGTATCCTGACTCCTGAAGGCCTACGGTAAATACAGAGTTGACATCATGTTTTACAAACATTCACATGTTCTATGAAAAAATGCATTTTCAAAATCTTCAAGACAGACATAAGCTTTGCATTTTTAACATAACTTTGTTTGCATATGACTTTTTGTTTGAACAGCATAGAAGTTCGCACGACGAAAGCCTAATGAACAGAAGCACTTCCAATCAAGGGGCATGGCATGACTATTGTCCATCGTCTGGGGCAGTTAAGTCAAGATCCAGAGAATCTCTCAAAAGGCCAACCAGCCTGGGGCAAATCTCCATCTGGATCACCTGGGGCATTCCGACAACGAATCTTGCCTGATCAGACATCTGCTAGTGGTACGGCAACGCAATACTACTGACAGGGGCATCTCCCTACATTCTGAGAGCATGGACATAGTCGAAAAAATACTACGCAAAGTCAAAGACCCGCTAGGTTGACACACCTAGGCAAAAATAAGGGCTTCCCGGCGAACCAAAAGGGTTCGGGCAAAAACAAGGGATGAATATGAAAAAACCGTACACCCGGCAAGTCGAAAACCTGAAAAGGCGGCTTGGGCAAAAATGGGTATCTCGGTGGACTGAAAACCCGAAAGGGCGGTCCAGGCAAAAATTAGGGATAAAAGCGTACGACTATGGCCTATCATTTTGTCACCTGCCTACCTGAAGAAGGTTTGACCCTCAACAATTATCAGCACCCCACAAATGCCTCCCCCATAGAAACAGGGGCAACAATGGGTGGTCTAAGCAATCTGATTGTTCTATCCTCCAAGGTATCAGGGTAGGTTCCGTGGAAGAACATAACCAATACAGTTCAAAACTTCCCCAGAGAATCCAATCCAATTCCTCAGGAAAGATGGAATTCATATCCCCAAGCAGTAAGCTTATCCCCAGTAAGATTCTGGAAACTTACCCCCTCGCAGAGCACGAACGCGTCGTCCAGCTTGATTTAAAGAGTTATTTCCTCAATAGGATATAACTGGGTTATCCTCAGCCAAAAGCCACGGAAAGAGCGTCCTCGACGAAGTCTTCTATCCCCAGCGAAGTCTATTCACACTTCCAACAACAAGACATCCTCAGCAAGTTACTATCAACACTCAGCAAGGCATCCCTCTTCCCACAGAGTATTGCTTCCCAGCATGGTCGCTAGAGTATCTTTTCTCCCCGCAGATCCTTCCATTTGCCAAGTTTATTCCGCAACGGAGTCATCTTCTCCTACCGGTATTCTTGCAGTTATCGTCCCCAGCGGAAGCAAAATCTATTCTTCAACATCAGCCCAGGATATGACTTCCCGGCACCCGTCAAGGATTTACTTTCCTAGACGAAAAACACATTCATAAAACGTCACATACATCATTATAGCATGCATATACGCATCACGAACACACAATCTCACTTATCACATCTCGCATGACATACATTATGACCTTGCATACAACTAACTCGTTACTTTTCAGGAAAGAACGATCAACAGATAAAAGTCTTTACCTGTTGAGGTAGTAATCGTCCCAGATTCCTTCATCACCCGTTGAGGTAGTAATCGTCCCAGATTCCTTCATCATCCCGCTGAGGTAGTAATCGTCCCAGATTCCTTCATCACCCGTTGAGGTAGTAATCGTCCCAGATTCCTTCATCACCCGTTGAGGTAGTAATCGTCCCAGATTCCTTCATCACCCGCTGAGGTAGTAATCGTCCCAGATTCCTTCATCATTCTGCTGAGGTAGTAATCGTCCCAGATTCCTTCATCATTCCGCTGAGGTAGTAATCGTCCCTGATTCCTTCATCGCCCTGCTGAGGTAGTAATCGCTCCTGATTCCTTCATCGCCCTGCTGAGGTAGTAATCGCTCCTGATTCCTTCATCGCCCTGCTGAGGTAGTAATCGCTCCTGATTCCTTCATCGCCCTGCTGAGGTAGTAATCGCTCCTGATTCCTTCATAGCCCCGCTGAGGTAGTAATCGTCCAAGATTCCTTCATCATATATCTGAGGTAGTAATCGTTCCAGATTCCTTCATCATCCCTCTGAGGTAGTAATCGCTCCTGATTCCTTCATCATATATCTGAGGTAGTAATCGTCCCAGATTCCTTCATCATTCTGCTGAGGTAGTAATCGTCCCAGATTCCTTCATCATCCTGCTGAGGTAGTAATCGTCCCAGATTCCTTCATCATATATTTGGAGTAGTAATCGTCCCAGATTCCTTCATCATCCTGCTGAGGTAGTAATCGTCCCAGATTCCTTCATCATTCTTCTGAGGTAGTAATCGTCCCAGATTCCTTCATCATTCTGCTGAGGTAGTAATCGTCCCAGATTCCTTCATCGTCATGCTGAGGTAGTAATCGTCCCAGATTCCTTCATCGTCCTGCTGAGGTAGTAATCGTCCCAGATTCCTTCATCATATATTCGGAGTAGCAATCGTCTCAGATTCCTTCATCACATCCTTATCAAAAAACCTCTCTAGTCCAGCTAAATCGACTCCCAACAGATTTTTCTGATGAAGACTCAGTAGAAGTTATCAGGTTATAATGTCCTATTGGTTCTCTCTCCGACGGTGCATGAGATTTCCATTTTAGGTTTTTCTTTGAGATTATAATTCCATTTTGGTTCTCTCTCCGACGGTGCATGAGATTTCCATTTTAGGTCTTTCTTTAAGATTTTATAATTTCATTTTGGTTCTCTCTCCGACGGTGCATGAGATTTCCATTTTAGGTTTTCTTTAAGATTATAATTCCATTTTGGTTCTCTCTCCGACGGTGCATGAGATTTCCATTTTAGGTCTTTCTTTCAGATTTTATTTTCCTATTGGTTCTCTCTCCGACGGTGCATGAGATTTCCATTTTTAGGTTTTCCTTTGAGATTATAATGTCCTATTGGTTTTCTCTCCGACGGTGCATGAGACTTCCGTTTTAGGTCCAGCTTTCAGGTTATAATTTCCTTTGGTCCTCTTCCCGATACTGCAAAGACGGTAATTCCCATCAAGATTTTCTCAACGAGCGTTGTTGAAGTTAAAGTCACTCAAGGTTCTCTTACCATTCATGCTAAGGCAGTAACCATCTCTGGTTCATTTATCGCCGTTTGAAGCTCCAGACTCAGCTCCTGTAACCAGTCAGGACACATCTATATCAAGCATCTGAAATCAGCTCCTGCAACGTGTCAGGTACTCATTTTTCTTTTGCAGGTATGCAGGTTCTCGCTAAAGAATCTCCTACGCGATCAACATCCAGATGGCATCTATAAGCCCATCATCCTATTCATCAACCCCCAAATGGCATCTATAAGCCCATTCCCCCATCACTGCTACCATGTGAGCGTAAATTTCTGGGCACTCTAGTGTCCAATCATCTTCTACCTTCGGATTACGAAAGGCACGTCAGCCAATCTGCATCCTCAGGTCTAAGAAGATTGAACAGGGGCAACTGTTGTACCCCAAAATTTGCCCTCCCATATTCTCCAATAAACTGCCAAGTCAAGCTACAAAATTCCCCAAGAGTTGCACAGTGCAAAGGCCTCCATACAGTCAAAACTAGGGTTTGTGTGCTGATCAAGAAAATGGAGTGTTCAAAAGCCCAATCAAGTCTCACATGCCTACAAAGATGGTCAAGTATCCTCATATCAAGTTTCAAGGCATTCAGCTCAAAATTGCACAGTCAAAACCCTAAATTGCACTACAGTCAACTGTAGGGGCAAAATGGTCATTTGACAGTCAAAAGTTCAAATTTTTGGTCAACATATCATTTTGAAGCCACAAACATCATTTGATCAATGCTTGATCATGATTCTCAAAATTTGGCTCAGAAATCATCAAAGATGCAAAAGTTACTATATTTGGACAGCTGAAAAAGTCAACTGAAATTGACCAGGGCATAACTTTCACATGGATTATCAGAAAAATTCCATCCAAAGCTCATTTTGAAGAGAAAGACATTTCCTACAACTCATCTTCATACTTCAAGTCCAAGAAATGCTCTCACAAAAAGTTATCAATTTCAACATTATAGGTCATTTTCAAAAGTCAACAAAAAGGGACTTTAAGTCAAAGACCATAACTTGAGATTGGTAAATCAAAATGACATGGGACCAAAGGAATTGGTTAAAGGACTCAAAGACCTTTCCAAAATGTCCAAGAACATGAGAAAAGCTTAAAAATTGAGCAAGTTATGCCTTGTAGAAGTTGGGAAATTTTTGTGAAATGGCAAAAGTCAACTATCCTTGAAACTTCAATTTTTGACAAAAGGGCCCACTTTCTTCCACTTGATTCAGCCTTGTCATGCCACACACGTGCCCCATGATTAATTTCAAGACCAAATATTGATTTTTCTATTTTATTTAATTTTTGATAATTTAATTCATTTTAAATCTTTAAAAATTCAAATAAAATTCAAAAGTCAATGAAATAGTGTCATTTGAATTGGGATAGCTTCCATATATCATTTGCCAGCTCACAAACTCATGCTAGGGTTAGATTATACACCAAGTCTTGGTTTTGCCTAAAAAAAAGGGAAAGTTTGTTAAGGGTGAAAAAACCTAAACCTAATTCTCTTATTTCATGGATCTTTGACCTAGTTTAGGGTTATGTTGTACACCAAGTCTTGGTTTTTCTTAAAAAAAGGGAAAGTTTGTTAAAGGTGGAAAACCTAAACCTAATTCTCTTATTTCATGGATCTTTGACCTAGTTTAGGGTTATGTTGTACACCAAGTCTTGGTTTGCTTAAAAAAAGGGAAAGTTTGTTAAAGGTGGAAAACCTAAACCTAATTCTCTTATTTCATGGATCTTTGACCTAGTTTGTACCATAATTCCCTTCCAACATAAATATTGAAGCAAACCCTAAAGCCAAGGGGGCACAAGCTGCTACAGAACACCATAAGCAAATTCCAAAATTCAAGGAAAATTTGAAAACCGAATTCCACATTCAAGCACAATTCAAAGCCTTAGAGTGATTCCAACACACTGCTGATATTCCCAGGAACGGATTGGAATAAAAAAAAAACAAGCCATAAAGCTCCAAGAACACGCAAGAACAAGTCACACGGTTTGAATTTTTTCCATAAACGCATACTTCGATTCATGCATCATTAACGTATTTTGTGGATTGTTTTGTGCTCACAGGGACTGTACGAAGCTTTTGGTACAATTTAATTTGATTATAATGCCCTGAAACAAAAACCTCCACTTTAGGGCCTGAAACCCCTGGTTTGCTTTCTCTATATTTTTCTTGTTTTATTTTTAATTCTTATTTTATTTTCTTTATTTGTTTAAACTAATTACTATTTCTTTACAAATTATAAAATACACAAAAATCAGAAAAAGAGAACAATATAATATTTATTTTATTTTAGTTATTTTCATAAATAAATTGTATGTAAATTAACTTAGTATTAATTTAGGTTGCAACTTTAATTCTTTCTTCCATAAAAAAATCCAAAAATATAGCATTAGGTTTAATGACTTTTTATTCCTTTTAATTTTCCTTGTTTTTTGCCATAATATTAGTGATTTATTTATTTTCATAATTAGACTTGTAAACTAATTAGGGTTGCATTTAGGTTAAATTTTAATACTTTCATAATAAACTTAAAAATAATTAGAACTAGGTTTAACATTTCATTTTGGTTTTTAATTAATTCCTTTTTATTAAATCTCAAAAAACATAAAATACCAAAAACATTCCTTTTTTTTCTTTAATTTTAATTCCTCATTAATTCTAATTAATTAATTCATTAACTTTAATTTTTTGCAAAAGGGTCCAACGCCCATATTTCTAATTCTCTTATTTCGCATATTTATTTTATTTCGTTTATTATAATTGTGTATCTCTCCCAAAGCCATGTAACTCGGACGTTCTAATTCCTCGCACTTTTAACTTTATTTACTTTTCTGTCAAATCGGGTCCGGTTTAATTTTGGCGATGTGGACCCGCGCCATTTGTAATAGTCTTAGATTTACTTTTCCCGCAACTTTTAACTGTTAACAAAAGCATGAAAGAATGCATGGACTTAAAATAAAATCAAGCGTAGATCACAATAGACATGACAAGACAAATATCAATGAAAACGACACACGAATCGCACACACACCACCCCTAGGGTACGCCTCACTGTTGCCTTGCCTCGAAAGGTGATCGTCGAGTAGAGGATGTCTTAGTAAGTCCTCATGATCCGGGAACCTGGCATGAGGGTAGCTTCTAAGGTGTCTTCCCATTGCTCCGGTGATCACCATGTCCCGAACCCCGAATTGACCCGAACACCTCCAACGGTGGTGCTACCTACCTCTCAATGGTGGGATGGCACTACTTTAAAGGACATTTACACAGACGAATTCCTTAGGGTAGGTAGGTGCTCAAGAATACTTGCTCTCTTCAAAACAAAAATTCAAAGACTTTTCACACCAACACTTTTCAAAAGCTTTCAAAGCAAATTTTTTCAAACACTCTGACGTACGAGTCGAACTGAAATTTTTTCAAAGAAACTTTTTAAACCCACATTGAAAAGCAAACAAACAATTTTGAAAACACATTGAGCAAGTATCTAAGAGCCCATGGATAACCATGGATAGAAAGGGTGCTAACACCTTCCCTTTCTATAATCTACCTCCCGAACCGAGAGCAATCTCTATAAGGAATTTTTCTGTGCTTTTGTCCTTTCTATTTGGAGAAAATAAAAGACGGTGGCGACTCTTGCTTCCGCGACATTTCGCGAACCAGCGTTAAACAGTCAGTTCCAGATCCACCGATCACAGTGAGTGTGTCAAACATATATGTTTGGTAGAACTTAGTCCACCATTCAAGAAATCCTTTTGCTGTGAAGTATGTTGGCTCGAAAGGTAAAAGCTCGAACTGAGCAAAATCTTGATATTGCTCCTGTTTTAATTTGGCCTCTCTTGCTTTGAACGTTTTGCCTGAGGTTATGGCACTTTGTGTTTGGAACAAAGGTTCAGGAATTAATTGGCACAGGCCAAATTGTCTAGAAACGAAATTGGGTTGATAAGCCAGGAGGAAAATCTGATTCTTTGTTGGAGTAATTCTTGAGGAAATTAGCCTAGGAAGAAGAAAAGCTTTCCAAATGTCTTGCATCTCTCTGCTCTTGACAGCCTCTGAGAGAGACGTTGTGAACCATGATGGTCCACAAGTCCTTTGAGCAAAAGGTGCCATGGACTCTTCAAACTTGTGTCTTTTTGAGAAGATCATGATGTATTTGGAAAAATGGACTTTGAAATCATCCCTGTCATCATTTGGATTAAGCTTTCAAAGCCTTGTGCCTTCGATGATCCTATCAGCTATTTATGGATCTTGTTTGATGATAGTATCAACAATTGATAAAGAAGATTCGAACATGTCATTAAGCCATAGTTGAAGCAACCAAAAGGGTCCAGCCAGAAGAATGTTCTTTGGAGCATGGGATTTTAAACCAGAAACTGATGACCTTAAGCTCTCATAAAGATCGACGAGTAGCAGTTCGCTTAGGCAAACTTTCCCATTTTCATGGAAATCCCTGGCTAGGGGAATGAACCTACTCCCCACTTGCAAGGATCTGCTGCAGAACACATATCGTGATAGCCACAAGGTAAGGAAAGCGATATGTTCTACGTCTGAGACATCATCCCCTTCAGTATGATAATGGCTGATGAATTTTGAAAAGCTATCTAGTTTGACATCAAAGTCAATGATGCTAGAATGTTCTTCGTTATCAGGAATATAAGTTTCCCCCACTGGTGAAAGACCAGTGATGGCAGCTATATCAAAGAAGGTGGGTGTTATCATTCCGCCCGGAAGGTGGAAAGTGTTATAAGTACTGTCCCAGAAGTACAATGAAGCAAATAGCAATGGGTGACTGTGATCGGTGGATCTGGAACTGACTGTTTAACGCTGGTTCGCGAAATGTCGCGGAAGCAAGAGTCGCCACCGTCTTTTATTTTCTCCAAATGGAAAGGACAAAAGCACATAAAAATTCCTTAAAGAGATTGCTCTCGGTTCGGGAGGTAGATTATAGAAAGGGAAGGTGTTAGCACCCTTTCTATCCATGGTTATCCATGGGCTCTTAGATACTTGCTCATTGTGTTTTCAAAAATGTTTGTTTGCTTTTCAATGTGGGTTTAAAAAAGTTTCTTTGAAAAATTTCAGTTCAACTCGTACGTCAGAGTGTTTGAAAAATTTGCTTTGAAAGCTTTTGAAAAGTGTTGGTGTGAAAAGATTTCAGTTTGTTTTGAAGAGAGCAAGTATCCTTGAGAACCTACCTACCCTAAGGAATTCGTCTGTGTAAATGTCCTTAAAAGTAGTGCCATCCCACCATTGAGAGGTAGGTAGCACCACCGTTGGAGGTGTTCGGGTCAATTCGAGTTTGTAGGGACATGGTGATCACCGGAGCAATGGGAAGACACCTTAGAAGCTACCCTCATGCCAGGTTCCTGGATCATGAGGACTTACTAAGACATCCTCTACTCGACGATCACCTTTCGAAAGGCAACAGTGAGGTGTACCCTAGGGGTGGTGTGTGCGATTCGTGTGTCGTTTTCATTTGTATTTGTCTTGTCAGGTTATTGGTGATCTAGCGTTTGTTTTTAATTAGGGCCATTCATTCTTGCATGCTTTTTTTAACAGTTAAAATATTTGCGGGAAAAGTAAATTCTAAACTATTACAAAAGGCGCGGGTCCACATCGCCAAAATTAAACCGGACCCGATTTGATGGAAAAGATAAATAACGCAAATAAAAGTGCGAAAAATTAAATTGTTACAACGCTTTGGGAGAGATACAAAATTAATTAAACGACATAAAATAAAATACGCGAAATTAAAGAAACGAGGGCGTTGGACCCTTTATGCAAAAAATTAATGTTAATGAATTAATTAATTAGAATTAATGTGGAATTAGTATTAAAGATTAAAAGAAAATGTTTTTAGTATTTTATGTTTTTTAAGATTTAAAAGAAGAAGAATTTATTAGAATGAAATTGGAAATGTAAACCCTAATTCTAGTGTTTTTTAGATTTATTATGAAAATATTAAAATTTTAACTAATTTAAACCTAAGTTTTTATGTACAATTTAATTATAAAAAATAAATAAATAAATATTATGGTAAAAAAGAAGCAAATTAAAGGAATAAAAATTAAACCTAATTCTATTTTTGTATTTTTTGTTATTAAAAGAAATTAAAATTGTAACCTAATTAAAATTAATAATTACATGTTAATTTATTTATGAAAATATTAGAATGAAATAATTTATTATATTTTTTATCTTTTTCTGGATTTTTTGTATATTTTTATATTTTGTAGAAAAATAATTAATTAATTAAAACAATAAAAATAAATAACACAATAATTTAAAAAATAAAATATGAAAAGAAAAGCAAACCAGGGGGGGGGTTCAGGCCCCAAAGTGAGGTGTTGGTCCAAGAATCCAGGCCCATTAAGCATTGAAATCCGTTGACTTTTGTGCAAGCATGTGACGCGTCTGACTATGGTACATGGTACTCCTTGGATCTGGGCCATTGATCTGGTGCCCTTGGACGCGTGGAGGTTGATTGCTGGGCGTGTATGATGATCCTGGCCTTGGGCGCTGCATATGAACATTTGATGAAAAATAATATTGGGATAACGTAGACCTGGGACTTGAACCCAGGTCATGAGGGTTACAAGCACATACACCTGCCAGCTGAGCCATTAAGTTTCAATTAACATATTATAGTAAATAAATAACAAAAAGCAAAACCAACGCGTAGTGGAGAGAAACGCGCGCAATTCAAACCAACGAACCACTGATTGACACGATGTCATCTTCATCCTGTTCCTGTAATGTAAAACATATAGGCCACGGTTTTTATTGCGTGGTTTTAGAAGGGTTTACAGAAAATAGCGACTAGGCTGTCTCTAAACATAAATTAGGCGTGAGTATATGAATTTCTTCGTCCAAGCTTCCTGAGTCCAATGGCCATAGTCTGGAATCCTAATTTTGCCTTGGGTAAAAAACCCCAATTTTGCAGACCTGTAACCCTAGCAATCGATCATGGTGAAATCCCATATACAATACAAAAATCAAATTGAACATAATGGTTAGCTTTGAAACATCACAAGGAACAAGAATATATAATTGAAATGCAATGAGGATGCCTAGAATTGAAAACACGATAGTGACTTTTTCTCAGTACAGGAGGGGTCCTTATTACCGATTCTTGGAGTTTTTGTTGTTGTTTTTGATTGGAGTATGATCAAGGAGACTCGAGGAAGCCAATGGAATGAATTGTAGGGTTTGAATCGACCTCTAAGGTTGATTTCAGAATTTGATTTTTATGGCAATTTTTCAAGTTTTCAGATTGGTCTAGAGCGCAGCTTAGGGTGTCATGCCATTAGGTTTGTGTTCCTGGTTATGTATAGAAGCAATTAGGTTAAGAAACTCAATCAAATCTCTCATAATTATGGATTTTGAACATTTGATTTCAAGGATCTTTTTGAATCTTTTTCATGGGCATTTTGTATCAATTATGATCAATTAGTCCAATTCTTTCCATGTTTGGGATATGCACGAGATTTTGAAAGCAAAACATGCATAAAAAGATTTTTTTGGTCAAAGTAGATATTTTCACATATTTAATTGATTTAATTGAATTAATATGAATAAAAATTCAAATAAATAAATAAAAAATGAGAAAATACTTCCCTTTGGGCCAAGTGGTCGTGCATAGGCTTGGAATGATGAATCATGGAAGAAAAATGGGCCCATTAGCAAATTTAGGTCATTTGAAGTAAAGTTGACTTTTCAAAATTCCCAAAAATTTCCCAACTTCCACAAGGCATAACTTGCTCAATTTTTAAGCTTTTCACATGTTCTTGGACATTTTGGAAAGGTCTTTGAGTCCTCTAACCAATGCCTTTGGTCCCATGTCATTTTGATTTACCAATCTCAAATTATGGCCTTTGACTTAAAGTCCCTTTTTGTTGACTTTTGAAAATGACCTATAATGTTGAAATTGATAACTTTTTGTGAGAGCATTTCTTGGACTTGGAATATGAAGATGAATTGTAGGAAATGTATTTCTCTTCAAAATGAGCTTTGGATGGAATTTTTCTGATAATCCATGTGAAATTTATGCCCTGGTCAATTTCAGTTGACTTTTTCAACTGTCCAAATAAGGAAACTTTTGCATCTTGATGATTTCTGAGCCAAATTTTGAGAATCATGATCAAGCATTGATCAAATGATGTTTGTGGCTTCAAAATGATATGTTGACCAAAAATTTGAACTTTTGACTGTCAAATGACCATTTTGCCCCTACAGTTGACTGTGGTGCAATTTAGGGTTTTTGACTGTGCAATTTTGAGCTGAATGCCTTGAAACTTGATATGAGGATACTTGACCATATTTGTAGGCACATGAGACTTGATTGGACCTTTTAAAACTTCA
Organism: Vicia faba; assembly: GCA_948472305.1. Lineage (NCBI taxonomy): Eukaryota > Viridiplantae > Streptophyta > Magnoliopsida > Fabales > Fabaceae > Vicia > Vicia faba. Next base: position 41,714,861 of record OX451740.1, read on the forward strand.
TTTTCTTGATCAGACTCAAAACCTTAATCTTGACTGTATAGGAGATCTTTGACTGTGCAACCCTTGGGGAATTTTGCAGCTTGACTTGGCAATTTCTTGGAGAATATGGGAGGGCAAATTTTGGGGTGCAACAGTTGCCCCTGTTCAATCTTCTTAGACCTGAGGATGCAGATTGGCTGACGTGCCTTTCGTAATCCGAGGATAGAAGATGATTGGACACTAGAGTGCCTAGAAATTTGCGCTCACATGTTAGCAGGGTGATGGGGGAATGGGCTTATAGATGCCATTTGGAGATTGCTGGATAGGATGATGGGCTTATAGATGCCATCTGGATGTTGATCGCGTAGGAGATTCCTTAGCGAGAACCTGCATACCTGCAAAACAGAAAATGAGTACCTGACACGTTGCAGAAGTTGGTTTTCAGATGCTTGGTATAGATATGTCCTGACTGGTTACAGGAGCTGAGTCTGGGAGCTTCAAACGGCGATGAATGAACCAGGGATGGTTACTGCCTTAGCATGAATGGTAAGAGAACCTTGGGTGATTTTAACTTCAACAACGCTCGTTAAGAAAAATCCTGGGTGTCTTCTACTGGGATAAGAATCAAGGAGATCTTAGGGTCGATCTGACTGAACCAGAGGAGGCCTTTGACTGGATAAGCATCAGGAAAATCTTAGGGTTGATTTAACTGAACCGGACAAGGTCTTGAAATATCTTCAACTGGATAAGCATCAGGGAGATCTTAGGGTCGATCTGACTGAACCAGAGGAGGCCTTTGACTGGATAAGCATCAGGGAAATCTTAGGGTTGATTTAACTGAACCGGACAAGGTCTTGAAATATCTTCAACTGGATAAGCATCAGGGAGATCTTAGGGTCGATCTGACTGAACCAGAGAAGGCCTTTGACTGGATAAGCATCAGGAAAATCTTAGGGTCGATTTAACTGAACCGGACAAGGTCTTGGAATATCTTCAACTGGAATAAGTGTCAGAATGTCGCCATATCTGGTTTATATCTGGACTATATCTGGAAGGAAATCTGGAAGCAGTATCAGAACGTCACCATCTCTGGGTCATATCTGAAACTATATCTAGAAGGAAATCTGGAAGCAGCATCAGAACGTCACCATATCTGGGTCATATCTGAAACTATATCTAGAAGGAAATCTGGAAGCAGCATCAGAACGTCACCATATCTGGGTCATATCTGAAACTATATCTAGAAGGCAATCTGGAAGCAGCATCAGAACGTCACCATATCTGGGTCATATCTGAAACTATATCTAGAAGGAAATCTGGAAGCAGCATCAGAACGTCACCATATCTGGGTCATATCTGAAACTATATCTAGAAGGAAATCTGGAAGCAGCATCAGAACGTCACCATATCTGGGTCATATCTGAAACTATATCTAGAAGGAAATCTGGAAGCAGCATCAGAACGTCACCATATCTGGATCATATCTGAAACTATATCTAGAAGGAAATCTGGAAGCAGCATCAGAACGTCACCATATCTGGGTCATATCTGAAACTATATCTAGAAGGAAATCTGGAAGCAGCATCAGAACGTCACCATATCTGGGTCATATCTGAAACTATATCTAGAAGGAAATCTGGAAGCAGCATCAGAACGTCACCATATCTGGGTCATATCTGAAACTATATCTAGAAGGAAATCTGGAAGCAGCATCAGAACGTCACCATATCTGGGTCATATCTGAAACTATATCTAGAAGGAAATCTGGAAGCAGCATCAGAACGTCACCATATCTGGGTCATATCTGAAACTATATCTAGAAGGAAATCTGGAAGCAGCATCAGAACGTCACCATATCTGGGTCATATCTGAAACTATATCTAGAAGGAAATCTGGAAGCAGCATCAGAACGTCACCATATCTGGGTCATATCTGAAACTATATCTAGAAGGAAATCTGGAAGCAGCATCAGAACGTCACCATATCTGGGTCATATCTGAAACTATATCTAGAAGGAAATCTGGAAGCAGCATCAGAACGTCACCATATCTGGATCATATCTGAAACTATATCTAGAAAGAATTGCGATAGTTGATAGTAATCATTTTTGTATTGATCTTTTCCTGAAAAGGTAAAGCATTAGTTGAATGCAAGATCATGATGCATGAACTGTATGTCCTCAAAATTAATGAGATTCGTGTAGTATGATGCATATGCATGCTATAATGTATGAAGATGTGATGTTTATGAACATATGTTTCCGTCTTAGGGAAATAAATCCTTGACGGGTGCCGGGAGGTCACTCCTGGGCTGATGTTGGAGAATTAGATCTTGCTCCGCTGGGGATGATAACTGCAAGAATACCGGTAGGAGAAGATGACTCCGTTGCGGAATAAAACTTGGCAAATGGAAGATTCTGCGGGGAGAAAAAGATATTCTAGCGACCATGCTGGGAAGCAATACTCTGTGGGAAGAGGGATGCCTTGCTGAGTATTGATAGTAGTTTGCTGGGGATACCCTTGTTGTTGGAAGTGTTGATGGACTTCGCTGGGGTAAGAAGACTGTGTCGAGGACGATCTTTCCGTGGCTTTTGGCTGAGGATAACCCAGTTATATCCTGTTAAGGAAATAACTCTTTGAATAAAGTCGGGCAACGCGTTCGTGCCTTGAGAGGGGTAAGCTTCCGTAACTTACTGGGGATAAGCTTACTGCTTGGGGAGATGATTCCAACTTTCCTGGGGAACTAGATTAGACTCTCCTGGGGAAGTATTGAACTGTATTGGTTATGTTGTTCAACGGACCCTACCTTGACACCTTAGAGGACAGAGCAATCAGATTGCTTAGACCACCCATTATTGCCCCTGTTTCTGATGTGGGAGCGGAAGATACCTGTGGAGGTGCTTGATAGTTGTTGATGGACAAACTTTCTTCTAGTAGGCAGGTGACAAGAAGACGGGACATAGTCGTACGCTTTAATCCCTAACTTTTGCCTGGACCGCCCTTTCGGGTTTTCAGTCCACCGGGATACCCATTTTTGCCCAAGCCGCCTTTTCAGGTTTTCGACTTGCCGGGTGTACAGATTTTTTTCATTTCATCCCTTCATTTTGCCCGAACCCTTTTGGTTCGCCGGGAAGCCCTTATTTTTGCCTAGGTGTGTCAACCTGGCGGGTCTTTGATTATGCGTAGTATTTTTTCGACTATGTCCGTTCTCGGAAAGTCAGGAGTTGCCCCTGTTAGAAGTGTAGTGTTGCCATACTACCAGAAGATCTTTGTTTGATCATCCAATGCCCCAAACGATCCAGATGGAGATTTGCCCCAGACTATTTGGCTTTTGCGAGATTCTCCGAATCTTGATTGGACTGCCCCAGATAATGGACCATGATCATGTCTGCCCCTGGATTGGGAGTACTTCTGTTCATTAGGCATTCCTCGTGCGAATTTCCCTGCTGCTCAAACAAAAAGTCATATGCGAACAAAGTTATGTTAAAAATGCAAAGCTTATGTCTGTCTTGAAGATTTTAAAAATGCATTCTTTTTCATAAAACAAGTGAATGTTTGTAAAACGTGATGTCAACTCCGTATTTACCGTAAGCCTTAAGGAGTCAGGATACCTTTCGTAACAGTATGCTTTCGGACTAACCCATGCTTCAGCTAGGACTTTTAAGGGTTATAACGTGGCCTGGTTCACGGTTTAAGAAACAAAGGATAAAGGCTCAAATTTTATTTGTACCCACCCGCTCTTCGTGATGTTCTCCAAACCTAAACTCGGTTGATCGTGCGTTAGACATTTTTTTGAGTTTTTGTCCTGATGTTCCAATGATGGTTCAGATATTGATGATTTATTCTGAATAGGCGGTCATTTTTGTTTTTGTTGAGGATTTGTAGGACCTCTTCCCTTTTTTCTTTTTTTTTTGATTTCGTTATCCCTTTCTTTTTTTGCCTGAACTGTTTCCTTTTTCGGAATTACAGTCAGCGGGATGCCCCAGTTTCGTAAGTCCCTTTTATAGGTTTTGACTTTTTGGGCTTTTCATTTATGATTTAATGACTGCCTTTCTTTATTGATCATTCGGAACCATCACTGTCTTTCTTCGTTTTATTTAAGGACCTCTTTGGTGCCATTCGTTATACACTTGGATCAACTGAGAGAACTACCCTGCCCCAGGTTATGATTAAGGGTTTCAATTTTCGGAAATAAAACTCCTACTTCTTTGGCTCAGATGGGTTGACGAGGGATTATCTTCCTTATAACTCCAGTGTTTAGGATTTGAAACAATGCCTGTACCTCATCAGCGGGGTCTGTTCAAAAGCATACTGTAAAGATAGCGGTATCGTTTTCGTCATCCTCCCTCAAGAGGCTCAGAATTATTAACCAAGAGTTGATCATCAGAAAAAATATGAAAAGAATTTTGAATATAATGAAAACAATTGTATTAATTCCCAAAACAGACATATGCGATGCATTAATAGAATAAAAGAGTTTGCTATGACATTAATTGTTTATATAAGCAAAGAAAAACACAACTCAGAAATTCAAATAAACAAAAGGTCTTCAACGATTGGGTAACGGAGCAGTGATTATGTTCGGAGTCTCAGGCACTTCAAACTGAATCTCCCCGGCGTCGATCATGTCTTGAATTTTGTTCTTGAGAGGCCAGCAGTTGTCCGTAGTATGCCCCGGGCTATCAGAATGATATGCGCACCTATCATTTGGATGATAGTTAGGAGCCGAAGTGTTAGGATTCCGAAGGGGAGCCCTTAAGGTGATCAGCCCTGCCTTCAACATTTGTTGTAGTGCTTGATCCAGCGACATGTTGAGTTTGGTATACTGTCGTTTCTCCTTGCGCTGCTGCCCCTGTCCTTGTTGAGCAGGTCCAGGATTGGAGATCTGGATTGCCCCTACCTCATGACGGCTCTTTTTACCGTGCACAGCATTGGATTCTTTCTTTCCATGATGAGGTTTTTTATCAGAAGGTGCAGCCTCTTGAATTTTCCCAGACTGGATGCCAGCTTCTATTCGCTCTCCAGTCAAGATAAGATCTGTGAATCCGGCAGACGAATTCCCAATTAGGTGGTTGTAGAACGGACCAGACAGGGTCCCCAAGAACATATCGACAAGTTCCCGATCAGTCAGAGGTGGTTGTACCCTTCCAGCAAGATCCCTCCATTTCTGCGCATATTCTTTAAAACCTTCACTTGATCCTAACGACATACCCTGGAGTTGGGTACGCGTAGGAGCAAGGTCGGCATTATATTGATATTTCTTGTAGAAAGAAGTAGCCAACTCCTCCCAGTTACGAACCTTGGTCCCATCCAGCTGATAGAACCATTCGAGGTGAGTCCCTGAAAGACTTTCCTGGAAGAAGTGGATCCACAAATTCTTGTCCACCGTATATGGTTGAATCTTCTGAACATAGGACCTGAGATGTAACTTGGGACAAGACGCCCCGTCATACTTGGTAAAGGATGGTGCTTTGAACTTCCGAGGAATAATCACCCCAGTTGACAAACCCAGATCTCCAAAATCCAGCCCCGGTACCTGTTGGATTTCCATAGCATTCAGCCTATCCTCTAACTGTTTGTACTTGTCTTCGGCAGGAGGGTATTGTTCGTCGTTGAAATCTGTCTCGTTGTCGGAGACCACTGGACTGGGAACCCTTTCCCCCTGATGACTACCTTCCCTCACAGTTGGAGTTGTCCTCTCAGTTTCAATCTGCGGTGCATTCCCAGATCTGCGTCTAGGGCTGAACAAAACAGTCCTCCTCTTCTTCTTTTCTTTCTTCAAGAGCAGAGCCTTCAGATCTTGTTGCCCCTGGGTCAAGTTCATGATCAACCCTTGGAACTGGGCGTTCTGAGCCTGGAGGGCCTTGATGGACTGCTCAGCTGATGATTCAGGATTCATGACGATCGGCTGAAATAAACAGCGAAGAAGGGTCAGCAACTTGTCAAAGGGACACCTGCAATGCAATGAGATGTATGACATGCATGCAATGATTTCAAGGACCTCGCAGGGTAAACAGAGAAACTTGTTAGAGTTGGAAACTGGCAACTTGATTGAAGGGACTTCCTGTTGTAGAGAGCCCTTCTTCAAGGGTCAAAGGCTCACCATATCCAGTGGGTCATAGCCCCTGACAACCTTGCCTAGAGGAAAATAAATCCTCTTTCCCCCTTGCTAGATGTTTGATTCATCATGACCTGCATCACAAGCCCTGGAGATCCTTGAAATGGGTTAGGATGTATGCAATGATATGATGTCATGCTATGCATGGGGTGATATGAATAAACCCTGTTATGAGCCCTTATTAAGGACTACAAACTAAAACCTGCAAGAAGCTTAAGATACCCTGTTATGAGTCCCAATTAAGGACTATAAACAAAACCTGCAAGAAACTTGGTAAACTTTGTTATGAGTCCTAATCAAGGACTATAAACGAAACCTGCAAGAAACTTGGGATACCCTGTTATGAGTCCCAATTAAGGACTATAAACAAAACCTGCAAGTAGCTTATGTGTCAGATAACACGCATGCAATTAGTCAAGTACGAAGGCACACAAGTCACACAAGAGAAGCCCTTAGAGTTTAGGCCAGCATGAAGTTTGGGATACTACCCTCTTGAAGTTTGTGGGTTCATACCTGTCCTATCAAAGTAACCGGGTTCTAAGGGTCCCACTATCACGGGATTGCTTTCATTGTTCATCGTTTCGATTTAGCCACTGAACTGGCGACCGAAATATTCCAGGAAAGCAACCCTCAATTGGGTGTAGTATCGAGTATCAACCAACCTCGGACTGCACCAAAGTCAGTTATCTCACTACCCTAAAGAGGCCAAGATAGTTCAATTAAGGTTCCTAAGGTCTGTTGATGCTTCACGACACCACGCGGAGGCCCCGTACTCTCCTTGACTGAACTCAAGGGTTACCGGTACACACCAAAGTGCCACATCAATGTAGCAGACTGTTTCAACCATGTCGGTATACCCCGCACAGTTCCCTCACAGCCTTGTTGCTACTTTCTAAGAAGGTATCCCCCAGATCCGGGTTAGGATCTATAGAACTCCCAAAACAGTCCCACAATAATAAAGCAAGCAAAGAAAGCAATTGAAAACACAGTGATCTTAGTCCTAAGGTACACCTCACTTTAAAGATTATCCCCAGCAGAGTCGCCAGTTCTGTGATCGGTGGATCTGGAACTGACAGTTTAACGCTGGTTCGCGAAATGTCGCGGAAGCAAGAGTCGCCACCGTCTTTTATTTTCTCCAAATGGAAAGGACAAAAGCACAGAAAAATTCCTTAAAGAGATTGCTCTCGGTTCGGGAGGTAGATTATAGAAAGGGAAGGTGTTAGCACCCTTTCTATCCATGGTTATCCATGGGCTCTTAGATACTTGCTCATTGTGTTTTCAAAAATGTTTGTTTGCTTTTCAATGTGGGTTTAAAAAAGTTTCTTTGAAAAATTTCAGTTCGACTCGTACGTCAGAGTGTTTGAAAAATTTGCTTTGAAAGCTTTTGAAAAGTGTTGGTGTGAAAAGATTTCAGTTTGTTTTGAAGAGAGCAAGTATCCTTGAGAACCTACCTACCCTAAGGAATTCGTCTGTGTAAATGTCCTTAAAAGTAGTGCCATCCCACCATTGAGAGGTAGGTAGCACCACCGTTGGAGGTGTTCGGGTCAATTCGAGTTTGTAGGGACATGGTGATCACCGGAGCAATGGGAAGACACCTTAGAAGCTACCCTCATGCCAGGTTCCCGGATCATGAGGACTTACTAAGACATCCTCTACTCGATGATCACCTTTCGAAAGGCAACAGTGAGGCGTACCCTAGGGGTGGTGTGTGCGATTCGTGTGTCGTTTTCATTTGTATTTGTCTTGTCAGGTTATTGGTGATCTAGCGTTTGTTTTTAATTAGGGCCATTCATTCTTGCATGCTTTTTTTAACAGTTAAAATATTTGCGGGAAAAGTAAATTCTAAACTATTACAAAAGGCGCGGGTCCACATCGCCAAAATTAAACCGGACCCGATTTGATGGAAAAGATAAATAACGCAAATAAAAGTGCGAAAAATTAAATTGTTACAACGCTTTGGGAGAGATACAAAATTAATTAAACGACATAAAATAAAATACGCGAAATTAAAGAAACGAGGGCGTTGGACCCTTTATGCAAAAAATTAATGTTAATGAATTAATTAATTAGAATTAATGTGGAATTAGTATTAAAGATTAAAAGAAAATGTTTTTAGTATTTTATGTTTTTTAAGATTTAAAAGAAGAAGAATTTATTAGAATGAAATTGGAAATGTAAACCCTAATTCTAGTGTTTTTTAGATTTATTATGAAAATATTAAAATTTTAACTAATTTAAACCTAAGTTTTTATGTACAATTTAATTATAAAAAATAAATAAATAAATATTATGGTAAAAAAGAAGCAAATTAAAGGAATAAAAATTAAACCTAATTCTATTTTTGTATTTTTTGTTATTAAAAGAAATTAAAATTGTAACCTAATTAAAATTAATAATTACATGTTAATTTATTTATGAAAATATTAGAATGAAATAATTTATTATATTTTTTATCTTTTTCTGGATTTTTTGTATATTTTTATATTTTGTAGAAAAATAATTAATTAATTAAAACAATAAAAATAAATAACACAATAATTTAAAAAATAAAATATGAAAAGAAAAGCAAACCAGGGGGGGTTCAGGCCCCAAAGTGAGGTGTTGGTCCAAGAATCCAGGCCCATTAAGCATTGAAATCCGTTGACTTTTGTGCAAGCATGTGACGCGTCTGACTATGGTACATGGTACTCCTTGGATCTGGGCCATTGATCTGGTGCCCTTGGACGCGTGGAGGTTGATTGCTGGGCGTGTATGATGATCCTGGCCTTGGGCGCTGCATATGAACATTTGATGAAAAATAATATTGGGATAACGTAGACCTGGGACTTGAACCCAGGTCATGAGGGTTACAAGCACATACACCTGCCAGCTGAGCCATTAAGTTTCAATTAACATATTATAGTAAATAAATAACAAAAAGCAAAACCAACGCGTAGTGGAGAGAAACGCGCGCAATTCAAACCAACGAACCACTGATTGACACGATGTCATCTTCATCCTGTTCCTGTAATGTAAAACATATAGGCCACAGTTTTTATTGCGTGGTTTTAGAAGGGTTTACAGAAAATAGCGACTAGGCTGTCTCTAAACATAAATTAGGCGTGAGTATATGAATTTCTTCGTCCAAGCTTCCTGAGTCCAATGGCCATAGTCTGGAATCCTAATTTTGCCTTGGGTAAAAAACCCCAATTTTGCAGACCTGTAACCCTAGCAATCGATCATGGTGAAATCCCATATACAATACAAAAATCAAATTGAACATAATGGTTAGCTTTGAAACATCACAAGGAACAAGAATATATAATTGAAATGCAATGAGGATGCCTAGAATTGAAAACACGATAGTGACTTTTTCTCAGTACAGGAGGGGTCCTTATTACCGATTCTTGGAGTTTTTGTTGTTGTTTTTGATTGGAGTATGATCAAGGAGACTCGAGGAAGCCAATGGAATGAATTGTAGGGTTTGAATCGACCTCTAAGGTTGATTTCAGAATTTGATTTTTATGGCAATTTTTCAAGTTTTCAGATTGGTCTAGAGCGCAGCTTAGGGTGTCATGCCATTAGGTTTGTGTTCCTGGTTATGTATAGAAGCAATTAGGTTAAGAAACTCAATCAAATCTCTCATAATTATGGATTTTGAACATTTGATTTCAAGGATCTTTTTGAATCTTTTTCATGGGCATTTTGTATCAATTATGATCAATTAGTCCAATTCTTTCCATGTTTGGGATATGCACGAGATTTTGAAAGCAAAACATGCATAAAAAGATTTTTTTGGTCAAAGTAGATATTTTCACATATTTAATTGATTTAATTGAATTAATATGAATAAAAATTCAAATAAATAAATAAAAAATGAGAAAATACTTCCCTTTGGGCCAAGTGGTCGTGCATAGGCTTGGAATGATGAATCATGGAAGAAAAATGGGCCCATTAGCAAATTTAGGTCATTTGAAGTAAAGTTGACTTTTCAAAATTCCCAAAAATTTCCCAACTTCCACAAGGCATAACTTGCTCGATTTTTAAGCTTTTCACATGTTCTTGGACATTTTGGAAAGGTCTTTGAGTCCTCTAACCAATGCCTTTGGTCCCATGTCATTTTGATTTACCAATCTCAAATTATGGCCTTTGACTTAAAGTCCCTTTTTGTTGACTTTTGAAAATGACCTATAATGTTGAAATTGATAACTTTTTGTGAGAGCATTTCTTGGACTTGGAATATGAAGATGAATTGTAGGAAATGTCTTTCTCTTCAAAATGAGATTTGGATGGAATTTTTCTGATAATCCATGTGAAAGTTATGCCCTGGTCAATTTCAATTGACTTTTTCAACTGTCCAAATAAGGAAACTTTTGCATCTTGATGATTTCTGAGCCAAATTTTGAGAATCATGATCAAGCATTGATCAAATGATGTTTGTGGCTTAAAAATGATATGTTGACCAAAAATTTGAACTTTTGACTGTCAAATGACCATTTTGCCCCTACAGTTGACTGTGGTGCAATTTAGGGTTTTTGACTGTGCAATTTTGAGCTGAATGCCTTGAAACTTGATATGAGGATACTTGACCATATTTGTAGGCACATGAGACTTGATTGGACCTTTTAAAACTTCATTTTCTTGATCAGACTCAAAACCTTAATCTTGACTGTATAGGAGATCTTTGACTGTGCAACCCTTGGGGAATTTTGCAGCTTGACTTGGCAATTTCTTGGAGAATATGGGAGGGAAAATTTTGGGGTGCAACAGTGACTGTAAGTAAAGCCTGGTTTCGATAATTTGATTAAATTATAAATTCCTAATTCTTCCCATTGCTGGGATTTTTTGGATTCTACTTTAGTGAGCCAGTTTTGATATGCTACATCTGAAGTGGGGCAGGATCGAAATGGTTTGAAATTTCTTTTGATTTAATCTAAAATAAAAGGATCTTTTGGGGGTAAGACTGGAGTTTCAGTTGTTTTTGAATCAGATGATTCGCTTATATCTTCAGTTCCTGCCTTAGGGGAATCCATCTTGTTGAATAGAGGTTTGAATTTATAGCAAACAGGAAAAAATTTCCTAGTATCTTTCAGAATTTCAAAAACGGTTAAAGGATCCATTAGGGCAAACCTTTTTCCAGCAACAATGGTAGGGATTAATACCCGAGAAGCATACAACATTTCTTTCTCTTTGGAGATCGCTTGAGGATTGAGCACAGATTGATTCTGATAAATACCCACCTTGCTCTCCATGACAGTTTCCATGTTGTTGTTCTTGTTCTTCCTCTTTGATGATTTCTTCAATTGTGATGATGTTGATGAAGACATTGTTAAGATTGCTGGAAGTTTTAGGGTTTAGTGAAAAAAGAGGGGGGTTTCAGAATTTTGGAGAAAAAAGAAGAAAAGACTAAACTGATGAGTTTTATAGAGAGTGTGGAAGAGTGAGTGTAAAACACCCACTAAATAAGACTAGAGGTACGTGGAAGTCTTTGGTTGGATTTAGAGAGAGGTGGCGTAAGATTTGGTGTTGGTAATGAGTGTGATTAATAGTAATCATTATTTTTAAAACCGCACTATGCTGTGGTAACTGGTCCAAGATGGTTAGGTACTCAAAGAGGCGTCTTGATTGACGTGGGTAAAGTCATGCACAGTAAATGTCAGGATTCTTCAAAAGACCTATCAAAATCTTGTGAATCTATTTAAAATAAGTATTTCTCAAAGGGTTCGAAATACATATTTTAAAGGGGCATTTTGTTGGCTGAAGATTTTTGATATTGTGAGTCGAAATGAAATGATTGGGCTTTGTTTGGATAAAGCAAGTTTTATGGTTTGGAATGGAAGAGATTGTTTTTTCGAATGGAAATAATGAAGTTCAAGGTTTCGAATGATAGTTGTGGAGTGTAAGTCTAAAGAATGTTCGAAATAATGATGAGATTATATTTGTGAAGGTTGTTTCGAAAATAACCTTTGAAACGAATTTGAAACGAAGGTACCAAGGCGCTTGAAATTCAAACGTGAGCGGGATATTTGAAATTCAAATACATAAGCGTTGGAGCATTCGAGGACGCGTGGAGGCTAGAGGGAAGTAATGCCCTGCATGCTTCGAACGTGGCAGATTCTGATAGCAAGACCGTTATGGTCGAAATAGTATAAATAGAGGTCTTAGTGTTAGGATTTCGGTGTGTCATATCTGTTGTACAAATTCAGTAAACATTCAAAATACCGCATGGATAGGGAAACAAATGCTCGAAAGATGTACGTATGATAACACCAACCTTTACAATTCAATGAAAACTCTTTATATTTTCCAGTTTTGTCTTTCATTTCCATTTCAGTTGTGCTTCAAACATTTTTGCGTTCATGCCTTCACATTAGAACTTCTACATTCAGAGTCATTTATTTCTTTCTGCATTTAAACGCTTTTCTTATGTTCGAATCCTTTAAACATTCAGCAACTTTTACATTCACTCACTTAATCCTGCCATTTACCCAATCTTAAGTCTTTTTACTTTTCTAATGAACATTCCTTATACCATATAGAAATTATCCTTCGAATCATTTAGTGTAGTAATCGAAGTGGATTGGATGTCTTTGAAACACTTTAATTAGAAGTCCTAAATATGAATACCAGTTTTACAATTAGACTTAGCCAAACAACTATGTCCCATAGAATCAATCTAGTCGATCCTGCAAGTTACCAGAGAAATTGAATAACAGTAATTAAGTTTATTCGATAGTTTGGAAGACTAGCGGTTGTTTACCAGAAATCACTGTGAACAGTCGGCCCGTAATAATTTCCCTCCAAGTCCTTGCCAATGTATAATTAGGCAGGGGCATTATTTCGCAACTTCGGGGGCCTATCATTCTCTAACTATTTATTAAAAGAGTGAACAAGGAGCCTTAAATTCCCTTAAGGAACCATGCATTTAATGTGTCATGCTTCAAACATCTTATCGTATATATCATTATGACGGTTCTTGGGAACTTAAACTTTTGAGTGTTACATGTGAAAGACTTGGATGTGTTTGGTGAAGACTTTTTGCCTTCTATAACACTGTTTCTTTGTATGGAATAATCACCTTTCTTCTCTTTCTGAATCTTCTTTTCTAGTTTGACAGTTTCATTATCTCCTCTTCATGTATTTCATTCCTTGTAATTGTAAAATTAGTGCATTATGAACAAAAAATCACAGAAAAGTATTATAAAGTCTCAAAAGATATTCCATATTTTTGGATGGATCCTGTTTATTTTGCCACTACTTCTATTTTGGCCAAACCATACGGCTTTGATGGTGTTTCCTCAAAGATAGGTTTGTCTTCTGACTGGGGAATCAGGATTCTTTCTGACAAGGAAAGGGTGTGCGACAAGTATGACACATGCTTTATTACCTTTTACGAATGTGCTTTTTCTACCATGGGTTTTCTTCTCCCTTTTACTTCTTTCAAGGTAGAAGTACTAAACCATATAGTCATGGTTCCTTCGCAACTCCACCCGTCATACTGGGCTTATTTGAGATTCTACCAACATTGGTGTGAGTATGTGAAGGGGAGATCTTGTATGTTCATTTCTTCCCACCTTTTCAAATGTCTTCACGACCTGGTGTCTCTAGCAAGGGGTAGAGGGTTTCTTCGCTTCAAGCCAATATTCATGGTTTCAAATCTCTTCCGGAGCTTTCAAATTTTTTGGAATGTTTTATCTTGGTGACCTGTGTCATCCTGGAAGCTCACACCATGATTTGTAATATCAGTACTGGAGTGGAGGGCCGGTGTACCAACTTGTTTCCTAAGTATTTGACTGAGGGTCACTTTTTGCTGGGAAGTGGTTCTTTCGCCTAAGCGAGAAGGACCTTTATGAAGAAGCCCATTATCAAAAAGGTCTTTTGGTAAAATTCATTAATAAAATGGGATATATATATATATATATATATATATATATATATATATATATATATATATATATATATATATATATATATATATATATATATATATATATATATATATATATATATATATATATATAATCTTGCCGGTTAATCAGAACCTGAAAGTGGGCCGAAGGATAATGACGTTTACTAGGCTGGAAGTCTGAGGAGAGGAGGGGGGTGTACCTGCAAGGCACTCCGATGCTAAAGTCATTAGGAGCACAAAAAGATAAAAGAAAGAGGTTAGGGTTTTTAGATTGAGTATTGGATACCTGGTCCTCACAAGTGTGAGGATTTATATAATCCCCCTAGCGCGTAGTCATTGGTTCCTATTTTTGGGCCTATATATTTGGGTCCATGAAAATAGGTAACTGCGAGGACTTGGTCAAAACAGGAAGTCGTGCCTGTAACTAGTCGTTGCTTCGAGCAAGGGTGAGATGATGGGCAGACACGTCTGAGTGCCTTCCTAGTTGTCTGCTTGGCAAGTAGCGAGCAAACCTGTGATTGGTCGTTGATGCGGCCAGGCGCACAACCACAGAATCATAATCCATGATATTCCCGTGGTGCGGTCGATCAAGTGTGCTCAATAGGAGATCAAAGTTAGTGGGCCAAAGTTGTTTGGGCCATGCAAAGGGTAAAATTGGATTGGGTCGATTCTAGTCATTGGGCCAGTCTAGAACAAGAGCCCCCTAAGTCGTTGCTCCTAGGCGTATGAGTTATGACTTAGAGTCAGCCCGCAAAGAGTCGAGGATGCTCTAGGATGTGTTCGGGGCAACAACATAGAGGAGGCCGAATGTGGCCTTTTTATGTTCGGCGCGCAGGGAGCTGAATGGTTGATTGGACTGAGGGGTACTGTGCCACGCCTGCATCGAGCCATGTGATGTTATAAAGGTGTAATGATGGCAATTCTAGGGACTGGGGCGTAACGATGGTGATCCTTAAGTTCCTCTAGGCACGTGCCCGCTCACGCTAGCGAAGTTTGTCTATAAAGGGGGGGAGAGGAAGCTTTATTTGCACTTTTCACTTACTCTTTCTTTGCCCGTCTTTGGTTTCTGCACGACACCGTCTTTCTCCACCGAAGTTCTTTCTCTTTTTTCCGTTTACCGCTGTAATCTCTGCCCATTCTGTCGCTAGTCTTCTCTAATCTGGTAAGTTTCCTGTTTTCCTTATGCTTTTGCCAAAATGTTTCCTGTTTTTGGTTAGATTTTTGGTTGCGATTCTAGATATGCACGCGGTTAGGGGTAGATTAGCTATAGGTTGGACTATTCTCGATGGTTATCTCGCCTAGGAATGATATCTCCGTCGCAGAGATGTTTGGTATTTCCTGGTGGTAGGGCCGGTGATGGCGGTTTGTGATGAACTTTCTAGCGAAATTGGATCTTCCTTGGGTTTCTGCTTTGAACTTCCAGAGTTTCTGATGTGTCCCTGGGCAAGGTCCAAAACCATTTATCGGGGAAGGAACTTTGCTCGTGTGAACTAGGGTTTACCCTAGTGCTCGGGCGCCTAGTATATTATAGGGGATTATCCTCGTATTGCTTTCTCCTGTTTTGAGTGAGGGCTCTGGTCGGGGACAAGGTCCTCATTCACGCCCTTTAACTCGATTAGCGGTGGAATGGTGGATTTGATTCGATGTCGAATGCACTTTTGATTCATATGGAAGAGTATTTTTCATTCGTTACGTACAAACGTACATTTTAATTAAAAGAAAGGGGAAAAAGGTTTTCAATTTTTAATTACATGGTATAAGAAAATGTATTTTTATTATTATGTACAAAGTATATTTCAATTATATATCAAGAAATAAATTATGTATGCTAAAAAAGAAATGTATTTTAATTGTCTATTAAAAAAATGTTTTCAAGTTAATTGAATTAAGTACATATAAAAAAGGTGTTTTAATTATATTGTAAATATTAAAGAATGTAAAAAAAATGTATTTTGTATTAAAATGATTTTGTAAAGAAAAAAATGTTTATATAGTATAAAGAAAAAAAGGTTAGTGTTTATGTTTTGTTAAAAAGGCAGTAATTTAGTGGGCTTAGGCGGATATTTACAACGGGTCAGGCCCATGGATTGTTTGGAGCAACATTTTTAGGGTTAGGGAATGTTATTCAGTTTGGGAACATGCTTAGGGTTTGGGACGGCGCCGTTCGTGTTCGTTCAACGTTCTTTCCATCTTCGTCTTCCTGAGCGACTCTTCCATCCGGCCACCAGTGTCACCCTCAAACCTCTCTTCCCTCCATGGCATGAACTCAGCGTCCTCTTGATACAAGGTTTGTTTCAACGTTTATGTTCTTATCTCTTTTTTTTTACGAATTTGCGTGTGTTGTTTTAATTTGAGTTTTGATTCTTAAATTTGTATTACTATGGAGGTGATGGAGAAGAAAGAGGGAGAAAAGCTGACTACCTGACCTCGGAGAAGGAGGAGAGAAAAGAGGATGTGACGCTCAGGAGGCCGGGACGGTCGAGGAGGACAGACGATTCTTCGCTTCTTGGTGACCCTGGTATCTTTTATCTGGTTGTCGTTGTTCTAGGGTTTTGATGATGATAGGCTTGTACTGAGAACCCTTTTAAAATTCACTTCTTTATCTCTTCTACTGCATGTTGCCTTGATTTGTTGCTTTGAATTGTTGCCTTGAATTGTTGTTGCTTGGACGAACTTTCTCTCTTCTTCTTGAACACTGTATACCTGTTGCCTTAGATTTGTTTGACTATACTGGAATTGACACCTTGAGCTTGCCTTTGATACCTTTGTTGAGTTGGATGCCTTCTGAAGCGTTTTATTGCCCAATGATGTTCATACTGAGGGCCTAGGATTTTTGATTTGGGAATGCTTGTTGAAAACGTGTTTCTAGATGTTTGTTTATGGTGAAAGGGTTCTGAGTTCACTTCTTTCCTCTTCTCAATTGCTCATTTTGCCTTTGGATATGCTTGCCTATGATGAAGAAATTCTGAGGCTTAGGAGTTGGACAGGTTTATGGTTATTGCTTCTGTAGGTCTGGCATATGCTAGTTTACGTTTGTGACTGGTACATGGCTTTGGCAGGTATGGTGAGGTCTTGACTGGTCATGATTTTTCCTTCTGAGTTATTGACTGGTTGTGATTTATGATACTCAACAGGCGTTATGCTTAGGCTTTGCTTTGTTTCTAGTTTTTTGGCTTGGTTGAGGCCTTGACAGGCTTGAGTTTGCAGTAGGTTTATGCTTTAGGGGTTATGTTTGGATATGGTTTTTGTACAGGCTATGAGGTTTTGACAGTAGGAGATATGGTTTGACAGGGGTTTTGGTGGTTAAGGCCTTAGTTGTTTAAGCTTTGGACAGGTTTGAATTTTTAGCAGGTTTTGCATATCAGGTTTTTTTGTTTGAAACTTGTTTGATGGCAGGCAGGTTTAAAGGTTTGGATAACGCAGGTTTTTTTTCTTTTTGGTGATTTTGTGAGGTTTCAGGCTTTGTATATTTTTTCTTCTCCCTGTGTTCATGCAGTGAGGAGTCTTTGTATATTTTCTTTCTTGTTATGGTGTACTGTCTAAGCCTAAAGCCTGCCTCTTATCTTTCTTCTTTTTTTTCTCTATGGTACAGTAGGACATTATAATATGATTTTATGCTGTACTTTCTTGGTTCTGAAGGGGCCCCTTTATTCTGGGAAGTGATGATTAAGATTTGAGTTGCTTGCATATAGGATTTCCTCTGCATCTTTATCCTTCTTTTGACAGCTTTGTGTGCTTTTATTGATATCTTTCCAAAATCTTTGTCAAATCTTTTTTGACAGCCTTGAGTAGATTTGTACTTTGACAGTAAATTGCTCTTTTGGCTTTTGATAGAAAGTTGGAATTGGATTATACAGTTTGAACTTTGGAATTTATGCATTTGACATTTTAAAAATTATGCATTTTGACATTTTCCATTTATGATAAAAATCTTCCCTCTTTGTGAACCGGGAGAAATCCCGTGATTTGCAGAGAGGGTTAACTGATCCCAGTCAGTGGCCCCTAATGATGAGCAAATTTTATCTGTCTTTTTTAATTTAACTGCTTTCTGACTTTTCTTCCTTTTTTCTTTTGCAGGTGAATAATGGAGCACCGGAACGGAGTGAAGAATGAAGAAATTAGAAAATGAATAGAATAGTTTTTTTTTTACTTTCAATTTAATTTTTGTACACTATTATTATATTAAATACTTCGTAAATAAATACTTGTATCAAATAATAATTGTAACAAACATTAAATATGAAATAAAAATCCTATTGATTCAATTAAATCTTTTCAATTCCTTTTCTTTAATTGTTTACTTGTTATTTATAATTCCTTAAATTAAATAAAATGAAAGTTTAAATTTCAAATATTTAATTCTTAGAACCATAAATAATCAACTAAACCTTGTTGATCAAAATAAATGAATTCGACGTATCCGTCATTCAAAGCAACGCACAGTCGAACACAAAAACTAATCAGACGCAATCCTCTTTTTCACTGATTCTTTGCCAAGCACTGTAATTCCAAACTGCATATTCTTTGACTGGCTCAAACAACATGAATTCAAACCACTGTCTCTTTCACTGATTAAATCAAAACAACGCGAATTTTAACCCGAATCTCGGAATAAACTGCGACGCGCTGTAGAATTTTAATTTTGCTGAGAATACGCCCATAAAACCTTAATTCTTGATTAAATGTCAAATAACGCTCTCCTGATCAAAATTGAACCAAAAATCATCCAAAACCCTAAGCCAACTGTGAAACAATCCAGAGTCCTGAAAATCAGTAAAAACCCTAATTTCGCTTGACTGACAAGAAAAGTCCGTTTGTCCGATTCTTGAGCCAGTTTTGAAAAATCAGGGAAGGCTTGAAGCTGAGATTTCTTGGGGAAAAATGCGAGGGCAAATTTTGGGGTACAACAGTTGCCCCTGTTCAATCTTCTTGGACCTGAAGAGTTAGATTGGCAAGTTTGCCTTTCGCGACTTGAAGGTAAAAGAAGATTGGACACTAAAGTGCCCAGAAAATTTGCACTCGGCGATATGATGGTGGAGGTGAATGGGCTTAAAGATGCCATTTGGTGATGGGCTTAAAGATGCCATCTGGTGCGATAGAATTTTGTCGGGGGATGGGCTTAGAGATGCCATCTGAGAATGGGCTTAAAGATGCCATTTGGTGACTGCTGGTAGGAGGATGGGTGTGATCGGTGGATCTGGAACTGACTGTTTTAAAGCTGGTTCGCGAAATGTCGCGGAAGCAAGAGTCGCCACCGTCTTTTATTTTCTCCAATCGGAAAGGACAAAAGCACAGAAAAATTCCTTAAAGAGATTGCTCTCGGTTCGGGAGGTAGGTTATAGAAAGGGAAGGTGTTAGCACCCTCTCTATCCATGGTTATCCATGGGCTCTTAGATACTTGCTCATTTTTGTTTTCAAAAATATTTGCTTGCTTTTCAATGTGGGTTAAAAAAGTTTCTTTGAAAAATTTCAGTTCGACTCGTACGTCAGAGTGTTTGAAAAAATTACTTTGAAAGCTTTTGAAAAGTGTTGGTGTGAAAAGTCTTTGAATTTTTGTTTTGAAGAGAGCAAGTATCCATGAGTCGTCTACCTACCCTAAGGAATTCGTCTGTGTAAATGTCCTTTAAAGTAGTGCCATCCCACCATTGAGAGGTAGGTAGCACCACCGTTGGAGGTGCTCGGGTCAATTCGAGTTTGTAGGGACATGGTGATCACTGGAGCAATGGGAAGACACCTTAGAAGCTACCCTCATGCCAGGTTCCCGGATCATGAGGACTTACTAAGACATCCTCTACTCGACGATTACCTTTCGAGGCAAGGCAACAGTGAGGCGTACCCTAGGGGTGGTGTGTGATTTGTGTGTCGTTTTCATTTGCATTTGTCTTGTCATATTTATTGGTGATCTACGCTTGATTTTATTTTAAGTCCATACATTCTTGCATGATTTGTTTATAGTTTAAAAGTTGCGAGGAAAATAAATCTACAACTATTACAAATGGCGCGGGTCCACATCGCCAAAATTAAACCGGACCCGATTTGACAGAAAATAAATAAAGCAAATAAAAGTGCGAAAAGTTCAAGTTACAACGCTTTGGGAGAGATACATAATTATAATAAACGACATAAAATAAATGCGCGAAAATAAATTATGAACATGGGCGTTTGACCCCTTTGCAAAAAATTAAAGTTAATAAGGAATTAAAATTAAAATTAAAAGACATGTTTTTGGTATTTTTATGCTTTTTAAGATTTAAAAGAAAAAAGAATTGATTAAAAAATTAAACTAAAAGGCAAACCCTAATTCTAATGGTTTTTAAATTTATTGTGAAAATATTAAGTTTTAACCTAAATTAAATCTAAGTTGATTTATGTACAATTTAATTATGAAAATAAATAAATAAATAATATTATGACAAAAGGAAAAATTAAAAAGGATAAAAATTAAGCCTAAATTCTACCTTTTTTATATTTATTATGAAAAGAATTAAAATTGCAAAAATCCTAATTAAAACTAAATTCATTACATGTTAATTTATTTACAAGAAAAATATTAAAATAAAAATTATTTACTATATTTTGTCTTTTCTGATTTTTAAACCTTTTTTGTATTTTGTAAAAATAATAATTACTTTAAACAAATAACAAAAACAAAATAACAATAAAAAATAAAATAAGAAAAATATAGCAAAAGCAAACCAGGGGGGTGGAAGTCCCAATTTAGGAGGTGTTGATCCAAGAATGCTGGCCCATTGACATTGAAATTCGTTGACTTTTCAGATGGCCTATTGACACGTTGACCAAGGTTTAGAGTGTTCTTGAGATCCCTGCCCTTGATTTGATCTGCCAGGCACGTGGATGGATAGATAATGAGGGAATATGGTGGGCATCACTGTTGTGCCTGCATGGGAATTAGCATGGAAAAATAACATGAAATATGATACAGACCTGGGACTCGAACCCAGGTCTTGGATGTGAACGCTATCACCAACTGCCAGCTGAGCCACTGCACATATTTGTTAATATACCAACGCATAAATAATAAAAGAAAGACCAACGCGTTAGTGGAGAGAAACGCGCGAAATTCAAACACTCCAATCGCTTGTGGCCACGTCTTCGTCTCTTTCACATTCCCTGTAACATAAAGCTTTAGGCAACAGTTTTGCACGCGTCCCCTTAGGCTAGCTAACAGAAAATAGCGAATAGCCCTATAACATTCATAAATTAAGCGCGATAAGTGATTCTTCTTCGTCTCTACACGTTGAATCCAACCATGGTACTGAGGATGTCCAATTTTTCCTCTTTTAAGAAGCCCTAAATTTAAGCTCTGAAAGACCCTAGAGATCGCGCATGGCAAAACCTCATATACAGCATGATAATCAAATTAAACATAAGGGTTAGCTTTAAAACATCACAAGGAACAAGAATCCATAATTAGAATGTCATGAGGATGCTTAGAATTGAAAATACGATTGTCACTTTTTTGCTGTACAGGGAGGGTTCTATGTACCAATTCCTGGAGTTTGAATTGATGTTAGGGATTGCAATGTGATCAGGAGGGCTTGAGGAAGCTATTGGAAAAACTTTTATGCCTTGAATCCACCTAGAACATTGATTTCAGATTTGAGTTTTTATGGCAATTTTTCAAGTTGGCAATGGTGTCTCCTGCGCAGCATTCAGTGTGTGGGCATTAGGTTTTGACTCAGCACTTATGAGGGAAGGGAATTAGGTCATTAGCTGGCCTTGATCCATGCCCATGAGAGAACTAGTCCTAGGTTTTTCACCATTAACCAACTTTCCCTTTTTTAAGCAAAACCAAGACTTGGTGTACAATCTAACCCTAGCATGAGTTTGTGAGCTGGCATATGATATATGGAAGCTATCCAAATTCAAATGACACTATTCCATTGATTTTTAAATTTTATTTGAATTTTTAAAGATTTAAAATGAATTAAATTATCAAAAATTAAATAAAATAGAAAAATCAATGTTTGCTCTTGAAATTAATCATGGGACACGTGTGTGGCATGACAAGGCTGAATCAAGTGGAAGAAAGTGGGCCCTTTTGTCAAAAATTGAAGTTTCAAGGATAGTTGACTTTTGCCATTTCACAAAAATTTCCCAACTTCTACAAGGCATAACTTGCTCAATTTTTGAGCTTTTCTCATGTTCTTGGACATTTTGGAAAGGTCTTTGAGTCCTTTAACCGATGCCTTTGGTCCCATGTCATTTTGATTTTCCAATCTCAAGTTATGGCCTTTGACTTAAAGTCCCTTTTTGTTGACTTTTGAAAATGACCTATAATGTTGAAATTGATAACTTTTTGTGAGAGCATTTCTTGGACTTGAAGTATGAAGATGAGTTGTAGGAAATGTCTTTCTCTTCAAAATGAGCTTTGGATGGAATTTTTCTGATAATCCATGTGAAAGTTATGCCCTGGTCAATCTCAGTTGACTTTTTCAACTGTCCAAATAAGGAAACTTTTGCATCTTGATGATTTTCTGAGCCAAATTTTGAGAATCATGATCAAGCATTGATCAAATGATGTTTGTGGCTTCAAAATGATATGTTGACCAAAATTTTGAACTTTTGACTGTCAAATGACCATTTTGCCCCTGCAGTTGACTGTAGTGCAATTTAGGGTTTTGACTGTGCAATTTTGAGCTGAATGCCTTGAAACTTGATATGAGGATGCTTGACCATGTTTGTAAGCATATGAGACTTGATTGAGCCTTTGAACACTTCCTTTTCTTGATCAGACTCAAAACCCTAATTTTGACTGTTTAGGAGGCCCTTGCACTGTGCAACCCTTGGGGAATTTTGTGACTTGGCTTGGCAATTTCTTGAAGAATATGGGGGGGCAAATTTTGGGGTACAACAATGGGCTTATAGATGCCATCTGGTAATGTTGAATTGTATGTCAATGGTGAGTGGACAAGTATCAGAAGGGCCTCCATGTTTTGGAACATCTCTGAATCGGGGTCCGAACAAGCAACAGATTGACGTCCATATCTGGAGAATCTGTAAACTATCTGAGATTGAATAAGCAGTAGAGCAGCATTCGTTGTTGGGACGCGTCCGTAAACTGTTTTCAAAGGTTGTGAAGAGTCTGAACAAGTCGGTAGACTGACATCCATTGTAGGGAAGAATCTGTAAACTGTTTTGAAGTTGAGAAGAGTCTGAACAAGTTGATAGATTGATATCCGTTGTTGGGAAGAATCCGTGAACTGTTTTCAGAAGTCTTGAAGTTGAAGAGGAACCGGTGTAGGGTTTCCTGATGATGCATTTGAATGAATCTGGAATAAGTATCAGAATGTCGCCGTGTCCGGGTCACATCTGAACTATCTCTGGATGAATCTTGGGAGTTGATCTGTGTCTGTCGACTGATCTTACCTGAAAAGGCAAAGGGTTAGTTGTATGCAATGTTATGATGCATGATGCAATGTACGTGACATCAATATTTATGATATGAATGTGATGAATGCGCATGTAAGCTGATGAGCTATTCTTGCTGAGGATAACTAAATCCGAGATGGCTGGAGATAAAAGCATCTTGACTGCTGCCGGGGAAAATAAATCCTTGGCTGCTGCTGGGGAGGATAATTCCTGATGACCTCTACTGGGGAGTTCCAAACTAGTAGACTCATGCTGGAGAGGCCAGATTGAGAATCTTCAGCTTAATGGGAAGTAACTCTGGCGACTTCATTGGGGAACTCAAGGTTTGCCTTCCCAAAACTCTGTGGGGAGAAGGTTCAATGGTCTGGCTCCGCTGGGGAATTTTGATGAACTCCGCTGGGGATAGGGAGAATTTTGGCGAGCGCGATCTTCCGTGGTGGTTAGCTTGAGAAGAATCTGAACAAGCGATAGGTTAACATCCGTTTACTTGGAGAACCCGTGAACTATTTTCAGAAATCTTGAAGTTGAATCAGCAATAGAGCCGCATCCGTTGTTGGGAAGCGTCCGTAAACTAATTTCAGAGGTTACATCTGAACAAGCTGATAGATTAACATCCGTTACTTGGGAAGAATCCATAAACTGTGTTCAGAAGTCTTGAGAAGAATCTGAACAAGTGATAGGTTAACATCCGTTTACTTGGAGAACCCGTGAACTATTTTCAGAAATCTTGAAGTTGAATCAGCAATAGAGCCGCATCCATTGTTGGGAAGCGTCCGTAAACTAATTTCAGAGGTTGCATCTGAACAAGCTGATAGATTAACATCCGTTACTTGGGAAGAATCCGTAAACTGTGTTCAGAAGTCTTGAGAAGAATCTGAACAAGTGATAGGTTAACATCTGTTTACTTGGAGAACCCGTGAACTATTTTCAGAAATCTTGAAGTTGAATCAGCAATAGAGCCGCATCCGTTATTGGGAAGCGTCCGTAAACTAATTTCAAAGGTTGCATCTGAACAAGCTGATAGATTAACATCCGTTACTTGGGAAGAATCCATGAACTGTTTTCAGAAGTCTTGAAGAGGAACTGGTGTAGGGCTTCCTGATGATGAGCTTGTGTAAAACTGCATCGGGTTTTGAACACTTTTGACATTCGAATGCCCCAAGTGGTGATGTAGATAAATTCCTGGCTTATTACAGGTGTTGGTCTACCATCGGTCGTTCACAGATGTTTCTTGGATTGTTACAGGTGTTGATCTGGAATTCTTCAGACATGCCCTGGCTGGATACAGGAATCGAATCTGGAAAGGTGATAGTTGATAGATATGCCCTGGCTGGATACAGGAATCGAATCTTCAAACTCTTCAGACGTGCCCTGGCTAGATACAGGAATCGAGTCTGGAAATGTGGTCAACAGATATGCCCTGGCTGGATACAGGAGTCGAATCTGGAAATGTGGTCAACAGATATGCCCTGGCTGGATACAGGAGTCGAATCTGGAAATAGTCGTCAACAGATATGCCCTGGCTGGATACAGGAATCGAATCTTCGAACTCTTCAGACGTGCCCTAGCTAGATACAGGAGTCGAGTCTGGAAATGTGATAGTTGACAGATATGCCCTGGCTGGATACAGGAATCGAATCTTTAACTCTTCAGACGTGCCCTGGCTAGATACAGGAATCGAGTCTGGAAATAATGTAGTTGATTTGTTGAACACTTTTGACATTCGAATGCCCCAAGTGGTGAAGAAGGAGTCTTAAATCAGATTACTCTGCATATTGAGAGATTTCTTGAAATCTTGACTGGACTGCCCCAGGTTAACTGAACTTTGAAAGATCTGTTGGACCTTGACTGGACTGCCCCAGGTTAATTGGATTGTGACATGTCATGCCCCTTGTTGATAGGAGATTTGATGGAAGTGTTATCCTCTTGAAGTGATTTTGACTTATTGAGAGAGTTTTCGTTCCTCCGAACATTCGCTGTATGAATTTCTTCGCTGTCAAACAAAAGGGTCAAATGCAGACAGTGATATTCGAATAATGCAAAGTTTATGTTTGTCTTTGAAGTTTTGAAAAATGCGTTTTTAGCAGAAAACTTTTCATAAGACAAGTCAACACAAGATTTAGAGCAAAGCCCTACAGGAGTCAGGATACCTTTTGTAACAGTATGCTTTCGAACTAACCCATGCTTCAATTAGGACTTTTGAAGGGTTGTAACGTGGCCTGGTTCACGGTTTAAGAAACAAAGGATAAAGGCTCAAAGTATATTTGTACCCACCCGCTCTTCGTGATGTTCTCCGACCTAAGCTCAGTTAATTGCGTCATACTCTGTTTTGAGTTTGGAACGACTTTCGGGAGATGGTTCACCGGTTTGAATTTGGGGAGACAGTCATTATCTCCTTTTTCTTTTTCAACACTTTTCATGTTGTTGAGGATTTTGTAATGACCTCACTATTTTGATTTTGATTTTTTATCCCTAACTTTTGCCTGATTGTTCCCATTTTCTGGGATTACTGTCAGCGGGATGCCCCAGCTTTCTTAAGCCTCCTTCATAGGTTTTGGCTTAGTGGGCTTTTCTCTTTTGAGAGATTGACTATCTATGTGATAGGGAACCACCCTTGTCTTTCGATCCCAACGGAATGTTTTCTTTTTCGACGTCGTTCATTGTATTAAGAACTGAGAGTTTGCAACTTCAATGCGCATTTTCTCTTGGATTAACTGAGATACTACCCTGCCCCGGGTTTATATCAAGGGTTTTGATCGTTTTAAAATAGAAAACTCCTACTTCTTTGGCTCGAAGGGGTTGACTAGGGATTAACTTCCTTATAACTCCAGTGTTTGGGAATTGAAATAAATGCCTGTACATCATCAGCAAGGTCTGTTCAAAAGCATACTGTATAAGATCACGGTATTGTTTCATCATCCTCCCTCTAAAGGCTTGCAGCTTTTTATCAAGAGTCAAATATTATAAAGAAAAGCATAAGAGTAGTGAAACGAATGGATGGATTCAAGACAAACATATGCAATGCATTAATGAAAACAGAGTTTAACATCAGCAGATAATTGTTTGACAGCAAAAGAAATTACAACTTTGAAAATTCAAAAAGAAGCAAAAGTCTTTCAGCTCGAGCTTCGTCACTTCAAGTGGAGAACCCTTTAACGGAAGATTTTCATCTCGCCGTCTGGCATGAATTCCAGCACCCCAATGTCGATCAGATCTTGAATTTTATTCTTCAAGGCCCAACAGTCGTTGGTGTCGTGTCCCGGACTGTAGGAGTGGTAAACACAGAATGCGTCGGGATTATAGTGAGGAGAGGAGATATTGGGCTTCTGAGGAGGGTCTTTTACGGTGAGCAAATTGACCTCCAACAGGCGCTTCAGTATGAAAAATGATGGTATTTCAGTCTCCGTGAACTGTCTTCCCGACTTTTCTTGCTTACGCCGACTGCCCCGTTGACGCTGGCGAGGTTGTTGATGGGTTTGTAACCCTGAAGCTAGCAAAGGAGCTTTCCCCTTGTCTTCTTGAGTGGATGGAGGCTGAGCGGTGACTTGCTCTTCAACCTCAGATGTTTGCCCCAGTTGGTTGTTTGGAAGCAGTTGGCGGACAAGAACTCTGAGTTCCTCTTGTCTCTGAGATAGGTCTTGGATGAGAGCCATCTGGCCCACCAACTGTCCCATCATTTGAGTCCTCAGTGTTGTCAGATCAAACTGCAGCTCCGCAATCTGATGACTCCTGGCATTGTTGGAACTCCCCAAGCCTTTGGTGAGGAGAGCTTTCATCTCTTCTTGCCCCAGAGACAAGTTCAGGAACATCTCCTGCAGCTGAGCAGTCTGGTCTTGGATGTCTTTGACAGACCTTTCTAGAGCCATCTCTTGCTGAAATAAACAGCAGGAGAGTAAGGAAACCTGAAAAAGGAAAGATTGTCAAAATGCAAAGCATGATATGTGGATGCATGCTTTCAAGGATCTCTTGGGGTAAACACAAGAAAATGTTAGAGGTTGAACTTTGCTCTTGGATTGGAGATCTCTGCACCGGTGGACGTCCTTCCACGAGAATCAAGCTCACCATGTCGAGTGGGTCATAGCCACTGATTCAAGTTGTTGTTCTTGGACTTTGATTGGAGAGCTTTATATCGGTGGATGTCTTTCCACTAGAATCAAGCTCACCATGTCGAGTGGGTCATAGCCACTGATTCAAGTTGTTGTTCTTGAACTTTGATTGGGGAGCTTTGCATAGGTGGATGTCTTTCCACGAGAATCAAGCTCACCATGTCGAGTGGGTCGTAGCCACTGATTCAAGTTGTTGCACTTGAACTTTGACTGGATTGGTTAGAGGAGAAACCCCCTTGCCCCTTGATAGATGTCTGGTTCAACGTAACCCTGCATCAACAGAACCCTCGAGATCCTTGAAATGGTTATTGAAAATGCTATGGTATGATGTCATGATGTTATGTCCATGTATGCGAAAAGCAGGCAAGTGTATATACAGGCAAACATATTCACACAAAGCACACAAGGCCTTAGGTTTAGGCTTGCATGAGGTTCAGGTACTACCCTCTTTCAGTTTGTTGGTTAAAGACTGTCTTATCAAAAGTAACCGGGTTCTAGAGGATCTCATATCATTGGCTACCCTCAATCGGTCATAACTCCAGCATCGCAACCTTTTCTCGCGGCCGGAACCATCTCGAGAGTTTAGCCTCAATGAGTGTAGCATACTGCTACTGTTCTAATGGCCAAGTTGGTCAATTAGGGTTCTAAAGTCGGTTGGTGCTTAATGACTCCTTGGAAGACCCATATTCTCCCCGTCTTAACACGAGGGATATCGGTACAGACCAAGACGCCACACCAACGTAGCCACTGCTTCACCCATGTCGGTATACGCCGGACAGGTCCCTCACAGATTATGCTACCTAAAAGGGTTTCCCCAGATCCGGGTTAGGATCTATAAAACTCCGATACAAAGCCCACAAATGTAAAGCAAACAAAACAATCAATTGAAAATAAAGGTGATCTAAACCCTAAGGTAACCCCACTTAAAAAAATTCTCCCCAGCAGAGTCGCCAGTTCTGTGATACGGTGGGAGAACTGACTAGTGTTTTGCGTTCGTATTCGCACTTGTGCGGTTGAGCAAGAGTCGCCACCGACTTTTTATTTTATCCTAAAGGAAAGGTTAAAAAAGCACAGCAAAAACCTTTTGAGATATTTCGTGGGTTCGGGGGGTAGATTATGAAAAGGGAAGGTATTAGCACCATTTTCATCCATGGTTATCCATGGGCTCTTAGTTACTTGGTTTTTTAGATCACTTGCCTTGTTTTTTCGATTGCTTGAAAATGGTGTGTGTGTGGGTGCTTTTGAAAATGTTTTGGAAAAAGATGCCTTGTCTTAGGCAACTAATGTATTTGACTCGTGATTGAGTGTTTTACAAAAGTGTGGATCTTTTCGAAAAAAGATGTTTCAAATGTTTTTGAGAGTTTGTTTGAAAGTGTTGTGGATTGTGGTTTTTGAAAAGAAGGCAAGTGTTTTTGCAAGTTTGATCTCAAGTAACTAAGAGTTTTGTCTACCCTATTGTACTCAAAGGTTTTTGTTATGTTTTAACCCTTTTTAACAATTTTGTTCCACCATTGAATTTGATGGACAATCTTGCGTTTAGGAAGTTTATTCGGGACGGGCGCGGGTCATCGTATAGACCATGAATGCAATGGTGCCAAGTGTCTTTGGCAATTTTCTTTGAAGGGACTATGATCATTCCGTTTTAGGCAACATTCGAAAGCGTCATCGAGGGACTTATGATCATTTGAATTTGTTTTGCCAAAGATACTCGACGTGCAAGCATGGCCCATTTTGGAAGGCAACATGTGGGATTACCCTAGAGGGTGCAAGTGTGATTGTGTATTGATTACATGTATTTGTCTTGTATTAGGTTTATCTAGCGTTTGATTTTATGTACATGCAAACCCTAGGTCTAACCATGGTATAATTGAAAAACTGTAAATTGCGGAAATGTAAAATCTACGCTATTACAAAATAGTATCCGGGAGTGGGGGTACAAGTGTATGAATGGGGATGAGACTTATAGTATCCAATAAGTTACAACCAAATCGAATGTGCGATCAAATGTAAATATCGAATATATAAATATAAGATAAATAAATGTGTAGGAGCAATATGAATGTATCGTGTAAGTGTAAGTATGAGATGTATATGTATTGTGTGTAATTATTTACAGGTGCGGAATGTGAAATTGAAGTGTATTAGGGTATTTGACCTAAATATGCGTTTTAAGGAATCTTTGATTTGTATATTTAATATGTATAAAAGAAAAATGTTTTAAATTAAATGCTCAAGTTTTAATTAAATTGTGAAATGATGTTTTGAGAAAAGAGAATATTTCTAGGTTTTTTCATTATGTATATATAAAAAAAAGAGTATTTTTCATTCGTTACGTACAAACGTACATTTTAATTAAAAGAAAGGGGAAAAAGGTTTTCAATTTTTAATTACATGGTATAAGAAAATGTATTTTTATTATTATGTACAAAGTATATTTCAATTATATATCAAGAAATAAATTATGTATGCTAAAAAAGAAATGTATTTTAATTGTCTATTAAAAAAATGTTTTCAAGTTAATTGAATTAAGTACATATAAAAAAGGTGTTTTAATTATATTGTAAATATTAAAGAATGTAAAAAAATGTATTTTGTATTAAAATGATTTTGTAAAGAAAAAAATGTTTATATAGTATAAAGAAAAAAAGGTTAGTGTTTATGTTTTGTTAAAAAGGCAGTAATTTAGTGGGCTTAGGCGGATATTTACAACGGGTCAGGCCCATGGATTGTTTGGAGCAACATTTTTAGGGTTAGGGAATGTTATTCAGTTTGGGAACATGCTTAGGGTTTGGGACGGCGCCGTTCGTGTTCGTTCAACGTTCTTTCCATCTTCGTCTTCCTGAGCGACTCTTCCATCCGGCCACCAGTGTCACCCTCAAACCTCTCTTCCCTCCATGGCATGAACTCAGCGTCCTCTTGATACAAGGTTTGTTTCAACGTTTATGTTCTTATCTCTTTTTTTTTACGAATTTGCGTGTGTTGTTTTAATTTGAGTTTTGATTCTTAAATTTGTATTACTATGGAGGTGATGGAGAAGAAAGAGGGAGAAAAGCTGACTACCTAACCTCGGAGAAGGAGGAGAGAAAAGAGGACGTGACGCTCAGGAGGCCGGGACGGTCGAGGAGGACAGACGATTCTTCGCTTCTTGGTGACCCTGGTATCTTTTATCTGGTTGCCGTTGTTCTAGGGTTTTGATGATGATAGGCTTGTACTGAGAACCCTTTTAAAATTCACTTCTTTATCTCTTCTACTGCATGTTGCCTTAATTTGTTGCTTTGAATTGTTGCCTTGAATTGTTGTTGCTTGGACGAACTTTCTCTCTTCTTCTTGAACACTGTATACCTGTTGCCTTAGATTTGTTTGACTATACTGGAATTGACACCTTGAGCTTGCCTTTGATACCTTTGTTGAGTTGGATGCCTTCTGAAGCGTTTTATTGCCCAATGATGTTCATACTGAGGGCCTAGGATTTTTGATTTGGGAATGCTTGTTGAAAACGTGTTTCTAGATGTTTGTTTATGGTGAAAGGGTTCTGAGTTCACTTCTTTCCTCTTCTCTATTGCTCATTTTGCCTTTGGATATGCTTGCCTATGATGAAGAAATTCTGAGGCTTAGGAGTTGGACAGGTTTATGGTTATTGCTTCTGTAGGTTTGGCATATGCTAGTTTACGTTTGTGACTGGTACATGGCTTTGGCAGGTATGGTGAGGTCTTGACTGGTCATGATTTTTCCTTCTGAGTTATTGACTGGTTGTGATTTATGATACTCAGCAGGCGTTATGCTTAGGCTTTGCTTTGTTTCTAGTTTTTTGGCTTGGTTGAGGCCTTGACAGGCTTGAGTTTGCAGTAGGTTTATGCTTTAGGGGTTATGTTTGGATATGGTTTTTGTACAGGCTATGAGGTTTTGACAGTAGGAGATATGGTTTGACAGGGGTTTTGGTGGTTAAGGCCTTAGTTGTTTAAGCTTTGGACAGGTTTGAATTTTTAGCAGGTTTTGCATATCAGGTTTTTTTGTTTGAAACTTGTTTGATGGCAGGCAGGTTTAAAGGTTTGGATAACGCAGGTTTTTTTTCTTTTTGGTGATTTTGTGAGGTTTCAGGCTTTGTATATTTTTTCTTCTCCCTGTGTTCATGCAGTGAGGAGTCTTTGTATATTTTCTTTCTTGTTATGCTGTACTGTCTAAGCCTAAAGCCTGCCTCTTATCTTTCTTCTTTTTTTTTCTCTATGGTACAGTAGGACATTATAATATGATTTTATGCTGTACTTTCTTGGTTCTGAAGGGGCCCCTTTATTCTGGGAAGTGATGATTAAGATTTGAGTTGCTTGCATATAGGATTTCCTCTGCATCTTTATCCTTCTTTTGACAGCTTTGTGTGCTTTTATTGATATCTTTCCAAAATCTTTGTCAAATCTTTTTTGACAGCCTTGAGTAGATTTGTACTTTGACAGTAAATTGCTCTTTTGGCTTTTGATAGAAAGTTGGAATTGGATTATACAGTTTGAACTTTGGAATTTATGCATTTGACATTTTAAAAATTATGCATTTTGACATTTTCCATTTATGATAAAAATCTTCCCTCTTTGTGAACCGGGAGAAATCCCGTGATTTGCAGAGAGGGTTAACTGATCCCAGTCAGTGGCCCCTAATGATGAACAAATTTTATCTGTCTTTTTTAATTTAACTGCTTTCTGACTTTTCTTCCTTTTTTCTTTTGCAGGTGAATAATGGAGCACCGGAACGGAGTGAAGAATGAAGAAATTAGAAAATGAATAGAATAGTTTTTTTTTTACTTTCAATTTAATTTTTGTACACTATTATTATATTAAATACTTCGTAAATAAATACTTGTATCAAATAATAATTGTAACAAACATTAAATATGAAATAAAAATCCTATTGATTCAATTAAATCTTTTCAATTCCTTTTCTTTAATTGTTTACTTGTTATTTATAATTCCTTAAATTAAATAAAATGAAAGTTTAAATTTCAAATATTTAATTCTTAGAACCATAAATAATCAACTAAACCTTGTTGATCAAAATAAATGAATTCGACGTATCCGTCATTCAAAGCAACGCACAGTCGAACACAAAAACTGATCAGACGCAATCCTCTTTTTCACTGATTCTTTGCCAAGCACTGTAATTCCAAACTGCATATTCTTTGACTGGCTCAAACAACATGAATTCAAACCACTGTCTCTTTCACTGATTAAATCAAAACAACGCGAATTTTAACCCGAATCTCGGAATAAACTGCGACGCGCTGTAGAATTTTAATTTTGCTGAGAATACGCCCATAAAACCTTAATTCTTGATTAAATGTCAAATAACGCTCGCCTGATCAAAATTGAACCAAAAATCATCCAAAACCCTAAGCCAACTGTGAAACAATCCAGAGTCCTGAAAATCAGTAAAAACCCTAATTTCGCTTGACTGACAAGAAAAGTCCGTTTGTCCGATTCTTGAGCCAGTTTTGAAAAATCAGGGAAGGCTTGAAGCTGAGATTTCTTGGGGGAAAATGCGAGGGCAAATTTTGGGGTACAACAGCAGGCTATGGTGGTAAGCCATTTATCGTCCTTCTCTTTTATTGATGCTGACGAGGATGTTGGAACCCAGTTCCAAGGTCTTTCTGTTGCCAAGAATGAAGTGAAGAAGCAAGGGGCATCCATTTCTTCTTTTGAGGATGCGCGGCGAGTGGTGGAAAGTGGTTCGGCCGAAGGATGGGGCCAGGTGTTGACTTTGCCCGAGAACAAATCTGGGGAAGGTCTTGGTTTTCGTCCTGTGTCTGCAAGAGTCAAGAAGGAGGTGGTTGTTCGTCCGATTCAAGAGGTTTTCCGAAGTGCAGGTTTTATACATCCTGAGGTTGATGCTATCATAGAAGATGATTCCGAGGAAGATTTTCCCGATTTTGTGACGCCTGGACTGGCTTGCCAAAACTGGATAGCTGTTGATGTTCCTATTATTATGCACATTTCCGAGTAATGTTTTGTTTTGTTTTTCTTTGAAAAAATTCGCTCTGCCCAAGGCGAAAAGTATTTTGTGTCGGGCTATGAAAAATAATTCCTTTTTCTCTGCCCAAGGCAAAAGAGAAATGTCTGGGCCCTTTGTTTCAAGTATTTCCCGTCAATGAATAAAATGTTATTTTGTCCATTACTGTTTTACTTTTCACTTTTTCTGGGAAATAGCAATGAAAATTAATTGGTAGTAATAGGAAATATAATAACTTTTTGTTTTATTTGCACAAATCGATTTCTAAAATAAAGCATAATCATATGTGCAGATTAATCCATGACTTAACCATCGAAAACAATGATCCTATGCCCTCCCCCAACTTTGAATTCCCTGTGTTCATAGCCGAAGAAGAGGATGATGAAGAGATTCCTGTTGAAATTTCCCGTTTGCTTGAGCATGATGAGAAGATCATTCAACCGTTTGAAGAACCTGTAGAGTTGGTCAACTTGGGTGATGAAGAAGATAGAAAGGAAGTCAAAGTCGGAGCATTGCTTATCCCAGAGGTCAAAGAGAAAATGTTGGAGCTTCTCAAAGAGTATGTTGATGTGTTTGCTTGGTCCTACCAAGATATGTCGGGTTTGGACAACGATATTGTGGAGCATCGTTTACCGTTGAGACCTGAATGTCCGCCGATTAAGCAGAAGCTGAGAAGGACTTGTCCCGGTATGGCTGACAAGATCAAAGAGGAAGTTCAGAAGCAGATTAATGCAGGTTTCCTTGTTACATCGGTCTATCCTCAGTGGTTAGCCAATATCGTGCCTGTTGCAAAGAAAGATGGCAAGGTTCGGATGTGTGTAGACTATAGAGATCTGAATAGAGCTAGCCCAAAGGATGACTTCCCATTACCTCACATTGACGTATTGGTCGACAGTACCGCAAAGTTCAAAGTCTTTTCTTTCATGGACGGTTTCTCTGGTTACAATCAAATCAAGATGGCGCCAGAAGATATGGATAAGACCGCTTTCATTACACCTTGGGGAACTTTTTGTTATCGGGTTATGCCGTTTGGTTTGAGGAATGCTGGCGCAACATACCAAATGGCCATGACTGCTTTGTTCCATGACATGATGCATAAGGAGATAGAAGTGTATGTGGATGACATGATTGCCAAATCACAGACTGAGGAGGATCACTTGGAGCATTTGTTGAAGTTATTCCGGCGCTTGAGAAAGTATAAACTCCGTCTGAATCCCAACAAGTGTACTTTTGGTGTTCGTTTTGGAAGACTTCTGGGTTTCATTGTCAGTCAGAAAGGTATTGAGGTAGATCCTGATAAAGTCAAAGCCATTCGGGAAATGCCCGCACCCAAGACGGAAAAACAAGTAAGAGGATTCCTTGGGAGACTGAACTATATTTCTAGGTTTATATCTCATATGACTGCTACCTGTGGGCCGATTTTCAAGCTTCTCCGAAAGAACCAAGGATGTGTGTGGACAGAAGATTGTCAGAGAGCTTTTGATAGCATCAAAGAATATTTGCTTGAACCTCCCATTTTGATTCCTCCGGTGGAAGGAAGACCTTTAATTATGTACCTGACTATATTGGAAGATTCCATGGGATGTGTGCTTGGTCAACAAGATGAGACTGGAAGAAAGGAACATGCCGTATATTATCTGAGTAAGAAATTCACAGACTGTGAGTCTCGATACTCATTGCTTGAGAAAACTTGTTGTGCTTTAGCTTGGGCTGCTCGCCGTCTGCGCCAGTATATGATTAACCACACCACTTGGTTGATCTCCAAAATGGATCCGATTAAGTATATCTTTGAGAAGCCTGCCTTATCTGGAAGAATAGCTCGTTGGCAGATGTTGTTATCTGAATATGACATTGAGTATCACACTCAGAAGGCAATCAAAGGGAGTATTTTATCCGATCACTTGGCTCACCAACCAATTGACGATTATCAATCCATCAAGTTTGATTTCCCAGATGAAGATGTTATGTACTTGAAAGCTAAAGATTGTGAAGATCCGTTACCTGAAGAAGGACCTGATCCCGAATCCCATTGGGGTCTGATATTTGACGGAGCTGTGAATTCCTATGGAAATGGAATTGGGGCAATCATTGTCACTCCCCGAGGTACTCATATCCCGTTCACGGCAAGATTGAAGTTTGACTGCACGAATAACATGGCTGAATATGAGGCATGTATTATGGGTCTCGAAGAAGCAGTGGATCTAAGGATTAAGATTCTTGATATTTATGGAGATTCGGCATTGGTGATTAATCAAATCAAAGGAGAATGGGAGACTCGTCATCCTGGTTTGATCCCTTACAGAGACTATGCTAGAAGATTGTTAACATTCTTCAACAAAGTGGAATTACATAATATCCCTAGAGATGAGAACCAGATGGCTGATGCTTTAGCTACTTTGTCTTTAATGTTTCAAGTGAATGGTTGGAACGATGTGCCTATAATCCGGGTTATGCGCCTCGACAGACCTGCTCATGTGTTCTCAGTAGAAGAGGTTACCAACGACAAACCATGGTTCTACGACATTAAACGTGTTCTTCAAACTCAAGAGTATCCGCCTGGGGCATCCAATAAAGATAGGAAGACATTGAGAAGATTAGCAAGCAGTTTTTTCCTCAATGAAGAGGTTTTGTATAAGAGGAATTACGACATGGTCTTGCTCAGATGTGTAGACAGACGTGAAGCAGACATGCTGATGCAAGAAGTACATGAAGGATCTTTTGGCACTCATGCCAACGAACATGCAATGGCTAGAAAGATGTTGAGAGCCGGTTACTATTGGATGACAATGGAATCTGATTGTTGTAAATATGTGAAGAAATGTCATAAATGCCAGATTTATGCGGACAAGATGCACGTCCCACCGACCCTCCTCAACGTTATCTCTTCACCTTGGCCTTTCTCTATGTGGGGCATTGACATGATTGGAATGATTGAACCCAAAGCTTCAAATGGTCATCACTTCATCTTGGTAGCGATCGATTATTTTACTAAATGGGTGGAAGCAGCATCTTATGCCAATGTAACCAGACAGGTGGTAGTCAGATTTATCAAGAATCAGATCATTTGTCGATACGGCATCCCGAGCAAGATCATCACTGATAATGGTTCGAATTTGAATAACAAGATGATGAGAGAGCTTTGTGAAGAGTTCAAGATCGAACATCATAATTCTTCTCCTTACAGACCGAAGATGAATGGGGCTGTTGAAGCTGCTAACAAGAACATCAAAAAGATTGTCCAGAAGATGGTGGTAACTTATAAAGATTGGCATGAAATGCTTCCGTTTGCTCTGCACGGGTACCGTACTTCAGTTCGAACTTCAACAGGTGCAACCCCATTTTCCCTAGTTTATGGTATGGAAGCAGTACTCCCCGTGGAGGTTGAGATTCCGTCTCTGAGAGTGTTGATGGAAGCTAAACTTTCTGAGGCTGAATGGTGTCAAAGTAGATATGATCAGTTGAATTTAATTGAAGAGAAGAGGTTGACAGCTTTGTGTCACGGTCAATTGTATCAGCAGAGAATGAAGAAGGCTTTTGATAAGAAGGTTCGACCACGCGAGTTCAGAGAAGGTGACCTTGTGCTCAAGAAGATATTATCTTTCCAACCTGATTCTAGGGGCAAGTGGGCTCCGAATTATGAAGGGCCGTATGTCGTTAAGAGAGTTTTCTCTGGAGGTGCTTTGATTCTCACCAACATGGACGGTGAAGAGCTCCCGCGTCCCATGAACGCCGATGCAGTCAAGAAGTATTTCGCTTAGGCAGGCTTTTGGTCAGGCCAGTCTTGGCATTTGAGCACATGTCGGAATTTGAAGTTGTTAGGGAGAATAGTGATCATTGTTTTTGTGTAACCTTTTTATTTCATGTACTATTTCCCAAGCTTTTTAAACCGTTGGAGTCGCATTGTTAGCAAACTACCATATTATTAATGAAATTTGAGCATTTACCTTTTGTGGGCAAAATTTTAATTTTTATGGAAATACTTGAAACAAATTTATTTAAAGTATTCTTATTTTAAAAAAATGTGTCGTGAATAACGAAAGGAATATTAACAAGTTGTTCCAAGGATGGTCAAGCCATGAAATGCAAAACAGTACAGTAGTTTATCCTTACATGATGAGCATGTCTTATTTCAAAATCGTCATGAGGTGTTGGTTGTGTAAGCTTGTGTTTCTGGTGGTACTAAGTTTGGTGACTCCCCAAGTGTTCCAGTTAAGATTTGTTTCAGTTATCTTTATTTGGGAGATCTCGGAAGTGTGGTACGCTTTGTCTCATGCCAGTGGTCTATTGGTATTAGAAGATTGGATTTGACTACTTTTCTCCTCAGAAGACTTGAGCCTTGTGGCGTGTTACGCTCCGACGTTGCTTTGTGTTTCCAGTTCCAGTTATCTTCCGTCTTTTAAGATTGGCCGAGTATCTATCTTGTCGTGACATCTTATCGTCTTCAAGATATTCCATCTGTTCGTTTTGTCAGCATAACATTCATTTATTCATTTACACTTATATCACGCATACATATTCACATTTGCCATCGATTTTGGGTTGTACTTTGTTTATTCAAATAACGTACATGTTCCTTTCCAAGTAGAAGGTTAGCTTAGGCAGAAAATGTGCTTCCTTTCTAAATTCGCCAACTGAGATAATCCTCATGGATGATTTTTGATTTAGCTCACCTTGTCCATTTCTGGATAGGACGAATTCCCCAATCGAGTTGCTTTCTCGTTGGGTGGAGTCTTGTTTGACTGTTTTCTCTCTAGTTATTCCTGGATGAAGTTGTTGTCTCTTGCGTAGGCTATCTCATGATTTTCCCCAGTGAAGTCGCGACCTAGACGTATGGTGCATTTATTTTGCACGTTTAAGTATGTGATCTCCTCGGGAAGGATTGACTCATGATTTTCTTTGACGAAGATTCTATCCTCTTCCAGTGTCATTGCAATTCCCTTCTGAATTATTTTTGGAAAACGACAAGCGGCAGCTCTTCACGAGCAACTTGTGCGTTATTACTTTTTTTGGAAAACGACAAGCGGCAGCTCTTCACGAGCAACTTGTACGTTATAGACACCGGAAAACGACAAGCGGCAACTCTTCACGAGCAACTTGTGCGTCATTATTATCTTGTGGAAAACGACAAGCGGCAGTTCTTCACGAGCAACTTGTGCATCTTTATTATTTTTGGAAAACGACAAGCGGCAGCTCTTCACAAGCAACTTGTGCGTTATTATTTTGGAAAACGGCAAGCGGCAGTCTCTTTATTTGAGCAACTTGTACGTTATTATTTTCCTGGAATACAGCAAGTGGCAGCTTCTTTATTTGAGCAGCTTGTATATTATTGGTATTTTCTTTGGACGACAGCAAGCGGCAGCTTCTTTATTTGAGCAGCTTGTATATTATTGGTATTTTCTTTGGACGACAACAAGCGACAGCTTCTTTATTTGAGCAGCTTGTATGTTATTGGTATCTTGTTTGGACGACGGCAAGTGGCAGCTTCTTTATTTGAGCGTCTTGCGTATCTACAATCTTATTATCTCAGCATTAATGAGTATATCTCGGAAATCTAGCAGAGAAGCTTGTCGTGAATCATTACCTTCAGAAGTCGGTAATCTGTCGCCAGCAAATGTGATACTCTCTGTCTATCTTTGACTTTGAGTTGTGAACTCACTGTTTTTGGTTCGATAATCTGTTTTATGGCCTATGCAAGATGCCTTCTTTGTTAGGGTCGGAGGTCGTATTCCCTCAATTTTATTCGCCGTCAAGAGTCTGTCGTTTAAGTCGATGGCTCGTTTCCCCAGTAGTGTATAATCCATGTCTTTGTGTTCTGTTGGTGTTGGATTTCTCCAGCATTGTCTTGTTTCATACAATATCTTTCTCTGTGAATTCAATCACTACATTCATATCAAGCATAATGGCGGTATCTTAGGGTAAAAATTTGCGTATTATGTATTTAAGTACCTTCAATCTCGTCGAAACGAAGATTTTAATCTTCATATCTCCGGATAGAAGAAACTTAAATAGGGGCAGCTGTTGTACCCCAAATTTTGACCTAAGATACCATCTCCCATCTGCATCGTTGTATTGCGAGCGTTTTGATCTTTAGATTTTTAAAATTCATAACTTTTTCGAGTCGAGAGCTGTTTATTTGTTGAACGCTAAATTTATTAACTGATCAAGACTTAAATGATGTTTATTAATTATTTATCATCTTAAATTTAAATAATTGGAATTTATTTTCAGTTATTATATTATTCAAAGATCTATAAATAGTAAAGTAAATATTTGAAAAAGAGGCATATTAATCGTTCAGACAGTGTTTATTTATTATTTATTATCTTAAATTTAAATAATTGGAATTTATTTTCAGTTATTATATAATTTAAAGATTTATAAATAATATAATAAATATTTGAAGGGAAATTCATTAATTGATCAACAATGTTATTTAATTATTTATTATCCTAAGTTTAATAGTTGGAATTTATTTTTTCAGTTATTATAATTTAGAGAATTATAAATAATGGAATAGATTGAAGAGAAGTTTATTGATCAATGATGTTTATTTATTTGTTTATTATTTTGAATTTAAGAATTATAAACAATAAATAAATAATTGGGAAGAAGAAAGAGTTAATTGGTAAAATATTGGAATTTTATTTACTTTATTCTAATTATTACAATTGTTATTTAAATATTGTATTATTTACAAAATATTTACAATAACAATTATATAAAAGGCTTAAGGTAAAATAAATAAAAACTATTCTAATTTTGCCTAAATTCTAAATCTTCATCTTCTATCCAATGTCTTTTTGTCTGCTCATTTAATTTTACCTGCAAAACAATTAAAAGAAAAAGTCAGAAATAAATGAATAATTAAAAGCAGAAAATTATTTTTAGTGTTCATCATTAAAAGCAAACTGCTGGAATCAGTTTTTACCCTTTTTGCAAATCGCGGGATTTCTCCCGGTTCACAAAAAGGGATGGATTTTATTTTCAAAATAGAATGCACAATTTAAAAACATGCACAAATCATTTTCTTGTCAAAATAGCACATTTCAAATTCAATTGCACTTTTTCAAAAGCCCACTGCATATTTCAAATATGCATAAATTCAATTGTTTGAACATCATACAAAAAAGCAACAGCATATGCAAGTATACAAGTATGCAAAGCAAGTTTCTTTTTTTTTCAAAGTCACATGCAACGTAAACCTGCCAAAGTCTGGAAGAAGCCAAAAACATAGGCTC
Organism: Vicia faba; assembly: GCA_948472305.1. Classification (NCBI taxonomy): domain Eukaryota; kingdom Viridiplantae; phylum Streptophyta; class Magnoliopsida; order Fabales; family Fabaceae; genus Vicia; species Vicia faba. Next base: position 41,755,573 of record OX451740.1, read on the forward strand.
CATACTGTACCATAAGGTTGACAAAGAGAAGTGTGCAATATTAAATCAAAATTTGCAAGCAAAGTATATTTTCCATTTTTTTCTCATCATCTTCCAGCCTGCTTTTTCAGAACCAAATAAAGTACACATAATTTTGATATCAAATGGTACTTAAGAGAGAGAAGATAGGAAGAGTTGGGTTTTTACAGGTTTTGGTTTAGGCAGAAGTGGATACAAAACAAAACTACAGCAGTAACACAGTAAGAGGAAAGAAGCATGAAATAAGATATCAAACAAAACTGCTGTAACAGTAAGAGTGCAGAATTACCAAGTGTTGTACCCCAAAATTTTCCCTCCCATATTCTTCAAGATTTGCCAAGTCAAAGCTTCAAAATCTCCCCAAGGGATTGCACAGTTCAAGGGCCTCCTAACAGTCAAAATTAGGGTTTTGGTTCTGACAAAGAAAATGAAGTTTCCAAGGGTCCAATCAAGTCCCACATGCCCATAAATATGGTCAAGCATCCTCATGTCAAGTTTCAAGACTTACAGCACAAAATTGCACAGTCAAAAACCCTAATTGCACTACAGTCAACTGTAGGGGCAAAATGGTCATTTGACAGTCAAAAGTTAAATTTTTGGTCAACATCTCATTTTGAAGCCACAAACATCATTTGATCAATTCTTGATCATGATTCTCAAAGTTTGGCTCAAAAAAATCTCAAGATGCAAAAGTTTCCATATTTGGACAGTTGAAAAAGTCAACTGTAACTTGACCAAGGCATAACTTTCACATGGATTATCAGAAAAATTCCATCCAAATCTCATTTTGAAGATAGAGACATTTCCTACAACTCCTCTTCACACTTCAAGTCCAAGAAATGCTCTCACAAAAAGTTATCAATTTCAACATTATAGGTCATTTTCAAAAGTCAACAAAAAGGGACTTTAAGTCAAAGGACATAACTTGAGATTGGTAAATCAAAATGACATGGGACCAAAGGAATTGGTTAGAGGACTTCAAGACCTTTCCAAAATGTGCAAGAACATGAGCAAAGCTTAATAATTGAGCAAGTTATGCCTTGTGGAAGTTGGGAAATTTTTGGATATTTTGAAAAGTCAATATTGCTTCAAATGTCTTAAAAATACTAATGGGCCTCTTTTTCTTCCAAGAATCATTATCCAAGGCATGTGTACGACCATTTGGCCCAAAGGGAAGTTTTTCATCATTTTTATTTTATTTATTTGAATTTTTAATTGCTAGAAATTCATTTAATTAATTAAAATACATGAAAAATACTAAACCTAACTTTTTAAATCTTTTTGTGCATGAAATAGTCTCAAGATTTCGTGCATGATCTGATTTAGAAAGAATCCATGTGATTGGACATGATTGGAACCAAAATAGCATGAAAAAGATTGAAAACTTATGCATGGAAAATCAAATATTTTCTCATCAATTCATTGATTCCTTGGACCAAATTTCCAACCCTAATCATTCACACATATATACTAATGCCAACCCTAATGTTCATGACCACAAAGCTGCGCCAGAAAAGCATAGAAAAGTTTGAGTTTTTTTGCCAAAAAATTGGAAACTGAAAACAATATTCTAGCACGATTCAGAGCAAGAGACCAATTGCAAAAGCTTCCTCGTGTATTACTGAACCTAACTGCAGTGTTTTTCAACCCTTACACGCCCAGAATTGGTATACAAAACTCAAACTGTTTCCACTTTTATGCATATTCGTATTGCAATATTTAAGCATGTTCATTGCATTTTTTTATGGATTCACACTAATTAATTAATTCTGAAGCTAACCACATAGTTTGATTGAGTTTTTATACACCATACGCGAAGTTGCCATTGTTGTCTTTTAGGGTTTTCAAAGCTTTGAATTGGGGTTTCCCAGTTAAGGAAAAATTAGAACGTGAGACCCAGACCATTCAACTCAGCGTGCTTGGACGATTTGGACGCATACCTCGCGCTCAATTTATGAGCTACCATGTGCTATTCGCTGTTTTGGCATATACCATATAGTGGGGGTTCAAAACCCCCGCAATCCAATTGTTTTTTATTTCATGAAAATGCAACAAGGAAGAAGAAGGCTAGGTGGCACAAGCTGGTTGGAACATTTGAATTTTCGCGCGAGAATGTCCACTAACGCCTGATTTACCTTATATTATTTGTCCTCCATATAATAATCAAAACGCGCGTTTGGTTCCACTGGCAAGGCATTTGATTGGTAATTCCTGGGACCTGGGTTCGAATCCCAGGTCCCCCTCCCTTTCCCTAAAATTTTTTCTAACGTTATCCTGTGCAGCTGGCTCCCTGAAGGCCTATCATACGCCCTGATCCAATCATGCCACTTGGCCAATGGAGACAATCTGAAGGCCTAGATTTGGTGAACATAATGGACATGAGTCAACGCGTGCACATGCTAGCCAAAAAGTCAAACAAGGCCATAGGCAAGTGGGCCAAAAATGCTGGACTTTACCTCCAATATTGGGGACAGAACCCCCCTTGGTATTGTATTTCTTTATATTTTCTTTGTTTTATTTTTATTATTTATTTTAATTCCCTTATTTTCTTTTAATTCCATAAAAATTAATTTCATATAAAAATAACAAAAAAATCAGAAAAGGCAAAATTCAAAATATATTTTATTTAATTAATATTTTTGTAAATAAACCTCACTAATTAATTAGATTCAAACTTAGGGTTAATTTTAATATCTTTTCTTAATAAATTAAAAATTGGTAGAATTAGGGTTTTTAAGTATTTTTATCTTTTTTTTTCTTTTCTTCCACAATAATTAATTATTAAATATTATTTTTGTAATTAAATTACCCTGTAAATAATTAGGTTTAATTTTAGGTTTAAATTTTAACATGTTTTTTCTTAATGAATAAAAGTTGTAGAATTAGGGTTAATTAGTTAATTTCATTAAATTCTCATAAAAAAAACCATAAATCCAAAAAATCTCAAAATAATTTCTTTTCTTCATTCTAATTTAATTAATTTAATAATTTAATTTAATGTCATTAAAAAGGGTCCAACGCCCTCACTTCCAATTTTAATTCCAATTCGCGCCTTTTATTTTATTTCTTATAATATTAATGTACCTCTCCCAAAGCCTTGTAAACTCGGACATTTTATTTCTCGCACTTCTTTATTTACTTTCTGTCAAATCGGGTCTTGGACTTTAATTTTGGCGATGTGGACCCGCGCCTTTGTAATAGTTTAGAATTTTATCTTTCCGCACATTTTTTCAACTGTTAATAAATGCACGCAAGAATGAATGGCCTAAAATAAAAACAAACGCATAGATCACTTTGACATGACAAGACAAAAATAAATGAACATGCCACACAAATTCACACACCACCCCTAGGGTACGCCTCACTGTTGCCTTGCCTCGAAAGGTGATCGTCGAGTAGAGGATGTCTTAGTAAGTCCTCATGATCCGGGAACCTGGCATGAGGGTAGCTTCTAAGGTGTCTTCCCATTGCTCCGGTGATCACCATGTCCCGAACCTCGAATTGACCCGAACACCTCCAACGGTGGTGCTACCTACCTCTCAATGGTGGGATGGCACTACTTTTAAGGACATTTACACAGACGAATTCCTTAGGGTAGGTAGACGACTCTAGATACTTGCTCTAATTTCAAAAACAAATCAAAAATACTTTTCACACCGACACCTTTTCAAAAAGCTTTCGAAAGCAATTTTTCAAACACTCTTGAGGACCGATACAAGAGTCGAACTGAAATTTTCAAAGAAACCTTTTTTAAAAACCCACAGTTGAAAAGCAAACAAACCATTTTGAAAACACAATGAGCAAGTATCTAAGAGCCCATGGATAACCATGGATAGAAAGGGTGCTAACACCTTCCCTTTCTATAACCTACCTCCCGAACCGAGAGCAATCTCTTTAAGGAATTTTTCTGTGCTTTTGTCCTTTCCATTTGGAGAAAATAAAAGACGGTGGCGACTCTTGCTTCTGCGACATTTCGCGAACCAGCGTTAAACAGTCAGTTCCAGACCCACCGATCACAGAACTGGCGACTCTGCTGGGGATAAAACTTAAAGTGAGGTGTACCTTAGGGTTAGTTCATAACTGTGTTTTCAATTGTATTGCTTTGCTTGCTTTAAATTGTGGGACTGTCTTGGGAGTTCTATAGATCCTAACCCGGATCTGGGGAATACCTTCTTAGAAAGTAGCAACAAGGCTGTGAGGGAACTGTACGGGGTATACCGATATGGTTGAAACAGTCTGCTACGTTGATGTGGCACTTTGGTGTGTACCGGTAACCCTTGAGTTCAATCAAGGAGAGTACGGGGCCTCCGCGTGGTGTCGTGAAGCATCAACAGACCTTAGGAACCTTAATTGAACTATCTTGGCCTCTTTAGGGTAGTGAGATAACTGACTTTGGTGCAGTCCGAGGTTGGTTGATACTCGATACTACACTCAATTGAGGGTTGCTTTCCTGGAATATTTCGGTCGCCAGTTCAGTGGCTAAATCGAAACGATGAACAATGAAAGCAATCCCATGATATTGGGATCCTTAGAACCCGATTACTTCTAATAGGACAGGTTGAGCCCACCAACTTCAAGAGGGTACTACCCAGACCCCATGCTGGCCTTAAACTCTAAGGGCTTGTCTTGTGTGCCTTGTGTGCCTTACATGTTTGTCTTTGTAAATATCTGTGGTGTGTTTAATCATAGCATCATGACATCATCCAGCATCATATGCATTGACTAACCATTTCAGGGGTTCGAATCTTCATCTTTGTTCTTATTTTGTAGGACATGGAAACTGTTCGCAGAAAGACAATTCAAATCAGTCTTGTAAGGATCCCTCCTCAGCTTAAGGAGCTTATATCCAGGATTCCCGAGAACTCTTCATTCAGTGAAAGACATGGAAGCCTCATCAGCTTGGTCAACACCAACATTGAGGAAGACATGATAAAGGTCCTGTTCCAGTTCTTTGACCCTTTGCATCACTGTTTCACCTTCTTGGATTATCAGCTGGTACCTACCTTGGAGGAATTCTCCCGGCTCCTGAATATCCCTATCCTTGATCAACTACCCTACAACGGTACAGAAAAGGAACCCAAGCTTGAAGAGATTGCTAAAGCCTTGCACCTACAATCATCTGACCTCAAGGGACATTGGGAAGTTAGAAGTGGTATCAAAGGGTTCTTAGCCAGGTTTCTGTTTGAAAAGGCCCATGAATGTTGGAACTCCCTTGACTTACAAGCTTTTGAAGAAGTGGTGGCCCTCCTTGTCTATGGTTTGGTATTGTTCCCTAATTCAGATCAGCTTATAGATATCAGTGCCGTCCAGATCTTTATGTCCAGGAATCCTATACCTACATTGCTGGGGGACATCCTTCACTCATGTTACACTCGAACCATGAGAAAAAGAGGTGTCCTTATGTGTTGCACTCCTCTCCTGGGAAGGTGGTTTATTTCGCACCTTCCACAATCAGTCTTGAAGAACGAGCGGGGTTTGAGATGGTCACAACGGTTGATGACTCTTACACATGCAGATATACATTGGTGCCCTCGGTCCAGAGAGGATGTCACTATCATTGATCGTTGCGGGGAGTACCCTAATGTTCCTTTACTTGGAATCAGAGGAGGTATTACTTACAACCCATGCCTGGCTTGGAGACAGTTTGGTTATGCTCGGAGGGATGGTCCTCATGATATGTTAATTCCTGACATAGTTTTTGACTTCGACAACGATGCACAAGGACTTCGCCAGAGATTTATCAGAGCTTGGAGGACGCCCAGTAGGATAGACAGCAAGACACTAGGGCACAGGAATTCCATCCCATTGGAACCTTATCTCAAGTGGGTACGAGCCCGCTCCCAGAAGTTAGTGATGCCATATCCTCATATGCTCCCTATGATCAAAGAGTCAGTCTTGGAAGGAGAAGTGTCCTACACCATTCAACATCCTGACATGCCCACGTCCTGGGAAGAGATGCAGAAGAGCTGGATCCAGCTTAAGGAAGAACGGAATTCTCTTGAGACCAGTCTACATGCTAGTGAAAAGAAGGTCTTAGAGCTCACCCGCCTATTGCATGAGGAAAGGAATCTCAACACCTACATAGCTCCAAAGAGGATGCGTAGTGTCTTTTGGGATTGATTTGCTTTGTGTTATTTGTGCCCATGAGGCTTTGATGTATTGAACAGTTATTTCCTTAATGATAACGAGTGTTCTTTTTTGTCTACAACAAATTTGAACTTTCGAGCCCTTGAATGCATTGCATAAACACATATCATTCATCATGTGCATATCAGGTTTTTTCCTTTCAGGTTGCTTACAGTTCTTCGTTGTTTATTTCAGCATCATGAATCCTGACTCATCATCAACCGAGATGTCCATCAAGGCTCTTCAGGCGCAGAATGCGCAATTTCAGGAATTAATCATGGGTCTGGCTCAGGGCCAAGAAGAGCTGAAGGCTCTGCTCCTGAAGAAGGAGAAGAAGAAGAAGAGAAGAACTGTTCTTTTCAACTCGGGCCGAAGGTTTGGAAACACTCTGCAAAATGAAGAGGTTGGTTCTTCTATAGGCAAGGGTACTCCCCAAGGGGAAAAAGGTCCTAGTCCGGTAGTCTCTGACAACGAGACTGATTTTGATGAGGAACAGTATCCTCCCGCAGAAGACAGATATAAGCAGTTGGAGGACAGACTGAATGCTATGGAGATACAACAGGTGCCTGGGCTGGATTTCAGAGACTTGGGTTTGTCTACTGGTGTGATCATTCCTCGTAAGTTCAAAGCACCATCTTTTACCAAATATGACGGGGCGTCTTGTCCCAAGCTACACCTCAGGTCGTACGTGCGGAAGATTCAACCGTACTCAGTGGACAAGAATTTGTGGATCCACTTCTTCCAGGAGAGTCTTTCAGGGACTCATCTCGAATGGTTCTATCAGCTGGATGGGACCAAGGTTCGTAACTGGGAGGAGTTGGCTACTTCTTTTTACAAGCAGTATCAATATAATGCCGACCTTGCTCCTACACGTACCCAACTCCAGGGTATGTCGCTAGGGTCAAGTGAAGGTTTTAAAGAGCACGCTCAGAAGTGGAGGGATCTGGCTGGCAGGGTGCAGCCTCCGTTGACTGATCGGGAGTTGGTAGACATGTTCTTGGGGACCCTATCTGGGCCATTTTTCAACTATCTTATCGGTAACTCATCTACAGGGTTTACTGATCTTATTCTGACCGGAGAGAGAATTGAGGCTGGGTTGAAGTCTGGTAAGATTCCGAAGGGTGCATCGTCTAGTTCTGAGAAGAAACCCTTCAAGAAGGAGGCCAGTGCTGTATACGGGTCTAGAAGACAAGAGAAATCTGAGCGCCGCCAATCTGTCAATGCGGTGATGATTGCTAAACCTGCTGCCGCTCCTCGGCAAACCAATCCTCCAAGGGCTGAAAGACCTAGAAGGGAGTTTACCCGTTTGAGTATGACCCTATCGCAGATCTTGCCGCAGTTGCTGTCCACCAACCTAGTGACTGTCAGAGAGGCCCCAAAAGTTGTGAACACTGCCTCCCCCAAATACAATCCAAATGCCCGATGTGCCTACCATTCCGATAGCCCGGGGCATTCCACTGATGACTGTTGGGCATTAAGGAACAAGCTGCAGGACCTTATTGACGCCAAGGAGGTACAATTTGAGGCATCTGAGAAGCCTAATGTAGTGACAGCTCCCCTGCCTGCTCATGGAGTGAATGCTATCGGGGATGAGGATGAAGTGGATGAAGCTGAGTTCGACAGCTGGATTTACCCGGCAACCGACAGTGGACCTATCAATTGGATTGCAACGGACAACCTACTTGTTTCTCTTGTTTCTGAGTAATGAATTCCTATGTTTTGTTATTTGTAATAAACAATAAATTGAACTCTATGGCGCGGTGTCTTACCCGAGGCACCGTGGTTTCATTTGTGAGGGCATATAAATTGTCATTTCATATATCATGAATAAAAATCTTGGACGTTTTTTCGCATTTCAAATCTTATGCTCCTTTTCTGTCTTTCTTTCCTTTATATATTTCAAAAACAGCTGTATTTACACACACTCACTCATACAGGTTTCAATCCACTCTAGATCTCACTGGTAACGACTCTGCTACTGCCAGTTATGACTTCGAAAATCCGATCAACTTAGCCGAAGACGAAGGCGAAGATGATTGCGAAGTGCCTGGCGAGCTTGCAAGACTGTTACTCCAGGAAGAGAGGGCAATTCAACCACATGAAGAGCCAGTGGAGATAATAAATCTGGGTACTGAGGCAGACAAGAGAGAAGTTAAGATTGGTGCCAACCTAGAGCTCAGCGTGAAGCAACGGTTGACTCAGATGCTACATGATTATATGGAGATCTTTGCCTGGTCCTACGAAGACATGCCCGGGTTGGATACTGACATTGTGGTCCATCATTTGCCTACTAAGGAAGACTGCCCTCCGGTTAAGCAAAAGGTCCGCCGTATGCGTCCAGAGATGTCGGAGAAGATCAAAGCCGAGGTTATGAAACAGTTTGATGCCGGGTTCCTCGCAGTGACTTCTTACCCTCAGTGGGTTGCTAATGTGGTGCCGGTACCAAAGAAGGACGGTAAGGTCAGAATGTGTGTCGACTACAGGGATCTGAACAGGGCCAGCCCCAAAGATGACTTCCCCTTACCTCACATTGATGTCCTTGTTGACAATACAGCTCAACATAAGGTGTTCTCTTTCATGGATGGTTTTTCAGGTTACAATCAGATCAAGATGGCACCTGAAGACATGGAGAAAACTACCTTTGTTACTCAGTGGGGCACTTTCTGCTACAAAGTCATGCCTTTTGGACTGAAGAACGCTGGGGCAACCTACCAACGTGCCATGGTTGCTTTATTTCATGACATGATCCATCATTAGATAGAAGTGTATGTTGACGACATGATCGCAAGGTCCCAGACTGAGGAAGATCACCTAGATCATCTGCAGAAGTTGTTTGACCGTCTGAAGTTGTACAAGCTAAGGTTGAACCCGAACAAATGCACCTTCGGGGTAAGATCTGGGAAGTTGCTAGGCTTCGTTGTAAGTGATAAAGGTATTCAAGTGGACCCTGCCAAGGTCAAAGCTATTTAAGAGATGCCAGTTCCTAGGACAGAGAAAGAGGTCAGAGGCTTTTTAGGACGCCTGAATTACATTGCTCGATTCATCTCGCACCTAACTGCTACTTGTGAGCCAATCTTCAAGCTGCTGAAGAAAGATCAGGTAGTACGTTGGAACGATGAATGTCAGGCTGCTTTTGACAGAATCAAGGAGCATCTCCAAGAACCACCCATCCTTATGCCACCGGTTGAAGGGAGACCACTGATACTATACCTGACAGTGCTTGACAACTCAATAGGGTGTGTGCTGGGGCAGCATGACGAGTCTGGCCGAAAAGAGCATGCCATTTATTACCTTAGCAAAAAGTTTACCGACTGTGAGACCCGATACTCACTGCTTGAGAAAACTTGTTGCGCTTTGGTATGGGCTGCTCGCCGGCTGAGACAGTATATGCTGACTCACACTACCTTGTTAATCTCAAAGATGGATCCTATAAAGTACATATTTGAAAAGCCTGCTCTGTCTGGGAGAATAGCAAGATGGCAGATGATCTTGACAGAATACGACATTCAATACACAACCCAGAAATCCATCAAGGGAAGTGTATTGGCAGACCACTTGGCACATCAGGCAATAGACGACTATCAGTCAATGAACTTCGAGTTTCCGGACGAAAGAATCATGATTGTGACTGATTGTGAAGTACCTGGACCAGATGAAGGGCCTGAGGAAGGATCCCGATGGTCTATGCACTTTGACGGAGCCTTCAATGCTTTGGGTAATGGTATTGGCGCTGTGATTATATCTCCTCAAGGTACTCATACTCCGCTCACTGCCCGGCTATGTTTCAACTGCACCAACAACATGGCAGAGTATGAGGCGTGCATCATGGGTCTTCAAGCTGCGATCGACCTAAGGATCAAGTTTCTGAGTGTCTTTGGAGATTCCGCTCTTTTGATCAATCAGATCAAAGGAGAGTGGGATACGAAACATCCGAATCTTATTCCTTACAGAGAATGTGTGTTGACCTTGATCCCCCACTTCACAAAGATAACCTTTGAACACTTCCCGAGAGAGGAGAATCAGCTGGCAGACGCGTTAGCTACAATGTCTTCTATGTTCAAGGTCAAATGGGATAATGAGGCTCCCCGGATCATCATCTGGAAACTGGACGAACCGGCATACTGTTGTGACCTTGAAACTGAGATGGTGACTGAGAAACCTTGGTACCATGAGGTGAAGAGATATCTGGAAGCTCAGGAATATCCTGAAGGTGCCTCTGTCAATGATAAAAAGTTTCTGAGAAGATTCGCAGCGAAGTTCTTCCTTAGCAACGGTATCTTGTACAAGCGAAACCATGATTCGACCTTACTGCGTTGTGTGGACAAGACTGAAGCAGAAAGGATCATGGAAGAGCTACATGAAGGGACCTTTGGCACACATTCCAGTGGACACACTATGGCAAAGAAGATCCTTTGAGCAGGGTATTTCTGGTCCACAATGGAAGCAGACTGCTACCAACACTCTCGGACATGCCATAAATGCCAGATATATGCAGACAAGGTGCATGTTCCTCCAGTTCCTCTAAATGTTCTGACTGCGCCTTGGCCGTTTGCAATGTGGGGCATAGACATGATCGGTGAGATTAAACCTACGGCATCTAATGGGCATCGCTTCATCCTAGTGGCGATTGATTACTTTACAAAGTGGGTTGAAGCAGCTTCCTACGCTACGGTAACCAAGACAGTTGTGGCACGGTTCATTCGGCATAACCTGATCTGTCGATACGGCGTCCCAGAAAGAATTATTACAGACAACGGTACCAATCTCAATAACAAGATGATCACTGAGCTTTGCGAGCAGTTTAAGATACAGCACCACAACTCTTCTCCGTACAGACCTAAGATGAATGGGGCTGTAGAAACAGCAAATAAAAATATTAAGAAAATCGTGCAGAAGATGACAGTGACTTATAAAGATTGGCACGAGATGTTACCGTTCGCTCTACATGGGTATCGTACCTCAGCCAGGACGTCAACCGGGGCAACTCCTTTCTCCTTGGTCTACGGTATGGAAGCAGTCTTACCGATCGAAGTGCAAATACCCTCTCTCCGGATAATGAAGGATGCAAATCTGAACGAAGATGATTGGATCCAGACACGACTTGATCAATTAAATCTTATTGATGAAAAGAGACTTGCTGCTATCTGTCATGGTCAGACGTACCAGAAACGGATGATCAGGGCATTTAACAAAAAGGTCAGACCACAAGAGTATCAAGTTGGGGATCTGGTAATCAAGCGAATCATCCTTCCTCAGAGTGATCCAAGGGGCAAGTGGACCCCTACGTACGAAGGGCCATTTGTGGTTAAACATGTGTTCTCAGGAGGAGCCATGATTCTAACCAACATGGATGGTGACGACCTTCCTCACCCCGCCAATGCAGACATAGTAAAAAGATACTACGCATGAAAAAGACCCGCTAGGCTGACATGCCTAGGAAAAAATTAGGGCTTCCCGGCGAACCAAAAGGGTTCGGGCAAAATGAAGGGATGAAATGAAAAATCTGTACACCCGGCAAGTCGAAAACCTGAAAAGGCGGCTTGGGCAAAAATGGGTATCCCGATGGACTGAAAACCCGAAAGGGCGGTCCAGGCAAAAGTTAGGGATAAAGCGTAATACTATGTCTCATTGGATCACTCTGCATCCAGAATCCGGTATCTACATCAAGTTCAGAAGGCATCGATCAGTCAGCTTCACCTTCAACTAAGGTCATCAAGTGATGAGACGCTCGGAGTTATAAAGGCAATAGCAGAGTTGAAACCCAGTGGGATCATTCATTTCACACAGCTGTTTTACTTTCTCTTGTACAGAATTTGTATAAACTCTTTTGTTCGGCGGCGTTCTCTTACTAGGACGTCAGCCTCTGGTATATAAAGGCCTATTTACAGGCAAATTCAAAACCAATATAAATACACTTTTCAGCCAAAATTGCCAATTGTTTTTTCCTTTTCTGTTTTGTTTTGCGAAGAACGTCCAAGGTTCAATTTGTGATATATGCATTGACAATAATTTGCTAACTCATGAATATTTGCATATGAAACAAAGGATTAATTACAGGTAACGTTAGAAACAGGGGCAATAAAGAGTTGTCTAAGCAATCTAATTGTTTTATCCTCCAAGGTACCAAGGTAGGTTCAGCTGAAGAACACAACCAGTACATCTTAATTCCCTAGAGAGTGAGCTAGCAAGCCAGTGCACCCTCCCCGGGCAAAACTATGCTATCAGCCTTAAGGAAGTTGAGTATCCCCCAGCAGATCTCAACATTCCCCTGCACAATATACATGCATTCTTAACAAGCATCCCCGGCAATCTTGGCCTAAAGATTGTTCCCCGGAGGTATATCAAACATTCAATGGAGTCACTTCCCCAATACAATTCAAGACTTCCCCAAGAGAGTCCAATCTAGTTCCCCAGGAAAGTTGGAATCCATCTCCCCAAGCAGTAAGCTTATCCCCAGTAGATTCTGGAAGCTTATCCCCGCGGAGCACGAACGCGTCCCCCGGCTTTATTCAAAGAGTTATTTCCCTACCAGGATATAATTGGGTTATCCTCAGCCAAAAGCCACGGAAAGATCGTTCTCAACGAAGTCTTCTTATCCCCAGCGAAGCCTATTAACACTTCCAACACAACAATGGTATCCCAGCAAGTTATTATCAGCAACTCAGCAAAGTATCTCTCTCCCCACAGAGTATTGCTTCCCAGCAAGATCGTTAGAGTACTTTTCTCCCTACAGAGTAATCCATTCGCCAAGTTTATTCCCCAACGGAGTCATCTTCTCCTACCGGTATTCTTGCAACTATCATCCCCCAGCGGAAGCGAAATCTATTCTTCAACATCAGCCCAGGAGTGATTTCCCGGCACCTGTCAAGGATTTATTTTCCTAAGACAAAAGATACATTCATAAACATCATATTTTCATACATTATAGCATGCATATACGCATCATATCCTACAAATCTCATTTATGTTGAAAACATCATTGCTTGATCCATATCATGCATTGCATATGACTGACCTTCACCTTTCAGGAAAGATCCAGTTAAGTTCTCAGTTACATTTCAAGACCTAGACCGGATCAGTTAAATCGACCCTAAGATTTTTCTGTTTCTTATCCAGTCAAAGGCCTTCCCTGGTTCAGTCAGATCGACCCTAAGATCTCCCTGTTTCTTATCCAGTTGAAGACATTTCAAGACCTAGACCGGTTCAGTTAAGTCGACCCTAAGACTTCTCTGTTTCTTATCCCGTCAAAGGCCTTCTCTGGTTCAGTCAGATCGACCCTAAGATCTCCCTGTTTCTTATCCAGTTGAAGATTTCAAGACCTAGACCGGTTCAGTCAAATCAACCCTAAGATTTTTCTGTTTCTTATCCAGTCAAAGGCCTTCTCTAGTCCAGCTAAATCGACCCCTAACAGATTTTCCTGATAAAGACTCAGTAGAAGATATCCAAGATTCTCTCAATGATTACTGTTGAGGTTGAAGATATCCAAGATTCTCTCAATGATTATTGTTGAGGTTGAGGTTGAAGTCGCCCAAGATTCTCTCAATGATTACTGTTGAGGTTGAAGTCGCCCAAGATTCTCTCAATGATTACTGTTGAGGTTGAAGTCGCCCAAGATTCTCTCAATGATTACTGTTGAGGTTGAAGTCGCCCAAGATTTTCTCAATGATTATTGTTGAGGTTGAAGTCGCCCAAGATTCTCTCAATGATTACTGTTGAGGTTGAAGTCGCCCAAGATTCTCTCAATGATTACTGTTGAGGTTGAAGTCGCCCAAGATTCTCTCAATGATTACTGTTGAGGTTGAAGTCGCCCAAGATTTTCTCAATGATTACTGTTGAGGTTGAAGTCGCCCAAGATTCTCTCAATGATTACTGTTGAGGTTGAAATCGCCTATGGTTCTCTCCCCGTTACTGCGGAGGTAATCCTTTTCTTTTTCAGGTACGCAAGTTCTCGCTAAGGAATCTCTTACGCGATCGACACCTCCAGATGGCATCTATAAGCCTATCCACCTTCCATCATCTCTCAGCATGGCATCTATAAGCCCATCATCCTATCCATCAATCTCCAAATGGCATCTATAAGCCCATTCCACCATCACACTACTATGTGAGCGCAAATTTCTAGGCACTCTAGTGTTCAATCATCTTCCACCTTCGGGTTACGAAAGGCACGTCAGCCAATCTGCATCCTCAGGTCTAAGAATATTGAACAGGGGCAACTGTTGTACCCCAAAATTTACCCTCCCATATTCTTCAAGATTTGCCAAGTCAAAGCTTCAAAATCTCCCCAAGGGATTGCACAGTTCAAGGGCCTCCTAACAGTCAAAATTAGGGTTTTGGTTCTGACAGAGAAAATGAAGTTTCCAAGGGTCCAATCAAGTCCCACATGCCCATAAATATGGTCAAGCATCCTCATGTCAAGTTTCAAGACTTACAGCACAAAATTGCACAGTCAAAAACCCTAATTGCACTACAGTCAACTGTAGGGGCAAAATGGTCATTTGACAGTCAAAAGTTCAAATTTTTGGTCAACATCTCATTTTGAAGCCATAAACATCATTTTATCAATGCTTGATCATGATTCTCAAAGTTTGGCTCAAAAAAATCTCAAGATGCAAAAGTTTCCATATTTGGACAGTTGAAAAAGTCAACTGTAACTTGACCAAGGCATAACTTTCACATGGATTATCAGAAAAATTCCATCCAAAGCTCATTTTGAAGATAAAGACATTTCCTACAACTCCTCTTCACACTTCAAGTCCAATAAATGCTCTCACAAAAAGTTATCAATTTCAACATTATAGGTCATTTTCAAAAGTCAACAAAAAGGGACTTTAAGTCAAAGGCCATAACGTGCGATTGGTAAATCAAAATGACATGGGACCAAAGGCATTTGTTAGAGGACTTCAAGACCTTTCCAAAATGTCCAAGAACATGAGTAAAGCTTAAAAATTGAGCAAGTTATGCCTTGTGGAAGTTGGGAAATTTTTGGATATTTTGAAAAGTCAATATTGCTTCAAATGTCTTAAAAATACTAATGGGCCTCTTTTTCTTCCAAGAATCATTATCCAAGGCATGTGTACGACCATTTGGCCCAAAGGGAAGTTTTTCATCATTTTTATTTTATTTATTTGAATTTTTAATTGCTAGAAATTCATTTAATTAATTAAAATACATGAAAAATACTAAACCTAACTTTTTAAATCTTTTTGTGCATGAAATAGTCTCAAGATTTCGTGCATGATCTGATTTAGAAAGAATCCATGTGATTGGACATGATTGGAACCAAAATAGCATGAAAAAGATTGAAAACTTATGCATGGAAAATCAAATATTTTCTCATCAATTCATTGATTCCTTGGACCAAATTCCCAACCCTAATCATTCACACATATATACTAATGCCAACCCTAATGTTCATGACCACAAAGCTGCACCAGAAAAGCATAGAAAAGTTTGAGTTTTTTTGCCAAAAAATTGGAAACTGAACACAATATTCTAGCACGATTCAGAGCAAGAGACCAATTGCAAAAGCTTCCTCGTGTATTACTGAACCTAACTGCAGTGTTTTTCAACCCTTACACGCCCAGAATTGGTATACAAAACTCAAACTGTTTCCACTTTTATGCATATTCGTATTGCAATATTTAAGCATGTTCATTGCATTTTTTTTATGGATTCACACTAATTAATTGATTCTGAAGCTAACCACATAGTTTGATTGAGTTTTTATACACCATACGCGAAGTTGCCATTGTTGTCTTTTAGGGTTTTCAAAGCTTTGAATTGGGGTTTCCCAGTTAAGGAAAAATTAGAACGTGAGACCCAGACCATTCAACTCAGCGTGCTTGGACGATTTGGACGCACACCTCGCGCTCAATTTATGAGCTACCATGTGCTATTCGCTGTTTTGGCATATACCATATAGTGGGGGTTCAAAACCCCCGCAATCCAATTGTTTTTTATTTCAGGAAAATGCAACAAGGAAGAAGAAGGCTAGGTGGCACAAGCTGGTTGGAACATTTGAATTTTCGCGCGAGAATGTCCACTAACGCCTGATTTACCTTATATTATTTGTCCTCCATATAATAATCAAAACGCGCATTTGGTTCCACTGGCAAGGCATTTGATTGGTAATTCCTGGGACCTGGGTTCGAATCCCAGGTCCCCCTCCCTTTCCCTAAAAATTTTTCTAACGTTATCCTGTGCAGCTGGCTCCCTGAAGGCCTATCATACGCCCTGATCCAATCATGCCACTTGGCCAATGGAGACAATCTGAAGGCCTAGATTTGGTGAACATAATGGACATGAGTCAACGCGTGCACATGCTAGCCAAAAAGTCAAACAAGGCCATAGGCAAGTGGGCCAAAAATGCTGGACTTTACCTCCAATATTGGGGACAGAACCCCCCTTGGTATTGTATTTCTTTATATTTTCTTTGTTTTATTTTTATTATTTATTTTAATTCCCTTATTTTCTTTTAATTCCATAAAAATTAATTTCACATAAAAATAACAAAAAAATCAGAAAAGGCAAAATTCAAAATATATTTTATTTAATTAATATTTTTGTAAATAAACCTCACTAATTAATTAGATTCAAACTTAGGGTTAATTTTAATATCTTTTCTTAATAAATTAAAAATTGGTAGAATTAGGGTTTTTAAGTATTTTTATCTTTTTTTTCTTTTCTTCCACAATAATTAATTATTAAATATTATTTTTGTAATTAAATTACCCTGTAAATAATTAGGTTTAATTTTAGGTTTAAATTTTAACATGTTTTTTCTTAATGAATAAAAGTTGTAGAATTAGGGTTAATTAGTTAATTTCATTAAATTCTCATAAAAAAAACCATAAATCCAAAAAATCTCAAAATAATTTCTTTTCTTCATTCTAATTTAATTAATTTAATAATTTAATTTAATGTCATTAAAAAGGGTCCAACGCCCTCACTTCCAATTTTAATTCCAATTCGCGCCTTTTATTTTATTTCTTATAATATTAATGTACCTCTCCCAAAGCCTTGTAAACTCGGACATTTTATTTCTCGCACTTCTTTATTTACTTTCTGTCAAATCGGGTCTTGGACTTTAATTTTGGCGATGTGGACCCGCGCCTTTGTAATAGTTTAGAATTTTATCTTTCCGCACTTTTTTTCAACTGTTAATAAATGCATGCAAGAATGAATGACCTAAAATAAAAACAAAGGCATAGATCACTTTGACATGACAAGACAAAAATAAATGAACATGCCACACAAATTCACACACCACCCCTAGGGTACGCCTCACTGTTGCCTTGCCTCGAAAGGTGATCGTCGAGTAGAGGATGTCTTAGTAAGTCCTCATGATCCGGGAACCTGGCATGAAGGTAGCTTCTAAGGTGTCTTCCCATTGCTCCGGTGATCACCATGTCCCGAACCTCAAATTGACCCGAACACCTCCAACGGTGGTGCTACCTACCTCTCAATGGTGGGATGGAACTACTTTTAAGGACATTTACACAGACGAATTCCTTAGGGTAGGTAGACGACTCTAGATACTTGCTCTAATTTCAAAAACAAATCAAAAATACTTTTCACACCGACACCTTTTCAAAAAGCTTTCGAAAGCAATTTTTCAAACACTCTTGAGGACCGATACAAGAGTCGAACTGAAATTTTCAAAGAAACCTTTTTTAAAAACCCACAGTTGAAAAGCAAACAAACCATTTTGAAAACACAATGAGCAAGTATCTAAGAGCCCATGGATAACCATGGATAGAAAGGGTGCTAACACCTTCCCTTTCTATAACCTACCTCCCGAACCGAGAGCAATCTCTTTAAGGAATTTTTCTGTGCTTTTGTCCTTTCCATTTGGAGAAAATAAAAGACGGTGGCGACTCTTGCTTCCGCGACATTTCGCGAACCAGCGTTAAACAGTCAGTTCCAGACCCACCGATCACACCAAGGATATAGTAAAATAATTCAAACTTGTGGCATAAAGAAACAGAGGCCAAACTGTTATAACGGAACACAAAACCACTTCAAAAAAAAAAAGAAGAGTTCACAACCTGCTTGAGGCCTCCACCACCAAAAACTTTCAAACACTCAACCATCAAACTTTTGGCCTAAAACCTGCTATCTGCTAAACCATTAACCTACATAAAACCAAAATCATATGGCCTAAAACCATAAACTTGTACCATCTTAACCTGTTGCCCATCCTAACCAATAAACCAGTAGCCATGGCCTAAAAAAAACTGAAAACCAACATGAACACCATCAACCATAACCACAATGCAAACCTACATGAAACTGTCCAAGCTCTAAGGCCTCAGAAGTGATCATCATTGGCCATTTAAAGACATACAGAGGCAAACGCAAAAGGCATACAGAAGAGAAGCTAATCAAAACAGATAGGTTTCAACAGTAGCATCGCTCAAATATTTTAAAGGCCACATTTCTCAGAACCTAAAAGGTTCATCTTTGAATACATCATCAACGAAATATAGAACAGGCAACAGAAGCAAAGCCTCACAAGCATTCATCATAGGCCAATCCAAGAAGCAACAGAAGCGAAGCAAAAGGGAGAAGAAGAAGAGATATCATGCAAAAAGGGGTTGCAAATTGTCATCATAAAACCCTAAGAGCATAAGAACGAAATACCAGGGTCTCCAAGCGCGCCTCCGCCGTATTCCTTGTTGTCCGGCCTCCTACGCACGCTCCAACCTCTCTCCTCCGTCTCCAAGGGTAACTTTTATCCTTCTTTTCTTTCAATAACTCAAATAATCATTGCAATAAAGAATAAGAATCAGAAATGAACATAGATCACAACATGCAATTGTAATAAAGCCTTAACGAAATCGAAAAACAATCGTACCGTGAATCCATCGCCGTATGCTTTGCTGGAGGGAAGAGGGAGATGGAGAATACCGGTGACCTTTGGGACGAAGGAGAACTCAAACGAAGCAGAACGCAAACGAAGAAGAACGTGAATGAAGAAGACGAGTAAAGTGAGCGCCGCTCTGTAAACCCTTAACCCTAATCTTTTTCTCAACTAACCAAAACATGTTTAACCCTAAAACAAAGTTTTGGAATGTTTTGGACCTGGACCCGCTTCCACCTAAGCCCAAACGGATCTCCTTAGGCACCCCCCGGTTTTACTTGCTTATGTTTGGGCCCTTTAGAGCTTTGGCCCATCTTTTTTGCTTTCCTTTCATTTTGTTTTAACACTCATAAACCAATCTTTAATTTACCTTTTTTCTAATGTTTAAATAATAAACCATTTCTTTTCATATTTAGTTTAATTAAGTATTTTACTCTTATTTATATTGATTGACTAATGAACAATGCCTTATATATTAATTAAGACCTTATATAAAAATTAGTTAAAATATTTAAATTAGTATAAAACATCAAGTCATTTTTTTATTTGTATATTAATACTAAAAAACACATAAAAAGAATAAAATAATAGAAAAACGAAAAAAAAGAACATTTAAGAATTAAAGCATTTTTATTTCTTTAAATTAATTCTCATGCTTTATCCATGTTAAAAAAATACATATAATGAAAAACTTAAAAAAAACATTTTATTATCTCTCTTGCGTTATTAATATTAAACAAAAATCATAAAAGTGCATATTTACACCGCTTAGTCTTTTATTTAAATTGTTGTATATCATTTATTTATCATAATTTTCTGTTTACTTGATTATTCTGTTTACGTTTAAATCCAAGGGAAAAACGATTAAATTTGGTGACTTCATGTCCTCAAGTCCGATCACGCGAATGTCTTTTTGTGCATTTCATTAAAACTTAGGATAATTTTTCCTCAAATATTCAATCTTTTCAAAACTTATACCTTTTAAGCAAAAACTTCGACATTAGGTCGTCGTCTCTTCAAAAACCCGTCTGCACCCCTTTTTCGGCCAAAACAATTTATTTCTTAATCAAACGGTCAATTTTAATAAACAGATATTTCAAAAGGTTCCTATAGAGTACTATAGATACATTGGGTGCTAATACCTTCCCACTGTATAACCAACCCCCAAACCATAGATCTCTTTTCAAAAACGCCTTGTATTTTTATTACTTTTAAAAAAGTATTATTTACATTGCATATTTAGGGTTTTATTTCGCTCTTTCCCCTTTTCCCTTGGAAACAATAAAGCGCGGTTGCGACTCTTGCTTTTTGTGAGACGAATTAATCAATAATTCAATCTCTGATTTACCCCGCTACATTTTTTATCGCTACAGGTTGTAATAACTTAGATTTTATTTCCTTGTCAAATATTCCCAATGCAAATTTGTACCCCCCTCCCTATATCATATTGTAATAGCTTAGCATTTAAATTTTCGCATTTAAAAGCTTTCAATTATGTCATGCTTAGACTTAGGGCTTGTATGCAAAATCAATCAACCAATAGCTCGACCTAATTCAAGATAAACATGCATGAAAAACAAACAATGCACACTTGCACCCTTAGGGTTACTCCACTTGTTGCCTTCAAAAATGGGCCATGTTTGCATGTCAAGTACTTTGGCAAAACAAACAAAAACAAACAAAATGATCATAGTCCCTCGATGACACTATCTTGTTGCCTAAACAAAATGATCATAGTCCCTCAAGAAAATTGCCAAAATACTTGACACTATTGCATTCATGGTCTATACGATGACCCGCGCCCGTCCCGTTAACATCCTAACACAAGGTTGTTCACCAAATACAATGGTGAAACAACACCGTTAAAAGGGTTAAAACATGAGAAAGATCTTTGAGAAATTTAGAGTAGATAGCTCTTAGTTACTTGATCAAACTTGCAAAACAATCCTTACCATTTTTCAAAACACACATCACAACACAACTTCAAAACAAACTTTCAAAAACATTGAAACATCTTTTCAAAAAGACAAACACCCTTGTAAAACATTCAAACAAGAATTGTTACAATGGTTGCCTAGACAAGGCATCTTTTTCAAAACATTTTCAAAAACCACACACAAAGCACCATTTTAAACAATTGAAAATGCAAAGCAAGTGATCTAAGCAAGTAACTAAGAGCCCATGGATAACCATGGATAGAAAGGGTGCTAATACCTTCCCTTTCTATAATCTACTCCCCGAACCCAAGAAAACATCTCAAAGGTTTTTCCTGTGCTTTTTAACCTTTCCTTAGGATAAAATAAAAAGTCGGTGGCGACTCTTGCTCAACCGAAACATTTGCGAACACAAACACAAAACCTCAAGTCAGTTCTCCCACCGTATCACAGAACTGGCGACTCTGCTGGGGATTACTTTAAAAGTGGAGTAACCTTAGGGCCTAGATCACCCTTTTGCATGACTAATTGTTTGCTTTGATTGCTTTACATTTTGGTTCTCTTGTTTGGGCTTGAAATCCTACACCCGGATTTGGGAAACATTCATAGATAGCAATACGTTGTGGAAACTGTGCGGGGTATACCGACACGGTTGAAGCAATATCTATATTAGTGCGACATATTTGTGAGTACCGGTAACCCTTGAGTTCAATCAAGGAGAGTACGGGGCCGCTGAGTGATGTCACCAAGCACTAATAACCTAGAACCTTACTTGACCATCTTGGCCTTTTATTAGGGGTAGTGAGATGATCGGCTTTGGTGCAGTCCGAAGTTGGTAGATACTCGATACTACACTCATTGAGGGTTGTTTTCTTGGAATATTTTGGTCGTTAGTTAAGTGGCTAAACCAAAACAATGAACATGGAAAACAATCCAATGATATTGAGCTCCTTAGAACCCGGTTACTATTTGTAGGACAGGTTTTAAGCCAACTAAACTCAAGAGGGTACTTACCTATGAAACCCCATGCAAGCCTGAAACTAGGGTTTTATGTGACTTGCTTGTACATGTGTTTGTGCATACATCATAAACATCATAAAGCATCATATGCATCCACTAACCATTTCAAGGGTTTGGATCTTCATCTTTGTTCTTGTTTTGTAGGTCATGGAAATTCTTCGCAGGAAAACTATCCAAGTCAATCTTGTGAGAATCCCTCCTCAACTCAAGGAGCTTACATCCAGAATTCCAGAAAGCTCTCTCTTCAGTGAAAGACATGGTAGACTGCTCAGCCTAGTCAACACCAACATTGAAGAAGACATGGTGAAAGTGTTTTTCCAATTCTTTGACCCCCTTCACCACTGTTTCACATTCCCCGACTACCAATTGGTGCCTACTTTGGAGGAATTTTCTCAACTCCTGAGAATTCCTATTCTTAATCAACTACCCTACAATGGTACAGAAAAAGAACCAAAACCTGAAGATGTTACTCAAGCACTACACTTGCAACCATCTGACATCAAGGGGGCATTGGGAAACTAGAAGTGGTGTCAAAGGCTTCTTGGAAAAATTCTTGTTTGAGAAGGCACAAGAGTGTTGGAATTCCCTGGATCTGCAAGCCTTTGAAGAGATTGTGGCACTCCTTATTTATGGGTTGGTCTTGTTCCCAAATCCTGACCAACTTATAGACGTGAATGCTGCCAAGATTTTCCTATCCAGGAATCCCATACCTATATTGCTTGGGGACATCCTCCACTCATTTTACACACGAACAATGAGGAAGAGAGGTGTTCTCATGTGCTGTACTTCTCTCCTTGCAAGGTGGTTTATTTCTCACCTTCCACAATCAGTTTTGAAGAACGAGCAGGGTTCAAGGTGGTCACAACGGTTGATGACACTCACACACACTGATGTACATTGGTGTTCTCGGTCTAGAGAAAATGTCATCATCATCGATCATTGTGGTGAGTTCCCTAATGTTCCATTACTTGGCATTAGGGGAGGTATTACCTACAACCCTTGTCTAGCTTTAAGACAATTTGGATACGCTTGGAGGGATGACCCTCATGACATGCTGATTCCTGACCTAGTTTTTGACTTCGACAACGATGCGCAAGGACTTCGCCAAAGATTCATCAGAGCTTGGAGGATACCTAACAAGGTAGATAGCAAGACACTGGGACACAAGAACTCCATCCCTCTTGAGCCTTACCTCAAGTGGGTACGAACCCGAGCCCAGAGTCTTATGATGCCTTACCATCACATTCTCCCTTTGATCAAAGAGCCTGTTAAGGAAGGAGAGGTCCATACACCATCTTACATCCTGACATGCCAACATCATGGGGGGAAATGCAGAAGAGTTGGATCCAACTCAAGGAAGAACGAGATACTTTTGAAGCCAGCTTCTACGCCAGTGAGAAGAAGGTTTTGGAGCTTACCCGCCGACTTCACGAGGAGGAGACCCTTAACACTTACATCGCACCAAAGAGGATGCGCAACGTCTTTTTACCTTAAGAAGTTTTTGTAATATTTGGCCCATGGGGCATTTATGTACTGACAAAATTTATTCTTGTTAATATGACGTGTGTTCTTTTTGTTTACAACAACTTTGAATTTCTAAATCCTTGAATGCATTACATGAATAAACATATCATTCATCATATGAATAAACAGGTCTTCACACCAGGTTTCCTTATCTTTCTGCTGTTTATTTCAGTAAGATGGATATTGAGCAGACGGTTAGAGATCTGCAGTCACAAAACTCGCAGTTTCAACAGCTCCTTATGACCTTGGCAAAGGGTCAGGAGGATCTTAAAGCACTGTTAGGGAATAAAGAGCAAGAAAAAGGAAAAAAGAAGAAGAAAAGAGTTGGGGTAGCTACACTGGGAAGAAGATTTGAGAATGAAGCTAGGAGAGTTCTTGAATTCCCCTCCACATCTGATGAGGGGACCGGTAAGGGAAAAGGAGCTGCATTACCTTCTGAATTTGAGGCTGAAGAGGAAGAGGTTGAAGAAGATTAAGATTATTCAGAGCAGCAATACCCACCAGCGGACGACAAATACAAAAACCTGGAAGATAGACTGGCAGCTATGGAGCTGCAAAGGGTTCCCGGACTAGATTTTGAAGAATTGGGATTGATTGCTGGGATTGTTATCCCTCCCAAGTTCAAAGTACCAAATTTCGCAAAATATGACGGCCTGTCTTGCCCAAAGATGCACCTAAGGTCGTATGTCAGAAAAATTCAACCTCATTCATCCGATAGAAATCTTTGGGTACACTTCTTCCAGGACAGCCTGTCTGGTACACAACTAGATTGGTTTTACCAGCTTGAGAGGTCAGAAGTGCATAACTGGGAAGACTTGGCAGCTGCCTTCTATCGCCAGTATCAATATAACACTGACTTGGCACCGACCCACTCAGCTACAAAGTATGGGGATGGCCTCAAATGAGGGATTCAAAGTATACACCCAGAAATGGCGCGACTTGGCCGGTAGGGTGCAACCACCGCTTTCAGATAGGGAACTAGTTGATATGTTCTTGGGGACCCTATCTGGCCCTTTCTTCAACCATTTGATCAGGAGCTCTTCTGCGGGGTTTACTGAACTGATTATGACTGGCGAAAGGGTGGAAGCTGGTATTAAGAGTGGGAAGATTCAAAGGGATGCCTCTGCATCCACAACTGTTAAAAAACCATTCCCGACCAAGAAGGAAGCAGCTGTTATATACTCTCAGAAAGGATTGGGAAGAACTGAGCGCCGACCGACTCTAGGGGCCGTGATGATTCAAAATTCGTCAAATGATCAGCCTCATAACAATCAGTCTAGACCTAATCAGCAATGGGTAGAAAGGCCACAACGGCAGTTCACCCGCATCAACATGACGCCTGCACAAGTTCTTCCCCATTTGTTGAAGTTGAATCTGACTGGTTTAAAGGAGGCGCCGAAAAACCCTAACACCACATCTCCATACTATCATGCCAATGCTAAATGTGCCTATCATTCTGACAGCGCCGAGCATGACACCAACAATTGCTGGGCATTAAAGAATAAAATTCAGGATTTGATAGACGCTAAAGAGGTTGAGTTCGACGCCCCTGAGAAGCCGAATGTAATCTCCGCTCCAATGCCAAAACATGGCCACAATGTCCATGTTGTTGAAGAAGATCTGTTTGTTTCTACTGTTGATGATCTGATAACTCCACTACTGACAATCAAGCTGAATTTGCTGAAAGCTGGGATTTTCCCAGGTTGTAAAGAAGATTGCTACCTTTGTTCCTCCTTACCAACCGACTGTCCACTGTTGAAGTTAGGCATCCAACGCCTAATGGACAACCAAGAAATTCTTTTTGAAAAGACTCCTGTTACTCCAACCCTTATCAATGATGTTTCAATAATAACCATTTCCGCCAATATTTCCAAGGTCCCCAAAAGGCCTGTTAAGATTACATCCGCTCCGAAGATTGTACCCTTGAAGATAACCATGCCTTGGCCCGTCCCATACAAATCTGACAAGTCGATACCGTGGAATTATGGTGGAGAAATCTACTACCATGGTGTTAAACAAATTGAGAAAAATGAAGAAAGCTCTGACGAAGAAACTGCCGACATTGGAAACATTGTCGGTACGAGCAAAATTACCCGAAGTGGAAGAATTTTCTCTCCAGAGATTGCCCCTCCAAAGGCAATCTTTGGACCCTCAGCTGCTCCCAAGGTTACTCCTGCACCGGTAAAACTATCTGCAAGAACTCCAATGATTGAAGAAGCTGTTACTCCTGTGGTTGTCCCTTCTGCTGCTGATGATAAAGGGAAAGGGATCCAAGAAGAGCTCGTCAGGACGAGGGCTCAGCCATTCGTCAGGATGTTAATCTATTATTTGTTCAGATGCAACCTTTGAAAACAGTTTACGGACGCTTCCCAACAACGGATGCTGCTCTATTGCTTATTCAATCTCAAGATTTCTGAAAATAGTTCACGGGTTCTCCAAGTAAAGGATGCTAACCTATCGCTTGTTCAGATTCTTCTCAAGACTTCTGAAAACAGTTTATGGATTCTTCCCAACAACGGATGTTAATCTATCAGCTTGTTCAGATGCAACATTTGAAAACAGTTTACGGATGCTTCCCAACAACGGATGCTGCTCTATTGCTTATTCAATCTCAAGATTTCTGAAAATAGTTCACGGGTTCTCCAAGTAACGGATGTTAACCTATCACTTGTTCAGATTCTTCCCAAGACTTCTGAAAACAGTTTATGGATTCTTCCCAACAACGGATGTTAATCTATTACTTGTTCATATGCAACCTTTGAAAACAGTTTACGGACTCTTCCCAACAACGGATGCTGCTCTATTACTTATTCAATCTCAAGATTTCTGAAAATAGTTCACGGGTTCTCCAAGTAACGGATGCTAACCTATCGCTTGTTCAGATTCTTCTCAAGACTTCTGAAAACAGTTTATGGATTCTTCCCAACAACGGATGTTAATCTATTACTTGTTCAGATGCAACCTTTGAAAACAGTTTATGGACGCTTCCTAACAACGGATGCTGCTCTATTGCTTATTCAATCTCAAGATTTCTGAAAATAGTTCACGGGTTCTCCAAGTAACGGATGCTAACCTATCGCTTGTTCAGATTCTTCTCAAGACTTCTGAAAACAGTTATGGATTCTTCCCAACAACGGATGTTAATCTATCAGCTTGTTCAGATGCAACCTTTGAAAACAGTTTACGGACGCTTCCCAACAACGGATGCTGCTCTATTGCTTATTCAATCTCAAGATTTCTGAAAATAGTTCACGGGTTCTCCAGTAACGGATGTTAACCTATCGCTTGTTCAGACACTTCTCAACATTCTGAAAACAGTTTACGGATTCTCCAGTAACGGATGTCAATCTATCGCTTGTTCAGATTCCAAACCTTCTCCCCACAGAGTTTTGGGAGGGAAAATCCTGAATTCCCCAGTGAAGTCGCCAGAGTTACTTCCCACTGAGCTGAAGATCCTTAATCCTACCTCCCCGGCATGAGTCTACTAGTTTGGAGCTCCCCAGTAGAGGTCATCAGGAATTCTCTTCCCCAGCAACAGCCAAGGAATTATTTTCCGGGCAGCGGTCAAGATTCTTTTATCTTCAGCCGTCCAAGATTCATTTATCCTCAGCAAGATAGCTCATCAGCTTACATGTGCATTCATCACATTCATGTCATGAACATTGATGTCACATACATTGCATCATGCATCATGACATTGTATACAACTAACCCTTTACTTTTTCAGGTAAGATCAGCCGACAGACAAAGATCACCTCCCGAGATTCATCCAGAAATAGTTCAGATGTGACCCAGACACGGCAACATTCTGATACTTACTCCAGATCCATTCAGACGTATCATCAGGAAACCCTACACTGGTTCCTCTTCAATTTCAAGATTTTTGAAAACAGTTTACAGATTCTTCCCTACAACGGATGTCAATCTACCAACTTGTTCAGACTCTTCTCAACTTCTGAAAATAGTTTACGGACGCTTACCAACAACGGATGCTGCTCTATTGCTTATTCAATCTCAGATAGTTTACAGATTCTCCAGACATGGATGTCAATCTATTGCTCATTCGGACCCCCAATTCAGAGATGTTCCAAAACATGGATGCCTTTCTGATACTTGTCCACTCACCATTGACATACAGTTCAACACTTCCAAATGGCATCTTTAAGCCCATTTCCAGATGGCATCTATAAGCCCATCCTCCTACCAGCAGTCATCAGATGGCATCTCTAAGCCCATTCCCCGACAAGATTCTATCGCACCAGATGGCATCTTTAAGCCCATCACCAAATGGCATCTTTAAGCCCATTCACCTCTACCATCACATCGCCGAGTGTAAATTTTCTGGACACTTTAGTGTCCAATCTTCTTTTACCTTCAAGTCGCGAAAGGCAAACTTGCCAATCTAACTCTTCAGGTTCAAGAAGATTGAACAGGGGCAACTGTTGTACCCCAAAATTTGCCCTCGCATTTTTCCACAAGAAATAACAACTTCAGGCTTTTCATGATCTTTCAAACTGGCTCAAGAATCGGTCAAACTGACTTTTCTCGTCAGTCAAACAAGATTAGGGTTTTACTGATTTTCAGGGCTCTGGAATGCTGCACACAGTTGGCTTAGGGTTTTGGTTGACTTTGACTCAATTTTGATCAGGCGAACGTTCTTTGGCATTTAATCAGGAATTAAGGTTTCTATGGGCATATTCTCATAAGGATTTAAAATTCCATAGCACTTTGCAAGTTATTCCGAGATTCGGGTTGAATTCGTATTGTTTTGATTTAATCAGTAAAAGAAGGCAGTTGGTTTGAATTCACCAGTCAAAAGATATACGCAGTTTGGATTTACAGTGTTTGGTAAAAATCAGTGAAAAGGGGGAATGCGTCTGATCAATCGTTGTGATTAACTGTTATTTTGCTTTGAACATTGGAAGCGTCAAGTTTATTAATTGGTCAATACTAAAATATTGTTTAGTTAATTATTTATTATTCTAAAGATTAAATAAGTTGGAATTTAGTTTCAATTTATTTTAATTTAAAGAACTATAAATAATAAATAAACAATTGAAGGAGAGAAGAATTAATTAAATAAAAGGACTTTTTATTTATCTTTAAGTCATTTGTATAATTGTTTTGTTTACAAAATGTTGACAAAAATAATGTTACATTTATTTAAAGCTAAATAAAAAAACTATCCTAATTATTTTTCTAATCTTCAAATCTTCATCCACTATCCCTCGCTCCAGTGCTCCATTTTTTCATCTGCAAAAGAAAAGAGAAAAGTCAAATAACAGTTAAATTGAATTGAAAAGACAGATAAAATTACAGTCATCATTAAGGGCCACTGATGGGGATCAGTTAACCCTCTCTGCAAATCACGGGATTTCTCCCGGTTCACAAAGAGGGACGAGTTTTATTTGCTAAAATATGAATGCACAAAAGTCAAATTGCACGATTCAAAGTGTCAAACTGCATAGTTCAGAAGCAAGTTCAAACCCAACTAAAAATCAAATTGCAAATTTCTGTCAAAAAATGCCAAAAGGTACAAGTTACTGCACAAAGGTATCCAGGCTGTCAATAAGAAGATATGGCAAGATATCAAGCAAGCACAAAAGCTGTCAAAAGAAAAGAGACAAATATGCAGAGAAAATGGGATATGCAAGCAACTACACTCATTTTCATCATTTCCCCATGTGGCCCTTTCAGAAAGTACAAAAGCATAAACAATATTTAATGCAAGACTGTACTGGAGAGAGAGGAAGAGGAGAGATAGAAGAGCAGGCTTAGGCTTTAGGCTTGAGAGATAGAAAGAAAACATATAAAACAAAAGATGAGCACAATGGATAAAGGGAGGGAAGTATCAAAAGCCTGCTGAACCTGTCAAGCAGGACAGAGCAACTAGGCCTTAAAGCATAACCTGATATCCTGTCAACAAGGGGAGCCATACCAACAGATGCAAAAGAAGCAGAACATTAACCAAGGTAAAAAAAATATACAAGCTACTGAAGCATAAGCCTTAAGACTTCACAAGCCTGAAAACCTGCTAAAAACCTGCATATGCCAAACCTGCCTGAAGCAAACCAACAAGCATTAAGCCTCAAGCCTCACCCTACTGTCAAGCCATAAAAACCTGCCTGAAGCAAACTTGCCCACGGCATAAACCATAAAACACCAAACCAAA
The DNA here is from genome assembly GCA_948472305.1 of Vicia faba. NCBI lineage: Eukaryota > Viridiplantae > Streptophyta > Magnoliopsida > Fabales > Fabaceae > Vicia > Vicia faba. The sequence continues at coordinate 41,785,232 of OX451740.1, forward strand.
GCCTAACCACTAAAAACCTGCATATGCCAAACCTGCCTGAAGCAAATCAACAAGCATTAAGCACCAAGTCTCACCCTACTGTCAAGCCATTAAACCTGCTAAAGCTCAGGCCTAAACCAGCATTAAAACCTGTAAAGCCTCACAACCAGATAACACAAAACCCTGTCCTGCCTATAATCAAACACAAGGCCCTCAGGATACCATCATTGGGCCAGCAACCAACCTTCCAAAAACAATAAACATTCCAAAGGCAAATCGTTCAAAGCAACATAAAGCCTCAGAAAATCTTCTTCATAGGCAAACGCATAAGGCAATCCAACTCAAAGGCAAGGAGAAAGTCATTAAGCAAGCATACAGAAGAGGCAAGCTCAAGGCAACAAGTCAGAAGAAGAGAGAAAGTCTAAGGCAACACAAGAAGGCAGAGAAGATACAGAGGCATCTCAAGGCAACAACACATGCATCCAACATAGGCAACAAAGGCAACGAAAGCCCTCAGGAAGTCCATCATAGGGCAGAAAAAGAAGCAACAAGCATATAGTAGGAGAGAAGAAGAAAGAAGTGAGTTTCAAAAAGGGGTTTTCAGTTCGTCACAAATCATCATGAAACCCTAGGCAAAAGAGAAAAGTACAGAAATACCAAGTGTCGTCCAAGCAAGCATCACGTGTCTCCGCCTCTCCTTCCGCCCTTGGCCTCCGTAGCAACCACGGCCTCCTCCTCCGCCTCCAGGTAACGTGTCCCATTTATCCTTCTTTTAAAACCTCAAACAAACATTGAAAAAAAACTTGAAGTTAAAATCAACAGGATTAGACAATCGTAACATGCACATTTGTAACAAACCCTAACGAATTAAAATGGTTACCTAATTCTGTCGCCTTTGACGCTGTCGTTGGAGGGAAGGGGAAATGGAGGAAGTTGGTGGCCTTGGGCTGAAGCATACAGAGGCATGCATGAGGAAGACGAAGTTGAAAGCGAACGAACGCCGCTGTTGTCTCAAAACCCTAAAGCTTTGTCCCAAATGAAAACACAGCCAAACCCTAAGAAACCCTTGTCTCAGTAACTGGGCCTAACCCATCCAAATGCAAAACCCAAGCGTATTCCAACTCACACCCCCACCTCTGAAACGACTAAAGCCCATTCAGACCCTTTCTCTTAACCATTTTTTAAAAACAAGTCCTTTTGTTAATAAATTAATACAAACCCTTTTATGTAACCCTTTGTAAACCATATATTTTTTCTCTAAACTTAATATATTTGTTACAATAATACATTAACATTAATACATAAAACACATTTTTATTTAGAATATCTAATTTAAATTTTCTTTGTACATAAAAAGTAAACATACATTTTTGTATAATTTAATTTCTTAACATTTAAATATTTTTTGTACATAAATAACAAAAATACATTTTTTTTACATCATATAATTAAAATTGAAAACACTTTTTCTTTTAATTCAAATATTCTTACTAATAAATAAAGATACCCTTTTTTTTATTAGAACTTAAAACATTCAATTAAAACATTTCTTTTTGTACATATTGAGAAAATACAAGATTATTAATTAAATTAAATAGACGTTTAATTTTTCTTTAGGTCAAAACAAATACTTAACAATACTCAATACACATTAATTTCACATTGTCGCCACCTGTAAATAAATACATACGCATATACTTGTACACTTACACAATATATTTACATTGCTCCTATACACATTTGTTTATCTTATACATTGATATACGTCATTTACATTTAATCGCAAATTCGATTTGGTTGTAACTTATTGGATACTATAAGTCTCATCCCCATTCATAAATTTGTACCCCCACTCCCAGATACTTATTTTGTAATAGCGTAGACTTTACATTCTCGCAATTTACCGCTTTCAATTATACCATGGTTAGACCTAGGGTTTGCATGTACATAAAATCAAACGCTAGATAACCTAATACAAGACAAATACATGAAATCAATGCACAATCACACTTACACCCTCTAGGGTAATCCCACATGTTGCCTTCCAAAATGGGCCATGCTTGCACGTCGAGTATCTTTGGCAAAACAAATTCAAATGATCATAAGTCCCTCGATGACGCTTTCGAATGTTGCCTAAAAAGAATGATCATAGTCCCTTCAAAGCAAATTGCCGAAGACACTTGGCACCATTGCATTCATGGTCCATACGATGACCCGCGCCCGTCCCGAACAAACTTCCTAAACGCAAGATTGTCCACCAAATTCAATGGTGGAACAAAATTGTTAAAAAAGGTTGAAAACATAAAGAAAACCTTTGAGTACAATAGGGTAGATAAAACTCTTAGTTACTTGATATCAACTTGCAAAAACACTTGCCTTCTTTTCAAAAACCACAATCCACAACACTTTCAAAACAAACTCTCAAAAACATTTGAAACATCTTTTCGAAAAGATACACGCCTTTGTAAAATATTCGAGTAAAGAATTGTTACAAGGTTAGCCTAAGACAAGGCATCTTCTTCCAAAACATTTTCAAAAAACACTCACACATACACCATTTTCAAGCAATCGAAAATCAAGGCAAGTGATCTAAAAACCAAGTAACTAAGAGCCCATGGATAACCATGGATGAAAAGGGTGCTAATACCTTCCCTTTTCATAATCTACCCCCCCGAACCCACGAAATATCTCAAAAGGTTTTTGCTGTGCTTTTTTAACCTTTCCTTTAGGATAAAATAGAAAGTCGGTGGCGACTCTTGCTCAACCGCACAAGTGCGAATACGAACGTAAAACTCCTAATCAGTTCTCCCACCGTATCACAGAACTGGCGACTCTGCTGGGGAAAAACTTGAAAGTGGGGTTACCTTAGGGTTTAGATCACTTTTACTTTCTTGCTTTGATTGACTTGATTGCTTTATCTTTTGGGTTCTTGTTTGGGTTTTGTTGTAAATCCTTCACCCGGATTTGCGGCACCTTTTTAGGTAAATAGCAAAAAAAACTGCGAGGGAACTGTGCGGGGTATACCGACATGGTTGAAGCAGTAAGCTATGTTAGTGTGACATATTTGTCAGTACCGGTAACCCTTGAGTAGTCAAGGAGAGTACGGGGCCGCTGTGTGATGTCGTGAAGCACTAACGAACTCTTAGAACCTTAATTGACCATCTTAGCCTTTTTAGGGGTAGTGAGATGACCGACTTTGGTGCAGTCCGAAGTTGGTAGACCCTCGATACTACACTCTTTTGAGGATTGTTTCCTTGGAATATTTTGGTCGCCAGTAAGTGGCTAAACCGAAACAATGAACACAGAAAACAATCCAATGATATTGAGCTCCTTAGAACCCGGTTTCTATTTTAGGAAAGGATGAGCCAACTAACTTCAAGAGGGTAGTACCTGAACCTCATGCAAGCCTAAACCTAAGGACTTGTTTGCTTTGTGTGAATATGTTTGTCTGTATATACACTCACTTGCTTTTCGCATACATGTACATTACATCATGACATCATACCATAGCATTTTCAAGGATCTCGAGGGTTCTTTTGATGCAGGGTTACGTTGAACCAGACATCTACCAAGGGGCAAGAAGTTTCTCCTCTAAGCAAAGTTCTCCAGTCAAAGATCAAGTACAACAACTTGAGTCAGTGGCTATGACCCACTCGACATGGTGAGCTTGATTCTCATGGAAAGACTTCCACCGATACAAAGTTCTCCAAACAAAGATCAAGTACAACAACTTGAATCAGTGGCTATGACCCACTCGACATGGTGAGCTTGATTCTCGTGGAAAGACGTCCACCGATACAAAGTTCTCCAAACAAAGATCAAGTACAACAACTTGAATCAGTGGCTATGACCCACTCGACATGGTGAGCTTGATTCTCGTGGAAAGACGTCCACCGATGCATAGATCTCCAATCCAAGAGCAGAGTTCAACCTCTAACATTTTCTTGTGTTTACCTCAAGAGATCCTTGAAAGCATGCATCCATATATCATGCATTGCATTTTGACAGTCTTTCCTTTTTTAGGTTTCCTTACTCCCCTGCTGTTTATTTCAGCGAGAGATGGCTCTAGAAAGATCTGTCAAAGACATCCAAGACCAGACTGCTCAGCTGCAGGAGATGTTCCTGAACTTGTCTCTGGGGCAAGAAGAGATGAAAGCTCTCCTCACCAAGAGCTTGGAGAATTCAAACAATGCCAGGAGTGATCAGCTTGCGGAGCTGCAGTTTGATTTGACAACCTTGAGGACCCAAGTGATGGGACAGTTGGTGGGCCAGATGGCTCTCATCAAGACATATCTCAAAGACAAGAGGAACTCAGAGTTCTTATCCGCCAACTGCTTCCAAACAACCAACTGGGGCAAACATCTGAGGTTGAAGAGCAAGTCACCGCCCAACCTCCAGCCACTCAAGAAGACAAGGGGAAAGCTCCTTTGCTTGCTTCAGGGTCACAAGCCCTTCAACAACCTCGCCAGCGTCAACGGGGTAATCGGCGTAAGCAAGAAACGTCGGGAAGACAGTTCACGGAGACTGAAATACCATCATTCTTTATACTGAAACGCCTGATGGAGGTCAACTTGCCTACCGTAAAGGACTCTCCTCAGAAGCTCAATACATCCTCTCCTAACTACCATCCCGACGCATTTTGTGTTTACCACTCCTACAGCCCGGGACACGACACCAACGACTGTTGGGCCTTGAAGAACAAGATTCAAGATCTGATCAACATTGGAGTGCTGGAATTCATGCCAGACGGCGAGATGAAAATCTTCCGTTAAAGGGTTCTCCGCTTGAAGTGACGAAGCTCAAGCTGAAAGACTTTTGCTTCTTTTTGAATTTTCAAAGTTGTAATGTCTTTTGTTGTCAAACAATTATCTGTTGATGTTAAACTCTGTTTTCATTAATGCATTGCATATGTTTGTCTTGAATTCATCCATTCGTTTCACTACTCTCATGCTTTTCTTTATGATATTTGACTCTTGATAAAAAGATGCGAGCCTTTAGAGGGAGGATGACGAAACAATACCATGATCTTATACAGTATGCTTTTGAGCAGACCTTGCTGATGATGTACAGGCATTTCTTTCAAATCCAAAACACTGGAGTTATAAGGAAGTTAATCCCTAGTCAACCCCTTCGAGCCAAAGAAGTAGGAGTTTTCTGTTCTAAACAATAAAAACCTTTGATATAAACCAGGGGCAGGGTAGTATCTCAGTTAATTCAAAAGAAAATGCGCATTGAAGTCGCAAACTCTCAATTCTTAATACGACGAACGACGTCAAAGTAAAAGAAAAGCATTCCTTTGGAATCAAAAGACAAGGGTGGTTCCCTATCACATAGACAGTCAATCTCTCAAAAGAGAAAAGCCCACCAAGCCAAAACCTATAAAGGGGGCTTAAGAAAGCTGGGGCATCCCACTGACGGTAATCCCGGAAAACGGTAACAGTCAGGCAAAAGTTAGGGATAACAAATCAAACTCAAAATAGTGAGGTCATTACAAAATCCTCAACAACATGAAAAATGTTGAAAAAGAAAAAAGAGATGATGACTGTCTCCCCGAATTCAACTGGTGAACCATCGCCCAAAAGTCGTTCCAAACTCGAAACAGAGTGTGACGCACAATTAACTGAGCTTAGGTTGGAGAACATCACGAAGAGCGGGTGGGTATTAATATAATTTGAGCCTTTATCCTTTGTTTCTTAAATCGTGAACCAAGCCACGTTACAACCCTTCAAAAGTCCTAATTGAAGCATGGGTTAGTTCGAAAGCATACTGTTACAAAAGGTATCCTGACTCCTGTAAGGCTTTGCTTTAAATCTTGTGTTGACTTGTCTTATAAAAAGTTTTCTGCTAAAAATGCATTTTTCAAAACTTCGAGACAAACATAAACTTTGCATTGCTTGAATATCACTGTCTGCATTTGGCTTTTTGTTTGACAGCGAAGAAATTCATACAGCGAATGTTCAGAGGAACGAAAACTCTCTCAGTAAGTAAAAATCACTTCAAGAGGATAACACTTCCATTGCAAATCTCCTATCAGCAGGGGGCATGACATGTCATTAACCCGGAGCAGTCCAGTCAAGGTCCAACAGATCTTTCAAATTCAATTAACTCGGAGCAGTCCAGCCAAGGTCCAGCAGATCTTTCAAAGTTCAATTAACCTGGGGCAGTCCAGTCAAGATTTCAAGAAATCTCTCAATATGTAGAGTAATCTGATTCAAGACTCCTTCACCACCACTTGGGGCATTCGAATGTCAAAAGTGTTCAACAAATCAACTATTGCATTTCCAGACTCGATTCCTGTATCTAGCCAGGGCACGTCTGAAGAGTTTGAGGATTCGATTCATGTATCCATCCAGGGAATATCTGTTGACGACTATTTCCAGATTCGATTCCTGTATCCAGCCAGGGCACGTCTGAAGAGTTCCAGATCAACACCTGTAACAAGCCCGGAAAACATCTATGAACGACCGATTGTAGACCAACCCCTGTAACAAGCCAGGAAATTATCTACATCCCCACTTGGGGCATTCGAATGTCAAAAGTGTTCAAAAACCCGATGCAGTTTTACACAAGCTCATCATCAGGAAACCCTACACCGGTTCCTATTCAACTTCAAGACTTCTGAAAACAGTTCACGGGTTCTCCAAGTAACGGATGTTAACCTATCACTTGTTCAGATTCTTCTCAAGACTTCTGAAAACAGTTTATGGATTCTTCCCAACAACGGATGTTAATCTATTACTTGTTCAGATGCAACCTTTGAAAACAGTTTACGGACGCTTCCCAACAACGGATGCTGCTCTATTGCTTATTCAATCTCAAGATTTCTGAAAATAGTTCACGGGTTCTCCAAGTAACGGATGCTAACCTATCGCTTGTTCAGATTCTTCTAAAGACTTCTGAAAACAGTTTATGGATTCTTCCCAACAACGGATGTTAATTTATCAGCTTGTTCAGATGCAACCTTTGAAAACAGTTTACGGACGCTTCCCAACAACGAATGCTGCTCTATTGCTTATTCAATCTCAAGATTTCTGAAAATAGTTCACGGGTTTTCCAAGTAACGGATGTTAACCTATCACTTGTTCAGATTCTTCTCAAGACTTCGGAAAATAGTTTATGGATTCTTCCCAACAACGGATGTTAATCTATTACTTGTTCAGATGCAACCTTTGAAAACAGTTTACGGACGCTTCCCAACAACGGATGCTGCTCTATTGCTTATTCAATCTCAAGATTTCTGAAAATAGTTCACGGGTTCTCCAAGTAACGGATGCTAACCTATCGCTTGTTCAGATTCTTCTCAAGACTTCTGAAAACAGTTTATGGATTCTTCCCAACAACGGAAGTTAATCTATTACTTGTTCAGATGCAACCTTTGAAAAAAGTTTACGGACGCTTCCCAACAACGGATGCTGCTCTATTGCTTATTCAATCTCAAGATTTCTGAAAATAGTTCACGGGTTCTCCAAGTAACGGATGCTAACCTATCGCTTGTTCAGATTCTTCTCAAGACTTCTGAAAACAGTTATGGATTCTTCCCAATAACGGATGTTAATCTATCAGCTTGTTCAGATGCAACCTTTGAAAACAGTTTACGGACGCTTCCCAACAACGGATGCTGCTCTATTGCTTATTCAATCTCAAGATTTCTAAAAATAGTTCACGGGTTCTCCAGTAACGGATGTTAACCTATCGCTTGTTCAGACACTTCTCAACATTCTGAAAACAGTTTACGGATTCTCCAGTAACGGATGTCAATCTATCGCTTGTTCAGATTCCAAACCTTCTCCCCACAGAGTTTTGGGAGGCAAATCCTGAATTCCCCAGTGAAGTCGCCAAAGTTACTTCCCACCGAGCTGAAGATCCTCAATCCTACCTCCCCGACATGAGTCTACTAGGTTGGAGCTCCCCAGTAGAGGTCATCAGGAATTCTCTTCCCCAGCAACAACCAAGGAATTATTTTCCGGGCAGCGGTCAAGATTCTTTTATCTTCAGTCGTCCAAGATTCATTTATCCTCAGCAAGATAGCTCATCAGCTTACATGCACATTCATCACATTCATGTCATGAACATTGATGTCACATACATTGCATCATGCATCATGACATTGCATACAACTAACCCTTTACTTTTTCAGGTAAGATCAGCCGACAGACAAAGATCACCTCCCGAGATTCATCCAGAAATAGTTCAGATGTGACCCAGACACGGCAACATTCTGATACTTACTCTAGATCCATTCAGACGTATCATCAGGAAACCCTACACCGGTT